>OU343163.1:11643107-12271642 GCA_910595825.1 Philhelius pedissequus | reverse complement strand
GAAATCAAAAATGAGAATACGTGTAATTTGAAATTCTGATGTTTATTTTTCATAATGAAATTATCGATTGAATATATATTTACGAGTACAAATAGGCATGCATGTAAATAATTGCAATTGAAGAAACAATCAATAAAACAAGTTGATCGAATCCTCATCTTCGCCTTCAAAGTCTTCTTCCTCGGCTATTACTTCTGCCGACAACGAAACTCCATCAGTATATTCCGATGATTTTAGTGATGGGTCTTTAGCTGATCCTTCAAAACTCATCTGTGAACGTTGCAAAGAAGGAATACTTTCACCAGTAGACGATGACCCATAATCAGCACCTTCATCGTCTTCAGCTTTCCCTTCTTCATCAGGTATACCAAGCTCATCAGCCGTTGATGACATATAATAAGTTGACCCATATTCGACATCTAATAGTGCATCCCCGTCGACACTACGAGCTCTAGGCAGTATCTTCCCATCGAGTTGTTTTTGTTTGAATTCCGGTGAAATGCGTTCAGCTGAGGCAATTTTTCGAGCTTCTCTTTTGAAAATGTCCAATAAATTTGACGCAGAACGTTGCAAGAAGCCCATTTTCCCCGGACGATAAGTTGATATTTCCGATGACATAGTTTGCACCGATTGCACCTCAGCGGGGCCTTCTGAATACGATGCCAGAATAACTAGCAACTCACATAGAAGATTTTTACGTGAGATACCCTCAATCGGTTGAGTTTCATCGATTGCCAATTGAACCGTTTGACGGATGCTTTTGATAACCTCGCGAAGATTAATGATTTCAGTTTCATGCTGCTGATGCATTCCGATTAGTTTGACTTTTTCATTCTTTAAAGTGTCAACCCGTTGCTTTAAGATTCTCAACTTATTCGCCAGATCATTGTATGTGAACCTATCGCAAATGTCTCGTTTGACAGAAGTTTCATACAACTTACGATACTTCTGTAGATTTATGTACTTGACTTTCAGATTCTCATAAGAAGTCGTTAGTTTTTCGATGATTTCGATTTTATTTTGACATGACAAAATTAGACATTTTTTCATCTCCTCGTTGGATTTGAACTCCTCATTCATGCGTTTAGTTTTCGCTTTTGCATCGTTGTGTTCTTGCATCATTTTTAGCTGGGATATAATCAAACTATCAATCTCCTTGGTCAAGGATATGTTCTCTCTTATTAGGCGTCTTGTATAGCCAGCGTTGCGTATCTCACTTGATCTAGTAAAGTCCTCGGAAAGTTGCAGCAGCTTATTTTCAACCTCCTTCTTCAAAACGTCTTTCTCAATAATAGCTTTTTGCTCCATCCCATAGACAGCTTCCTTGTGCATTCTCTGGTGTTCCTTCAAATCATGTTCTTGCTCATCAAATTTCGCCAAAAGCAAATCCCTCTGAACACGAAACTCTTCCAAGGAGTTTAATTTTCCATTGAGCAACTTTATTTCGGACGTCAATTGTTCATGCATAGATTTGTATTTAGTCTCCCATTCTTTGATCTTTTCAGCAAATGATAAGTTTTCCGAATCACGAACTTTAGACAGTTCTGTTAGACGTTCATCGAGTTCATGGATTGTTTCAACTTTTTCCACTAAAGTTCGATCTAAATGCGCTGTGACATCGGTTCGGTCTTCATTTAATTGACGAAGTTTTTCCGTTAAATCTTCATTGACTTCATCGGTTTTAGCTAAATGTGCCCGCAACCGCGATAGTTTGTTGTTTAAATCGTTTATGGTAAGTTCGTAGAAAGTCCTATCCACCTGAGTAAGTTTGTCCTTTTCAACTTTGTCTTTTTTGCCTTTTTTCTTTCCACCGCCTTTTTTGGGAGGCATTTTGATGACAAATAGGATTTAATTTTTTTTTCTTTTTACCCAAAACTCTAATATGAAAGGTATTTCAAAACTTGCTTCCTATACTGGGACCAAACTAATAACTAAGCTTTACAAAAATGTAAAAAGTACATTATGTAATTGGCTGGAATGCTAGAAACCTTTTTATACTGACGAATTTTCAGGTTACTATGGAGGTTGCCAGGAGGCACATGGTTTCATAATAAACAAGATAATCCTATTCCCTTATTAAAGGCCTACATAAACAGACACACATAGAATTTCTAAATAAATCCATTTTTCATTATAGCAAACACAAATCTGCAGTTTAAAAAAATAAGCTTGTGTTTTATAAAAACTTTTGTTAAGAAAAATGAGAGTTGTTAAAGAATTCAATCTTATTTTTTTTTCAGCATAATTCATATATTTAAAAAATAAATGTTTGTGGGCTTAAAAGAGTTGAACTCTAAAAATAATGCAATCAAAGGATTTTTACCTTTTTATCATTGATCATTTAAATTCTATTCGTAATTTAAAGTTGGCGTTCTACTGCACGAATAACTTAAATGAAATTAAACAGAAATGCATTCCTTAAAATTTTAAGTTATATTATTACGGCGAAGAACTTAAACCATCAAAATGTATTTCAGTCCATTCGGGTGAATTCTTAATTAAACATTTCAAAATACAGTTAAGCTACAATTATATGGTCAACGTAATCAGTAATTACTTTCACTACGTCACGTCATCACGAAATCTATTTTAGCCTGTCATCATCTATATTAAGTGTGTTCCCGTACTCCCTAAAACTGCGATTATTTACAAATTTCCACGATGAATTGTCAGCGGTCATGAGAGAGTCAAATATTTGCCAGGCTCCGAATTTCAGTCCAAGAAAAATTTCTTTGAGCAAAATTATAAAAAAGACTGTCAAATGAAGGAAAAAAGAAAACAATGGCTGCTTTCGATAGCATAGCAAAAGCAATCCGGATTGCTTATTTGTATTTTTGTCATGCTTTTGAAAAAAAAAAACAGCTGATGAAGTAAGAATAACTATGTGTTGTCAAACACAAATGTCAAATTAGCAAAAAAAAATAATGGGCTATTATTGTATTATTTAAGAAATTTAAGATAACAGCTTTTATATGCAATACCACTGACTTGACAGAAAATTGCTACCTGATTGTCCGAAAACAATGCCACTACTAAGGTCGCTTGTCTAGGCTAGCTACTTTGTACTCGAACGCGAGCAATACAAGCTGTCAGTTGCCAGGTGTGGCATAATAAAAGTTTAAAAAAATCAAATTTGAGGTGGCTTTATTTGAGCAATAAATAAAATTTTTTTTATAGCAAATTGGTTATTTCAAAAATAATTTTTTAACAAAAAAACTTTATTACCTAAACATTTTCAAAAACAGTTGCTTTGACGTTTGAAAAATGGCTAGCATTTTTGTTTAATGCGTTCCCGCACTACGCTCTTTGAGAGAGTCTTATGGCCTTTTCGATTGGCCGTCCAGAACTGTTCTGACACCCACAAAATGACAGTTGTTACTCTAAACAGAACAGAAAACGATTCTGGATTTCATTTTAGAATCGAAAACAGAATTACTAATAAACTCACATAATTAAAATGTCAAAATCATCGGGTTGATTTGTTGTGTAATTTCGATGTGCTTATTGAATTTAAACTACTTTTCTGGCAAAATAACATAAAAAGAAGCAAGTTATAATTATTACTGATACAAAAAAATGTGTATCTACATTGAAATCAAGTGTTTTGGAAATTCCTTTTAGCCGATGTGATTTTTTAAATTTAATTTTCACAAATACAGTGATACATACAATTCAGAATCAGTCAAATTGTTTCCGGGTGTTTTATTGGGGGAACGTGTGCCGGACGGCCAATCGAAAAGGCCATTACTCCACTCTTGGAAAAATTGCAGTCTTTATACCGGAACACATCCAATATGTAAATGTATAAAACTTCAACGGCCCCATGAATTACGCAAGTCGGTAATGTTGTCCCAAAAAAATCATTTTTAGCGACGCATCGTGGGGAGTGCCATCAACGCATACGAGTACGAGATTCACTAGTTAATGTTTGATGCGAAATTTGGTCGTTTTTTTTTCGAAAACGCCGTTGGTGAGGCTTCCTTTTACCCTGAATTGAACTAACTACCTATATATGGATGCGGAAAATATTTGGTTCAAGCTACTTTCCAATCAATTAATGTTACAGTGGACCTTAGATTTGTGCACAGGCTTATGTCACACAGATATAACTTGAGCAGGCTACCACAATAGCATGATCTCGTTAGACATTTTACTTTCGGTAAAGTTTTTAAATTTGAAAAAAAATCGGACTCGAGATTTTGACATTACGATGATTGGCAATACGAAAAAGTGTGCACCTGCGATACAATATTTTGTATCAAAAAAAAGAAATGTTAATTATCTCGATTTATCACAATATTTTATTTCGGCTTTTGCATTAAGGGTTCACCAGATATCGAAAAAAATTGTATACAGTTGGTCTTTCAAATTTAAGAAAATGCAACGTACCAACATTTTTGGAAAATTAGTCAAAATTTTTTTTTGAAATTATGTTTTTAAATTTATATTGCTTAACACTTAAAATTGCGAAACCAACATTTTTGCTTAGAGAAATTTAACTTATGTTAATAAAAAATAAAACAACATATTTCTACTAAGAATTGTATGCGTACAATGTGATCGGGCGGAAGAGCAAGTACGAGCTAGACGTCGATTTTCTTTAATGACTGTTTGTTGAAGTCGCAGGTCAATTCCAATAAGCAGAAATCGACGATGGCCCACAAGGTCAACATAAACCGGTCAATGCAATGCCGAATAGATCTAAAAGTATGTAAAGTGACAATGGCAGTCATAAATCGGAAATTGCCAATGCGTTGACCGAAAACTTCGTTTCAAAGCAGTTAAAAAGCTTTTTTATGACAATCACACGAAGTGACACAATTAGAGTACATTTTTGCCTCTCATTTTTAGGCCAGAGAGTTACAGTGTTGACCGTTTTAGAATTGAGATTAAAGCTACGGTTAACATTTTAAAAACCAATTAATTGAATGCAGTTGCAAAACGATTGCATAGGTTTACATTTCCACTTTAAAACAGTAATTTAAAATAGGTATTTAATGCAGTGGACGTCCAGTATAAAGAATACCCGATATATCGAATTTGCTATATAACGAACGCTTTTTAGATTTACATTAATATCTCTAAATAGCGAACGATGGTCACAATTTGCTAACGGATTAATAATTTCACATTGACAATGTTTTTTGGTTTGCATTTGTTCTTATGTCAACACGAAAGTTTTCTCGTATGCGTGTGGCCCAAAAGGCTTGCAACAACTGTATCAAGTTTTGTTTCTTTGTCTCTTTAAGTAGTCGCTCGATATAACGAACCTGCTCGATATAACGAACCCTCTCGATATAGAGAATGACCTCGAACATTATATCATTCGTTATACTGGACGTCCAATGTATTTAAAAAAATTGGTTTCTTTTAGTAATTAATTAACATTAATTAAAACTTTAGCACCATTCATAAAATTTATTAAAGAAAACAAGTTCATTCGACCCAGTCTTGCACTTAAGTTTCCAAAGATACAAACTTTTCAAAGATAAAAAAACTTAGGCTAAAAAAAAACTTTTCGAATTCAATAGGAAATATTCGGTACCTAGGTAAATTTTGTACCGCAATTTCAAAGGAATATTATGCATGTAGAGAGCCATAGACAATCTTATCTAACTGGAATATTTTTCACTATGGAGTATCGCATAGTTTACAGGAAACAGATAAAAGGTTGAATGGGCGAAAAACTCAAAAGCATTGTCTAGTGCTCCAAAGCAAAAAAAAATATATATAAACACAAAAGCATTGTTTGGCATCTCTAACGATGCGATGGCACGCAAAATATTTTTTAGTATAAAGCTCTTTCCATACCCATCATATTTTTTTTTTTTTGGATAATACCTTTTTTGTATAACTATTTTTTTCTATTTTCACTAAGCGCGTAAAGCTCTTTTTTTAGACATCGCGGGATAAAGGATAGAAAAACACATTTGATGGGTTATGTATTGAAAAGAATGCATCTACTCTAGATATTAAACTCATAGATAGTTTTTTTTGTTGGATAAAAGAATCTACAAATAACTTATAATAGGTTAAGGGAACAGGGGAGGATTTTGCTTGAATGGTAAAAAAATGTATGTAGGTATGTAATATTGTGCGAGGTAAAAGTTTTCAGAAAATATTCAATGAATAATTTGAAGATGGTGGATATAGTGAGTTTGATGAAAGATACGCCAATACTTTATTGAAACAGAATATGAACAAATTAGGACTATTCCATTTTCTATGACCCCGGACACACCGTTTTTAGTATCGCATCCACGACCAACGGGTTAGCCTTCTTTCGCTACCAAATTGGGGTCTGCAATTCGAAGACTAGCTATATCTTGTCTAATGGAGTGCTGTATTGCGTTCACTGTTCGCTCGATGTGGCCGGGATAATATACATACATATATTTATGATGTGGAAGTTTATTGATTTTTGGGACTTTATTTAAATATCTTTCGAAGAATTTTTGTTTTGAAAGATCCTCTTTTCTTATGTGGTCGTATAAGGCCTTTTTATGAGTTAGAGTTAGACAAATGCTTTTTTTGTGGGGGTTCTTTTATTGCCTTCTATATCTATCTATTCCATTATTAATTATATCTCTCTCTTCTTTTGTGCTGCAGAATTTCTCTTGAAACCTATATTCATTATGTGTCATCTTTTCCTGCTATATGATTTGCATTCATTGCATTAAAAGCCCAAGGTGGTTTCGGGGCGACGTCTTTGATAATATCACGACACTACACTGGACCATTGATTGTTGGCGTTTGTGGTAGGTGAATTAACAGCCAGACAGCTTGTTTCAGTCACGTATTCTTAGAGCGCATACGTCTGCGAGCTATAGCTATCTAATTAAGTGATGGCTAAACATAATAGACATAGAAGGATGCAACTGGAATTGGAGCTCCAATTACAATGGCTGTCGAAAAGTGTTCGCTGACAAAAAAAACAACAACGAAAGACCGCTGGGAGATACAGTATGAGGAATTGAACAAAGATTGAACTTCACTCAAACTTTATGTAAACCCTCATCGATATGGATTGACTCGTTTGATTGTCCAACACGTCAACATATTTTTCAAGCAATTTCAACCGACCAACTCTTTCAACAACGAATCCAGGTCCCTTCACGTCCAGAAGACATAAAGGACTTTATATGTAGTCAACTACATTCATTGAACCAAATTTTGCCATTTTCCTTTGGTTGATCTTGCAACTAATATCTCTTCTATTCGTAATCCGAAAGAACTCTCACTTCAAATCCAGAAGCAAATGTCTCTTATATCCAGGAGAAGAACAGTTGATACCTATATCTAACACTTTCAGAAGCATTCGGAAGTCATCCAGATGAGCAATCGGAAACGACTTACATAAGTAACTTCAATATTTGTGTTTGTCATATGAAATTATTAATTGTTCTATTCAAATGTATCCACATTTTTTTTTTTAGAATTTCTTCATAACCCTTGACATTATACAAAAATCCGTTGTAATTAATATTAACTTTTAATAACATGACTGCAGAAACAGTTTATGAACGGTTGAACTGGTAGATAAATAACAACTGATAATTGTGACACCTATGAAATGAAGGGAGATTATTTTTAACTAGCTATTTGGAAGGAAATTTTTTGACAGTTGGGCAATCACAGAATAGAAACTTGTCTTGCTTTCAAGTCACCTACTACGTCTACCGAATGTGGCCATTGAATTGATGTATTTAATATTTTGACACATGCAGCTCCGTTTCTATTGTGTTCAGCTGGTTAAACGTCAAATTTGATTAATTTGCGATTTTTAAGCATATTGGTGAGGGACGTGCGTATGTGGAGGCGGGGTTATTCAAAATTGAACTTTCAACCTGAAATGGAGAGTTATCACTTTTTTTTTTTTTTTTTTTTTATTATAACTTTGCACGCGCTCAAAGGATTATGAATACCCTTTATATGTTTTTCTTAACACAGCGCGGGTATCCTGTGGAAGAAGAGAAAGAAGGATAGGAAAGATGTGTGGCGCGATGTTCTGAGACTAGAGCTGGTTGATGCCTCAGATTTATCTCCAGGGATGGCGGCTGAACTAATGCGGAGAGAATTACCATGTCTTATTTATTTATGTCCCTTATAATTCGCATTATTTTATTTATTTCGTTGTCATATTTTATGGGTATGCTAGTTTACTCAATCACATGTTGTTAGTGTTATGCCTAAACAGCATGTAATGTGCAAAGCAGCAACTTATTTTATGACAGCTTTATCGAATTGGTTTTTAATGGAATATAAGAAGACATAGACAACGACAGGAATCGAACCTGCAACCACGAGGTTGACAGGCGAGCACACAACTATCGAGGCACGGCCACATTTCTTCGAATATTCGTTAATCGTTATGGTATGATTGAACTTTCCTAAATTAATCGGAGTAAAAGAGCGAAGATATGTTTGGAAAAAGGTAACATCTATTAAATATCACAGTGTTTAAAAGTATCTTTCCATTAGAAATGGACTAAAAAACAGAAACAATGATTAAAATTCGCATTGGTGTAAACGCAGTCTAAACTAATAAGAATACTGAAAGTTGCTGATGTGCAAAATATTATCGCTGAAAATAGCGAAATTATCGCTCGGATTCGTTCAATTTCCAGTGGGCCAGTGCGGTCCTGTACATACTTTCTGTTTTTTGACCTATGCTGTATGTGGATCCTATGAAGATATATGAAAACCTACCTAGTATTTATTCAACGTACTACCAGCTGTTGCAGAGTCGAATAGTGGGAAGTTGTTAATTAAATTAAATGATTTGAGAATATCTACATGTATATTTGTATCTACCACATATGTCGGATGCATGGAAAAACTGCGCTTTAAAAATAAAATGTCATACCCACTTCATACGCTATAGAAAAAAGTTTAGATACGAACTTCTATTTAACCCTTTTGGGGAATTTATACTAAATCGTTGTTTCACCGCCACACAAAAGTTTTAATATTATAGTTAGTTATGTTGGTATGAATTTTTTTATACCGAATAAATTGGAAAAGTTTCCTATTAACAAACAACTCGAAAACGAACGACATTCCCCAAAAAAAGCAGTTTTAAATTTCTATTTTTCACATTTCTCATTGAAACATTAACCCCATTTACCTAACCATCAAAAGTTTCGAGCTGTATCCCATTCATGAAATCCCACATCAGTTTTCAACTATAGTGAAACATTTGTGCATACGAGTATGTTCATCGAAAAAAAATTACTGTGAAAACCATCTTTTGGCACGTATTTAGTGCAACCGATTTCCTAACATCGTTCTTTCGCTCTTCCCACATAAGTTTATGAGCCGCAAGTCAAATACTTCCTCACCGAAATCTGTTTTCAATGCAACACAACAACTTAAGCCTGCCACAATCCCTATGGCAAATAATAATGTATGCTTGTTCCTGAAGCTAACTTTATGGGAAAAAAAGTTTTCTGCACAGAAACAATAAATTCACAAGCAGTATCAAATCCGAACATCGAACATCGTACAAATATTCCACACACATTTTGACAGCTATATGTCAAGTCAATAAAATAAAACAGAAAACTTACCTCGCAGAACTTTGCCCCATATCGGGGTGGTGGTGAATCGCAGAATCGATAGCGATTTTTAGTGCCTCCCAGGCAATTAGTTGAGCATGCCGTCCAGTCACTCCACGGTCCCCAGCCACCCGTGTCTGATTCTGCAAATATACAACAAAGTAATTAAAAAAAAAAGCGTGTGGGAAGTGGGAAAGAACTCACCTTTAACAGGCAACGTTGGCACACAGTCCATTCGGACATCGGCCACGGCCCCCGAAATGCCCTGGCTGACATATACGAAGCAGTACTCTACGTATTTCTCTGAAAAAAGTTCGCAATTAAAATACAGCGAGTACTGACTCTTGACCACACGTTGTTCGGCCACGTAATGTAGTGATGTTGGCGGCTTTAACGATGCCACATCAGCACGGAGCTTAGCAAACAGCCGCACCCGATCGCCCTGTTCCAGGATGCACGCTGGGTATTCGTATAGTACACCGATTCCGGTGTGCGGGTCACAAGGAAATATACTTCTGGCATATACGTTAAACACGAACTTGTTACTCCAATCAACGCTGATGTACTGTATGGCCGTAACACCAGCAGGGGTTGGAGGTATCGGTCGAAGCCGGACCGCATAATTGCCAGCTAATCCAAATAGCTCGCAACGCAACTTAATTAGTTTGTGTTTGGGAAAACCACGGATTTCCTCCGCATAAAGGACATTACTTCTGGAGTCATTATGACTGGCACACGTAAGCTCCTTACCGCAGTAAATTAATTCCAGCCAGAATTCCGGAAGATTCATCAGAGTCATCATACTGGCACTAAGGTCACATTGTACTTGGTTGAAGGCTAGTTCGACTTCGACCGGAATCTCGGGGTAAGTGACGAGTCGTTTTGGAGTGACTTGCATGTCGGCCACAGGCCACCGCACGTCTAATTGTTGTTTCAAGCGTTCATCATCTATGATGGAACTACTAGTTGTATGGGTTATAACTTGCAGGGTGTACTCTCCACCTCGATAGAAAGTTTGACAAGGCACCGAGATTTGTGTAACATTATTCCTCGGGTCGGGGTAAAGTGTAATATTGCTTACGGTCTCGGTTCCATTTTTTGTCATTATGCTAATGACAAGGTTCGTTAGCGCATTATCCTGCTCCTCCACCACAACTGTGCTTAATGACGGTGGTGATGTAAGGGAGGTAGTTGCTTGCTGCTGCTGCTGCTGCTGTTGCGTGGCATTCGTTCGATTCACATATTCCGTGATGCTCGTATATTGCAGTTGTACATGTAAATCTCCACTTAGAGCTATGAATGAGCTAGGGCACATTAGCCGCCCTTTTCGTATTGCCAGCACGTGACCTAAGGATAATCAGTGAAAAACAAAAAAAAATTAAAGAAAAAAATATTAAAGAAGAGGAAAATTGCACGAGAGTTTATGAATAGAACAAAAATGGGAAAACATAAATTTCTTTTGTGATTTTATAATTGCGAGTGTTTCGTTAGAGTTTCCGTTTTCCCGGGGGAGTGAGCACTGGTTATATGTTTGTATGTATTTACTTGTTCAGGGTTACCACATTACGACTATAAAGAGTGTTGTATATTTAGTTTGTCGTAAACTGGAAATAAACGGAAAATCATTTAAGAATAACATACATAAAAAGGACGTAAAACCTTTTCCAAGATCGCAAAGCGATTTACATGATTACCGAATGACAACGTCTGATTCACATTATTTTATCGTCAACAATTTATATATATATATATATATGTTTTATAACATCTAAATATAGTCTAAATTGAATAGTTTACGAAAATAAGCATTCATTATTTATCAACCACATCCTTATTTATAAACGCATTTTAGAGGCTCCCTAAAGTTACAATGCCTCCAAGACTATACGTAAAAGTTATCTTAAGTAGAATAGAGGAATTTTAATTTAGGCACCTTTTAAGGTTTAATATAGCTAAGATATTAGATTCTTTATTTGAGACTGTAATTTAAATGGTTTGGAAAATGTTTTATTAATATAAATTTAAGTAACGTTTAATATAGTCGTAATTGATTATTCAACCGTTGAAAGGTGTCTTAAAGAATTCTATTGAATATGACTGTTGAGCTGTGCTAACAGGGGTAATTTTTAATTAAAGTATATTATTTTTTCGCTAATTGATATAATCTGATATAATACTAATGACGAATAAGATTACATCAAGCTTTAAAAATGTTTTTCATACTGTTGTAGGTCTGATCCAGACTTTTTTTGGGCAGTTTATCACGTTTTGAAGAGTGGTAAATGAGGATGAAGTTCTCTCAGAGAGAAATAAAATGGAAACAAAATTGTAACGGTTTGAGTACATTTTACAACGTACGAGTATGCTTAAAATATAAAGTTGGCAAGATGGTTTTACGTCTTACCAATATGTATATTTTTTGGTTGTAATTCACAATTTTCTTATTTTGCTGTGGATAAGTATTGAACAGACCTTTCGTTTGATGTATATATCGATGGGTTTGGCGAAAATTATTAAAAATGTAATTTTTTTCTTGCAAGGGGTTAGCCTTGATTTTTTGCTAAAATGTCGAAAAAAGTGAAGTCAAGAAATGTGCAACAAAGTATACACCAATGGAAAGGACCGTCCACTCCCTTTCGAGCACTGGCGGTCACAGGTTTTTGAAGAGCTTGGTTGCGGAGATATCACCAACCGAAGCAAGTCAAATGCAGTTGGGTGGAAAATCATGCGAATAACTTTGGATTGAAATATCTCAACAACCAGACGCCACAGATGATTTTTATTTTCAACCGTGGATAAGTTTTGAACAGACCTTTCGTTTGATGTATATATCGATGGGTTTGGCCAACATTGTTGAAAATGCAATTTTTTTCTTGCAAGGGGTTAGCCTTGATTTTTTGCTAAGATTTCGAAAAAAGTGAAGTCAATAATTGTGCAACAAAGTATACACCAATGGAAAGGCCTGTCCACTCCCTTTCGAGTACTGGTGGCCGCAGGTTTTTGGGGAGCTTGGTTGCGGAGATATCACCAACCGAAGCAAGTCAAATGCAGTTGGGTGGAAAATCATGCGAATAACTTTGGATTGAAATATCTCAACAACCAGACGCCACAGATGATTTTTATTTTCAACCGTGGATAAGTATTGAACAGACCTTTCGTTTGATGTATATATCGATGGGTTTGGCCAACATTGTTGAAAATGCAATTTTTTTCTTGCAAGGGGTTAGCCTTGATTTTTTGCTAAAATGTCGAAAAAAGTGAAGTTAATAATTGTGCAACAAAGTATACACCAATAGAAAGGTCTGTCCACTCCCTTTCGAGCACTGGTGACCGCAGGTTTTTGGGGAGCTTGGTTGCGGAGATATCACCAACCGAAGCAAGTCAAATGCAGTTGGGTGGAAAATCATGCGAATAACTTTGGATTGAAATATCTCAACAACCAGACGCCACAGATGATTTTTATTTTCAACCGTGGATAAGTATTGAACAGACCTTTCGTTTGATGTATATATCGATGGGTTTGGCCAACATTGTTGAAAATGCAATTTTTTTCTTGCAAGGGGTTAGCCTTGATTTTTTGCTAAAATTTCGAAAAAAGTGAAGTCAATAATTGTGCAACAAAGTATACACCAATGGAAAGGCCTGTCCACTCCCTTTCGAGTACTGGTGGCCGCAGGTTTTTGGGGAGCTTGGTTGCGGAGATATCACCAACCGAAGCAAGTCAAATGCAGTTGGGTGGAAAATCATGCGAATAACTTTGGATTGAAATATCTCAACAACCAGACGCCGCAGATGAATTTTGTTTGCAGCTGTGCATAGGTATTGAACAGACCTCTCTTTAATTGTATATATCGATGGGTTTGGCGAAAATTGTTAAAAATGTAATTTTTTTCTTGCAAGGGGTTAGCCTTGATTTTTTTCTAAAATGTCGAAAAAAGTGAAGTCAAGAAATGTGCAACAAAGTAATACACCAATGGAAAGGTCTGTCCACTCCCTTTCGAGCACTGGCGGCCGCAGGTTTTTGGGTAGCTTGGGTGCGTAGATATCACCAACCGAAGCAAGCCAAATGCAGTTGGGTGGAAAATCATGCGAATAATTTTGGATTGAAATATCTCAACAACCAGACGCCACAGATGATTTTTATTTTCAACCGTGGATAAGTATTGAACAGACCTTTCGTTTGATGTATATATCGATGGGTTTGGCCAACATTGTTGAAAATGCAATTTTTTTCTTGCAAGGGGTTAGCCTTGATTTTTTGCTAAAATGTCGAAAAAAGTGAAGTCAAGAAATGTGCAACAAAGTAATACACCAATGGAAAGGTCTGTCCACTCCCTTTCGAGCACTGGTGGCCGCAGGTTTTTGGGGAGCTTGGTTGCGGAGATATCACCAACCGAAGCAAGTCAAATGCAGTTGGGTGAAAAATCATGCGAATAACTTTCGATTGTAATATCTCAACAACCTGGATATATGAATAATTCGGATTAAATTATTTATATTCGTTACAGTTTTATTAATTTAAAGCAGTATTGTTGTTTTTTTTAAAGATTCACCCGCAGTTTTTGTCCACATTGAGTTCAATAATTTGTTGTTCATTTCCTTATTTGGTCATAGTTTTCTTAAATTAATTTAATTCAAATAAACCAAAACCAAAGGAAGTAAGAAGTAAAAGGATTCCCTCCGAGGGATCCTAAAAAAACGCGAACGCCTGCCCACTAGGGGCAGGCCCAACGGTTCGACTTACTTAAATTAAACAATACGTTATTTATTCAAAATCAAATAATCTTTATTACATACGTCCGCCCACCTTTAAGACTAACTTAAGACTAACTCTTCCCACAATTAATAATCCATATCGCAATTCCATTACGCCGGCCGCACTATGATTCGCAGCGTTAGCGACCTTGAAGGCTCCCGTGCATTTACCTCAAAATGCGCTGATGCATGATCCTCGCCAATCGTGGGAACCAACAACTTGCTCGAACATGATTTGCTGACCTGGCAAATCATAACGGATTGCATATAAATGCGGCGTGTTAACTAAGACCAAACAAAACTTTTAACAACACAAATTAGTAAAAAATTGCAGTCAGTTTCGTTAGTTATGTTGTTAACTTTATCGAAAAATTAATACAAACCGAAATTTCGATAAAACTATAATTCATAGAAATTGAGATGGCTTGAAGTGATGTATAAATTGCGTCAATATATGGAAAACTTTAGAATTTTTAAGACAATTTCGGAAAATATTCGCAATTTTAAAAACCTGTTTAGAACTGTGAAGTTTCTTTTGATTTTCATTGTATGTATAACACTCAAACGATATATGTAAATGGTTTTTTAAGTAATTTCGCTGATAATGTGAAATGTTTTTCTGTTATATTTGATAGTTTTAGTAATTTGATAGTATTTTGATAGTTTTAATCATATTTACTTGAGCAACCATAATTCAATTCAAAATGATTTCTTCTATTTTATCGCCAACAAAATTACAATTCTTTAAAACATTTTTATTTTGTTTATAAAAGAATTAAATTTCACCTGCACATTAATTGAAGAACTTCGAGTTCGTTAAACAAACGAGATTCAAAAACTAACGTTGGCAGCTCTACGAAAATTTCTTTCTCCTTAATAGAATCCTTTTTGGTCGTTGGTTTGTGCAAACTACACAAGAAATGTCCTATCTCTAAAATTTCTTATCTTTAGAAATAGAACTTATTCAACGACATCATTGCCTTCTTTTTATATTTTTTTTATTATTGTTTCCCATAGTTGTATTCTCGTGTTAAACATTCCCTTACCTATTCGACACAGAGCAAAGATAATTGATGATAGTATCACAGTCCATTTTAGTGGCGTTTTGTAGAAGCAGCACATTTCGTGCGCTCGCCAGAGCTCCAGATATCCTTGCTGCTCTAAGTCTTCGATTCACAAGTTCACCACAAGTGAAGGGTGTGCCATTATGTTAGAACAATTATTTGAAGCTGAAAGTATAAAACAAAGAAAATATAAGAAATTAGTTTCAAGAGACAATTTTACCTACATACCTAATACCTACATATATAAAGAGAATACACGGGAGAACATTTTGAATTACTAATTATTTAATCCTACTTGAGTTCTGATAAGGACAATGGCTTATTCTGTACTCTTTTTAACAAAAACCATAAATTCTAATTCCAAAGCTATTATATCAATGAAAAGTGATGATAATAATACCAAATGGGATTGCTCATAATCCTTAGATGGGAAAGGGCTTAAAGATACATTTCGCTCGGTGTATGGAACTTACTCATAATGAATCATCATACTGGACTTCCGATTACTTGAAAACGATGAGAATTTATTGCATCCTTTTGGCTGGTATCCAATAATTTTAGATCTGGGTGTTTGCAAAAAAGCAGAAGCAGAATCAGAAGATTTATTATATGTGTAACAGTGCATATCAGTAGATTAGAACCACTTAAGAAACAAACATGGTTGAGTCCGTTCTTAATGAATTACCTTAAACATACATATGTATAAATGTTACTAAAGGGCAAGTTGTGCATTTGAAAAAAGAAATGGAATTTAAGATTGAGAATACGAAAAAAGTGGCTCGATGTACAGCCAAAACAGCCGAACCGATTTTTATCAAACTTGGCGTATTAAGTGATTCCGTGGAGAGAAAATTGAAATTTGTTTGCCCCAAAAGTAACGGTTCCATTATAAAAAGATTAATTGTCTCGAAAACAGCTCTACCGATTCTGCGTAAGTCTAAATTTTTGTAAAAAAAATTACATAAAATGTTAATTTACCTAAATGCCACTGCCATCGTTTTATTGATTTTTGACTTTATTGATTTTTGACTTTGATTGACTTTCTCAATAACTCCAATAATTTCGATCAAAATGGTGTATAAAGTCCTTTTGATTCTAACTAATATACTCTTTTTTAAAAAACGGCAAAGCGAAAGTTTGGAATAATGCTTTTAAATTTACATTGCTGAAAACTAAAAATTGGCAAAAAAATGTTGTTTAGAAAAAAATGTAAAGAAATATTCTATATAAAAAATTATTTTGAAAATGAGCATTTACATCTCATGAACCCCGTCGAAATTGTACATGCCTTTAATTAATGTATCGCAATTTTTATAAACAATGTTTTATAGTGAAATAGCCAGTTGTATTCGCACATCTATTCGCGCTTCTAGGAATCCTCATCAGTATACCCTTGAGCTCAAATTCTGAAGTACTGAAATACCCCCCACAAATTTGATATTCAGAAATTTCAAATCAACGTGCATTAATGTTTCCTTTTAAATCTCTACTTTCAACATTAAAAATATCAATAGAGAAGTTTCAAAAACATTACAATCCAGTTTCACTTCTATTATAATCGCAATATAATAAAAATACATAAAATGTGGTAAGAGAATTTTCTTCGAAGAGTTGACAATGTTACTTATGAAGATATTTCCGAAAAAAAACACAATGCTTAGTATTATATTTTAGCATTATAAAATATGGTCCATCCGTATTCAAAATATTGAATTTTGAATTATTTAAAAAAAATTGGAATGCAGTATTATTTAAGAATTCGAATAAGCTCCTGTACTAAAATTTTGATCGAAATCCGTTGAGCCGGTAATGAGAAAGTCGAAAATAAAAAAATACAGTTCTATGAAAGGTACCAATAATAACATTTTATGTTAAAAAAATTCAGACTAAAATGTAGACCACACTTACAATAATGCACTGATTTTTCATCAAAATTGTTAGAGCCGTTTTCGAGATAATTAACATTAACCATTGTTGGTACAAAAAATTGTTCAATTGGCTTTAAATCCACACAGTCCACTTAAACAAAAATAATATAAACATATTGTTTGCGTTTTCTTCAATTAAATCATTGGCCAGGCCACGGGCAAAACATACTTCTAGGTGCATGAGTCTAACCAAATTCCCCTAGAAAAATATAATTTATAGTTAGTAATCGCTGTAAGTTTTATTAAAGTCGGAAAACATCGATCAAAAAATAATGCGTATTAGAAATGTACTACAGCATCTAACTAATGAGCCCAACTGTAGTACCTGTGCGAAACGCATTTTTGACTAAAGGTCACAAGAACATTCAATTGGCTTTAAATCCACACAGTCCACTAAAACAAAAACAAAAATAATAAAAACATATTGTTTGCGGTAAAACAAAAAATATTTAAATCAAAAATTGAGACAATCCTAAGGCGCTAAAAGATACCTTTAAGATGCCAGACGAAATGCCCCACTGTAGGGGTTTGACAATGTCAAACAAAGTTTGAGACACTACCCCCTTAAAAATATCAAAAAATCAGCTATGATAAAATAATGTAGTTGAGAATGCACTGTTAAAACTGCATATCTCCGAAAAGCCCCAGCTTTCGGAATGTCCATTCACAGAAAAAAATCAGCTATGATAAGATCACGTATGTCTGCCGGCCATGGGATCTTGGTCTAAAATAAATGAAATATAAAAAAAAATTAATATTTAAAAAGTGTTTTTTCATGCGGGTCTAACCATTTGAACCGGGATGTACAAATATTTAACTGATAGTGATTAAAGTCTTTTTGTTGCAATTTTGTTTAACTTTTATGCATGAATTGAAATGTATTTAGTCTCGATTTAAATTTATCTTATCTCGATTTAAATTTATCTTGAAGTCCTGGGATTTACATATATGTACATATATATCACTAAAAAAGGACATTTTCATTTTGTGCAAATGGCCTCACAGTAATTTGAACAAGAATTTTTTAAAAGAATTTAAATTATTAACATATCGCGATGGGCGAGTATAGGTTGAGTATATTCATATAATGGTGGCACAAAATATTTATGACTGTTAGGTACGCCCTAGAGTTCTAATTACAAAATAGACTTGTATAGTCTTGTAATGCCATGAAGCAGTAGGTACAATTTGTTTCTTAATATAACATTGGTCCATACATAAATATGTAGGTCATGGGAGGGCGTAAAGGTCGTAAACTAAGTTTTGGCAACAAACATATAACAACACCAGTTTCTAATGCCAATTTATTTGAATATCCTTTTTGTCATTTGAATTTGTGATGTGCTTTTGTACTTCATTTGTATTCTGTTTACAAACTTATGCTCATAAATCATTTGGTAAATAATATTCCGTGGAAAAAGGTGCGAAATATGGATACTTAAGACAAGAGTGCTGAAGTGAAAAAGTTTTTTTTTTCTAAAGAAATGACATTGAAATTTCATCAATAACAACAAGAAAATTTAAAACAATTTTTTTTGAAGCGGAAAACAAGGTAACATTTATCTATATTCTTGTTGCCGTTGTTGTTTTTTTTTTTTTTAAATAAAGAAATTTCACTCAAGGAATGTTGTTTATTCAATGAAGCGTTATTTTTTTTGTTTGGTCTTTTTCTTTTGGTGCGTAATTTTATGAAAAACAAACTGGAAAAAGTTTTGAAATTCCAATACAAAACTTACTTTTGCCTATAGCTTATAAGTTTATAAGTAATCAATTCACTTAAAAAAGTTTCTTTTTGGTTAAATTTATTAATTATCTTCGGCTATTTTATATAGGCATAAGTTGAAAAGAAAGAAAGGTAAACTTTGAGCAGATATAAAGTGATGTCGAGTATAAAGTATGAAGGCAAGGTAAATATTAATGGTCAATTGTGGAAACAATTATAGGCAATACCTGATTTGATGAGAATATTTTGCCAAAACTGAAATGGTGTAAGCGGGCAAAATACGAGTATGTAATTGACATTTCTTGGCTATCGTTATAAGACAGTAAGGACATCTTTGTCTGTATAGCAGAATTAAAACAGATTTAGTTAATTACAATAAATCCGAATTTCAGTTGAAATAATATTCAAAAATGGATCGCATGTATAATTGCTATTATGTTCGATGCACAAAATTCTACACCTAAATTTACTAATTTTATAAATACATATATGTACATATCTTAATTCTTTAAATACAAAATTTATTAATTCTCTTTTAATATTGGTATTCCAATATTTTAATTTTGGAAAAAAATTGAGTATGCAGTATTTCTTAGAACTTTAAGGACCTCCTGTATAAAAATTGTAATCGTCATCGTTAACTGTTAGTGAGAGTCAAAAAATTAATCACATTTTATTTTGAATGTTATTGGTTAATATGTATACCGTATTTACAATAGTACATATTATTTAATCTCTTATAAAAATCCTTGGAGCCGTTTTAGAAAGAATTAAACTTTTCATAATGGTTCTGACAGTCTTTTGGGGCTAAGAAAAAAACTTGAGAAAAATATTTTTTTTAGATGCCAATTTGAAAAAAAAATCATAAGACCTTCAAGATTTAACTTAAATTTTTACAAATTACCGCACAACTGTATAGTTTCACAAGACAAAAGAATATGAATCGACATCAAATTGATGGAATTCAGAGCACCAGAATTAAATTTTCGGAATTAACTATTCACAAGCCATTTTTATTCGCGATAATGGCAAGTTTTGAATTCCTAAAAAAAATCGTAATCGAGATTTTGACCAATCTTGACATTACGAAGACAAACAAAATGGTAATCACAATGCTGTTCGTCTGTCCGCGAGTTTTATAGCCTAAGCGGTTGGGTGGATGGTTTTCGGTAATAAACTGTGATTTTTTAAGAGCTTGGTTTTTGAAAATTAAAAAAAACACAGAAACTTGTAAAAAGTGAATGAAATTTTTATTTGGATCGATAAATCAATTTCTGCCATTTACTTTTTAAAAATAATTTCACTTAAATGTTGCCCGAGGCTACGCTTCAGGTGGTCCATTTTGAAGGTCCAATTTTGGCAAACTTTTTCAAACATTTCGGCCGGAATCTCACCAATGACGCGTTCAATGTTGGCTTCCAAGGCAGCAATCGTGTTTGGCTTGTCCCCATAGACAATAGACTTAACATAGCCCCACAAAAAATAGTCTAACGGGGTCAAATCACATGATCTTGGTGGCCAATTGACTGCGCCAAAACGTGAGATCAACTGCTCACCAAATTCGCCTCTCAATTGATGCATGGTTTCGCATGCAGTGTGGCATGTGGCACCGTCCTGTTGGAACCACATGTCGACCGAGTTCAATTCTTGCATTTTCGGCAAAAAAAAATCTGTTATCATCGAACGGTACCTTTCTCCATTGACCGTAACCCTGCGGCCTTCATCGTCCTTGAAGAAGTACGGCCCAATGATGCCGCCTGCCCATAAACCGCACCAAACAGTGCATTTTTCGGGATGCATTGGTAGCTGCTGAATTGCCTCTGGCTGCTCTTCACTCCAAATACGGCAATTCTGCTTATTCACGTATCCATTTAGCCAAAAATGAGCGGAAAAAAACGGACGTAGCTTGCGAAACACATTTTTCACAGAGCACGAATTTTGATAATAAATTTCAATAATTTGCAAACGTTGTTCAGGCGTAAGTCTATTCATGATGAAATGGCAAACAATACTGAATCGAAATGTAAAATGTTCGTGGAATTTGTCATGTGTGATCTGTCAAAAATATAAACGTCAAAAACCAAGTAGCAAAAAAATCACCCGTTATATGCCCATACATTTTTTAAAACATTTTTTGAAGACCAGAAATAACGGCATACCTGCTTTATACATTTTTTTAAGCCATAAACCATGGACGGCTCTAACGATTTTTATAAAAAAAATAATAAGTACATTTATGAAGGGAAAATGTAGGTACTTTTTTTTGAAAAAATAGTTATTTTTGGTACCTCTCAGTAGAACTACTTTTTTGGTTGATTTTGTTTTAATTTCTTATGGAAACCTCCTACGAATTTTAAATAGTATTGTAAGCCAACATTTTTCAGTTTTTGTTTTTTAATTTAAAAAAATATATAAAATAAATTTTTGATAGCTCAATAGATTTCCTCGAAAACATGTAGTTAGTAGGTTTTTGAATTTTTAATTGTCTTGAATATTGAAAAAAAAAATAATTTTTCTAAAACAAAAACCAACGATATCATCATTCCACCATAAAAATGTTAAAAACCGTTATTAAAGAATTTTCCACAATTTTGATTAAAAAACTATGTGCATTGCTAAATTAGTGAAGTCCCTTGTTTTTTATTTTTTTTTTTTTAATTTCATTTTTATTTTATATTAACTTATAAATATCTTAAAGCTAGACAAAAATGTTTAAAACTAACTTACAACTAATTTACTGGCCCTTTACGGGCGCTCTAAATTAAACTATAACTCTTAGATCTAATGTCTTTCGACCTAAAAACTATTTTAATTAAATCTAATTATTTTATTTTATTTTATTTTTCCAAGGAAACTTACAAAAAAAAACTTGGTATCTTATCATTTTTTTTGACTTATAAACTAAACCTAAATATAGATTAAAAATAATTAAAACTAAATAAAACTAACTTATACTAACTAAAAATAACTTAAACTACTTAAAATACCTAATAATATTTAAAACTACTTAAAAACTAGAACAGCCACAGAAGTCCCTTTTAAGAATATAATATTTCATTTTGCGTTCTTATTAACAGTAATTCCCCATAAAACCACTTTTCATAATTTCCATTTTCTTGCTATTATATGCACTGATGAAAATTATTGTTTTATGCATAATTAAATTAAAAAAAAAATATTTTTCGATAAAAAAAATATATATTTTTTAAATCGATTTTTCTATGTGAATTTTTTGAAAAAAGAAATTAATTCGCATATTGATAATTACTTCAAATCGGCAATTCAATTTTATTTTCTAAAAATATTTTCAAAATTATATACATATAAAATTATTTTTAAAACCGCTCCAACGGTTTTTGATATTTTTGTTGATATATTCATATTTGTCCAAGAATTTAAATACCACGTCATTTCCCCTTATCATAGTTTGAGGGGAAAAGCAATCTCAACAATTGTGTTATGTGTATCATCCATTTATTTCTAACGCATTACGAGTATATACTCGTACAAAGGTAGGTACCTATTCAACTACTCCTTGAATTATCCAGTCGACAAATCATTACACTAAAAGCTACATCGGCCTTAAACCTGTCTAGGATAACTAGACTAACTACCTACTTACTAAAAGCGTCAATGTTTAACTACTCGCTACAAGAGCTAGTACGATCGAGTCGTGCATTTTTTTAATTTTTTACTAAAATAAGTTCCAATGAATGCTATAGCTAGCCCCTAAATATATGTAGTGATCCACTACATGGCTATGGCCATAGGTATGTATACATCTTGGGTATGCTACATACTGGGCCAGTGATAAGGGTAAATGACCATGCGATCCATTGAACTCTGATTTATTGGGAGACAAGTGCAATCACAGTTTTGGTTATTGATACGCGTCGACAACATATATTGAAAATTATGACGAGGACGCATATTTCTTATGAAGTGCATGATACTCGTAAATGCATTTTTCATATGAAATATGCTGAATACTATTTTTTAGTGGATGAGTGGTAGGGATAGAATTTGGATCTAAGAATTAGTATAAATCTGCATAGGATGATGAGGATAAAATCAGAATTTTGTCAAGCATCAAACTCAAAAGGTCGCAGCCAAAGCATTGAGACAGCGGGCCCTAGAGTAAATAAAATAATATTACCATACGAATTACTCTTTTAATTTCTTTGACCAATACCAAAATTCTCCCCGTACAACTCTTCTCCTTAGCACGGTTGTATTACGGGTCATTTCATATATTTTGGGGTGGGCAAATATAAAGTGTGTATTTTATCATCATTAATATATTACAAAACATCAAACTTGAAATTTATAGTACCTACACTTTTTAAGATGTTTAATAAATCGGAGGGACATAAATTATAATAAATTAAGGAAACTTTAAATTAAATAAATTGCTTTATAGTTAGAAAAAATGCTAAATATAATGGTCATTATATTCAACATTGGACTGTTAGCCATTTTTTCGCAACAAGAAAATGTCAAACCATTATTTTCGTGAAATAAAAGACATTACAAAAATCGAAAGTGAAAGGGTGTTTTTTTGGAAGGTTGATTGTTTTAACACTGACATTTTATTTCATTAAAATCGAATAAAAAAAATTTGTAGATATTTCAATTTATTATAAGTGTTGGGTACTAAGATGTAATAGATTCGTGTATTAACTTCTTATTAATATTTTAATTAATTTGTGAATTAAACGGTAAAAAATGGTATTTCTTAAATATTTTTTTGCACAAAAATAACCGTTCAACAGATTTTGTAAAAAACAATTGTACAGGAGGTCTTTCAAAATTCATATAATACTGTGTACTAATATTTTCGAAAAATATTTTTTTTTGGATTTTTGAAAAAAAAAGAAATATTTTTTTTTTTTTGAAAATTCAATATTTTGAAAACGGGCGGACGATTTTTTTTTTCTTAAATTTAATATATGAAGTATTTGAAATTGTCAGATAAAAATTAAAGAAACTGTTTTGTATATAAAAAATAAAGTAAAAAACGACTTCCAAAATATATTTCTACTAACACGTGGGATCCAATCGTGTATTTTTTGTTCAGTTCTAATCTACGTGGTAAAAAAGAAATTCGTCTTAATTTTGACATGTTATTTCACGAACTCTCCAAAAAATTAAACAGCAACTTTTAAAGTTGAAAATAAATATTCGCCGGAAAATCTTTTTCCAATTTAGAGTATCTACCTATTCTCATTTCCGTAAACTTATATTCAAACATTTTTCTTTCTCAAAATATTTTTACATATTGGCAAAATGTATATCCAGTAGATAAAATGCAATTTCCTGCTTTTTGAACTCGTAGATATATCTATCTACGAAAATACCTCACCACAGAAGGACGTAAATATATACATGAAAAGATCAAAATTAACTCAACTTTTAATAAAGTCACATTCAGTATTAGGAGCTGCTTACATCTCTTAACTTATGTTATATCAAAATATCAAAAACCTGACAGTAAATATATAAATATAAATATTTATTAAACACTCCATGTCTCTAGAAATCCATCAAACATATAAAATATGGAATTTTCTGCTTTTCTATAAAAAAAAAAAATGTTTGTATCAAAAAAAAAAAAATAAATAAACTGAAATTGTGCAAACATCTGGAAAGAAAATTTCCATAACAATTCACATTCACCCACATTTCAACGTCCTGGCTTGGCACATAAGTGTTTCAAGAGCACGTCCGTATTATAAAAGTTGTGACTTGTGACTTACGAGTATATATAAATATGAGTTATGACAAGTCGTCTTCTCCTTGAAGAAACGTCAAAATGGGTTGTTGCCACCACTAAAGTACGAGTATGTGTTTTGTATGGAAATTAAAATGAATAGGAGAACACAAAAAACAAAGTGGTGAACCTACTCGTGTAGATATGGTTTTTGCTGGCAAAATATTCTGAATACCATTTCATAAATATGCAAATTCTTCTGCTGAGTTGCTCCAGCCCAACTCCTCCTTTCTAGTTCCGACTGCTGGTCCTACTCCTGCTCATCGTTCCTCTGATCACAAAGGATAATCGAATGTACCTATTTGCTGGCACAATCAAAATGGATAACGTTATTGAGATGTTTTGCATATTTTATGAAACCAATTCAAGTGGAATGCAACATTGAAATATTTGTTTAACCTTTCAGCAATTGCAAAAGTGTCTAATAGTCTTCTTGTGTTGGTGTGTGTTTCTACATTTTATATGAGTATAGGTAAAAAGGCAATACAATATGGTTGTGTCCTTTCAATTGTCTGTATTTCAGGATGATTTTCATTTTGATTGTATAAAGGAGGTGACCAAGGAAGCGAATTATTATCTCTCCAACGTCTCGTTGGAAAAAAAACATTAAAATCACAGACTAAGTTATTGTTAGGACTTAAATGGAGGATCCTTACTGTGTAAATATTCCCTACCCTTACTTTGCCTGCAAATGTTTGCATTTCGAATGGGTTTAATCTTTGAGTCAACGCTGAGCTATAGAAGTGCGTTTTTGTTTTCAAGTTATTTACTTTGGCTGAGTGGCTTTTATTTTATTTTATCTTTTCTTTTTTTTTTAAGATAGAAAGTATTTTGACTGAAAAATTGTCTATTAGTGTAATTTATGCAAATTAAATTAAAAACTTACAAAAGTGGTGAAGAACACTCGAAATGAAAATCATAGAACTTTTCAGACAATCAGAGAACTTACCTATTCCAATATAGTTCATTACTCTTTTTTTAAACTTCAACTTCCTCTTTGCTCTGTTAAGTGGGCATAAGGGTTGGGGTTTTTTGTTTTCTTGATTTTGTTTTACCATCTTTGTTGGTTTGCCGCCAATTTTTTTTTCGTTTCCAAGAATTTGCAAAAAATAAAAAAAAAAAACGTAACAGGAAAAAAGCTTCTGTTGATTTGAACAAAACATGAGTTTCAACTTTATTCTTTATCGTGAATCAGGTTCATTAGTTGAGAAAGAAATCTTTTCTATCTTCAATCTTTACAGTTTCCACAATATAGGTTCAAAGGATGTTTGGAAAAGTTTTATAAGTTGTCAAAATTGTTTGAAAAGTGTTATAGTGTTCGTTTGAGTTCTTTGCGAAGCTTTCCTATATGCTTTCTAGGCAAAGAGCTCAGGTTACAAGAGTTGATTGAACATAGCAATACACTGATCAATTTCTGATGCCACAAATCACAGAGTGTAATGACAAAATTTAAAAAAAAATCGGTTTTTTAAACGAATAGAATGGAAGGAACGGTGGATGAAGTTTAGAATCTTGAAAACAACAAAAACAAGTGAAGTTTTAATGTGTATGCATCTTTGCGCACGAAAAATTGGGTCCCGCAATTCAGTCTGGCCTGTGTCGAGCTAAATCGATTTCCTTCAACCTTGGTACTTAAGCGTTTTAGGTAATTGGCTTGATTATTTTTTTAAATCTTTTAATTTTTACCACCATAAATGCCGGTACCTGCCATAAAATTTATAAATCGTAATTATCTCGAAAACTGCCTTAACGATTTTGATAAAAAAAAATTGTTTACATAAAACGCTATTAACGAATTACTCATTAACCACACAACGGATTTCGATAAAAAAGTTTATACAGGAGATCCTTCGAATTCTAAAAAATACTGCATACCAAGATTTTCGAAATAAATATTTTCTTTGGATTTTGAAAAAAAATTTGTTTGGAAATTCATTAATTCGAAAGCGGGTGGACGATTCTGGATATTACTAGAAAATCGTACTAAGTTTTAAATGGTGTGTTTTTTTATGTATTCATAAGCAATTTTTTCGTTTTCCGAGATATTAAGAAAATACTTTTACCACATTTTATGGTCTTGCGATTTAAAAAAGAGAAAGTACGATATTGATTTTAATGTTTAGGAAACTTCTCCATTGATATTTTTTATTTTAATAAACAAGAAAACAAGGCCACATGTCAGATATTACTAATCGTATGCGACTACTGTAAGACTCGCTCGTTTTTACTTGCGATATAGGTACTATAGGGCAAGTTTTGCATTTGGAAAAAAAATCTAACTCGAGATTTTAATCAAATTTGGCATTACGATGATAGAAAACGTCAAACAAAAGTGGGTCCATATTTCCGTCTGTCCTCGAGTATACGTTCTAAACAGGTGGATGTATTTTCTTCAAACTTGGCACGTTTATTTATTTTTTTTTTTAAATCAATTCATTAAATTCAAAAATCATTAACGAAGGGAAAAAGAACTTTTTTAATTTGTTTTTTTTTTGAAAAGAATGTTTTTTTTTTGGAAAATAGATCATTAATTTTTTTGAAAATTTTCATAGAGTTAAAAAGTTTAAACAGTATTTTTGGGAATCAAAAAAACATATTTCGAAAACGATTCAATCGATTTTTTCGAAAATTTGTATTTATTACTTTTTTGACATTATCTTAAATAAAATATTCTTCTAAAATTAAAAATAGTGGTACCTCCCATACAAATATTAAGATCCGTTAAAAAAATATTTTTTTTCTCAAGAACTGCTCCAAGAATTTGGATAAAAAATGTGTGTTCTTAAATTAGTGCAGCACACTTTTAAGTAAACAATTTTTTTTTATTTTGTGTGTACCTACTTATTAGCGGTACTTCCCATAGAATCACTTTTTTATATTTTAGACTTTCTCACTATAGGATGAACTGAATAAAATTATTTTTTTCACCTATATTCAAATTTTCAAAATAATGTTTTTCCGATTTAAAAAAACTAAATATTTTGAATTTTTTGAAATAAAAAATTTATACGTATATTAATTACTTTGAATTTACGTTTTACATTTTTTTTCTAAAAATATTTTCAAAATTTGATACATACAAAATTATTTAAAATAAGAACGCTCTAACGATTTTTAATTTTTTTTTGATATTTTCATATTTGTCCAAGAATTAAAATTAAATCTTTTTTTTTTCCCTAAAAATATAACAACTAAGGAAATCTTTAAAAATCACATACATATTATGTACATACCTTCTAAATATTATATACAGTTATATGGATACATAAACTACCTAATGATAACAGGTACCTACCTTTACCATCATCGTCAATGTTTAGCAACGATAAGGTTTTAAGCTACAAAAGCAAGTTCGTACAATTCAGTGGTGCATTTTAATTTTTTTTTTTTTTTAGAATTGTTTATTAATCCATTTTTATTTATCTTTGAATAATTTAAAATTTCAAATACCAATTTAAAAATGTAAAACCCAAAAATGCCTATAATCAACAAAATTAATTGTTCAAGTTATTCAGAAAATTAAACACAAGAACATGATTTTTCTAAAAGCTTTTCTACACCTTGGATTCTAGTCTGTGATTAATCGTTTGACTTTGGGTCTAAAAATTGTTTTATTTTTTTGTTATTTTGGCAACTACACATAACAATTTATAACTCCAGAGTGCTTGCTATAGTCTTTGAATTTTTGTTGGGAATTATGAACCTCAAACACAACGTCAATCAATCAGATGTCCTGGCGAGATTCCTTATTTGTTAGAGCCTGAGTCTATATGTTGATGGAAAGATCTATCTATCTACCTTTTTCAATTCATCAGTCGCTTGATGCCTTTGCGCATTTATTTTGGTAAAGGCATTCGTTTCTTTTTTTTTTTTGAATAAATTTTATGCACACTCATGTACATACGTACGAGTAGATATATCTCAATAAATCAAGCTAGCATTTTCCAAAAAAGGTCTATATTACTGAAAACAAAACAAAAAATGGGCCCCTAATGTGATTTCATTCATCAGAAACCATATAAAGTCCTTTTCATCTGAGAATACGGTAAATTATTTACACAAATAAGTCATCACATTCAAATTGCATGTTTTGTGAGAAACAAAGTCCATGTACGCACACATTATCCTAGAATAAGGACGCACAAAATTTTGGGCATTTTATATTTTCCAACACGGAAATACTAAAGCAACAAACAATAGGTATTATAATTTATTTGCTCTACAATTATATATTAACATCCATTAGGCCTTTGGTGATGGCGGCAGCCAGCATCAACATTAACATTAACTTAGTCGTCGCTGTCGCCTGTCCGTCTCAACACAAGGGGTGGTGGACATAGAGTATAGACATTCGAAACCTACGAACAAAACTTAAGCTATTACCCTACATTGAAAGAGCGATGGATATTCGAGTCCCGGAAGAACATGGAAAATAAACAAAATCGAACGAAATATCGATCATTCTCCAACCCTCTTTGCCCTAGAATACACTCACCACCACACTACCCCTTACTAAAAGAAATTTAAGAATTGCCGCCAATGCTCTTCCAAAAAAAAAAATAAGAAAAAAAAAATCAAATACCATAAGATATTATAGTCTACACACAAAATAAAACACCAAATGGCGTTTGGAATAAGATTTCACATATCTTTGCCGTGTTTTGAAGTTTGGTCTGGTCGGTCTGTGTCTGGATGGTCGGTTCGGTGGTGTGTAAATGGTGATGGTTATCTTGGCAGGGGTCATAGGGTTCGTTCGAATGCACGCGATTTTTTTTTAAATCACGATAGGTCCCTTACCAAATAATAAAAATAATGAGCTGCACATTTTCCTTATTGTTTTCGTCGCCTTACGGTACCGAGTGCTGTATCGATGCAGTTACCAAGATCTATAGACAAAGGGGCCGTATTTGTAAGCGGAAAATGTGGGCGCACTAATACTAAGGGTTCTTCAATTTTGTATTCATTAATTTGATGTTAGAATATGATTTAATTCATAAAATTTGTATAGCACGGATAACTGCAGCAAATTGTTGTTTTTCTTCAGGACGCGAGTCTGGATGTTAAGATAACTAAAGTAGGGTACACATTATCGAACCTGCGTGACATTCCCGTTGGATTTTAAACAGTTTGGGTACACATTTATCAGTTTTGTTGTCCGTCCGCTAAACAAAATTTTCATTTTCAATCGAGGACCTCAATAAACACATCAAAAAATTATTTTTCTTATTCCCTACTGACAAAGATTCAAAAATGAACTAACAACAGAAATACTTGTTGAATGTTGTTCGATGAATGATTTTTTATACACATAATCAATCAAGAACGCGGCCTGACAGGCAATATCAAAAAATTTTGTGATCAGTCCTTCATGATTGTCATGCCATCATGTAAGTGTACACATTATCGATCTTGAGCAAAGTTCAATAATGTGTACCCTTCTTTAAGCCAAAAATTAAATTGCTGACCATGGTAGGTAAAAGGTGAGTTCTTTTGTAAGTTCGAGAGGAATATAATGAAGAGAAGAGAAAATAAAATACCTATTTCCCCAGGCTGCGAATTTTAGTCCAAGAAATTTCTTTTGACCAAATTATGAAGACTGTCAAATAAGGAAAAAACAATACATAAGCTATCAGTTGTTAGGTATGTCAGTAAAAATAATCGAATTTATCGGCTTATTTGCGCAAAAAAAAATATATTTGCGATAGCAAATTTTTGTTCTTAAAAAAATTTAAGAAGAAAATTTTAAATTACTCACAGAAATATACTTTTGTTTTGACGTTAAAAAATGCCAACATTTTTTGTTCAATGCGTTCCCGGAAATTTCTGAAAGTGTTTCTATTACTTAGAGATTCTTACCCCCATTCTAGATACAAATTATAGTTTGTTAGTTTTTGTACACAAAGTACGGGAACACAGCTAAAGATATAATTCGCGTCGATAATACAGTTTTCCCCGAAATACGATTAGAGCACTGACAAACCATAGGGAATTAGTAGTTGTTGCATTTAATATTTTAATATTGGAGTAAATACGTTGTTTTGTTCGTTCAATTTTCTTCGTGTTCGGAAGAAACCCACCTATTCTAGTAGAGTGAGGCAAATAATTGGATAAATTGCATGTTTAACGTGAATCACTCAGCACTGCCTTCCACAACTGTTTTACTTTAAAGATCTACTTGAACAAAATAAATACACACGAAAAAGTTTCTTGTCCACAATTCTATCAGTGAAACGAGAAAAATTGGAATTCAAATCATTGAAATGATTTGTTCCCGGCAAATTTTCCTCAGGAATTTAAATAATTGTTTTGTTGCAAATATAAGTCATATATTTGTGTGGTATTTTTTGCGTGAAAACATCATAAATTATCCGTTAGAACTTTTTTCCAGATTCGTTTTCCTGATCACTCTAACTATTATCCCCTAAGGTAGATTTAGCCTAAATCTCCTATAAATCTTCAAGATTTTCCACACAAATTAAATCTCCTGATATGAAGAAGTAAAATAAATCTCATTTTAATTTTAAATCTTCATAGGGCCAATAGATGTACAAACCGAACTAACCTATTCCCATATTGAAATGAACATACTAATCGGGAAAGTGAATTTTTTGCTTTTGTTGACACAGATGAACCTCTCTCACTTTTACATCAGACGAAAATATAATAAAACACCATTTGCATTTTGAATGGTCCTGTCAAAATTAATCTAAGTTTTATGTCGTTTTTATTTGGCAATCCGGAAGCCTTCTGGACTCTTCTGAAAGTGTTCACTTGGAAAAAAATGACAGTTCTGATTTTGAAAAGCAGAGAATTTTGCTTCTGGATTTGAAATCAGAATCGTACATATACTTGAACGTCAAACTCGACTGTTACTATTTTTTTTATCATAAATGTGAAACAAACATTTTTTTTAGAATTTGAACATTTCCACGTACACAATTATTTGCACACATACAATCGCATTAAAATTCAGAATCGTCAGTATCAAAAAAAGTGTTCAGTTGGGATCCCGGATCAGAGAGGGATTCCGGATTGCCAAAAAAAGCAGCTATTAATATTATGAAACGGTGAAAACCATTTTCCGTTCCGACTTTTGAGTAAGATCAAATTAGAACAGAATCGTTAGAACTGTCAACATTATTTATTCCTTCTTTTGCTTTGTTTATTTTGTGGTTTGTTTTGTTTTGGTTTGTGGTAAGTGTTGAGTTTAATATTGTTTTGATAAATTACGTTTAATTGACTGTTATATCCTGTGCTGCTCTGTGTTATTATGTTTTTTTGATCAGTGTCTTTGATGGGGGGGGGGGGGGGGGGATTTAGAGAAGAAATAAGTTTGAAATGTCAAATAGCAGGCATTTTTTTCACTAATGATATATTGAGTTATGATAAATTTAAGGATTAGAATTTTTTAATAGGGATATTGATGCAATGCAAAGGCGTGTAAAATGGTGGATAAATTCACAATTTGGGTAAGCTTACCATTTGAATAATGAACTGTCAAAATTGTATGGGAAATGATTTATAAGGTTTTATAAAAATTCCCCACACAAAATTATGGGGAAATCGATTTCGTTAAATAAACTAAACGTCATTGCAACTGATAGGGTTCGTTTGACGAACAGAGGTGGTTAAATTATTGTAGGTATACCCAACAAAGTTAAAGGATATTCATTCAATTTTTTGCGTAAACTTATCAGCTTACATATTAATGTATTGTTTAACAATCGCTGACCATGTTAAAATTGTGATTAATTTTTAATCAATCATCTACCCGAATCATTATCGACCACGTGAATTAAGTTGTATATTCAACTTATAGTAAGTTAATAAAGCTATATCTGGATTTATCCAAACCACCCTTACACTAATACAAAAAAATGCCTTTTCGCCTTTAACAAAATGCAGCACTGTCCAAATAAGACAGGAACTGCAGGCAAACACCACCCCCCTGTCTGTGTGCTAAATATCTCTCTCATGACCAATATGGGAACTCAGCCAAAACCCATATCTTCTTTGCTACGAGACGATACCGACAACGACAATGACGACCGACGATAGCGTCGATAGAATTTAGTATATTGGTTGTGTGGTGCAGCAGCAATAGAAATTTGTACGATATTTATTTCTAAGTTGATCTAGCGCACAGGTCCTTTGAGACACCTTCACCACCACACATATGCCGCATATATGATTTTTTTTGTTCGTTTAACTCTAGAACAACTACCTACCCCATTTAAAAAAAAGGTAAAAAAGAGAGTGGATAAACCTATTCAGATTCACTCCTTCACACACCCTCCGTTGATAGACATACAAAATACATTCATTCCACAAGAGATTATTATCCTGGACATGAAGGAATGAATATAAGGTGTATCTTGGAAACATTGCAACCAACAACCACCCCCTATATCCAGGACGCTTTGTTTTAAATTATTAAGTGCTATTACCCTCTGTCTGTCGCGTGCTTGCATGACGTCTCGTACTCGTATACCTTTAAAGGGAATCCTCTCTTCAATCCTCATACATATTCTATTTTTACATTATTTGGTCGTGAATTTTTTTCTTCTTTTTTGCATGGCTTTTGTTCTTCTTCTTGGATGTATGTATGTATGCTGACTGCTTTGTTTCTGTGTGTTGAAAAGAAGTGTAATTTATGTGCATTGCTACCGAAAACAAAAATTATTTGACTAGCCATTAAAACCGGGGTAGAAATGCATTTTCTGAATGAAATGCGAGACATTTTATGGTTCTGACGTACTTGTATAGTGGCGGTATCTGCCGGAAGGGACTTACAATGATTTCTTTTTTCCTACCATATCAAAAGTTTATGCTTTCGAAAAGAGAAGACATATTTCATGTGTCCACAAGCACCCTATGATATAACATTATCATCAAAGCCAGCAAAGGGCGAAACTTGGTTGTTTACTAATTAATAAATACGAAAAATAAACTCTGACCGATTAGAGACAGTAATTTGATATTTTAAGGGTTTTCCAAAATTATTACTAATTAAAAAGCAGTAAGCTGGAAAGAAGGGTGAAATATTTCATACATATTTCTACGAGTGTGATGAAATCGGTATAGTAAAACCAAAACTGTCCTATGTCCTTTAGGATGATTTGTGTAAAGGGAAATTGTTTGCTTTTGCTTTAAGAGAAGGCATCATAATATCTTAAACCCAAAACCAAGACTTTATGAGAAAGCTGTAAAAATGTTAATACTGCGAACCCAGCTTGGAAGTTAATTTCCTATTCCTATGTACATAGGTACAGTGTACAGAGTGAAAAAGGGTATAAGAATGATGTTAACAGCTGCTGATGAAATGAGTTGGGTTAAGCTCTTAAGAATAAATGCTATAGCTTAGACCTTTATACTTTGTGGCTTTAACATTTACGCTTTTTTATGATTCTGGCGTTTTGTCCTTTAGGTAGTTACCCTGAGATAATGTAATTATCTAAGGAAAACTAAAGTAAATGTGGACCTTCGACTCTAAATTCACAAAATTAACATTATACCTACACATTTTATTCTGGTGATGTTTAACCATGTGAATTTTTGTATTCTTATATTTGTCGAAGAGAAAAGAACTAGATATATTTGATAATTTCAAAAAAGTTACGATAGTGCTTTTTACTCGAAATATTGAAGATCTAAAACTTATTTGAAGAAAATTTAATGAAATATTTAAATTAAATTAAATTAGGTGTCATGCCAGCTCGTGAAGAACCAAAGGCTAAGAGACTTAAAACTTTTCAACTAGTTCTACTGTGTGCGTATTGCTAATCACCAGAATTTCAAAATCCCTTTAATTGTCTACCTAATCCGAATGGCTAAGATGATGGAAGATACTTTTTCATGACAAGATAAAGTAGGGGAACAGGAGGTACAATAGGATTATTATTTTCTGTAAGTTAGAAAATTAAAGTTCCAAATAACTTTTATTTGATAATTGAAACTTTTATTTATATTTAAAGATTCTTAAAATAATTATATTTAAGAAATAAAACAACAATATCATTTAAAAAATAAATTGACTTTTCCCGTCCCGATAGGATTTTGTTTGTTCTTTGCAAAACTCGCCAGGTATTGATGATTTGTGATCACTTTCGACCAGGCACGCCTGCACCGGAGTTATGGGCCATACCCATACCATTGAACACAATTCAGAAAAACCAGACCTCGGTTGACTTATAATAAAAAATCCTTGCAGTAGACTATCTTCTTCTCGGAACTACTGACTTTTTCTGCCTTTGATTTTATTTTATTCTGTCTGTCCAAGTCAATTGTTTTGTATTTTTGTTTTCAAATACTGAGGCAAACCTAAATTAGCTTTCTCAACTTGGAAATATGAGAAAAAATAACCAATTTCTAATAAGGAAAGAATTCTATTCATTAACCTTGAATCAAGAAACAGTCAAAATTGCAATTATTCTGATAAACAAGAGTTTTTTTTATTGCAAAAAGCTACCGTAGAATTACTTTTGGCATTCTTTGCACTCGAAAGGTCGAATGTCTACTGAAACATTTAGTAACATATTATATGAATCAGGTATCCATTGAAAATAGTTTACGGTAAAATCCCCAAACCCGTCGATATATACATCAAAAGAAAGGCCTCTTCAATACCTATCCACAACTGAGGACAAAAAGTATCTGCGGCGTCTGGTTCTTGAGATATTTTAATCCAAAGTTATTCGCATGATTTTCCACCCAACTGCATTTGACTTGCTTTGGATGGTGATTGTTCCACAGCCAAGCTCCGCAAAAATCGGCGGATGCCAGTGCTCTAAAGGTGTTTGCACAGCCCTTATATTGGTGGGCAATTTGTTGTACAATTCTGGACTTCTGGTTAAAATGACACCGTCGATACCTGGTTCTCAAATCCACTGTGCCCAACTAGTTCCGTGCAATTCAGGTTGCATTTAAAAGACCTTAAGTCTTACAGGCATATAGTTAAATTTAAAAAAAAAATCCCACTCCACCCCGTGGATCCCTACACAGCAAGTACAAGTCTTAAGGATAGAAGTATGCATTTTTTTAAGGTAATCTTCTAATTTATCCTATATCTAATAAAAAAGGATACAAATTTCAGTTCAAAAAATATACATAATATAGATTAAATCACGTGCACCTGGATATACAATGTTTTCATTTCAGGAAAAAAGTAAACGGTACTTTAGAGAAGTAAAGCTAAACATTCAATTTTTTAAATCAATAAAAACACGTCATAACTCCTGAAAGTCTTGAAACATCTTATTCCAGGCAGATTAAATGGCATATGAATTAACTCTTATTAGCTGTCATATTGCCTCCCTCCTTCATAAGCTTTTCGTGTGTGTCAATCCCTGAACATTTTCTATGCATAATATCAAGGTGCCATAGTAGGATGAAATAGATGATGCTTATCTGCTCTAATGCCGGCCGGTTAAAAAATATCTCTTCTTTCCTTAAGTCGTGGAAATAATGATTACACCCATCTGGTCCTTCCAAGTTCAACTTCAAATGAAAAAACTACCTACATCTTTAACCCATGTCATGTCATGTGACATCCCCCAACTCTTTTTCATCCATATGATTTTAGCAGCTGAGATTGCTTAGTTTGAACTCTTCGGGTTTCACGAGATGTTAAAGGTTGATGTATTTTGTCCCGTAGGGCTTTGGATTTTTGACATAATGGCCGACTGCATTATCACTGCGGTTCACTTTGCGAATTTAATAACCTTCAGCGTGGTAAACATCTATTTTGGCCCTTTCCCCCAAAATCAAACATTATTTCCTTCCAAATTTTTCTTAAGAAACTACTTTTAAAAATATAACTTAATAACACAAAATTTTTAACAGCTTGGTATTATTATACGTATATCTACTTAAAAATTTGAAAATATTTAAGTACTTTGCTAAAATATTCTTAATTTTAAACACCTTTCAACTAGCGCCATACTAATGACCTTTTCGATTGGTCGTCCAGGAGGCTTCCGAATGCTTCTGAAACTGTTCGATTTGTATCAAATGACAGTTCTTCTCCTGGATAGAAGAGAAATTTCCTTCTGGATTTGAAGTCAGAATCCAAACCAGAAGTACGCACACACTCACACCCACTAAATATCAAATTCAAATTAATTTATTCATGCCATTGTTTTTGTTTTGGTTTATCTGAAATTTTGTAGTTTCAATTTCAATCTTTAGAGAATTTAAATTATGGATATCTGTTCCGAAGATAAAGTTTCCCTTCAATAAGTGTAAAAATTTCGCATTTTCATCAGAAATAACTTTAAAATCTTTTACATTTGTGTCAGCCATGTTTACAAAATAAAATAATCACAAATGTGCGTTTGACATTTCCAGTCTTACACACACACATACACTCACATAAATTTTCAGAATCTGGAATCTAGTGTCTACTTGTTCGATTGGAATCCCGGATCGGAGAGTTCTTCCGGATTACCAATCGAAAAGGACATAAATCTAAGGGAACATAACTTTTTGGCGTTTGTAAAATGTCAGTGTCATATGGATTGATGTTTGATGTTAAGATTTAAAAAAGATAAATTGCCCTCTGATTGTGATTTTATCTTTAGGAAAATGGTAAAAGATAGTTCTATAATTAACTTGCTTAAAATTAACAAAATCCTCTTTTTATCCTAGTAACATACATTATGCGAGATTTTTTTTTCTTTAAGTCTATGACCCATTCAATGTACCGTTTTTTTAGTTTTCCCTAAATTGAAATGTTTCTATTTTATTGGTAAAGCTAGTCTCCTTCTCGCTTTATACTTTTTGTCCATATCTATGATAACTAGGTATAACGGTAGAAATACGACTTTTACATCTATAAACTGTCTGCGTCTAAACTTAAAGCAACACTAATATAAACAACTGCAGTGTACCTTTATATTGAAGGTTTTGTACTTGCTCGCCAGAGGTGCAGTAAATTGGAAAAACTAAAAGTTTTGTTTCAACGACAATTGTGACAATGACAATATTTGTGATACCAATATCGAATTTTTATAAAACAAATTCGTATTTATGTTCACACTCAGCAATTTGAATTTCCTCTGGTGTGTGTTTTTTGTTAGATACCACTTAAGCAAAAATTATACAAGAAAACAATAAATCATCATCGCACGTTGATGTATATTTTATTAATCTACATTACGAGCATTTTATCGTTCCTATGTATGTATGTGCCTATCTACATACTTCATCAAAAAATTGTTTTCCTTTTAAATTAATGACTAATGGAGTTCATACATAAATTTGATAAATAAGGTATCCTTCCTCATTCAAGTAGGTAGGTAGGTACATAAGGAAATCCGAACTCGAGTATGAAGTATTCTTATGTTTTATACATATTTAAATTCAAACACTAAAGACCTTAAAGAATCATCCTCAACAACGTATACAGTCAATCTCATTATGCATCTCATAAAGATGCCGACATTATATACGGAAATTGCAATTTTCTAAGCAAACAAACAAATAATAAAAAACCTACCCTATATTTTCCTTGATGTTATCTTTACCTACTCAAAAGTTATCTGTTTCACATATCACACATATAAGCCCAATCAACCGCAAGATTGTTAGATGCAAAATATCCGTCCCCCTATAGAATTTTCTTTTGGGACTTCCATGCATGAAGACAGGTAAATAATTATGTATCTATGTATTCATGTCATAAACTTTTAAGCAAAACTTTGATAACTCCACGATGTGTTGCATTTCCCTTTACTAATACCTTGAAAAACCTAAAGGTTTTGAACTTGCTGAATAAAGCCTTTAGCTTAGACTTGTGTCAACATTTTCATATAAAACAGAAAAAAATAAGGTAAATGTCAAACACAAAATGACACTCCATTTTTTTCAATCTATTTGTGGCTACCTACGTTTTTTTTAAAAAACACGTTAATAGTTACCATACACCTCCCGTCAAGAGATGTCAATAATCTCCAATTTCGTAGGTAAACAGTACTTCAGGTATGTCTCCCGTTTTATGTATATACATAACTTATAGATAATGTATGAGTGGGAACAACATACCCTTTGCAATGAACCAACTTGTCATACCTATATCCTTAAGTATCCTTCTAAAGAAGTTATTAATTTAAAAATGTACAAATAGAAAAGCTAAGAAAACGGAAATAAACTTTTTCACATTCAACTTAAAAAAAAAACGGGAAACTAACAACCTTCAGGCTGCCTGCTGTCATGACTTCCCATTTAGAAGAAAAAAATAAAAGTACTTACTCCAAAAAAAAAAAAGCAACACAAACAAAGGATACTTGCAAGTAAAGGTGCGATTGCGATATGCAAAAATTCACCTCGACGACGCGACGAACGCCCGCCATCTGTGGATCTTTGATTAAAAATTTTCCAAGCTCTCCAAAAATTTATGATTTATTTCCAAGAGTGTTTCATAGTAATTTTCATTGCTTTAGCACATTGATGGTGGGGTTGGGCGGCGAGAACTATGGCCGACCAGCGACGACGACGACAGGTTTATATTCATTGCGTCATAAAAGGATATACAACATACCTACATACATACTTATTCATACACAAACACAAAATAATCCATATACACAACGTTTCGTTTTGGTGTATTTAATTTGCATTTTCTCGGCTTGTTCTTATTTGATAAGTAACGGCACGACGAAGCTTCCGCCGTAGACATCGGTAGAGGGTTGCCATTTTAAATGAAAAATTACTAAAAGAAAATTTTCAATTTAATTTAATCTGCCATATTAAAAATGTATAGCATTATGTAAAAGATGAGACTAGAAAATGTAATATTTTTAAACAGTTATAACAGTTATATAAAATAACAACTAAGTTCCGGAAATTAGTTCCCTTCTGACCCTGGAGAGTCGCACAAATAGGACTTGTACCAGGTGGCACAAGATTATTCATCCTACAGGAAAATGCTATATTTTTTCCAAAATGGCGACAAATGTCAATTCTACTTTTATATAAGTATGTGAAATAAGCAAATAGAAAACGGCACTTCAACAAATCATGAATCGCTGTGCAAAAAAAACGCGGAATAATTGTTTCGATTGACGTCTTCCGCTATTTGCAAGGAAATTATAGATTTTTCCAAAAGGATGATTCATTTTACCCAACTGTTATAAACAAAACTGTTATATATTAATACGACTCGACAGAGCGGCTTTTACCGCTTGCACATAATTGGAACGAGCTGTAGCTTACAGAATAGCAAGAACAAAGATGTCAATTAAACTTAAGCCTCTCACTCATTTAGCAACAGATGTCTCTACAATTACATTTTGACAACAGATGAGTAATACCAAGATTTGAAACTTTCGTACGTTTCACCCTTTTTTAATATGAAGTGTCGATGAATAAATGTGGATCACAAAAGCAATTTAATGGGGTGATTGAACGCACACATTTACAGGTAAACTAAATGTTCAGCTTGTAAGCAAGTTTGATAGCTGAGGATTCGTATCCTGGAATCATTGGGAACGTTCACTCAGTTATTTTCAGCAATCTAGAATAACTTTCTGTTGTCGTAATACGTGCAAAAGCACATCTGATGAAAACACAGCTGTTCCCATGAAAACTATCTTGAGTTATGCCAAAAACTTTGGAATAACTAGCTATCCGAGAACAAATGTATAGAACAGCTGAGTGCAAAATTCATTTAGTAGGCATTTCGTTCTGATTTTTTGACAGTTTTCAGCTAACCTATCTGATTTGTTCACAGATTTACTTCGATAGCTTGGTATCCGAGATAACATAAGTGAGTGAACGCCGGCGTTTATACATGGTTTTGACGTCTATGGGCATTATCCCCCTTCCTCTTTTTAGTTATAGAGCTAGATTCCTAAGTGAGGCATGTTTTTTAGATTTTTTAAAACTAGCTGGATTTTGTTTTTGACATCTGGTATTCTGACACTAATTGTTAGTGATTCAAATAGTTTCAACGTGTTTATTTCATATTTCTTCGTCTTTTCTAATTTTCGTATAAGTTTATTTTTATTTTATGAACGCAACGTGACAAGTTTTGAAAAAACGTCAAATTGTCTCTGGTGTATTTGACATAATTCAAAATAAATGTGTTGCGTTAGGGTAATGCGAATACCGTATAATGCTGTAGCTTAACTTTTATTGAAAAGGTAGTAGTATTGAATAAACCCATTGAAATGCCAGATTATAGCAACGGATTTAAGCAGAAAGTTACTGTCGATTTCTTTACAACCTCGATCTTATGCTGTCAAAATAAATCTTGTGTTTTTTTAAAAAGAGATTTCATCGCCTTTACATGCACACCAAGGTATTCGATATATGAAACTCACATACTGACTTGTCATGCTATAAATGAAAACTAATATTCAAATGTTAAATAGAACTGGCCAGTCATTTTATTCTTTCTTTTGAGAAAAACTAAAAGTGGCAACCCGGCATTGCTTTCATGTCTTCGTCAGCAAAAAGGACCAAAAAGTATTCTTTTCTTTATCCTTAAAACACCATAATAAAACGCAATTTCCAATCCCAACCCAATGGCTTACATTGTAAATAAGCATTTAGTAAAAAAACAAAAAAAATATATCCGGGTGGTGGTTGTATTGCCGACTCTCAATCGCACTCGGCTATTCCGAGGAGCTCCTGCTTCCTTCCCTGATTATATCAGTCACATCACAACTGAGAACTACCTAAAACGCGGAAACCACACCGCACCGCAGCAACATCAGCCATATTGTCGCGTATCGCGGGCGGCTCCATTCAAGTGTATATCGTGTGTGTTTTTAGATATACATATACATAGCTACAAACCATTACAACCAACTCCTTCCACAGGAACCACAAGGCACGAGCATGCAATTTATCCTGTGAATGGCGATAATTTTCAAAATTAAAATGTACGTGTTTAATTTGAGAAAAACACATCAATCTGATAAGGAACACTGTGCTTAGAGTGCTGTTTTAAGAGGATTCTTCAATAAGGTGTTTTCCTTGCGTCGCGGCACACGCAAGGGGTTGTCGAGGTCGTCACCAGGGGAGTTCGAGTTATACTTATGTATAGAAACGCATATATTATACGCTTAAACATGCACATATGTAAAGGTGATTAACAAAAACGATTTTTATGCACCAGTGCCAAGGAAGGATAAGAAGTCAATGAAGTGACATAGTACCTATACTCGCAGCAATCTTTTACTATACATGCAAACATATATGCATATTTACAGTGGGTGAGAAAGATCAGAAACAATAACAGTGATTATACATACTTATAATAATCCTTAACATCCTTTATATTCCGAGTTTTTTTTGCGTTCTGACCTGGAATGAATCTTTTCTTTGTTATTTTTTTAACATGTAGATTTTTTGTATACGCGATTATGTGGTTTTACATATACACATCTACATACATACTTACAAACATTTTATATACACATGCATATATATAAGGCATTCTTTATGTTGATGAAATTCTTGTGGTAAGACTTAATTTTCTATTGTACCTTTTCACCGCAGTCATTCTTAATTATAGCTTAATTTAGAGCAATGAACGTGTGTCGTTTTGAACAAAAAATTAAATTTGTTTTGAAAAAATTACTTCCTTTTCCTATGTAAATGGAAAATGGAAATAGGTAGGTGTTCGTTTTTTGCCTTACAAAGAAATTAAACTAGGTAAGGTGAAATATGGTATATGTGGAGGTCCACAAAATCAAGATGTCGATAAATAACAATTAGTGTTTTTCTTACAACTGAACTAGGTATATACATTTAATTATGTGTTTATAGATAGGTACTAATATTTTATTAAAAAAAAACAAAATTACCATTCTCTGGTCTATTCCACGATTTGGGGAATGTGCTTACATATATGTCTGTACACACGTCGATCTCGTACTGTGGAGGTGTTAACACGTTTTCGGCTTCCCAGTTTTTTCCAAATAAATTTCGTGTGTGCGTTTAAGTATAACATTAAATCAAGATTTCTTAAGTGGTGCAGTAGCACAAAGGTAGAGTGGCCGACCGAGAATCCGAGGATCGCCAGTTCGATTCCCAGCCGGGCATCAGAACTTTGCAAGCTTTTTTTCACAACCGTGAAGTGGAAAACTTTATTGGTTGGGAAAACGAGCAAAGGAGGAGGAGCTTAAGCACCGGGGCATCGAAAGGTGTCCTAGGGCCAATGAGGCCAGCGATGGCATCAGCTGATGGAACATCGAAAGATGTTCCAACTACAAGCAGTGATTCTGCAGCAACAACATCAACAGCAATAACAACAACGGCAACATCATCCGATGCTAATCAAAAGCGCAGAAAGAGGATCAAGTGCGCACCAAATTTGGTAAAAAGGAGATCCACGGCCACCTCAGCAAAGCTGCCAGCTGGGGTGCATACGTCGGATATAGACGAGACGTCAGAGGCAGCAAGACAAACCGAGCTAGATACTTCACCCGAAGAGGGTATAGCATATATGTCTGAAGAAGGAGAAGGGCACTTCACGACGGGCGAAAGTACTGCCTTCGTGAACCTCTCCACATCAGAGTCGTCAGCTGAGGAGGACGAGGAACAGAGAATGGTCGCCCAAATTGAAGCTTTGGAGGCAGAAATCGAAAAGATAAAAAGCAAAGTTAAGGCCAGCCAAGAAGCGCGCCGAGCGAGGCAACTAAAAGAACTCGAAGAAAAAGAACAACAACAGAAAAAAGAACAATTACAAAAACAACAGCCACAGCAGCAGCCAAAACAACAACGGCAAAAACAACAACAGCAACAGCAGCAGACACAAGTACAGAAACAACCACAAGAAAAACAACAGCAGCAGATTCAAAAGCAGCAGAATCAACAGCCGCAGAAAAGGCAGTCTCAGCAGCAGCAGCCACAGCCGCCGATTATGAAAAAAGAAAAGGTGCCACCCATTAATACTTATAAAATGGAGTTACAGGATACCATAAATCTATGTAAGTTGACCATAGGTCAAAATTTTACTATTAAAAGATTAAATAACGATAGGCATGCTATCCAGTGCTTCACACTGGAACAGCACAAAAAAATTAAAGAGTTGCTGAAAGAAACTACTACCGAATTCTTTAGTTTCACCCCTAAAACCGAAAAATTTCAAACGGTCCTTTTGAAGGGCATAGATTCCTACACGGAACCACAGGTGCTCTTAAATGAACTCCGCCAAAAAGCGAATGACGATCTCGACTTTATCGGGGTCAAGCCGTTCGCTACAGTTAGAGCTAGGCGGGAGAAGCGGAGTCTTCCCTTCTTCCTCGTTCAACTTTCACCCAGCAGCAAACTGGATAGTTTGAGGAGTATATCCGTCCTCAACTGCCAGGTTGTAACTTGGGACAAATTAAAAAGGCGCGGCGACATGCTTCAATGCATGCGCTGCCAAAGGTTCGGCCACGCCGCAGCAAACTGCGAAATGCAGTCACGCTGCGTTAAGTGTGGAGAGAACCACAATGCAGATGAATGCAAGTTAGGAAAAGAACGGGTCGAAGATAGGACCCAGCTTAAATGTGTACTCTGCCGAGGCGCCGGACACCCCGCTAATTATCGGGGATGCCCGACGTTTCAGCTTATAAAAAACAATAAAGCAGCAAAGCAAACAGTGGTAGAAAAGCGTCCAACAGTGCGCCCTCCTACAACAACGTCCGTCAACCCCCAAATTTCTTACGCCCAAATGGCGTCAGGAAGGGGAAGCACGGTACAGCCTACACCAAAGGTCGCCCAACAGGCCCCCGTGCCTAAGGCGCCGGCGGCACAGGCGGATATTATGGGCGTTCTACTGGCCATCCAGGGCCAGTTGAACGGCCTCCAAAACCAGATCAGGGAGCAGGCGACTAGGGTGGATTATCTCTACTCTGTTTTGCCGAGCTTAACGCAACTTAGAGGTTAAGGGCGCGCTGCCGGAGAGGCCCTTTAAGATCCTAGCTGTGAATGTAAATTCACTGATTAGGACCGAACGTAGAGCGAATTTATTCCAATTGCTTAAAGACATAAGTCCAGATGTGTTTATGGCTAGCGAAACTAAGCTTAACCATAAACATAAATTGACTAACAACAATTACAATATCGTAAGGAGAGACCGACCCAAATCCACTCAAGGAGGGGGCGTCGCAATCTTTATACGTAAAGGCATTAGTCATAAGGTAATATATAATAGTGATGTGCGTAAATTTCGGACGTTAGAGGCATGCATCATATGCATTCATCTCCAACAGGGGAAGCGAATGTATGTGATCGCTGCCTATGCACCGGAAACACCTCAGCCCACACAGTTTATAACAGAGCTTGAAAAGCTTTTTGAATGCTTAAGATTGAGCTCGGAAGAAAACTACTACATATTGGCTGGTGATTTGAATGCCAAACATATAGATTGGGGAAATCAAATACAAAATCCTCGTGGTAACCATCTGTATAATTGGATGGGTCGATACAACCTGGAGTATCGCATTGAACTTCTCGCTACAGACAGGCCATCGTTTCCAAGAAGCGGTGCCTATCTGGATCTATTGTTGAAAGACGCAAGACTAACAATTACTGATACTGTGGGCCATCGGCCTAAAAATTGTTTAAGAACGATCGAGTACGACAGTGACCACTGCGGACTCGCCACCGTAATACAACTTCCGAACTCGCTTATAGAGTTGGAGGAGTATGTACCGGTGCATACTTACAATTACAGTAAGGTGCGCTGGCCACGCTTCTCGAACGTCTTATTGAGCGAATTACGATCAAATGGTATATCCCCACCAAATGACAGGAACATGACAAATACTGAAATTGACAGATACTTAGAACAAATGGACGAAACAATTCAACGAACAATGAACAGGACAATACCGAAATACAAAGAACGTAACGCAACTGACATGTACCGTAACGCGACAATTGATGCACTACACAGACAAAAAAGTGGCTTACTGACAAGACTAAAACGCTTGTACAGACGGTTTACTGACACACGAGATCTGGAGATAAGGACACTGAAGTCGTCCATCAAAAACATCAACCAATTGATCAAAGAAAATTATAGGTTGGCCATTAATTTGTTTTGGGACAACAAAATTCGGGCCGTGAACGCTACCGACCCGAGTATGTTCCCACAAATTAATAAGATATTCAGAAGAAAAGATCAAAACGACCTTCCGTGTCTTAAGCTCCAGAGGACGACACAAAACAGAGACGTACTTCTGACAGCAGGCATAGACCCAGATGATGCCGTCTTGGACGATGACCTCTTCATAATCGAAGATCCGCAGGAGAAGGTGGAGGCTGTGGGGGCTGCTTTCCAGCAAGTGTACAAGGTGAATGCTAGCATTCGCCCGAATCATGACCTGGAGAACAGAGCTCTGCTTCATCACTTATGGCTCCGAAACGATATAAGCGAATGGCGATCTGAGAACCTTGGTTTTACCGGGTTTAATGATGAAGATTTGGCAAATGCCATAATCGCCGACCGAAATGGGCCCAGTCCCCTGTTAATTTCGAAGAATGAGCTCCAGCTCATCTTCGATTCATTAAAGAAAAAGAAGTCTGCAGGAGTCGATGGTATATCCAACGTTGTACTACGACATTTGCCTCAAGAAGCAGTTGACATTTATACCACACTGTTTAACAACGCGCTGAATAATGCATATTATCCAGTGCGGTGGAAGACAGCTGTGGTGCACCCTCTCCCAAAAAAGGGAAAGGACAACTCCAATCCGGCGAATCTCCGGTCGATAAGTCTTCTTCCGAGTATCAGCAAAGTATTTGAAAAGGTTATTAATAGAGCCCTGTTCAAGTGGGCGGAGGACAAAAATATCATCCCGGATAATCAGTTCGGTTTTAAGGCGGGACATGATACAATTCATGCCGCGTCTAAACTAGTTTCTGATATCCAATGGAACAAAACTAAAAAGCAGTGTACGGGTGCCTGTCTGGTTGATTTGGAGAAGGCCTTCGACACCGTATGGTTAAAAGGTCTCTATCTAAAGCTAACCAGACTAGGTATAAGTAAACCTCTATTGTATATGCTTTATGACATGCTAAATGGTAGAAAGTTTGTTGTCAAGAGTGGCAATGTAACTTCTACCGCAATTTTTAATATTAATAATGGTCTTCAGCAGGGAGCGGTTAACTCGCCGATTCTATTCAGCATTTACACCAGCGATCTGATAGGTAGTCTAACTCAGGCAATTGCGTACGCCGACGATCTAATTGCGTACAGAACAGCTAATACAGTTGAGGTCATCAAAAGTCTCTTGCAGAGTGACTTCGACAAGATTCAGCGATATTGTGATGACTGGAAGTTGAAAATCAACTTCCAGAAATCAGAAACTATTTTGTTTAGGACTCCGTTGTCTAGCGCCTCAAGGGATACGAGAAAGAACTGGCGCAAGCTGGTGATCGTAGGGCCACATGGACATCCACTGGCGAGTAAAAGTGTAGTAAAGTACCTTGGCATCTGGTTGGATCAGTACCTGTATTTCGACAGACATATAGGTGCTGCTTTGGCCAGGGCTAGGGGAGCCTTTGCCTTGACAAAACGACTGTTTTATAGCAGCCGTCTTAACAGCAGGGTGAAGGTGATTTGCTACATGGCCCTCATCAGGCCGATGATTGCCTACGGATGCCCGGTGTGGTTCAACGTTGCCCCATCTCAAATGGAAAAGATTCGGGTGTTTGAGAGGCAATGTGTTAGACGTTGCCTTGGATTACACAGAACACCAGAGTCGGAGTACACAAGATATTATTCCAACCAGGTTCTATACAACGGAGCCAACATAAACAGAATAGATAATTTTTTGTTCAAGCTGATTCGGGGTCACGTTGCAAGAGCGATGTCCTCAACTAACAGCTTAATTTTTGGGGCTTATTACCCCAATAACGAATATTTTGAGAGTGCGCGGTTAAGTGGTTACATCCCTCCCGAGGCATTCCTCTATTTAGACAGTCGAGGGCTGATACAGGATGGAGGGGCGGTTCCGCTCATCTACCACGTCAGCCGGAAAACTGTGGATAGGCGACTCCTGTATGGTCGAGACGTCATCGCTCAAGGTGGAGAAGAGCGCCTTCGGTTCAGTAGGACTGTGTCCGATCGGGACCGGAGGGATAGGGCGAAACAGGAGAACCAGTTCTGGTGGCTCTCTGAACAGCATCGTGATATTGAAAGTCGATGAAGATATTATATCTTGGCCGACTTACATAGATTTAGGGAATTAGGTATAGGGAACAGTCGTGGTGGCACCAAAAAAAAAAAAAAATTAAAAATATGTATGTATGCGGGGGCATGCGTGCATGTATCTGCGTGTCTGTACATGTATGTGCGTACGTATATGTACGTGCGTATGTACATGTATGGGTGGGTTGCATGTTTGTATGTCTCTGCATGCATATAAAAAATAAACAAAAAAAAATTAAAAAACGAAAAAAATGCTGCTGTGGCTGTTCTAGTTTTTAAGTAGTTTTAAGTATTATTAGGTATTTTTAAGTAGTTTAAGTTATTTTTAGGCAGTATAAGTTAGTCTTATTTAGTTTTAATTATTTCTAATCTATATTTAGGTTTAGTTTATAAGGAAAAAAAAAAAAAAAAAAAAAAAAAAAAAAAAAAAAAAAAAAAAAAATGATCAGATACCAAGTTTTTTTCTTAAAAGTTTCCTTGGAAAAATAAAATAAAATAAAATAATTAGATTTAATTAAAATAGTTTTTAGGTCGAAAGACATTAGTTCTAAGAGTTATTGTTTAGTTTAGAGCGCCCGTAAAGGGCCAGTAAATTAGTTGTAAGTTATTGATAAGTAGGCTAGTTTTAAACATTTTTGTCTAGCTTTAAGATAGTTATAAGTGAATATAAAATAAAAATGAATTTACAAAAAAAAAAAAAAAAATGTCTGTACACACCATAATGCGAACAAAATTTCTAGCTTTATTTGAGAAACCAATGGATCAAATCAATCTGGAAATGTAGTACCAAAGTAATATTCAGCTTCGATAAAGCTTTAAGCCATTTCAGTTTCGATAAGACTTTAACGAAACCTTATAGAAGCTTAAATGTTAGTGGTGAAACTGTATATAATATATATTTTAACGACGACTGAGAATTTACTAAGCCAACGATTATTTCATTTAACAAAAATGCACAGGTAAATAATTGTATTGCCATAAAATTGACTTTATTTGAAAGATGCATAATTCTTTGCCCCACAGAAAATAATCTAGTAGTGTTTAATTGCACAATCTTAGAGGCCAACTCAAAGGTCCGCCAGTTCAAAGGAGTGCGCTCACAAAAGATTTCCTTCACCCCCACATCAAGGCTATTCAATTCAGGATCGAAAAATTCATTGATCATTGTTCTATAACGGTCTTCATCTTCATTAACTGTAGCCCTCTGGCCGGCATTGTTCTTATTGAAGTATGGACCACTGATTCCACCAGCTCAAAAAGCACACAAAACTGTAAGCTTGGCTTGGGATTATTTATACTTTAAATGCGGCGGTTTTCCTTATTTGATCGTAGCCATTCAACCAAAACTGAATTTTATCGCAGAACAATTTTGTCGACCATAAAAAAAAATTTGCAGAAAACACACCTTGACAATGATTGTTCCAATCGAAGGCATCATGCATCAACATCTCTATTTGAAACTCATGCAGGAAGTCCAGCTGGCATATGCTGAAGATGAAATGCCACTGAAATGGGTATTTCAGCAGGTAAACTATCCAAAACATAAGAGTAAACTTGCGAAGGTGGTGGTTTCAGTTGGCAGGCAAATAGTAAACCTAATTTCCTCTCTTGGTTTACTAGCACATCCGATAGGAAAGACAAGCCATGACCAAAACGAACGCGGTAGTTAACACAATAAAAAAAGTAATTAGCAACAAAATTTGTGTTGACTAAACACTTATTGTATTGATTTTTATCCATCAGTCGACGTTACAATAACTTAAATATTTTATCCATAATCGGGCATTTTATAATGGAATTTCTCAGAAACACTGTAAATTATATAAAAAATAGATATTTATACTAATTTTTTTCATTCTACCTAAATGATATGATCTGGATCAGAAAATTATAATAAAACAATAGGCCATAGACATAGCGTACATTAAAATGTCGACATGATAGCCTAATGGGGATTTCGTTTGGTAGCAAAAATCAATTTATTTTTGATTTTGATCTGTCAAAAAGTTGATTTTGATAATTTTTGCTTTCGATTGGCATAAAAAATTGATTTATTTTTTGACTTTAAATCAATTTTGCAGATCTGGATTTTTCGGCAGATCTACACCTCTTTTACTAACACCACTACCTGTGCATTATAATTGACAACCATCAGTTTGACAATACGTTCTTGTTTGAAAATATGTAATTTGCTTCGGTTGCAAGAAAGAATTAAAATAGTTTTGGGCTCAAATGGGAGCAAGTTTAAGTAAATTCATTTATTTGTCCAGCTCATGTTCGGACTTAGAAACTTGAAATTAAAAACAACGTTCAAGTAAATATTTGACAGCTGAATCAATCTGAACACGCATTTGATTCGTTACGAAAAAAATCAATTTATGTATCAAAATATAAATTTATGAAACGAAAACCCCATAAGATAGGTTGGTATTCAGTTCCAGAACAACCAACATCGGATAGGTTAAATTTGTATGGGATTTTGCACATATGTTTGACATTTCGCATAGGATGCAAAAGTATACCAAAGTTTTTCGGATAGCTTGAGATTTTTTTTGGCGGCAGCTGTTCTGTTATCAGTTGAGTTCTAACATTGGATCACAACAACATCAACTTATCGGGATAGCTATGGTTCGGTTTTTGAATGAGGCCATAACCCTTATACCTACATACAAAATAAAACAATAATAACAGTGAATAAGAGTAGCGCATAACTTTAAACGATTTAGTTCGATGGTAAAGAAGTTTTAGTATGATACTTGGCGAAAAAGAGGATTTTCCTAATTTTAAACAAGTTAATCATCGAACTATGTTTTAAAATGTTACTAAAGTTAAGATCACCAGAATGATATTTTATAATTTTTTGGATTATACTAAATCCATACAACACTTACATTTACAAACGCAAGAAAGTTATGTTAGCTTAGTTTTTTGCACTGTTTTAGACGTGCTTAGTTGGTGTTTGCCAAGAAACTAGGTTTAGTATGGTGCAAATTGTTAAGTATACGAGTACAATATCATGCTAATGCCTAAACATCGGGCCGTTAAAGATTTTGCGTACATGGTTGTTAGCGATTACTTTTTGATATTCATCATGTAATTCTCGTTTTACACGAGAAAACTTAGTTGCTAACAACTTTTTGTTGGTAGGAAAGAAGTAAGGGAAGGGAACAAATTATCCCCGGTAAACGATTTGAAGAGATTTTTTTGACGTTTTGTGGTCCACTATTTTAATGGATTTTGATTTTGAATTGTGTTGTGTTTTTAGTATTAATACAATCGATACAAAATAATGCTGATCAAATGATTTAATACAAAACCTAATATAATGTACATATACCTATATCAGTTTTATTCGTGTGAAGCAGAAGAGATGTTTAAGGCAATTAAAAGAAAACGTTAAAAAATCTCCAGCAACTAGTTTCACTGAGTGAAGGGGGACTAATTGTTTTTGTATTTTTTCTTGCGGTTAAAAAAAAACATTTGTATTTGAGTACATCTCTTCATTCTAAAACTAATTTGTTTTAATTTGGTCCAGATTTATTTTTTTTTTTTTTAGTGCCCAATGGAACACGATTTCAGATGTGATAACATCCAAATACATAAGTACTTGAGCGGTCGTTGAACCTGATTTAATCCCCCGAAATCGGAAGTTAAAATTGCTGAGCCATGGATCAAATATTTGTACAAGTGGCCCTTAGAGAATCATTTAAGAGAGGCGAGGGCAACACATAAATTTGGCAGGTGGGAATTGTATTGGTGTTAGTAAGTACATCCGGTGGTTGTAAGTCGGTCTCGAAATCCACATCTCCAAAAAAGATGTAGATTTAAAAATAAATCAATTTATTTTTCCCCAATGAACACAAAAAAAACAAGGAAAATGAAAAATTTGCCCTATAGTATGTACCCACCTACCTAACTATTTTACGTAGGTATGTACAAATGTATAATATCGCAAGTAGAAAATGAATGACAAAAATAATTTATCTACCTACTCTTTGAACAAGTGACCAATTCCACAACTTATTGTAGCCCCACAAATGATTAAAATAAGCCCAAACAAGATCATATGAAAAAAAAAACAAGACCCTACTGCAGTTGCACTGTACAGTTAAACCTTTTTATGTTCATTTCATTTAAAAATATATTCAAACAAACTTACACAAATCGTCTCCGTTTTGTATCCATTTAATCTCAACGACACGAGAAGATGCCACTTAACACAGGCTTAGCTTTTGAAGAATGAATCCCTCCTTACCTGGAGCCACCCTCGTCACACTTGAAACTTAACCGCAAACTGCCGCTGCCGCAGCCACAACTATCTCAAAAAAATCTCTATTCGTCTTGCAAAATGCACTCCACCAACCGAAGAACGAAAAAAAGAAGTTTAAAAATCTCGTCAATACCACGGCTTACACTTCAAACGCTTTAGAAGGTAAACAGCTTTAAGAAAGAAAATAAAACAGAAATAAACACCAAGCACCGAGCGTGTACGGTACGCGTATACTAAACAGCTACCTTCTATAGAAGGTACAAGCTGATTTAATGCTGTAATCACACCTGAGCGCACTAATTCACTTGTTCATTCGGATACCGTTTTTAACCGTATGTATATAGTAGTTACATGTAGGGGCTGTGCAAGCGGGTATCTATTCTGCAATCCGATACGATACGTTACGACGAAGCCGTTCTAGTTGAAAAAACTCCTTTTTGCAATGATTATTCAGTCGAATATGCACAGCGAGTACTCTACTCGACGACGTCGTCGTATAAACTCCCGCGCGCGGTGTGCACAGTTTAAGGGGGCAATATTGTTTGCAAGGGGATGTCGACTTCACTTCGAAAGGTCTTCACTTTAAGGTATCGTCGTCGCGTCCGTCGAGCCACTATATTGCCGATGGTTGGATGGGGTGGGGGAGCTTTTTTATTTTTTTCCTCTAAGTACGCTTTATTTTCGAAGTAATTTTCACTTTTATTTACATTTCCAACTAATTTATTGTCCTCTGCAAAATAGTAAAGTAAGTCGTAGTGTAATTTGATATTACCTCCGCGTTTTACGTACAATATGTATGAACTATGTAGCCCCGATTACAATTTTACAATATTAACAGAACACGAATGCTTCCACAAGTCGCAGTCGAGTCGGTAAGATTTTTGTTAATTTCTGTGAAAAACGAAAACAAAACTGCGGCGTATGGCAAAGTCGGTCGGTGGCGGCAGAACAGGACTTTATTTTACTGCACATGCGATGTGTTTACCACGGGATAATATTCCATGATTTTTTGGCATCAAAAAACAACAAGGAAAAGTACTCGATAGGTATGCCAGTATTATACCGTCCAAGAAGTACACTCAAATAAAAATATGCACTCACAGGATGATAAATATTCAAATCGGAACAGACCGATGATGATGATGATGACGATGACGACTGTCGAAGTCAGTGAGCATCAAGGGGTGAGTGGGTAGGTATAATCCTGTAATCTGCCCCGCGGCGGCCGGAGGCAGTAGTGGTTGAATAATTCAAAAATTTCGAATTTTAATTCGAAATCTCCTTTGGCCAAGGACATTCACATCAGAATCCTGTTTTAATCAAAATTCTAGAGGTATACGCGGACTTTAATTAATTTATGCCTCCCCAATACGATAATACGGTCGAGTCGTTTGTATATCTGCTTCTTCCGTAAATCACTCTGAACTTTAAAAACCACAGAACGTTTATTTATGTATCTACATGTAAGCGCTTCTAAACTGGCATCGCCGAATGCTAGAAAAGAACTAAAAGGCGCTTTACTATAACTGTGAATGAAACAAGCGACAGACAGACGACAACTCAGGCAGGGTTGGTTGGTGGTGAAAGTGTAATTTTTCGAAGGGAAACATCATTTCATAGCTTCTTTGGATTTTTTGCCTGATGTGCTACAACTCTGCTTCTGCTTATGCTGTACTTGCTGCTTTATTTGGGAGGTAGTGGGATCAGGGTTGGGATGTTCTGTTCATGTCCATGTTGTTCTTGTTATATTGCGCTAGGGGGTGGATATGTTCATGTTGGTAATGCCTTGTGTAGTGTTGCTGTGCTGCTAGTGAAAGCTATAAATTTTATAGGGGTTGTTGTTTGGTTCGGCTGGCTATGGCTCTGGCTCTGGTTCTAATGTTTGTGTTGTTTTGCTTGTTGTGTGTACGATGATAGTCATAGTTCGAAGTATAAACCTTCTTTAGGTTTGGCATGGCAAGGGGGTAGTGGGTTGTATGGTATATTCTATATGATGATAATTGCAATGTGACGCAAGGAGGGTGGATAATTTTGCGCGCATGCCTTTCTGGTTGGCTGCATAAGATATGTGTGTTACTGAACTGATATGGATATTAACAGTAGAGTTGAAATGTTTTTAAATTGACAACATATAGAGTTATAGGTAAATATAATTTCGAAATTGTTTTTTTTTTCTATTTTATTCTTTTGTTGGTGAATCGAATTTTATCGACAAAGGTGAACTATTGGGGTGCGAAATGGGACCTTCTGACCAGTAATTAACTCAATCCCACAGAGATAAAATTCTATATTTATGGCTGACTTTAACGGGCAATAACACGCGATTTTAAGAGAGTGTAGGTGGTGCCTAAATGTGTGACATGTGTCACGTGCATTTTTAGGGTGTTATTAAAAGTGTAAATTATTATACAGAAACATTGACAACGTTATATGTGGCAATCATTTTGATTATTAGAAAATTGGTAACTTTTTGGATCATGAATTTTTTTCATAACAGCGCTGAAAATGAAGCACGAACAACTTTAAGTACCTACTCAGTACTAGATGAATTGGTACGTTTTTTTTTATAGAAAAAAGGTAGGCAACGTGAAGTTTTTCCAATGCCGTTTTTGGGTAAATTTGTTATTTAATGTCGACTTCCTTGCAACCAAACATTCGATATAGATGTACATATGTATGTATAAATACTATAGGGTAAGTTTGGCATTTTAAAATAAAATCGTACTCGAAATTTTAATCAAACTTGACATTACGATGATAGAGAACACCAAAAAGTGGGTCCCGCAATTCCGTGTGTATGTCTATTTGTCTGTAGGTCACTGTTCATCATAAACAGCTGAAACTACTTCTTTAAAACTTTATACTTAATCGTTTTAGTTGTTGCTACTTAGAATCTTGTGTGCTTACGATGTGATAGAACATAAGAGCGCGATCCAGTAGTACATTTTATTTTCTGAACGGAATCGAAATATTTTTAAGCAAATCGATTTTATGCTGTCAAAACAAATCTTACATTTTTAGAAAGATTTACTCAACTACACACACTATTTCTTGCAAGTTCCTTACAACAAAAAAAAATCGATCGGAAATCGATTTGAAATGGTTGTTAGGCATTTGACATACATATTGTTTTCAAATGTCATTTGTGAATGTTTGCCTTTTCGTTTCAGTACAGGTAGGTACCATATTTAATAAAAGGGACGAAATTTTAGACAATTTAGTACGATATTAAAGCATTTTAGTATAATAGCAGATTTAATTTTAATCGAACATACATAAGTATCCTTAAAAATATTTTATTAAGCTTCGTAAAATCACCAAAAGGCTATTTTCTTCTTTGTAGCATCATACCTACTAAGTCCATATGTCACTTTGACATTTACAAACGTCAAAAAGTTATGTTTGCGTATTTCGTGTTTTCCTTTTTGTCACAAGATTTGCTCTGTCTATGTTTTATTACAGAAAACAGCTATTTCAGATTAGATCTCAAAAGAAAGGGGCAGCTGTTTCTATTTTCGCCCATTTGATCTGCATTCACACACACGTCTAGCTGCCAATCGACGAGATTCAAAAACTTTGTTTGATTTTTGAATGGATTTTTTTATTTATTATTATTATTTGTGCCTTATTATTTATTTATTTGTGCCTTTTGAAATTAAATGTTTCCAAATGTCATGGTATTAGTAAAAGAGGGTTAGATTCAAAATACGGATATCTATAATTAATTCAGAATCAAAAAAAAAATGTTTTGTTTGCGCAATGCAAGTATTTAACTGTCAAAATTCGTGCTTTGACAGATTTATAACAAAAATGTATCGAATTCTTGTATCCATAGAAAACTACGTGATTTAATGATGCGCGCACTAAAGTAGTTTTGACTACACTTTAAATGATCATGCACAGTGCGACCGTTAGGAAAGTAGGGAATGACAGTACGCGCGGACAGTATGTCTAAGGATGGGATCAAAAGTAAACTAATGAGCATTCGATTTCAAATTCCTCATATGCTTGTTTTCAGCAAGATTTCATCAAATTTACACGCACACTTTTTTGCAAATTGCTTACAACAACAACAACAAAATCGGCCCGAAAGCGATTTTAAATGGTTATTAGGAATTCGCTATTAATCTAAACATGTTTCATTCAAAACGGCAATTCCCGATTTTGAGTGAAAATCATTCAGATTTCAATGAAAAACGAAACACCATCTAAAATTCTCAGTCCGCGAAAATATTTACTCTTCTGAACAGAACAAAATTTGACAGTTTTTAGTAGAAATTCGTAGATTTTCGCAGTTTTTGTTGAGTACCTACGAGTAGTGGAACAAAATTCCTAGACGAAAAAAGTTGTGAGTAGGTATTCTTAATGAAAACGTTAGTTATATTTTGAACGCAACTGTTTCTCAAACCATAACCGCATTATATATTTATAATGCGAAATTGTGGGATACGTTTAAATTGCACTACAGAGAGTTCCCCTTGCTTTTACTATTAATAAAATGGAAATATTGAATTTGAATTGGATTATACCTATGTGTACCTACGTTGATTTGGTTTTGAAAATTTCGGAGCTTAAAAATACCTTTTTCGATCCAAGATATAGTAACCGTGTGAATTTAAATTTCACAGGTCAATCTCCTAGTTGATAATAATTTTTATGATCCCTCTCTTTTTTTCATAATTTTCCTTACTGTAAAAGAGTCCTTAAACCTCAACAAGAATCAGTAAGATTACGTACAGGTACAAATTATTTTGTACCTATAGCGTTTTGATTTTAATTTGAGATTCAAAGTTGACAGCAACTTAAAAGAAAATTGTCGCACAGGAAAAATGAGACGTAATTCTAAATAGTTCCGACAATTAATTGCGTTTTTTAATAAACGTATTCCAACATACCTACCACAAACCGTTACTAAACAACTTATTTTTAAATTTCCTTTAGCTTTCCTCATTTTTAAATTACCCAGGTTTTTAGTACTCCCAGTTGTAACAGGAGGCAGGAGAGTGCTGCCTGTCAGATGCTTTGGTTGAATGTGTTACAACATTTTGAGCGATTTCTGACTGTGAAACTAATTTGCAGAAAAGTAATTTTGAAATAAACATGAAACAAACAAAGAAAAAAAATTCTTTTTTTTTCAATTTTAAACCGAATTATGTGTAATATCTCACAGTATTTTTTGTTTGTTTTTCTATTCGAAGTACTTTGGGCACTTTTGCTTAGTTTGGGTGTAGATTTATGGTTTTTTTTTCTCATGAGTTGTAATAGGGTGGTGGGGTGGTGGCTGGTGTGTTTGGATGGTATGTACTATACCTATTTTCAGAATGATGATGGGAGTAAGAAAAGTGTTGTATAGTGTACATAGGTACTTCAAAATAAGAACAGCCAACATCTATCTAAACTTACCTCTTACATGCGGTTTTGTAAAGGAGGTCGTTAGAAGTGTTACCATGAAAAATGAGAAGCATCCTTGAAAGCAAAGCACAACCACAACACTAACCAACAGTAGTACCTAGTTAAAAAAAAGATGACACACACCTGTGTCAGATGATAAATTAAGCCGAAGGACAGCGTGTTAATTTTTCATGTATTGTTTTATACATATGTTTACTTTTGTGTCTTTAAAAGGTTTAAGGTGATTAAAATTATAAAAAAAACACAACATTATTTTGTAAGTATAAATACATAAAAGGGTCAAAACGGTCGACGAACTTTATTCAGGGACAACATGCATATACAAGTATGTGCAATTAAACAAGCTCATAGAATTATCCTGTACTGTATACCTATTATATTTTTGGTGAAATGCTTTAGAAGAGCATAAAGGCTGCCTTTGTTGTTTTTGCATGGACTTAAAAGGGTTCTACCGGTAAATGTTATCTCTTACTCCGGATCAGGGCATTAGTTAACATAATGTACGTAGGCAGGTACTTACCTCCATATCTTGTAGCCATTTTGTTGTATCGCTGTGTGTCGTAAAGATTTTTTTAAAGCATCCGATTATATTGAGGTACTTGATTCTTATGAGTGCCTGCATAATATTTGCACATAGTAAGTTTAATAGAATTGAAAGTTTTGCAGGTGACATTCTTAAAGACAAACGGTTTAAAATAAGTTTACATTTGAAATACGTTGACTTATGGTGTTTTTATTTAATTGCGAGTTTCTTTCAAGAAAAGATTGAGTCTTTCTGTAAAAAGATTGGATCTTTTTGAATTTTCAGAGTTTCATTCCAACAAAAAGAGCAGATCTAGATCAAATCTTATAGCGAGTTTCATTCAATATTCAAAAATCTCCTCTCAAAATGGAGATTTGATCTTTTCAATGAAACTTTGTGTCCAAATTTAATTGTAGAATTGGCCGCGTTCGGTGGTATACCTTAAGCAATCCGGATTGCTTGTGTTGTTGTAACGCCTAAGGAAAAACCAGATGATGAACTAAACATTATGTTGTCAAACACAAATCTTAAGCTACCCAAAAATTATTATTAATGTCAGGAACAGCTGATTCAAAACTTTAGATTTGTATGCAATACAACTGACTTAACAGAGAAAGCTACCTGGATCGTTCGAAATTAAACCCGCTACTAAGGTATCTTGGCTAGCCTGTCGGTGAAGATGATGACAAAGCAATAAAAAACTGCACTAAATTTATAAAATTTAAATAATTAACTTCTTCGTCTGTTTTTTGTTTATTTTTTAGTTTAATTTTTTAGCAGGGACTGGCACAATTTCACAATAAATTAAAAACAAAATAGTTTCCATTTGATGTTTGACAGAAAAAACGTATTACGTGTATGCGTGCATTCAGATCAAATCTGCATACCCACCAAAGATCAGATCTAGATTTGCTCTTTTTGTTGGAATGAAACTCTCAAAATTCAAAAAGATGAAATCTTTTGTCAGAAAGACCAGATCTTTTCTTGAATGAAACTCGCTATTAACACGAAAGATCTAATCTCTGATGGGTTGGTAGATTTGTTCTGAATGCACACATACATGTAAAAAGTCCTTACTGTCAACGGTCAAATGGTAAATATTTTGTTATTAATTTGTTGTGAACTAGTGCTAAAAAAAATAAAAAATTAACAAATAATGGACCAAGATGTTAATAGTTTAGATTTTATAAACTTCGTGGAGTTTTTGATTGCATTCGTATTAGTTTTCCTCTTTATCTGATGATGAAGATATGTTTTTTTTTAACAAATGTGTGTGTCAGTCATTCACTTATACTACAATTAAATCTGGAAAAAAGTTTCATTGAAAAGATCAAATATCGATTTTGAGTGATCTTTGAAATTTGAATGAAACTCGCTATAAGAATCCGGAATCTCTCTCCGATCCTGAATGTCAACTGAACATTTTTTTTTCTGACGGTTCTGAAGTTTGATGTTGTTGTATACATATTTTGTACAATTTAGATACACAAAATGACAACTACTGTCGAGTTTGGCGTTTCATAGGGTTTTCCATTGATAAATTCAGAATTTGATATGTTTCGTCGCGAACGGGACGCGATTTGAATTAAATATTCTTTGGCTGTGCTATTGGTGTATATTAGTCTCTGTAAAACTGATAGTTGGCAAACTGAATGCTTCCAATTGTACTAGGGTTTAGTGGTGTTAGTAAAAAGAGGGTATAATCACGGAAAATTACGAATATGCGAATTTGATACAGAATAAAAAAAAATGTTGTTGCCAAATGTTCTTTGGTTTTATTTTAAGTATATAAATTCAATATTTTAACTTTTTTACTTAAGCCATTTCATACCTAATGTCCATAGGTACTAGGTAGGGCAAAAAGTAATAGGTTTGTTCCCTGAGCCCTAAACCCTAGGTAACCCTAGGGTCACCCTAAAGATAACTTATTGAAAAACCTGAACTCTGGTAAGCAAATTGTGTATTTTTTGAGTGTCGATTTGAAGTAACGAATAAACTGTAAAAGTCACATAAGATTTGAAGCGTTTGTTTTATTAAATTCACGTTTTATAAATTATGCTATTTGTATATAAATTAGAAGAATACTGTGTTTTAGTTTAATACACAGCAATATAAAATGTATATAGTTATATTACTAAAGCAAATGCAATAATGAATTAAATTTAAATATATTACCATTTTAACAATAGTTACAGGGTCATTTTGAGAACCAAATAACCAAAGTTTGTTAATTTGATAGCTCTCTTGAGAGCTCAAGAAAACTTGGGTAAGCACTGGGTAAATTTCAACAAACGAACCTAATGTCTTGACGTTAATGGTCCATATTTTTTTTTAAATGACTTATGTGGTTTCCTATTGGTAAATTCAGAATTTGTTGTTTTTCGTGATGAATGGAACGCGAATTGAAGTGATTTTTTTTTGTTTTGTTATGGTATTTGGCATATAGTGTATGCTAACCTGAAAGTTGTCAAACTAAATGCATCCAATTGTACTTGTGTTTAATAGTGTTAGTAAAATAGGGGTAGAGAAATGCAGATCAGCAACTTCGATTCAGAATAAAAATAAAATGCACGACTGGATCGCACGATGTTGCTCTTATGTTCGATCACATCGAATGCAAAAGATTTCTGTTAAAAATCTAAATATATATTTAAAGCAGTTTTTTACATCATTTTTTATATATACAAAATATCAAAATTGGTATGACAGTCTTAAATATTATAATATAAACTTAAAGACAAAATATTAAATCGGCTTAATCAAAGAAAAAATAATTCAAAATTCTGAAATAAATACTTAAACTAATTTTAATTTTTAATTTTTTTTTAAATTTAATTTAACTATATGCCTGTAAGACCTAAGGTCTTTTAAATACAACTTGAATTGCACGGCACTAGTTTTTGGCACAGTGGATTTGAGAACCAGGTATTGATTGTCTCATTTTAACCCATGGGCGGCATCCAATTAAAATTGGAGATATAGACAAGAATGCGCCTAGCGTGGGGATCGAACCCACACGTCCTAGTTAGCAATCAAGCACTTTATCCATTGCGCCATTGCCACATTGGAGCTCAAAAAAAGTACGCCATTTTATTTGTTAGATAAATTTGAATTTATGAGAAAAAAATTTTAAAAATTTGTGGAGCGGTTTTTGAGAAAAATTTTTTTTTTTAAACTTTTTGAAAACATTTTTCAAAAAAAAATTCAAAAGCGCCAATTCATAGGTATTCAATAAATACATATAAATATAATTTTTGAAAAAAATTTAATGAGCAGTTTTCCGAAATATGAATATTTTAATTTTTTTTCTTAAAAATGATTTTAAAAATACAAAAAAATATTAATTAAAAATATTGGTACGCGGTATAATTTGGGCAACCCAAACCTATATATGTGTGAAATTTCGAAAGAATCAGTTGAGTCGTTTATGAGATAGTCGAAAGCAAAAAAAAAACGGTCCTATGGAAAGTACCGTTTTTAGACATTTTTCTAATTTTTTTTTCAACCATATGATCGGTCGTAGCTAAAAAGCCGCACTGATTTTTTTTTTTATCAAAATCGTTAGAGCCGTTTCCGAGAAAATAGGTTTGAACGTAACGGTTATATCGCAGGTACCGTAATTTTTTGAGCTAAAAAAATTCAATTTCCCCTCTGTACAATACCTTAAAAACTCTATATACCAAGTTTGAAGCTCTATGCATACTTACATACAGACATACTGACAGACAGACATGCAGACGGACAGAATTTTCGTCTTCGCTATCATCGTAATATCATGTTTGATTGTTATCTCAAAACTTTTTTTTTCGACGAATGCATAACTTGCCTTATAGTACCTATAATCGCAAGTAAAAAATAATTTTTGGGAGGATTTAATTCTAAAATCCGTCGACACATTTGTATCAAAAAAGAATTGTACTAATGGAAAACCATTTTAAAATTCCATTGAGCTTAGATATTGATCATTTCACACCAAAGCAATATGGATAGGTGTGGATAGTTTGTTTTTTCTGTTGATTTTTACATTTGCCAGTATAGTAAAACGATTTGAACACAATACAAAATACTACTGCAAATGAATAATGCAAAGGAGTTACTCAAAATGGGGCTTAGGTGGATATTTTAAAACGACAACATAATATTTGTTTTATATAAATGGAAGTTTTTTAGTAGGCTCCAGGTCAATAAAAAGACAGATTTTATATGGTGTGCAACGTTTCGAGTGCGAATACACTCTTCATCAGGCAACAAAAGCAAATAGATTTAATATCACGACAGATAGAAAACAAGACAGCGTGTAGTAGTCAAAAATGAATTTTGTGTGAAAAAAAAATGTCACATTTCAATGTTTTTATTCGAACGATTGTGTTAATGCCGTGATATTAAATTTATTTACTTTTGTTGCCTGATGCAGGGTGTATTCGCGCTCGAAACGTTGCACACCATATAAAATCTGTCTTTTTATTGACATGGAGCCTACTAAAAAACTTCCATTTATAAATTAACTGGAGAGGTCACCTATAAACTCCTATAATAACATTTGATTTTGTATATTTTTGTTGGTTTAAAATTAATCTAAAGTTTTGTATTTATTAGTTTATTTATTTTATCAACGAATCTTTTCGTCACAACAGCCAGGACACGATTTTTTTATGACAGAAGTAAAACTGACACTTGTAAATTTTCTGCCCACAATTAGCTATCTACACGGGCAGAAATCGACAGGAAATTGTCAGCAAGGGGAAATATTTTAGTATCTTATGATTGTTCTCTTTTCCCAAAACTACCAAATTTATAAGGTTTAAGGAATTGAAAATAACTTATTCTAACTCGGCTGCTTACTTTAAATTTTAATTTTTCGTCAAAGTCTAAATGAGAATACGAACATATTTTTTTTTAACATGGTCGGTTATGCATTAAGACTTACAGATTACAGTCTTATTCATTACAATGCACTAGATGCTTGTATAGTTATGCAGAGCATAATGATTTATGCAGCCGCTATGCAAATCCTTATACAATAGACATTTTTCCCAATGTGTAATGTGCTTATCTCAAAATAAACGGCCGTTTACGAATGAACTATACGAATATGGAGAAATATTGCGGGCATTACATATTTTTGCATCTGTAACTTTAGATTAGATACACCATCAATTTTGTGAAACTTTATTTTTTAATTTGCTGACTCCCTTACATTGGTTTCTTAATTTAAAAAAGAGTCCAGTTTTCGTAACAGTAAATGAAAAATCGCAGAAACCATAATCAGTGAAAGCCAATACAAAAATAAAGATAAACCTAATAATAATATCATCATTTACAATATTCTTTATAATGAATGAATTTCTTTAAATAAAAAACACCCTTTAGCTTTATAGAGAATTCATTCAGAGAAACAGATCATGGATTGTAGAGGATAAACTTTTTAATTAATGTATGTACATATTTCTATATATATTCCCACACACACAAGTGTGTTTCACAATAACGAAGTTCAAGTATTGTTAATGAGATGCAAGTATTTTCTGAAGAAATTATTTTTCGATAGTAAGGACTTTTGAACTTTTTATTTCAGATTCCAGATGAATATATATGTATATATGTATATGTTGGTATCCACATTCACGTCAATAATTTTTTTTCCGAATTATATGAATAAAACTTGGTTTAAGTATTCTATTGTAAAATAGTAAAAATGTATGATGTTATAATTTATACAACAAATTTATGCAACAAAGCTTATGTAGTTTTAAGGAAATAAACTGGGCTTTCATAATAAGTAAAAAAAATTATTACTTATTAACGTGGTTTTTTGAATAAAATGATATCATAGTGAGAAAACAACTTAAAAAACAATACAAATTGGGTTTGATTGAAATTTGCGGAAAAACCGTTATTCGCATAAAAACAAAATATTGGCCAAATTATAAGAGTTATAAGTTCTTGATTGGGTGAAGAAAAAATCTTACGAATCGGACGTCGTTTAGCAAAGATAAGGCCAGTTTGGGGGTGGCCGTGGCGCGATAATGTGTTCGCCTGTCAACCTCATGGTCACAGGTTCGATCCCTGCGGTAGTCTGGGTCACAGGTTCGATCCCTGCCGTAGTCTATTTCTTCTTATTTTTCCATTAAAAACCAATTTTAAAAATAAATGTCATACAATGCGTCGCTGGATTACTCATTACATGCTGTTTAGGCATAGAACTAACAACATGTGATTGAGTAAAACTAGTATACCGATAAAATATGACAAAAAAGAATACAAAAATTAATGCGAATTATAAGGGACATCGATAAATAGACACGGAAATTTGTCCGCATTAGTTCAGCCGCCATCCCTGGAGATAAAATCTGAGACAACAACCACCTACAGTCTCCGAATATCGCGCCACGCATCCTTCCTATCATTTTTTCTCTTCCTTAACCTCACCCTCACGCCCGCCCTGTGTTGAAACATTTAAAGGGTATTCATAATCCCTTGAGCGCGTGTAGATTATAAAAAAAAAAACAGAGACCAAAAATCATAAAAACCGTTATAACTCTAAAACGGAGCGAAAACGAGTCAATTACCTCATTAGTTTTTAGACTTAGAATGACCTCAGGAACCCATGGTTTTCGTCTGCGGTGGTGACTGTGAGACACCCTGTATAATAGTTCCATGAATTCAATGAATTCTGAGCATTACATCTCATCAAATTCGGTTCAGACTTAAGCCATAAAAGATGAAGTCAAAACAAACACTAGACCCAAATAGGTAAGATACATTATTAAATTTTAATTTTTTTTAATTTGACCTAATCCAAAGAAAAGATTCTTTTAGCTAATGTTGTTTTTATTTATTTTAGGACATGACTAAGATTCGTGCCAATTTATAAAAATGTATAGAAATGAAAGTGTTAAATATTTTGGAGAGTTGTTACCGAAATATAACCAATGGCAGCTGACCCAAATTAGTACTGTCTTACATGGACATGTCTTTAGTTAAGTCCTAAATTTAATCTTAAAAAAACACAAAATTATTTACAATATCTGTCAGCTTTCATTTTACTCCTTCGATCTAGAAGTGCTTCGTGCAAAGTACCAGATTCCTTAGCACTTTCTAACTCTTTGATATCAGTTTTATTTATTCTCAGCTTTTTGTCTTGGAACTTTTGGAATTTCTTCCTAAAAAATAAAGGAAATCAATTTTTTTTTATTTTGTTGAAAACACTCTCACTTACACATAATTCTTTTCGACTTCCGTCAAGTCGCCTTTTTCTTCTTTTGGACCTTCCTCAACTACCATTTGTCTTGGGGCATTACATCGAATTACTGTGACTTCCATCTCTCCTACCTTTTTCCGCAAAGCCACACATGCATCGTCTTCTGGATCGATTGACATGAAATGCCCCGTTTCGCTCAGGAGAGCCATTTTACCATCCTAGAACAGGTACTATTTATTTAAAAAAAAAAACCTGATAACGACTAGATATGTAGCTTACTTGAAAAATTGGTTCCCACTGTTCCATGCTACCAACAGCATCGGATCTACCAGTAACAACGCCGTCTTTCTCAATCTTCAAATACTTCCCATAGCCGGACTTAAAGGCTATTTTCGTATCATTGATAGGGAAAGCTGTAAAAATCTCTTCGGGATCTGGGCCATCTCCATCGTTGTGCGGAGCACCAAGTGTAAACAAACCATTGTCCATTGCTCGCACATATGATCGTTCACCAAATTGAATACCTACAGTGCCAGTGATGTCTGCCAGAGCCTTCGCTTTCCACCAGCCACCGTTCTTCAAGGCATCTTCATCAATTTCCACCTTGCGATGTTTTTCCTGCTTGTGTTCCTTGTCCTTCCTTTTGCGCTTCTTTGGTCTGTGAAATTAAAGGTTAAATACAAAAGATCATACGAAATTCATGTACTTAACTTGATCTTTTCTCCCTTAAGGACAAGCTTTCCAATTCGCACGCCTTCATATTCAGACATTTTATTAAAGAATTCAAGTTTTATAAAATATTTATTTTTGAAATCCCGATGTGTTTATTTTCATCAAATGTCAAGCAAAGATAGCCAGGGATGTTATAAAAGAATGTTTTTCCCATAGACTTTAATGTATATATAAGGCGTGTTTTTTTCTAAGCCCCGGGGAAATTGGAAGAACAAAACGATGAGTAGGATTAAAAATGTGCATGCTAAATCCAACAACAACTAATACCCGAGGGTGCTTAGCTTAAACCCAGAGAATTCTCGGGGCTTAGCTATTGGAGAGGAGCCATTATTTTAATGTATTGTGAGAGAGAGTTTTCTATTTCACCATACTCAGCGAAAACGGAACCTAAATGGAATCCAAAACGGATTGCTTACTCTACAAAATTGAAAAAAAAAAACAATAACTGTGTCTCTCCATTTGTCTTCATTTTTAGCCATAAAAAATATCCCCCCTCGAATATCGACTGCTCTCTCTATTTCTTGGTCAATAAAATAAATAATCTCGATTTCTCGCTCTTCTTTTTACGTGCGTACACAGAAAATTTGTTAAAATGTGTGAGACAACCAGTTTTTTTTTGGATTCCAAAGTGAGCCGAGAAATTCGGGTCCGTGTTTTTACTTGAAGGGTACTGACAAAGCGAAGTTCAGTCGCCATTATTTTGGATTAAGTTAAAAACTAGATTGTTACTACGAATTTATTTAATTTTTTAATTAACATTTTCTTGAACATTACTTATTGATGCAAATAAAACGAAAGCGTAAGATAAGCCTATACAGATCGGCCAAGCCGAATAAGTATGGACGTCCTGACCGGCCTTTGGTCCATGCAGAAACCGAACTTAATTCAAACCGAACTAAATGGATCCATTAAAGAAACCCGAACGTGCCGACCAGAATGAGTGGCGTGGCACAGGCCGATCGGCATCATTCGGCATAATATGGACGCGCCTTTAGGGCTACGTTAGTCAAAATTAAGTTGAACACACCTTATTTTTACAGATAGAGTAATGAAACAGAATGAAAGTTAAACAAGCACAAAAAATATATTCATATATTTATAAAAAAAAGACTCGCTATACATTTGCAGGTGTTATTTTATAATTTTACCCACCGAATATAATTTAATTTTGCTTCAAAATCTTTTATATGTATATTCTTTTTCAGAAAACATTTTTCTTAATTTTTTGTTATGAAATGTCAAGTGTCAACTGGAAAAACTATATTGTTTAAGAAAGATAAAGAAGTGGTTTGTTCTGTTTAAAGTTAAACGACTTTTTTAACGGTAAAGTATACTTGTTGTCGTTTAAAATTATCAAAAGGCCGACCCCAATTTAAAACTCATTTTTAGAGTCGACTGTCATTTTAAACTCATTTAGATTAGGGTTTGAATGTTTAAAATTTTGCGCTATTGTATTTTGCAGACACATTTTTTTATTTGTTTTCGTTTTTGTTCAGTCAATAAATTGATTCAAGCACGGCACTCTTTTTAAAAAAACGGGAAGCCATTTTGAAATGTCACAATATATTGCTTCGGAGATGAAAAAAAAATATTTGATTTTATCGATCTGTCAATATTGCTGTTGTCATTGCAAAACCGTCTCCATTTTGCATGTGGATTGTGGATCCCTTGAGTATGCCACAAAAATCTGCTCTTAACAAAGTGTATTTTACACTTAATTATTAAGTGAAATCTCGACTACTTTAGAGAAAAACACGACCGGAATCTTGAATAGCAGTTTTCAACTTTGAACCTACATTACCGACGTGCCTATTAGAAACAGTACAATCAAACGTACCTATTCCCAATTCGAGTATCGTTCGAGTTTCAAAATTATTTTCGGAACAAAAACCCATAAGTTCATTTTCACACAAACATTTTCACACTCCCACCAACCAAACCAACAAAAAAGCAAAAAAAAACGTTCTGTCTAATTTATTGCTGTTTAAATATTTTCCTTCATCAAAAGGGTAATTGTATTTGCAATTTAAATTAGTTTCAATTAAAATCTATATAATCTTATTATTATTTGCCATAAAATCGTAAGAGAAAACTTTCTTTTTCGATTATGAATTAATTTCACAAGAATTCCCACCTCGTCCAAGAACAAATCAAACAAAAATTTTCGCTTCTCGCCCCTGCTACTGCTGCTTGGTTATTCTTCTGTCAAATTCACACATTTCGGCTTCGCCCCACAGATTTTTTCCTATTTGAATTTTTTTTTTCATAAATTTGATAAATTCCTGTGAAAGGTAGGTACATTGTTAAATCGTAGGTGAAATAATTTTCATTCATGCTAAATAAACGAATTTGCTTTCAAGAGTAAAAAGTGGTCTCAGCAAAAAAAAAATGAACCTAACCTACACACCTTGTACCTAGCCTTTTTCTATATTTGTCTCCAATTTTCAATTATACATTTCCAAAACAAAAAGTTGTGGGACCCTATTTTTCCTTGCCTGAGAAAAAAATCAAGTTTCTTTCCTTTTTTTTTGTTTCAGATCGCTACTTTTGTATTTTGATACTCGTGTTTTTCTGTTGTTTGGGAAGCTGGAGCCAACATCACTGATTTGGACGGAAAATCTTTTATTTTAAGAATTATTTTTTGTTGGTCGAGCGAAGAACGGAAGGAAGAGACTTAGGGGCCGAAACAGCACCACCACTTTCCTCCCAACTACGAAGACGTATTTGGATTCGATTAAGAGGACAACAACTCACATTTTAAGTTTTCTTCTTGCCATGCCCCGCGGCAAAAGACGATCGAACCTTGAGATGGTCCCCGGCGAAGAAGAACGTCAAACCTCCAAGAGACAGAGAAACAATTACTCAAGGTAGGAGTTTGTAGTAATTTATATTCCTTGCCGTATTGGTTTTTCATTATTTTTTTTGTTGTTTTAATTTCATTTTATAATTTGTTGTAGTTTTCGGGTTATTCAAGTTTCTCCTCAAGGATAATTTTGTGTTCTTCTTGTTTTTCTTAAGATTTTTGCCGGATAATCGATTGAGTCAGAGGTGAGGACAATTAACCCGGTTTTTTGTTGTAAAAAGGAAATCACTCTTGTTATCAGTTTTCTTGTTGAATATATTTATGTGTGCGTTCGGCTTGGTTCAATGTGATTATCATTATACGATATGATGAGTTGGTATCGAAATATCAAAAATAAATGATTAAATAAAGTGATTGATGCTCTATCCCTACATGTTTTCGATGTATTCATATTTCATATGATTTTTCATTATGAGATATGTTCTTACTTAGGTATAAGCTCCGAAAATATAACTTCAATTGAATTTAGATAGGAAAATAAAACTTAATACATTTCCTAACCTAGATAAAATCAATTAGGTTTGCTTTTAAATGAAAGCAGTGAATGATCTTAAATCCTTTTTTTGCATTACAGTCTATTCATATTCTAATGCAACCCTATCTCAAATTTTTCGAGAACATTTCCTTGTTAAAATTAATTTTTTTACTAGGGTATACCATTTTTGTTCCGTGAAACAACACAAACCATATTTGAATAGGTAATATATACCTACCTACCCTCTACTGAAGAATTATTGAGCAATAGGAAATTTTCTTCATAAAAAAAAAAATACAAATTAAATCATAAGAAATAGGGGATATATCAATTGGATATTTTATTGTTGTTTTCATTTGGCTGTTCTCCTTTTTCACTGTTGATGGTCTGTTCATATTGAATGTGGAAAATTTTTAAGTAGGATGGAGTAACTCTGAATGGCCATTCATAACACAGATTCTTTACACAGCTCTGATCCCGAACGGCTAGCAAAACTGGTTTAAAATATATAGAAATAGATAATTGGCTAAAAAATTTAAATTATCGGATTTAATAAGGGTTGTCACAAAATTTGATCAAAATCCTATCGAATGATATTGCTAAAAACAAAATTTTAATATAAGTTAACCTGCATCGCAAGATGTATATGTAAATAAAATAACAGATAACTTGGTGTAAAAAAAGAAAGCAACACCGTAAATTAGCTCCCCAAGACAATGATGCATGCAGTGTAATTTTTCAACCATGTGCATTCAAATTGGGTTGGCCCTTCGGTGAGAATCGTGGTGGTTGTGGTTGCATTCCAGTCCTCGAAAATGTGTTAGATGAAATCCCACATTACATATGATTATTGCTTTGACATTGGTAACATAGGAACTTCGTGAAGTTCAATTCATGTAAAAAAAAAACTCACCCAGTTTTTAGTGGGATACAAATAATTGTGAACTGGCTCCTAATTGCACATAATATTTTTGAGGTTGAATTGAATGAACCGAAGGTTAGGCACATCCCGTACTATTAAAGGATCCGTTATGTACCTACCTACCTACCTAGCTGATAATTGAAGTTAACTACCAGGTGTTCACGTAAAGCTTAGTTTTCATTTCATTTATAGAAAACCTGGGATTTTTAAGTTTTTGACTAATAATTGAATAGACACTTATGACCCTTATGCTCTTCTATAACTTTATACATCGCTTGTCTGGTCTATTCTTGAATGTGCAGATGTTATATAGGTCATGTTAGGTTAGAAGGGGTGGTGAAACGGCAAGCCGCCTCACTTAACTCGGATCTCAATGAATCCATTGCGTTCCCCACGGTAGGAAAGGGGAAATTTAAGAAGGGGAGTAAAATGAGGAGATTATGTTTGAGGTGCCTCCCTAAACCATCCTGACCTTTCAATAAATTCCAGTCGAAGAAGCAATCTGCGGATTCTTTCCACAAAGGAAGTAATATGAGCCCTCTTCCGCCTCTTCGTGCATACAAACTCCACATAAGTCAGATGTGCTTGTGGGTTTCTATTGAGTTGTGACCCGTTATGATGTCCATCAGGAGGGATAGTTCAGGTATGTTAAGCACTACCGACAACTGTCGATACCTGACCATCTGTCGTTTGCAGTTTTGAGGAAAATTTTTTGAATTCAAAAATTTTCTTACTCCATTGGCACTGTTTATCCCGGAAACGATTTGACTCGGTTCAAGTGATGCTCCGGTTTTTGGCCAGTACGTCTGCGAGTTCATTCCCTTGTATGTTACTATGTCCTGAAACCCAGATTATAGTGACTAAGTTCGATTCGTTTCGCTTAGTAATCTTAATTCATTGCGGCAGACCTTGTGACGATTGAGGAGATCTGGCTTTGATTGGCACCTGGCTGTCTACATAATTATCTATGTTTCTGTTGACCAGTTTACATGCGGAGAAATGCTTAGCCGCCTCACTTATTGTGAGCACTTCCCCCCCAATATACTGCGCAATAATTTGGAAGTCTGTATGATATGGGTGGGTTTCTGAACAGATTCCTGACCCTACCCCCATTTCTGAATTAGATCCGTTCTTAAATGATTTTATGTTGTGTTATGCAGATGTTATATAGAATCGAACTTTTAAGACATATTTTAACCGAATAGAAAAAGTTCAAAAGCGGTTCACAAAATTCATATGTTTTAAAATGAATTGGAGATTTTGATCAAGTCTAGAATCAAGACGAACTATTCATAATATGATGCTTGTGATGGAGGTCTTACGTTACCACATAAGATGCCTTCGGCTTGTTTCGGTATTACCTATTTACGCAGCGCAAAGATCTTGAAGATCAGTAGATTTGTTTTTTGCTGAATTTCACATGACAATGAGAGTTTCTATAGCTATTAGCAATTTCAACGAAGTTTGCCGACGTGTGGTTTTCAATCAGCAATACTTTTTTAGGAGTTGGTCTTTTTGACAGCTGTAATTATTCTCAGTTTAGTATGCCGAATTTCAAGAATTGAAGCCGAACGGCCATCAAGCGCGTCTCACGTTCGGTGAATGAGCCATGGGAAAATGGCCACCGATCCCGATTTTCACAAAAAAATTTTGTTCAGCGATGAAGCTCACTTTTGGTTAATTGGTTAAGTTAATAAGCAAAATTGTCATATTTGGAGTGATCATAATACACAAGCCATTGTTGAGACGCCGATACATCCTCAAAAAGTCAATGTTTGGTTTCCTCTATTGCCAGAGGGAATCATTGGTCATTATTTCTTCAAAAACGAAGGCGGCCATAATATTGCAATCAATAGAGAACGCTATAAAGCCATGATTAAGGACTTTTTCGTGGATGAATTGGAGGATGTTGATGTGGACGAACTTTGGTTCCAACAAGATGGCGCTAAATGCCATACAGCCAACGAAACAATCAATTTATTGAAGTAAAATTTTGGTGAGCGGATTATCTCGCATCATCGTTTATCTTGTGACGCAGCCTCCAAGATCGTGCGATTCAACGTCGCTAGACCATTTTTTGTGGGGTTATGTGAAGTCGATTGACTACGCAGATAAGCCCAAAATGATCGACACCTTGGAAGAGCGCGTAATTACTGACATACCATGACCAAGAATTGCTGCAAAAAGTGGTCAAAAATTGGGCCTCGGCTGGAATTTTTTCGATCCAGCCGCGGCGGCCACTTGCCTGAAATCATTTTAAAAACCTAATGGCAAATCCTTATAATAAAGTTAAATTCTTGGCCATAACATTAAATTATATGCGTTTTATTTCTTCTTGTAAACAAGACGTCTAAAAAATCACCCGTTAGATTAAATAAATAAATAAAATAATAAAAGTCAATTAGTACTTAATTAGTACCATTTATTGCAATAACTTAAAAATAAAATAAATAGATTTAAGTGACATTGTTGTCTTTACTACCTGTCCTTGCTTATGTATTTTAGGTCATGTTCAAAATTATTTTCCAAATTATTCACTTTTAAGTGAAAAAAACCCTTGTGCAGGGGTAGAAACAATTGTATTTACCAGTACACTCCAAAAATCCACTTCAATGGTCAAGCATCAGTGACCATTCGTCAATTGAACAAAACAATCATTCTCTTTTTTTAAAATCACGCTTATAGAAAGAAGATCGAGAACGGTATTGGTAAATGAAAAAAAAAATTGTTTAAAAACAATCCACTACTGTTTAAATGCATTATTTCGTATTTTTGTTTGTAATTGATATAAAAAGTTTCCACATTCAGAGCCAGATGTGCTTTCTGCATTGTTGTTTATTCAGAATTCATCACAAACTAGAAGGTGGGCCAGAGTTTTTCTTTGACAATCTATTTATATCCACCGTGCGACTATGAAAAAAGAAAACAAATTTTGTCTGTTCTATTCTGAAAAAGAATGACAAAAAATTCAAAATACACATACATATACAAATTATACACATTAATTTTTTAAAATTGTTTTCTTTATTAACAGAGGAGCATATAATTTTTTTTACTGTGTGGAATATATAAAATGGATAAAGAAAAGTAATTTCCATCGCGACGATATATACGTACATTAATATCTTCAAAGTCCTTTGTAGTTTTTTTTTTTTGTTTTTTTTTAATGTCTTTCGAAAATCCAAATATAGTTTTCATCTATTTTGTTATTATCATCTATATTACCACAATAATTTTAAAATATTATTCAATTGCATTTTCCAGACGCCACATAAAAGCCGAGGATTCATTCAGCTCAAAAAAATGCATTGCGTGGTTCAGAGAATACACAAGTCCCGACGAACCAGACACATTAGGTAATCAATCCTTAATTTGTTTTAAATTTTCGAAATAGTTTTCAATTAATTAATTTCTTGTTTTATTTTTATTATATTTTCAACAACAACTACTTGTTGTGTGGTGTTCTGTGCTTCTCTTTATGATTTGTATAATTTTTTAACAATAAGGTCCGGATGGAATGGAAAAATTCTGTGAGGACATTGGCGTTGAGCCAGAAAATGTAGTCATGTTAGTTTTGGCCTATAAAATGGGCGCTACACAAATGGGATTCTTTAGTCAATATGAATGGTTAAAAGGTTTGACTGAATTAGAGTGTGATTCCCCAGCAAAGATGCAATCAAAATTGGAATATTTAAAAAGTATACTAAATGATTCGAATATATTCAAAAGCATATATAGATATGCGTATGATTTTGCCAAGGTAAGAATTTACACAATATTTGTGAAGATAGATATTTATTTTATTTATTTGTAGGACTCAGATCAAAGAAGTATGGATATAGTGACAGCTAAGGCAATGCTACAATTACTGTTAGGCAAACACTGGCCATTATATCCACAATTCGCACAATTTCTTGATCAGTCAAAGTACAAAGTAATAAACAAAGATCAATGGTGTAATATCTTGGAGTTCTCGAGAACAATAAGCAACGATTTATTAAATTATGACATCGACGGGGCATGTAAGTAAAAACTATTTATTAACCAAATTCTTTAAATTTGCATCAACAAAATATTTTGCATTCACATTAATTCGAATATAGACTTTCGATTATAATCTTATTTGTTAGTATTAAGTTTTTGATAATAGGCAACTTTATTTGAAAAGGAAATTGGTTAACTTAAATGATTCCTACACCAACCGCAGCCCTAGAAACTTTCCTTTATCTAGCCCCTCTATATATATTTACGGAAGAGTTGGCTGCCAAGAGTGCTCTACGAATAAGAAAGTGTAGGCATTGGAAAATAGGCCAATACGGTCACAAAACTATACGTTTTATAAAAACGACAATTCATATGGACATATAGATTTTAACTCAGTTACATTAACAGTGATCCCAGCATTGGGATATCTGAAAGGAAAACTGGGTAATCTACATAAATCATGTCTCGTTCATAACGGATGGATTTAAATGGGGGTAGGGTCAGGAATCTTACAAACTTTTGCTGTTTTGGCAAAACATTTCTCCGCATGTAAACTAGTCAGCAAGAATATAGATATTTTTGTATAGACACAAGCGGCAATGAAGGCAATTTCCTCAATCGTCGCAAAGTCAAAACTAGTAGATCGTTGTCGAAACAAATTTAGATTGCTTAGCGAATCGAACTAAGTCACGAGGGAATGAAAGTCAAATCCTTTCCCGCATACTTGTGCCACTGAAGCAAGAGAATGTTGAATTCAGTAAACTTTCCTGAAATTTGTAAACGACAGATGTTCAGAAATCCACAGTTGTCGGCTTTCGACGTCAATATCTTAAAGAAAAAACAGAATATTTAAGGCTAAACAGACCTCAACTGTCCCTCCTGATGGACATCCTAACAGGTAACAACTCATCAGCACATCTGACTTACCAAACCAAACCAAAAAAATAAATAATAAATGTTCAATTCTGTACGCTGAGGTTTTTATACTCTATATATATTTTACGCAAAACGTGTGTAGTTAGAGAAATTCCAATTTTCTGCGAATTATTTATTTTCAATTCACGAAAGTTATGTGTGTTTCATTAACGTCTGCCTAACAAAGACCTGCGTTAGACGGACGTGTTCATAAAGTCAGATTGATTGCAGAAGATTCATAAACGACATCAGCGTCTTTCAGATTGTGCATTCATATTTTTCTAACGTCAAAAATATCAAGAGGTAGAGAAAAGTTTAAAATTTGAAAAATTTATTTTTTTAAAAACGTTTGTGTTTTTATAAAAACACGCTATAGGCTTTCTTCTTTTTTTAGTTCAGAGCAGAGTCTGAGTTCTCAAAAAATGCTCTGAGATGCAGAGCTCGAAATGTGTGTTTCTTTTTTCGTGCTGAACATGTGTAGATTGCACTCGACGTGCTCGAAGATAATTGACTGAGCATATAAGAGTAAATTGCTGAACGCACCAAATGCCATGTGTGTCAAGAAGAAAAATGTGAAGAAAAAAATAATTAGATACATAAGTTGGCGAAATAAGTTGATCGCTTGTTGATTTTCTGTATCTGGGTGTGTATCAGTGTACAAAAAAGGGTAGGTTTTGTGTCATATTGCTGCTTATGACTCAAATGAAAATGTGTTCTGATTTGTGTGATTCAAGTGTTTAAAAAACATATCAGTGTTCAGAGCTCGCTCTGTTTGGAACAAGTTCAGTGCATAATCTATGTGTTCGAACTCTGTTCAGTGCTTTGCTCTGAACGAAAAAAGAAAAACGGCTTATATATAAAAATTAAAACAGATTTAACTTTTAACGCTGCAGTTTCATCATTTTATTGTTAATTACCATCGAGTGTTTTCTTTTAAATTAAATTAATTATCCAAAGGAAAAAAGGGATGATTGCTTTTCACATCCATTTCCCTTGAAAGTTTCTCCCGAAATTTATTTTTATCGGGAATAAACATTTTATACGTAATTTATTCCGTGTGGGTTCATAGTGGTAGAAAAAATTTCGAGGCAATAAATATTCCCAGGAAAATTAGCGATATATAGCTGCGGTCAAAATAATAGCAGTAAGATGGGGACACCGAAAAATTGAATAAAATAAATACTCAATGATTATTAAACGTTATAAATATTTTTATTAATTAACCCACATTAATTTTAATCCAGGTTATGACAAGAAATGTTTATAATTTTATCAAATAAATAAAAATAAAAAAATGTTTAAAATCAAGGTAAAGATTTGCTCCAATCAAAAAAATAGCAGTATTCATTAAAATTAAGGAAAAGAACAAAATTTTGATAAAAATTACAGCAAAATTTGTTAATATTTGGTTGTAGACCCCTTATTGTTTATAACGGCCTCACATCGTCGCTTCATAGAATCAACCAAAGTCTGACATCTCTCCAATGGGATACCTTTCCATGCAGTCTCAACTGTAATCCAAAGCTGATTATTGTTGGTGGGTTTTGAAGCTGCAACTATTTTTTTAACATTTGCCCAAAGGTTCTCGATTGGGTTGAGGTCAGGTGATTGGGGAGGCCAGTCCTAAGTTGATCCATCACACCATTTATCCGGTATATGGGACCTACACCATGGTATGAGAATCAACCCCATACCATAATGCTAGAGCCACCATGTTTTACGGTTTTCCGCGTAGATCTTGGCACGTAGTCAGCATTTGGTGGCCGTCGCACATATTCACGAGAACCAGGGCTGCCATACATAACAATTTTGCTTTTATCTGTCCACAAGATATTTCGCCTGAAGGGGCCTATGAACATGGGTCTTGGCAAACTGTATTCTTTTGGCAATGCGTTTTTTTTTGTCAAAAGTGGAACTTTGCTTGGGCTTCTGGCGTTGAGATTATATCTTCTTAATATTCTTCTAAATGTTTCCACACTTGCATTCAAATTTAATGATTTTTTTATCTCAGTAGCATGCAAGTGGGGTAAAGCCTTCGAGCATCTTACAATCCTCCTTATCGATTTCGGAGACAGAACTTTTTTTCTGCCGCGAGTTTCAAGTTTTTCTTTATATTTTTTTGCATTTAAAATTATTTTTGCAGAGATTTGAAGAGTTTCATAAGTTTTACCTTCAGAAAGAAGTTGACAAAGTTGGGTGGCAATGGCGCAGTGGATAAAGTGCTTGATTGCTAGTGTGGGTTCAATCCCCACGCTAGGCGCATTCTTTTCTATACCTCCAATTTTAATTGGATGCCGCCCATGGGTTAAAAAAAACTAGTGCAGTGCAATTCAGGTTGCATTTAAAAGACCTTAGGTCTTACAGGCATATAATTAAAAAAAAACGACTCGGCGTTTCTCCGGAGTGCAGTGTTTACTACGGCCCATACTGTAAGTGTGTGTGTATAAATATGTAAATACTATAAGGCCTTAAAAGCTTACCTTGAAACTTGGAATTATTATAATTTAAATAAGCACAGGATCGAAAACTATACACAATAACGATAAACTAACACTGCTATTATTTTGACCGCTAATATACAAACTTTAAGATCATTCGAGTAACATTCGGGAAAAAAACCATTATGTCATGGAATTTTTTTTCCGGAAAAGTAAGACAAAATGTTCTAGTACCAAGAAAATAGTTGAAGAATGTAATTGGTTGCGCATATATTGCATTGCACTAGAATATATTAATCGGGAGGTTACACTGCTATTATTTTGACCACCACTTTTAATTGAAAATTACAAAGTAAATATTAAGTTGAGATAGGGCATAGCAGTACTTCCAGCCCTTATCCCCATAATCTTACACCATGTTGTTTGTTTTATTTTGCAAAACAAATTTATTTGCATTAAATTTGTCTTACAGGAATATTGTCAAAATTATTATTTTTACTTGCGATATATGTACATAGGTACAAGGCAATTTTTTGCATTTGAAAAAAAAAATCGAACTCCGATTTTAATCAAACTATTGCAATGATAGAGAACACCAAAAAAGTGAGTCCCGCAATTCCACCCGTCTGTCGGTCTCTACAACGGTCTAAAGCCTAAACGGCTGAAGCGATTTTCTTCAAACTTGGTATTTAAGCGTTTTAGGTGATTACCTCAAATAGATTTTTAAATCTTTTTTTTAACCCCGAAACTAACGGCACCTAATATACAATTTTTTCTACAATTTTAGTTATATCGAAAGCGGCTCCAACGATTTTGATAAAAAAAAATATATTACCACTACTATAGGTATATATTTTGGCTATTTTTTTTTTTAATATTTTGTTATTAACGATACCTGCCATACATCAATTTTTTTGATTTTGAACTTTCTCATAAACGGCTCGCAGGATTTCAATCAAAATTTTTATATAGGAGGTACTTCAAATTAAAAGTGATATTGTATACCAAAATTAAAATTAAAATTAAAATATTGTTTTTTGGATTTTTGAAAAAAAGAAAATATTTTTTTTTTTTTGAAAATTCAATATTTCGAAAACAGATCACGATTTTTTTTACAAAATTATATTTGTAAGCTGATTTAGCCGTATTTTATTTTCCCATGATCCAGATCGTTGTAACGGAAATAAATAGATGATCTGATCTGGGTCACGGGGAAAATAAAACACGGCTATTATTAAATACATAAGATTGCCATACCAATTTTGTTTAGAAAAAAAAATTAAAGAAATATTATATATGTATGTACAAGAAATTTAGTAAAAAACGACTTTTAAAAATATATTTGGTCGTTTCTATTAAGAATCTTGTGCATACGATGTGATCGAACATAAAAGCAAGTACGAGCAATCCATTACTGTATTTTATTGCAAATTCTCCAAGTGCGTTAATATTTTTTAGTTTTAAAAACTCACCCAAAAAAAATCTGTATATAACCGGAAAATGTTGAATTCAAATATTCGAATTCGGGGGTGGCCGTGGCTGGATAGTTGTGTGCTCGCCTGTCAACCTCGTGGTTGCAGGTTCGATTCCTGCCGTTGTCTATGGTCTTCTTATATTCCATTAAAAAACAATTCTAAAATTGTCATAAAATAAGTTGCTGCTTTGCTCATTATATGCTGTTTAGGCATAACACTAACAACATGTGATGGATTAAACTAGCATACCCACAAAATATGACAACGAAATAAATAAATTAATGCGAATTATAAGGGACATAAATAAATAAGACACGGTAATTCTCTCCGCAATAGTTCAGCCGCCATCCCTGGAGATAAATCTGAGACAACAACCAGCTCTAGTCTCAGAACATCGCGCCACGCATCTTTCCTATCCTTCTTTCTCTTCTTCCACCGGATTCCAGTGCTGTGTTAAAAAAAACATATAAGGGGTATTGATAATCCCTTGAGCGCGTGCAAAAGTTATAAAAAAAAAATCGATAGTCGTCTTTTAAGAAAGAAAATTTCTGACTCTAGGTTGACTAGTGAAATAGGATTTATTATACTTAAATGTTAGGTCAACTTGTCTATATGAACTATTCTAAACTTCTTTCTGAATTAGAATTTGATTTACGATTAAATTATGGCGTGATTTCCAAAAAAAAAATTGTATAAGATCCACGATTCACTTTAACATATTTCTCATCAATAAACAACAACGAAACCACCATTTTCATTTTAATTTATTTTTATAGACATCACTAACTTTAAGTACATAATATGGCTATGCATGTTGTCGCCAATTTGAATTTCAATTTAATATTCTAGGGCCCGTTATGCTGGATGAATTCGTGGAATGGTTAAGACAACAACGCATCTGTACAAGTACCACAAGCTGAAATTAAAACAAATTCTCCTAGCGATAGTGCAAGGAAAATTTATTAAATTTACGGGGTATACAAAAAAAAAAAAACTATTATGTTATCAATACTATCGAAAAAAATCTTTAACATATTAATTGGTTTTATGTATAAAAAAAGAAAAAAAGGTAATATAAAAAAACAGCAAAACAAAAAAAAATCATTCATATTTTCAAACTTGTACATAAATTCAATTGTAAAACAGTCAATCGCGTCATTTTTTTTTTAATTTTATTAGTTTGTATTGCTATTATAAAAAAAAAACACAAAAAATTATATTTCTCCTCTGTCTGAAACCATTTTTCTTATTTATTTATTATTTATAACGAACTATAGGTAACACAAAAGGTTAAAATTGTAGGTAGTAGTTTCACACGTGCAGCTGCTCCAATCATTATATTTTCTTCATTCCCTCTGTATCTCAATCACATGCATACATAAGTAAATACAAACAAATTGAATCTTCCATACAAAATGAAAAAAAAAATGTTTCACAACGTGAATCAACTTTTATTTCAATTTGAGTTTCAATTAACTCAAATTTACAATAATAATAATTGAACAAAAAAAAATAATTGTTAAGTTTTACTCGAACATTTTGGATTTGATTGAAATTTATATGTCAAATGTTTTATGGCTAAATAATGGTAGGTTTAATTTTAATTGAAAATGTAATAGAAAGTTAGCTGAACGTTTTTAATTGTTTTTTTTTTTTTTTTTTTTTTTTTTTTTAGATAAATTCACATTTATACTTAGGCTTTGTGTGTCTGTCTTATATCGTCTTGTCATTATTAGTCTGGACTTTGTTTGTGTAGAGCTCAGTAGGCAATCACACTTAAGGTCTGAGGCGCATTCATTCGTCACAGCATACTTATATGCAAATCACCGGGTGTACCTACCACAGCACTTGTTTTCTTGCCAACACTTCAGGCAAGTTAAATTTTGTATTTGAAACTCTGTTAGTCGGAAACACTTTTTAAAGACGTATTTCGTCAAGTGTAATAATCAACCCCTAATTTCCAGTGCAATATCCTCAATATTATGTATTATTAATAATTTGTAAAGGCTTCATGGCCAGAAAACTAGGCTTAGAAAATATTGATCTCTTCTTTAAAGTGGGACTCACTTATTAATATTTAGAGAACAACTGTTTAATTTGTCGAACAGAAAAGTTTTTAACTGCATATGTATGTAGTTTCTTAGGTAGCTAATCACAATTCTATGCTAAGGGAAAGCAATTTTAAGTAAGCTACTGGGTTCTGAGATCTCGACAATCAGAATTCATCAGTAAAATTTCTTAATTTTGCTATTAAATCTCGACGAAAAATATATTGAGCATATTATGTGAGATCTAAAAAATTTGGATACTCTTTTCAGTAAGAACTGAAAAGTCGCTTTCCCCCATTAGTATCTCATTGTCGAGAACATGTGCCAAACAATTGTGGGTCCTCTCTTATCCTACTGAATAAAATCTCGCACACACGAATTTTAAGTCACTGGATTTTCACGAACTTTTTGTTGCACCCAAATGTATTCATAATTTAATAGAAAAAAAAAAACAGGTAATTTTTCTTTCTTGAAAACAAACTTGAATTTGTGAACAGAAACAAACAAAAAACTGCTATTAAAAAACATGGATCCATGTAGTTCAATATTTGCCACTTGCGTCCTTCCGGATAACAGTATTTAAAGTTTTTTTTTTTTATGGAATCGTCTTTAGACAGAGCAGACACTACAGACGGGGTAGTTTTATCTTATTTATTTGTTTACTAACTATTCAATTGGAAGGGAATTAATTTTTTTAATCGGTATCCCATATAAATCTATGCTTATTAACCTAGAAAGATAATCATATTTGTATGACGTAAAATATAATCATACGTCTCAGACTTTACACTTTACACTTTGTTAGTGTATTAAATGATACATATGAACTTTAATCCATGAGTTAACGAAAGCTATGTTAAAAATGCAATAAAGTACCGCCTGTTGGTTTTTGTGGAGCATGACATATACGAGCACATTTTGGCAAATGTGTCGAAACCGCCCTTCGTCTGATTGTAGTACATAATCATTTCTGGTTTTCCACTTGTTTTGTTAATTGTATTTAATTTTAGATGGCTTTGGTTTATATGATACAAGTGTTAAAGAAACGTCTTAACAGAACATTGAACTGCCCCTACAGGACGTGAACGCGTATTTTTCATTAGTTGTGGAATTTCTCGTTTGTTGGAACGTATGGTGCCCACCAGTGTATATAAGGTGGCTTAAGTAAGGATTTCGCCAAGGGTACAGAAGTAAACCAATTTTCGGTGGTGATATAACGGTGGGTGCCATGCACCGGCTTTGACAGTTCTTTGATAGGATATATCTAGTATAAACCTTGAGGAATGCTATTGGTATGTGTTGCCTTTCCAATGCAAGGAATTGCATTAATCATATAATTTGCGCCACTGACACACATCATCGGAATCTTTATTCCATACCTATTGGGTTTGCTCGGAATGTAGATCGTAAATGGACATCTTTGCCGGAATCCCAATAGCTGCTCACGACACATAACAGCTACATAACGAGTTCCTGGAAAAGAGTTATCAAAAAGTTCGTCCGTTGAAAGGTGATTATATTTTATAGCAGTCAACGTCGTAGTCTCATTTCCATTTTCCCTGCCCCTATCTTCTTTTTCCATATGTTTGAGAGAAATTGCTATATTTGTCCAATTCATTATTTCACTATCTATTATAAATAAGTTAAAACACAACAAGAGGTAAAAGATCTCCTTGGTCCTCTATTTGTCCGAACAATATTTATTACAGGGATGTTATTGTAGCTTTTAGCCTTGTTGTTGTCCAGCAGTGCTTGTCCAGCAGTGCTTGTTACGACTTCTTAGTTGGCGCTTAGGTGGCATAATAATGCCGGCATCTGAAGAAGAAGTTGAATTACTTCCTGACAATGATTGTTCTTCACCAGAGCTGCCCGGCACATCCTTTCCTTCATTTCTACCCGAACATTGTAGCTACTGCACTTTCTTGATTGTCAAAAAATCAACTGATCGAATAATTTCAATTTAAATTTGTGAAGTTGTGTAATTAAAACTCTTTGACTTTTAGTGCGCTATAGGTCAAAATAAGATGTTATACTGTTTTAATTTTGCGACGTTTCGAGCGTGGTTACGCTCATCATCAGGCCTTTATTTCACAAAAATAAATAAATACAATACATAAAAACAATAAGTTAACACTATTTTCAAAGTGTCGTCAACAAAATTTACATAAAAACATTTTGAATATTGGATTAAAATCCCAACAATCTTACACTTGCAGTGTCAATGTGAATAAAATAAACTATTTGAAAAGACGAAAATAAAATAATTGAAAACGTTAAAAAAAATTAAATTTAAAATTAAAAATTACTGACAATTAAGCGCATCATGTATTGACACTTTAAACACAAAATACTCTGTCTTATTTACTACCAACAATAGACTATAGATGTTGCTAACAATCAGATCGTCGGTTGATATCATTCTTGTTATTATTTATGTGCATCATCTCCAGCAACATTCTTTTTGAATAATGTTGCTCTGTTTGCGGGATTCTCCAAATCTGGTCCATTTTCTTCTTGTAAACAAAACAATGGAGATCAGGAGCAGTTTTTTGTGTAGCTCCATTGTTTAAATCAGATCTGTGTCCAGAGACACGATTTTTCAATTTCTGTTTCGAAGTACCTATATTTATTGGAGAGCATGTTGTACCCTTCCCTCCTAAGCAGTTAATATTATACATGAATATTATATCATGAATGTATGTAGCAAGTACCCAGAAACAACCAAAATGGGTTTCTTTACTTTTCGTTTATGGTTAAAAATTGCAACAACAACATGAAAAAGTTTGAACCCAAACTTTACCCAAAAAAGTAAAGAAACAAACCTATTAATTAATTATTTTTTTCAAATTTCTCAAAAAAGTTACATAAAAGTAATCATATGTCTCCAAGACGTTTTACTTAGTTATAACTTGTCACTACAGGTAATTACCGTCGCACCACGATTGTCACAGGCAAGCTCCGACCACCGACTGAGCATATATTGCTGTTTTACACTTAAAAGGATATTACATTTTTTTTGGCCGCGATACGTCTGACAGACGTAGATTATCTTTCTAGGTTTTTTAGAGACCGATCAAAATATCTTCCTATTAAATGTTTCTAGTGTCTGTTGTGTCTTATACCGAGTTTCATTCAAATTTCAAAGATCTCTCAAAATCGATATTTGATCTTTTCAATTAAACTTTTTCCCGATTTAATTGTAGTATTGGTGAATAACTGACACACATTTCTGAAAAAGCACATCTTCATCATCAGATGACGAGGAAGACGAAGTTAGGGGGTGGTTGAGGCACGATAGTTGTGTGCTCGCCTGTCAACCTCGTGGTCGCAGGTTCGATTCCTGCCGTTGTCTATGTCTTATATTCCATTAAAAATCAATTTTAAAAATTGTCATAATATGAGTTGCTGATTTACTCATTACATGCTGTTCAGGCATAAGACTAACAACAATGATATAAATAAAATAATGCGAATTATAAGAGACATAAATAAATAAGACACGGTAATTTTCTCCGCTTTAGTTCAGCCGCCATCCCTGGAGATAAGTCTGAGACAACAACCAGCTCTAGTCTCGGAACATCGCGCCACACATCTTTCCTATCTTTCTTTCACCGGATGCCCGCGCTGTGTTAAAAACATATAAAGGGTCCCTTGAGCGCGTGCAAAATTATATAGGATTGGCACTAGTTCATAAGTTCACAACGAATTAATAACAAAATATTTTCCATTTGACCCTTGACAGAAAAGACTTTTTACATGTATGTGTGCATTCAGATCAAATTTTCCAATCCATCAGAGATTAGATCTTTCGTGTTAAGATTTGATCTAGATTTGCTCTTTTTGTTGGAATGAAACTCTCAAAATTCAAAAAGATGAAATCTTTTGTCAGAAAGAGCTGATCTTTTCTTGAATGAAACTCTATTAGCCTCTTTATAAAAATGAAAAAAAAAAAACTTTCAAAACAGATATTCACCCCTATCACAGAGTCGCTCATAGCAAAGTTCCGAATGTTTTGTTACGCTACGAATACGAATAAATTCACATCATAAGCCCCGAACGAAATCAAAACATCATTGCCTCACAGCAACCCATTTTTCGGATTTTCAAATTCATCTGATTTACGTCAATATATGAGAAGAAAATGGATTGTGCTTAATATTTTGACAATTTAATTGTTTTGTTAATCGAAAATGGATTTAATAGGAATGTTGGAATATCCTTGTGCTACTTCAGGATTTTCTTGGAGCATTTCAAAAAGCCTTGATGCGATTTGTAATTGTCTTCCTTTGAAAATTAAAATTTATATAAATTTTCACCTTTAATTTCGCAGTAAAACTTACATTTCTCTTTTAGTTCAATATTTTTGTGCGACGTGCCTATTTGTCTGCAAGTAATTTTTTATTTTTGCTTCCACTTCCACAAGCTACTATGAAGATAACTGTTCGTAGAAAAAACAGCCAACTTCCTATTCCTTCGGGGCTAGTAATGCCAATTTTCCCGAACTCCAAATTTCGTAGGGAATATTTTTAGTACGACGCACAGTGCGTCGAGTCGATAGAAAGTAAGGAAAAAAATCAAAGCTCAGATTAAGTTTTTTTTTTTATGTTTATGATTTATTAAAACAAAAAATAAAGTTTACACAAAGTAATAAAGTAAAAATATAGTTTTCAAATTTGTTTGTAAGCTTAGGAAATATAAAAGAAAAGATTTTTCAACACTTGAATTTAAAATTAAAAAATAAAACTTAAAATAAAATATTCTTAATCATCACAAGAACAATCATGTTCTTCAGTAAAAATAAGGAAGTTTTTTATATTTGCATCAAAATGTCTTTGTTTGCGCACAATTTTTCTTTGTAATGAAACGAGGGGATCAGATATTAACAACAAATAATTTATAACATCTTGTATGTTGTTCGACCTCGAGGACTTTCTTGCATGACAGAGCCTAGTGCGACGAAAAGTCTTGTGTAAGCTCTCTAGTGCTTCCTCAGACATTTGTCCAATTGGTATTTGAAAACTTTTCATAATTTCAATCCCATGAAAGAAAAGCTTGTGTAGTGTACAGGGCATGTAATACCAACCATACAATTCTAAGTAAAGGTTCTTAGTTTCACAGAGTAACAAATCGAATTTTTCAAGGTCGATTTCAGCACCCGATGAAATAACACGTAAGATTATTGAAAATCTTTCAATCAATGTATGATTTATTTTTGTTATTTCAGAACTTTGTTTAGGGTTAGAAAAAAAAGTTCTGGCAGTATTGCCATCATTGGATGAACCAAAACCTTGCCTAGGATGGTCCACATTTAAACCCATTTTTGCCTTAAATTCTGACTGGATTCGTTTTTTTTCCTCTTTGAACATAGTTTTGTTTTCTTCTCCTTGAACTCGCCATTTTTTAAAATTTAATCTATATGCAATGTGTAACATGCATTCAAATGTTCTTATCCAAAGATGAAGAGTGGATAAGCCAAACCGATAGTTGTCTTCCTTAGGAGTTTTCTCGTAACACTTGACTGTGTTCATTTCGCTGGGTAATGCACCACAGATGTAGCATTTTGAAGAAGAGTTGGTTTCCGACAGCACATTACATACACTTCCATCAACCATGGTTAAGTGAAATTCGAATGAAACTCTGAAGCTATGCCCAGCTACACACACAGTAGTTTCACCAAGTTGGTTTATTTTAGCTTGCATGTAAGCCTCCTCTTCTTTCACCAGCTCAGGACACTCTTTACGAAACAAAAACTTAAGGGGCCTACAATACAAAATAGATCCAGGTCGATCATTTATCCAAAGAGATTCTCCCGAATCAATGTCAATTAATTTTAAGGGAGCAAATGCGACCAAGAATAAATATTCGTCCGAATTGTCTGCATTGTCAAATCTAATTTTATAGACACTGTGGCTACCACTACCGTCAAAGCCCCACTTGCAGACCAATCTGGCTTTTGTGTCTTTTCTGATAATAACAGATTTTGATATGCTTTCAACGGTTTTAGCCATAACATCTTCAAAATCCACCTCAGCAGATGTTTCATTCACAATTGATTTTGGCAACATACCTTGTTTTATCCGGCGTAGAGCGTAGATGCTTGGAAAACAATCTTTGTGTAGAGTGTTTACAGCGTTTCTCAAAACTTGGTAGCTTCGTTCATTTAAATCCAGGTCAAGGTACAGTGTCAAAGCTTCTTCGGATGAAAAAACCTTATTTTCTTCCACTAAGGACCTTGAAGATGATGAATTTGTGGCTGCTTGTGTTGATGCAAACCTTAGTTCGTCAAAAGATCTTGTCTTCACCAGCTCTTCCACTCTCTGCTTCTTAGTTTTTTTGCAACACTCGTCAAAGGGTTTAATCGGCCTTCCACGTTTATTTTTTAGATTTTGATTATTAGATTTCATGTGAGAAATGCTGTCCGGAAAAGAGTGCACCAGATTGAGCCAATCCCTGTTCCATTCTAGAAAACGATCAAGCTTCCTACTGCACTTTTGCCACCTTTTTTTTATGTTTGAACAAAATTTAAAAACATGTCTTCTTAAATTGGCTTCATTTCTTGCATCCTCAATTACGTTTTTTTTAATAAACTCCAGAACAGCAGCAAATCTGTTGGTAGAATGGGTTGACCATTGCTGAAAAAGCTCCCTATTGGTAAACATCCTTTAAATAAACAGGGGAGTAAATGGCGTTTAAAAAAAAAGGCGCAAGTTGGCGCAGATAATTTTTACACCGTCGGAAAGCTCACACTGTTAGCTTCACTTAAAAAAACAAAATTTCACGACAACCAGCAACACTCGTTTTAAAATCACTACTGAAGGTTGAATAGTAGCTCGTTAAAGAGGTGCATGTTAGACTTAGTAAAAACTGTACAAAAATCTGTCGAAAAGTAACAGTAAAAAAAACAAATAAGTTGTACTTACCTTAGTGAATAAGATCTGACTGAAAACCGGTTTACTTAGATAATTATTTTACTCTGCAGGCCAAGGCTTCAAGAACCAGTGCAAACGTTCTCGATTTGAGTAATCAACTAAGCTCATGTTTTGTGGTGGGCAGGCAGCAGGGGGGTGAATATTATCTTACAAAAAAGTTACAGTTCACTTATTAGTGACTTTACCATGACTTTTGCGTGTATTATAATCATGTTTAGTTAGACTAATTTTTTGATTTTTTTCCATTGATCGACGCACTGTGCGACGGGGCCTAGAATACATTTGTTCGGGATTCGTAGTACGAATATATTACGACGGGGCCTGTGATAAGGCTGATTTTGTAGTAAGAGAAATTCAATTGTCAATTGTTTTGTATATCAGAAAATAAAAAAAAAAGATGTCGCATTTCATATGTTTGGAATTAACTATGAGCTAACAATTTCGCGTCGAATTTTCGAGTCAAATGTGAATAACACAATTCCCTTCTATAATATAGATACATACATATATGCAAACATTTTAATTTCAACCAAATCAGAGTAAACTAAACAATTTACCAAAAAAAAATATAAATAAATTAATACCAACATATTTCTCAAGTGATATTAATTTATTATTTTGCAAAATGAAAACAAAAATAAAATAATCAATCCACATAAATATAAATTTAAAAAAAAAACACCAATATGTTTTCCAATGCCATGATTATTAGCTTATTGTGTCCACACAAAAAAAACCATCGAAAGGAAAGCATTGGATAAATTTATAATTTAAATAAAAGCAAACAACTACTGATAGAACTAGAACAAAAAAAAAACAAATACAACCGACATTTATGTATGATTTAGGATTAAAAATTGATAATAGTTTAGTTTTTTTTTCATCTAGTTTAAGAGCTGTTTCTGTATAACATTACAAAATTTTAAAATGAATACCTACATACTTTAAATTTAAACTTAAAAATTAAAATGTAATGAAATGTATAGTAATACAAAAAAAATATTTTCAAATAAACTCAAAATAAAAATCAAAACAAAAAAATAGTAAAAAATATAAACACAAATACAAAAAAAAATGCGAATTCTTATATTTTTATTTATTAAGAAGCGGATTATCTCAAAAGGAGAACAAATAATTTTGTCAGCGGCCTTGGCTCTGATGAAAGCATCGCTTCCCATTGATCAGATGAAGCATCATTGCGCGTGAATAGTAGATAGATACGAGGTCGGTCCGATAAGTACTCGTAGTTAACCTCTCGCTCGATGGTGCCAATATCGCAAGAGAGATTTACTATCGTCTTACACCGCTACTGTCAAAATTTCACCTGAATCGGAATCGTAGTTTTGTTTTGACCACTTGTGGAAGCCAGCTTGTCCGCGAATTTTAGAAAAATTGTAATAGAGCAATATCGGTAGGTGATTCGATTCTTGTTTTTGGAAGGGAAATCAAGTAGCGAAATCAAAGAGCGTTGGATGCTGTCCTTCTCCTTCGATGGCGACCGTCAAAAATTGTTATATCAAGTTTCAACAACCCCCGCCTAGGTGACCCGAAAATGACTACCACGAATGATAACGTGTCAAAAATCCACGATCTCTTATTTACATACCGTCGATTAAAGGTGAACGGGATAGGTGAAACAGTAAGCATCTCAAAAGACCGCTTGGGTCATATCCTGCATGAAATTTTGGGCATAAGAAAGCTGCCTGAGCGATGGGTGAAGCATTAACTTACTCCGGACAACAAGCGCAACGGTGAGATCACTTCAGAGCCACGTCCAAATTGCACCACGAAGTACGAACTGCTGCTCCATCCACCGTATTCTTCAGATTTGGCCCTTTGCGACTTTGCCGGACAGAAATTTGAGTTGAATGAGGAGGTGTTCGCCGCCACGGAGGCCTACAATGCATGGATTAAAGAAGTTGGAGAATCGCTGGATCATCGCTGCGCCCTTTATGTTAGCTTATACAAATTTTGCATTTTTTTTTATGTAATTGAGCGCACACTTAAGAGTTTCGACTAGCCTTAATATGATCAAGCACAGTGCAAGCGTTAGGTAATAGGGAAGAGGTTTTAAATTTCTGAAAATCAAAATGGGATGGGAAAATAGAGCTGGGAAAGAATTCCACATTCGCGTTATATGGCTCAAGAAAGAATCAATTTACTTGACAGTACGTCCGAAGGTGGGCTCAAGGGTAAACTGATGTGCATTTCTAGAAGCGCTGGTATTACGGTTGAAAAGTTTAAGGGCAAGAATGCAACTGGTTATTTCGCTAGAACATTGTTTCTAAAAATAGAGATAAAATAATTAAAGGCATGAAATATTTCGATGATGTTCGATTGATATGTTTACATAAATATTTCCATTTTAGTTCTATGGGTAAACATTTTTGGAGCTCTATTTTAAATTCTGTCTAAAAGATTCACATGAGTTTTGGGAGCTCCTGCACAAATATATGATAGTTTTACTCTAGCTTTGGACGAATGAAGGTTTATAGATTACAGCCAGATAAGCCGAGAAATATTGCTTGCAACGTCTAAGAAAACCCAAACACTTTGCAGAGTTTTTGGCGACATAGAATATGTGATCATTCCCCAGAGGTGATCTGTGATGCACATCCTAAGGGCTGAAATATAATCGGTTTCTTCAATACAAGTGGCACCTCTGAACGGTGGCATGGGGGGTGTGTTTTGATTTAGCGGCAGAAGACATCATTAAGATTTTGAAGCATTAAATTCGACGTGGTTTCTTATCCATTGGACAATGCTGTCTAGATCAGAAATTATCTAATAATGAGCTTATCATACGCTGCTGTTGCATTTCCACATCCGAAAAACAAGGAGGTGAATCTAAAAATGAATATGAGAGTACTATCGTCAGCAAAAATTAATTGGATTGGAATTTCCTTATTAATGAAAATGAGAAAAGAGCTGGAGACAAAACGGAGCCCTTAGGCACACCAGCATTTATTTTATGAATATCAGACTTTAAACCCTCCAATACAAATTGTGTTGAGGGTTCCCAATGGTAATTTCTAATCCAACAAAGAATAGATTCATCGATACCAAATGTTCGCATTTTGCAGGACCTTGGAAAGAATGGGCGTAAGTGCAATTGGACGGTAATTAGATACCTGTAGAGTAGAACGCAGTGGTTTTGCCAGCGTTGAAGAACACCTCTCAGAATGTGGGAGGGATAATATCGGGTCAGGTTATTTGTGTATATAAATTTCTTCAAGGACACTAGCAATGCAATACAAACATTGCTTGGCGATAAACTTGTCCGCTTATAAATTAGGTAGATTATATTACAGGTCTAAAATTATTATAGCCGTTATCCATAGGGTAAAGGACTTTTCTCATAAGAGCGACCAACGACCATTTACCAACCTAAATTCTTCACAAATTCTAAACAATTCTGTAGAAATATAATTTATATTAATGTTTAGAAACAAAAAATTATATTTTAATCGCCAAAATAATATAAATTTGAGAAAACAATATTGGTCGTCGCGAATTACATTAAAAATGTTTGCAAGTAAAAATTATGTATCAATATCTGAGTAGCTTTAGTGCGTGCGATGAACGCGTTCCTCAAAGAGTGCATCTTGGTTAGGTGTACGAAGGTATCAACACGTCCATCAACTTGTGGAACAACCATACCGAAAACGCAGTTGATCAACTTGAAAAACTTTTTTATTTTGTTAAAATCGGACAAGTTTATCAACGAGTGTACGAGGTTATTCAACATTTGAGTAAGTTTGTCAACTATATATACGAAGCTATTCAACAATTGAATACGTTGATCAACTAGGTGTACGGAGTTCTCCAATAATTGAACGAGTTGATCAACTAGGTGGACGAGGTTATTCAACATTTCACTAAGTTTGTCAACTATGTGTACGAGGCTCCCAACACGTTTTGTACAATTTTTCCTCTGGCTTCGTGGTACAACGTGAAGAACCCAAGTTTATGCACTAGTGTAAGAGGTTGTAAATTTTGACATCCAACGATGGAGTTGAATGAATAGTTGAATGAAGTTGGTTGAGCTTGTTGCGCACTTAGTGGACGACCGGCATAAGGCACAGATAAGTGACATGAAATACTAAATATAAAAAAACACCAATAACGACATGAAACTCCAAAATTTCACTCGTGAAACTCTACCTAATTTTTTTTTTATTTTTAGAAAATCTTCTATTATAAAATACAAATATTTTCAACAATATATAAATTTAAACTAACATCACTCGCTGTTCCCTTGAGGGTGTGGAATAGATTTTAAGGTTAAAAAAAAAAGTTATTAAATAGGGAAGGACAAAATCTACAGATATCGTTTTTCTACATCAAACAAAACAAAAATAAATTGTATCTAGTAATGCTACGTAAAAACAAAACAAACAAAAAAAAAAAAAACAATTACATTATACTACATAATCCATTATCGTTCTTAAGGACTAATTGTTGGGAATTTCTTGCCGTCGTCGAAGTTGTCGTTGTTAAGGTATGCCTTAAATTACCACTGTATAGACTGTTATTGGCCATTGCCAACTCTGTGTTGCTCATACGACGAACGGATTCAGTGCGTTTCTTCGATTCAATCCAATTTGTGTTGGTTACAACGTTGTTATTGACATTTGAGGGAGTATTATCTAGAATTTCAGATGAATGATTCTCCATTGATGAATTCTCGCATGTAGCAGCTTCGTTTTCTGCGGATTTTTTGGCTATGGATGCCAGGACATACTGATCGAGGAGGTATACCTGCGGTTGGAGAGCAATCATGAACCCACGGTAAATGCACATTTCCTCCAATGACCATTGGGTGATTTTTTTCAATGCTGTCTGGATGCGATTGCATGAAGTTATGGATTCACTGCGAACAACAAAGTTGATTATACGACCAATTGATGCAGCATCGAACAACAATATCGAAAGAATCAGCGCATAATCAATGCAATTGGCTTCAATGAACAACTGCAACAAATAACGAATCTTAACACTCAATTTTTCGGGCAGAATTTTCGCATGGGCCTCGGCTTGGAAATCAAATGCGGCAAAATTCATCTCATCGTGCTGGAGGGACGAAAAACGCCTTTCCGTGTAATTTTCGTCCAAGGTGTGGGAGTTCGAGCGCGACTTGTTTGAGACTGTTGTCATAAGTTCTTCACTTTCCTTTATCGCCGGAATACAGTGAAGATGATGAGTATTTTCTACTAAGGGAAGACTAAAATACCCAGACTCTGAGGTCTGGCTCGATGTGTTGCGACATTTTGATAAATCGTTGTTTGGCAAAAGGTTAGTTCCTTGCGTTTCGTTGCCATTGTTGACATAGGGCGGCGGCAGTTTGAGCTCTTTATGCATAAGTATCAGAGCCGATACAAAATCTTCGAGCTTCGCTGATCTATCTTTTTCCTGCGATAACCAGCTAACCAGATGGAAATCTAAAAATGCACTCATATAGCCCAGATCGATGAGCTTGCAATTCTCGAGGAGCATTCGTGCCTGTCGTTGAAGAATAGTTTCTATGAAAAAGGTCTCGCGTTTGTCCTTGGAAATGCTCCTCTCTGATTTACGACGGAATGTGATGCTTGTAGGTGCTCCTCCACCAGTTGATGTTTCTTTTTGTGATGTCAAAGTCGGGGTTGTCGGTGGAACACTGCCAGAGATACTCTCTCGCTTCTCCTTCTCCTTTTTGTCTTTCTTTTCATTGCGGTTTGCATTGACCATCGGCGTGGAGAAACTACGCTCACGTGCTATGGAACCCAGAATCAAATTGAAAACCTCAGGATTGGGATTGACTTGATTTGGCTGTTGAGTTGGTGCAATTTTCTGATTTACAATCATCGACGAACGCGGAGAATCAATTTCGTTGGGGTCTATAGACTTCAAGAAACGTATCAGATCCTTTGCTAGTTCCCATTTACGATTCTCCAGAGCAATATCAAGCAGCAGAGTAGCATATTGCTTACTCACAGCTGAAGGCTCCAGATTTTGGAGTATTATCAAATAACTGGCAGCCGTTTCAAGCTCTTCGCTCTTCAAACATTGCTGAAACAAGTCCTTTGGCTTACCGGCAACTGAGAACAGATATGGCCACAGGGCAATCTCTGTTTTCCTGGCGCACTGAACAATTGTCTGCATATGAACTGGAAATTCTCGAATGAAATCTAAAATACTCGGCAGCAGTGCATCGGGAATGGGATCTTTGCTGGTAGCTTCTTCCTCAAGGACTTCGTGTAATAGTAGCTCCAGCGAGTGTGGGAAATACGGCAAAGCACTGCAGGATTTGGCTATCTCCCAGGCACTGTATCCTAGATTTCGCTTTATTAATTGACGTAGAATCTTGTGTAGATACACTTGACTTTTGCGTTCCAGCAAACAAAAGGGCAGTGAAAAATGAGAACTCGATTCGTTAGTATAAAGTGTCGTCTCGTTCTCTACTCCCAGCACAATTACATTATCAAAGAGAATAACCAATGGGTAAAGTTTTAGTGGGAATGACAGCATAATTCGCTTTGACATGAACGAATGCAAACGATGTGAATCGCGAACTTCTTCGTTTGGCGGCAGTATGGGTAGCCATACTCGCATTCCGTGAGCTCCACTATACAACCATAGACAATCACCCATTGGACTTCGTTCCGAGTTCGACAGCCAGAAGCATTCAACACATGATGCCAGACAAGTAGCCATCAAGTGATTAATGACGCTTGTCCTGGAATCTCTTTGTACCATGAGAATTCTTCCGCTGACGTTGAAAATAATGGTTTCCGGAGCGTTGGCCTTGGACGCCAGCTCGTTTTTTAAATTTGTAATTGTTAGCGAAACGATGCATGCCGGATGGATGCAGATTCCCTTGATGTCCATCTCATAAATGCACGAAACATCCATGTTGTATGCGTTCAATTTTTTCAGAGCGAATGTGCTGACAATTCCATCAGCTGTTAGGCAAATCAATTGATTTTTAAACACATTCAATGATATGACCGGTGCTCGAACTTGAATCTTGTTCCCAAATTGATTGTCCAATTTACACTCTTCCGGATAGCACCGAATCTCATCGGTCCGATCGAGGAGGCTGAAACATCCAAGCACAATGAAACCACGCCACCACATCAAACCTCCAGTAACTACGAAATCTTTTTCCTGCGATTCATTTCCAAAGAGTTTCCATCGTTTGGTCAGCAAGGAGTAATGAGCCAAGCCAGTCCGGCCGGCCACAGCTACATGCATACCCTCCGTGTCGATAGCAGAATACCTAATCGGCCAATTCGTTGCAGCATAAGTCAACGGAAGTTGCAGTACACTCCAATATTTGCTCTCCGACAAGATGCTGGAAATATCAACCGATTTTTGTACTTCCAGGTTGTCTCCAGAGTCTAGGGGATTGACATTCAAGTCGGCTTGATTGTTGGGAAATATGAATTTCGATCCAAAGTAGATTTTTTCCAAATTATCACCTTGATTTAAATACAAAGTATCATCGGATTGAAGAAGAATGTGGGATGTCGAAGTCATGCTGGGATTCATAGTGAGTGCACTCTTGACAAAACTCAACTGGAGTACTGTGCCTTCACGTCGAATCAAAAAAAGTTGATATCCCTCAGTGGACCATTCCATTCGATCAACGACAAGCGGATTGTTTCGAAGCAAATCCACATGAATTCCGAAATCCCAACTTAGCGAGGACATTAGCATCGTTCCGAATGTGCTCCAAAGAGATATACCACCATTGTCCCAGGCAACAATCAGTACACATCCGTCTGGTGACCATTTGAGTTCATTTACAGCTCCCAGAGTGCCAGGGAATTCCTTGGAATTCAATGAAAGTTTGTGACAAAATTCCAGCCCACCAGTACTATCTTCAATTGCATACACCGCCACCTCCGAATTCCTCCTTCCGTATGCGAGCAGCCTGAATTTATGATTTACACTGCAAACAGTAGCATCGTCTACATCTGGCACCCAAAATCCATGTATCTTTTGGTGGACACTGAGGAAAGCTGCTCGGCAATCATTAAAGACGACAGCAAATCCCCCAATAAATGGTGAATATTCCATGACGGATATAAATGAGTTCTTGCCAATTGGCGGCAGGTTCTTAAGGTTGCTATTCTGATTGAGATAGAATGGAATGCTCCTTAAATCGACGGCAACTTGGTGGCTTCCTTCGAAATCATCCCATTGAGTTCGCACGAACTCACAATTTGCTGTGGTCACCACAATCTCGGTCAAACTGACACAACAAAAAGTTGTTATCACCGAATCCATTGCAATTGTGCATATCTCTTTCAGGTATAGCCTGGGAATGACTTCCTTGATAAATAACTCGGCAGAATCTCGTTTTAAATTTGACAGTGGCGAATCCACTTGAGTAAGCACTCCAGCATTATTACCATCAACCTCTATTTTATAGAATAGCAGATGCCCGTAATCAGTGACAACAGTCAATTTGCTAGAATCGGGTTTCCATACTATTAGACGGTTGTTGCCATGTTGCTCAATGGACTCCTGGCTTCGTTTATGGAATGTGATGGGAATCAGTGGATTTGCATACCAAATGCCAAGAAAACTCTCCCCAATTGCAGCGATGAGAATTTTCACAGCATCACATGCGATATGACGAATTGTATTGTTTTCCGAATCAAGGGCAAGATTAATGGCTTTTGGCCAGGCAACGGGGAAGTACATGATATGTCCAAGTTATCTTTAAACAAAAGATTAACATCTTATTAGGGAGCACCACTTAAAATTAAATTACTTACGTATTTTGCTTGAGTGCAAGACAAATGCTAAAAATTCATCTTTATTCTTTTTTAATTAAATTAACAAATTACTTTCAAGCAATAATTTCACTTGAGTTGTTTTGCTTAATATCAGCTTTGGTAATTGGATCGTTTGAAGAAAGTTCTTACAGCATTTACATAAATTTAAATTAAATCAAGATCAACACAATTCTAACATTAAAAAACAAATTTTCTTTATTACAAAATTTGAGAATTTTGTTGTGAATTTTCTTTCTTTAATGTTATTCCCTTTTTCTTTTTGTGACAGCGATAAGCCATAGGAAATGTATGATGACGTTTGATGGTGGTGCCTTGTAACAATGTCGGTAATGTGGTATAATGGGTACATTCAGTTATCAGTACGATAGCATCACCGAGATTTAGCAGTGAGTGAGTGAGATGAGTCACTTTTGATTAAAAATCGATTCAGCTAGTAAAAAGGTCTGATCAAGATTTCTTTTGGGCAGAAATTGGTAGATTGTCAAAACTTGAAGAGTGGGGATAAAATTCTCTCAATGAGAAATAAAGTCCGAAAAAGTGGAAAAGCTTGAGCACAATTTTAGGCCAATTTTTAAACGTCAACACATTTGTTTTTTTTTTCTTTATTTGCTGTAAATTCACATTTTTCTCTTCAAACTAATTATTTTGTATTTTAGTGTTTCTAAATTAATTTATTTGTTCAACAAATATTTTTCCACACCAACTACGAACCGTTTTTTTTCGTTTATGACAAAGGCAGTCTGACAATTGTAAATTTTCTGCCCACAAATTGCTGCCTACAAAAAATTATTGGGCAGGAATTGGCAAGAAATTGTCAGGAAGGGGAAACATTTTACTCTCTCAAGAGCGCTCTCTTCTGCCAAAAACTACCAAATTTGTAATTCTGGAACAAGTTTTGGCAGAAATTGGTGCCAATTTGTGCCAATATTGCAGTGTGGATCAGACCCAAAGTGAGGGAGTGAGTTAGTGAAATCAAATGTCAGATTACTAGCCTGAGATTTCAGCAGCGACTGGCGAGTCAATTCATTTCACTCGCCGAAATAGCTGAATCTCGGTGCATATTTCGTTTATCTTTTTCTATTTGCCAATACAGATTTTGGTATTTCTCGGAAAATAATTCACACTTGCCGAAGTGCCATTTATGCCCGTATGATACTTCTTTTTTTCTCATTTTTAATACATTAAATCACATGAAATGGTCAGATTTGTGTGAAAGAGAAAGTTTGTTATTTTTTCATCGAAACAGAAATATTGTTTATGTATGGTATAACCTCACACGTCATTTTATTAAAAAAGAAAGCTATTAAAAAGTAATTAAAACAGGAGTCATCCTTAAAATATTGCCGCACAATTTTGTATCTTCACTGTTAATTTCCCTGATCAGTTTGTGACTAAAATCTGAAATAGTTAAAACGATTAGTTGGATATGATTGCTCCTACATAATATACAAATTCAAATTACCTTCATCTTCTCTCCGTATTAACAACTTTGCAGAGTATTTTTTGTCGGTTTTTCTTTTTTATTTGAAACAATCAATGCAGAAGCTATTAAATTTAAATTAGCTGCACATAAACCGAAGAGCTCCGTATTCATTTTATAAAATATTTAAATTCAAGAAAACAAACCAAAACCAAACTCTTATGATAAAATAATAAACTTTTGTTGATGTGTCAAATTTTAATTTAGAAATGTTATAAAAAAGTTACAAATGGCTGAAAAATGTAAGTTCACTTTCATTTTTAGTATATTTTTCTTGACAGTTTTGCATTTTTGTTTATATTGTGTACCCACTTACACTTAATGTGATTTTTTATATGAGAATTGTTGTACTGCTCTTTTTGCATTTTTAATGCATTCAAAATTTAAAAAAAAAGTACTCGTATTATACGTAGTGTTAGTGTAACAACATTCTTTTTCCTAGACCTTCCAAGTTAACCTGAACGTGTCCATTACGTACTAAAATTAGTTGTCAACCATGACAGATTAGAAAATAGAAACAAAACAGATCAAGTCAAAGAACAAAGAAAAAAAAAACAAAGCAAAGAAAAAATTTTGGATTGGAGTATCTTGGAGCTTTCACTTTACGTGTCATAATTTTTTTTAAATATTAAAACAAGACCTCAATTGTATTTTGTAAACAACAATTTATAAACAAAATAAAATAACAATGGACCAGCGAGTGTACGATACAAATGCAACTTTAGATTTGAGCGCTGACAAACAAAATATTGTTCGTCAACTGAGTGATATGTTTCTTGGATATTCTCTAGTTTATATCAGAGCTATTTGTGAAGCGTGCTTATGGAATGGTAAGTAAATACATCAACTAAACATTATCTAGCTTCAAAACAACAAACTACGCAGTATATTTTGATTATTTGTGTCCACGTGTTTAGTGAACTTATGCATTGATAAGCTGACAGAGGCCGATGCGGATATAAGTGAAGAACAACCACCTCAACATCAAAGTACCAAAGTACTAAACAACAGCCAGCCTCTTCAGAAAACATGTGGTGCTGTGCCAAAATCAGTTTCAGTTTCTTCTGCCAAATCACAGTCTCAAGAACTCCCTGAGGTATATGCTCATATCTATAATGACATAACCAAAGGTTACAAAGTGCTTGTACTTATGCGTGGTCCGCCAGGAAGTGGAAAGACTCACTTAGCAAAGTCAACGGTGAAGAAGCTAATGCCGGGAAAAGATTGGAAAGATTTTGTGTTTGGTGCTGATGATTATTATTTCGATTATCGTGGAAGGTATCGATACAGAGTAGACCAACTCGAAAATGCACACAAGTATTGCCAAGCCAGAGCTTTCGAGAAGATGACACTTGGATATAGTCCGGTATTTGTTGATAATACAAACCATGCTTTGTGGGAAATGTTGCCATATGTTAAGACAGGCGTTCAAAATGGTTACATTATCGAACTTATGGAACCTGTTACCCCTTGGCGTAATTCAGCTGGTAAATTAGCTTTGAAAAATATTCACAATGTGCCCAAGCATAAAATTCAACGCATGATAGAAAGATTTGAAGTTGTAACTACCAATGATTTACTAGCGGTAAGTATTTGATTTTGAAATTGAATTCGATTGGTAGTTTTTATTTTCATATATTAGAAAAGTGAACACTGTATGGGACAGACAGATACATAAGGATAGTAAAGGCGATTAAATTTAAGCATCACTGATGCTAGCAGGGCTCCGCTTTACCCCCAAAACGACAATGGTTTAATTGTTCTATACTAATTTATGTGTATTTTGAGGAGCGAAAGCTCAATTTAAATCAAATGTGTACGTATACTGCCAAGAGAAATTAATTTTATGGCCATTTACGCTTAACAAAGGTAAAAATTTCGTTCCCCAATTCCAACCCAAGGCATAAATTGATCGCCGACATCAATATAACTTTTGCAGACATTCGATTTTGTACATTTTTGGCTTTTTGTCTCAAAGTTGTGTTTTCACAAATTAATGTACAATCTTAAGATAATTAAATAAAAACAAAGATTTTATTTTATTTTTTTTTTTTTAACTTTATATCACAACTTTATTTTATTTTAAATTTTTTAAAATTTGTAAAATGTGAAAAAAATAATAATAAATAATTCATTTTTTTTCGCATAAAATATTTAAAAAATAAAATGAAATAAAGTTGTGATATAAAGCTTAAAAAAATTAAAATAATATTTAATATTTGGGGGGCCGTGGCGCGATAGTTGTGTGCTCGCCTGTCAACCTCGTGGTTGCAGGTTCGATTCCTGCCGTTGTCTATGTCTTCTTATATTCCATTAAAAAAACAATTTTAAAAATTGTCATAAAATGATTTGCTGATTGAATAAACTAGCATACGCATAAATATGACTAATATGATAATATGATAAATAAAATAATATGAATTATAAGAGACATAAATAAATAAGACACGGTAATTTTCTCCGCTTTAGTTCAGCCGCCATCCCTGGAGATAAATCTGAGACATCAACCAGCTCTAGTCTCAGATATCGCGCCACACATCTTTCCTATCCTTCTTTCTCTTCTTCCACCGGATGCCCGCGCTGTGTTAACAAAAACATATAAAGGGTATTCATAATCCCTTGAGCGCGTGCAAAGTTATAAAAAAAAAAAAAATAAAAAAAATCTTTGTTTTTATTTAATTATCGTATTTTAAGATTGTACATTAAATTATATTTTGCTTTGGTTTAGTCTTTGAAATAGAATGGTTCCCTATAACATGATAATAAGCCAATCCAAACGGTTATATTACGTTTTTTTTTATTTATATTTTAGTTCTCTCTCACATCCCTATTAATAAAAAACGCTTAGTCCACCTTTAGTCCATGGACTTACAAAACCATGGAATAAGAGTTAGACCATGGACTAAAATTCCCTATAAATAAAAAATCGAACAAAATCTACTAAAATAAGTATCAACAATACCTCTTTTTTTTCTGTGTCCCTGTAAATTTTGTTCTTAAATGTCAATTCTTAGTCCATCGCTAGACCACCGTATTCGATGGTCCAGCGAAGGACGAAGTTGATAAACGTCAAATACCAGGAATTGAGTCTTATTAATAGTACTTCGCCCTTAGCCCACGGAATAAGCCCTAAACCTTCCCTAGTCCATGTTTATTAATTTGGGTGTCAAAGTTCGGTTTATAATAATGTTCCAAAGATTTTTCAATCAATAACATATACATATTTTTTTTTTACAATCAAATCTGTTTTATTAAGTTTGAATTTTAAAATGGTTGATGTATTTAGGGTCGATTATACCAATATTCCAGGGCTTAGAAACATTTTTTGTGCCCGGAATGTCCACACTGTTAAAACGTTAAAACCAAGCCAGCTGTTTTGGCACTGAGTGAAACTCGGAATTTCATCTGTTTGGGTATAACTTAGTGCAATTATTCTTTCCTCACCATGGCCTCGTCGTATACATAAGAAATGATGTTGCGTACCAATTTCAATCAATCAGCTGAAACCCAAATTTTAATTTCATGTGATTAAAATTCACAGTAAATAAGCATATAATGCACACATGTTTTATTTATCGTAGCACACATTTGGACATAGATTCAATTTTTAACGAGTTTGATGCTCTGCCCGACTCCAGTCAAAGAATTGTTTCCCATTATCCTCGCACGGAAATCGTCATTATGCCCGATTACAATGAACACAATTCTAGCTGGCTCCGTTTTTCGAGCCAGACAACACCCGAAGGAAGGTATGTCGACTCGAATCCCTGACGTTGAATGTCAAACGTAAGATCATTACTTTTGGCAATGGCGCAGTGGATATAGTGCTTGTAAATCACTGCTTGACTGCTAACTTAGACGTGTGGGTTCAATCCCCACGCTAGGCAGCATTCTTTTGTATACCTCCAATTTTAATTGGATGCCACCCGTGGGTTAAAAAGAGATAGATAAAAAGAGAACACCTAATTCTCAAATCCACTGTGCCAACAACAAACAATTCTTTCTTATCTTTTCTTTTCCTTCTAACAAGTGCCGTGCAATTCAGGTTGCATTTAAAAGAGCTTGGATTTTACAGGCATATAGTTAAAATTAGAAAAATTGAGCTTGGCATCAAGCTCTCTTCTCGAAAATGCGTGCATTTTGTAGGGACGAATCTGTTCTTCATTTTATTAGAAACTACCTTTCGGACCGCTCAATACATGATTTCAATACGGACGGTTTCAAGTCTGATATTCATAAAATAAATGCTGGTGTACCCCAGGGCTCCGTTTTGTCTCCAACACTTTTTCTCATTTTCATTAATGATCTCTTATCTGGAACTTCTAATCCACTAAATTATTTTGCTGACTATAGGAATCTCAGCATTTCATATTCCATTTCAGATTCACCTCCTTGTTTTTCGGATGTGGAAATGCAACGGCAGCGTATGAAAAGCTCATTAACTTCTGATCTCGACAGCATTGTCCAAAGGGGAATACAAAACCGCGTAGAATTTAATGCCTCAAAAACTCTGTGTTACCTTCTTTCGTAAAAGCAGAACCAAACTCCCATGCCACTATCCAAAGGTGGCACTTGTATCAAAGAAACCGATCATCTTTCAGCCCTCTTGGTATGTATGTCACATACCACCTCTTGTGGTATGACCACATATTCGATGTCGCCAAAAATGCTGCAAATTGTTTGGGCATTCTTCGAAGATCAAAGAAATTCTTTTCCAAGTCTGATCTGGAGCGCCAGCACGTAAATTAATATCGAGTTTTGTCGATACAGTGAGAATTGGAATCACCTATTTTGAGCGAGTGTTCTCTAACAATACAATCGAGGACACGATTGAACCAAAACAATTGCCGATTAACTAATCTATAAGTGGATCTTTCGTCCAAAGCTGCGGTATAACTCTCACGTTTGGCCAGGAGCTCCAAAACTCATTTGAATCTTTTGGATAAAATTCAAAAAATAGATGGAAAAAATTAAAAACGGGGGAAATGATCATTTCGCGCTAGTTATTCCAGTTGTATGAAAAGCTTATGGTAACAGCTCCCTTTGTTAGCCAACTCTTTTTTAGTCTTCTTAATGTTATGTTCCATAAATATTAATAGTAATATAGATACAATTACTAATTTTGAGGTCTTTTTGTTTGTTTTTTTTTTTGATTACCAGAACCTTTTTTAAAATGATAAATGTTTTCTTAATTGGTCTTATAATTTAAGCTTTTAAAAGAAACCCAGTACACTGTTGAATTGCCTCAGCTTAGAACATATCCGCCACCTCCTGCGCCGGAATCTGTATTAGCAACAGAACCCGAACATCAAGCACATCCTCCATCACCTAAATCACAACCCCAAACGCCGACAAAAACACTCCAAACAACAACTGAAACTGCACAACCAAACAATGATTCTGAGTTCGTTCCATTAAAAACAATCATCGAACCAACAACAACCCTGGAAATTGAAATGGGGGATAGTCAGTTTCCTATTCCGTTTGATGATTTGTGGCCAAGATTTAAATACAATGTCGAAAAAGAAGAACAATATCCAGAATCAAAGGAACAACAAGAAGTTAGTTTTTCTAAGCCACTTAACCCCGATGCTCCAAGTTTCCTCGGAGGTTCCTTTGCTTCAAGCGATATGAACAAAGAAAACGATAATATAAATAAACAACTATTTCCATGTGTGTCAAAAACCGCTTGGCAGGCCTACGAACAAGAAGCTTCAAACTTTTGGGGAGTTCCTGTTACTACTACATCAACCACAATTGCCGAACCAATGGCATTAGATGAAAGTAGCAGTAACAACTGTGGTCTATTGCAATTGCTTAAAGAGGGTGTCAAGTCAATAAATGTACCCAACAAAGATAAGCTAACAAATGAAGAAGAAAAAGAAGTCATCGTTGAGTTAGTTCGCCATTGTGTTGGATGTGAGAATGAAAACGAATCATTCATAGTTCTTCGACACATCTATCCTAATAAACCCATCGTAGAATTGTGGGATCTTTTTGTGAAGTGCAATGGCAGCATCGATTGGGCTGTAGACATTTTACTTAAAGACGAAGACTCGACCGTCAATCTAAAAGATTCCGAGGAACCCCGAGATAATTGTGACAACTTTGATTGTTATTGCAATAGACCTGAGATGTCTCCTCCACCATATACGGCCATTTCTCTGACCGATGTCAATGTGAAACCACAACGTCAAAGACCAGCCCGTAATCGTACTCCAACCTCTGCTCAAATTCTAGAAATGAAAGAGACCTTCGAAAAGAGTTTTGTGTTGGGAGAAGAGCACTATTCTAGTCATGTGAATAAAATTCGCAACAAACGCAACGCCACCGAAGAAACAAGTAACAAACAGATATTTATAGATGCTCAAGTACAAACGGAAGATTACGATGAAAATGAAAATGATAATAATAGTGAAGAGGGTGGCGAGGGATCGGAAGTGATAGAGATAAATCTTGGAGAAAATCTCATTGGTCAGCTGTCTAAGATTTTCATTTCTGAAACATTGCCTCTCGCAGCACATGAAAAGTACAAATGTAATGTATTCATGCCGAAGTCAATGGCCCGGGAACTTTATGTCCTGTGGATGGAATCATTGTACAATCAACAAGAGGAACAACGGCAAAGTCTCGTCAAAGAAGATGAAGAATTCGCACGTCTTTTGAAGAACCCAAAGTATCAAAATCTCAAGCAAACCCCGGAGAATATTAAAGAACTCCTAGATATGGAATATGCTTGGATGATCTATAAAACAGAACAAGAACAATACGATGGCGTGGCTTCGAAGCATCCAAACGATTTGGCCTCGCATTTGACGCGAATGAAGTTAAGTGAGATATTTCCCAATATCCCGAGAGATACGCTGCTGGAAATTTTTGCAGCACATAACAACAAGTTTAGTGAAACAGTCGACGTTTTAAAGAATTCTATACAACCTGCGACAGTAGATCATCAGATTTCAGCTGATGTTCTTATAGAAAAGGCCAGGCAGGAGAATGAAAAGGTAAGAGCACACTTTTGTTTTTTTTTTTTTAAATACAAGGTTGTCTTATCGTATTTTATTGTAGCTTAATGAAGAAGAAGATAATCAAGAAGAGATAAAGGACACCAATTCGAAAAGTTTTCAAAAAAGCAAACAATCAGAATTTTCCATCCGCCAAAGATCTCTTTCGCCGGATGAAGCCAAACGACTGGCTCTATCAGAATTCGAAGAGACACGAAACTATGCTGTTCACCATTGTCAATTGCGAGCAGAATGTTATCAAAAGGCCAAAGAAGCCATACAACGAGGTAACAGTGGTGTTGCTGTGTATTATTCGCAGATTGCAAATTTACACAAAAGAAAAATTGACATTTACAATCACCGTGCTGCTAATTGTATCATGGAAGTCCATGACCTTACCCAAAATAACCCAGATTTCATTGATCTGCATTATCTACATGTAGTCGAAGCTGTTGCTTGCTTAGATATATTCGTCGACCGGCACATTGCCAAACTGCGAAGTATATTTCGTAGTTATAAGTATGTATTCATTATAACAGGTCGAGGGTTGCACAGCACCGGAGGAGTTTCGATGATAAAAACCAGAGTTAAGAGCAGGCTCAAAGAAAGAAATTTAAAGTAGGCTATTCATATTATATTATACTTAGTCTGAGAATTTTATTAATTTATTTTGTTTTATTTTTTTTTTTAGATGGAGCGAAGTGAATCCTGGTTTGCTTAAGGTGAAAATATTCTCAGCGTCCAAGTATTCTAAAAATTTATAGTGCTTCATGATTTTTTTTTATAAAACTTAGAAATTAAGACAAATTATTATTTCTATCCGAATCATAATACAACATTTTTTTTAAGCTTAAGTATTTATACAGGTGAAATTTTTCGTTTGTGTATTAATTCCCAAATAAATTTTACAGTAAATTATTTTATAATCATTTGAGTTGGAGTGTTTACAGTAAGGGCTAGAGATTATAAAGTTCTTATTGACCATTCAACATATTGATTTTAAGATTTACCTGCGATTTTAGTAGCCTATCAAATTTCAATTAAAACAGCCGATTTGACGGTTCTTAAAGATTAGAACGAATAAATGATTGGTCTTTCAAAGGTATCTGCAGGATCAAGTATGAGTTGGGAATTGTCAGTTGTTCTAACATCCAAACTATACTATTTACTATTTCAAAAGTCTAGGCCTGAAAAACCACCTAAGTTATAAGAATGTTATCTTTTTAACGTAATTTATAGAAGATGCACAAGCTACTTAGAGGAACTACTTCAGTTTGTTTAATTACAAAGAGGTTTACATCACATAGGTATATTGGTGAAAGATTATGTCTGTTGAAGAATGCTTTGCCAATATGCCAATCAGATTGCAGACAGAGAATAACCTAACAGCTCTCTTCAGAAAAACATCTGTTTCATTTTTACAAATATATTATTATTTATGAAATTACTAAATCCTAATCTTCTTTTCTTGTCATACCAGACTTTATAAAATAAGAACTTACTCTTAATTTTATATATCTATAGTACATATAGCAAGTCTTGCATTTGGAAAAAAGATTGAATTCAATTCAATTCAAAGTTAATTTAGCTTAGATTTTTTTAATCGTTTTGTTAGGTCCAAACTATAACGGTACCTGCCATAAAATTTTTTTCTACCGTCTCAATTATCTCGAAAACGGCTCTAACGATTTTGATAAAAAAAAGTGTGTGCACTATTTTAGATATACGCTACATTTTGGTGAATTTTTTTTTTAATATTTTGTTATTAAAGGTACCTGTCATACAACCATTTTTTTTATTTTTAAATTTCTCATAAACGGCTTGACGGACTTCGATACAAATTTTTATGTAGGACCTGCATCAAATTATAAATTATACTGCATACCAAAATTTTCGAAATATTTTTTTTTTGAAAATTCAATATTTCGAAAACTGGTTGATGATTTTTTTTATTTTGTTAAATATTTAAAATTGTCGAACCAAGTTAAAAAAAAATTTAAAAAAATTTGTATATAAAAAATTAAGTAAAAAACGACTGTTCAAGATTATTTTTTTTTTTTTTTTTTTAATAATCTACACGCGCTCAAGTGATTATGAATACCCTTTAAATGTTTCAAGACAGCGCGGGCGTGGGGGTGAGGTTAAGGAATAGAAAGAATGATAGGAAAGATGTGTGGCGCGATATTCGGAGACTGTATGTGGTTGTTGTCTCAGATTTTATCTCCAGGGATGGCGGCTGAAATAATGCGGAGAAATTTCCGTGTCTTATTTATCGATGTCCCTTATAATTCGCATTAATTTTTTTATTCTTTGTCATATTTTATCGGTATACTAGTTTTACTCAATCACATGGTGTTAGTTCTATGCCTAAACAGCATGTAATGAGTAAACCAACAACTCATTGTATGACATTTTATTTTTAGAATTGGGTTTTAATGGAAAAATAAGAAGACAGACTACGGCAGGGATCGAACCTGTGACCATGAGGTTGACAGGCGAACACACAACTATCGCGCCACGGCCACCCCCCAAATTACATTTAATATTCATTACTATTACTATTTTTTAATACTAAATTATCATTTATAAAATATTGTAACACGACAACACTTTTTGTTCAGTTTATGTAATTATATTCTTAATATTTACATTGTCATAAATACATAAGGCGCATCAGGCCACACAAAACTGTTCTTTTTAAGAAACTCAAACTATTTGTATGTATGCACTTATGCATTTACACTGCTCAAAGCAGAGACAAAAAAAACTTAACTGTTCAACTTTGTGTGTTTAGTCGATCCTAGCTGATTATTATGTTTATTTTAAAATCATTTCGCAAATTAAAGTTCAATGAATACAGTCCACTTGTTTGTTTTAAGAAAAAACTTTTTGCTTTCAAAACAACGACCTTGAAAATATATTCAGATTCTTATTAGAAACCTTTTGCATACGATGTGATAGAACATAAGAGCAAGTTCATGCATTTTATTTCTATTCCATTAAGTGTATTGCTGAAGATGAGTTACATTGTACTCGAAATGCATTCATCATAAAAAAAAAGTTAAAAGTAAAATTTCATTTTGGTTTTTGAAAAGAATTTTGGTCAATAAGGTGTATTTTTTATTTATTTATCAAATAATAAATAGTATCCGACCGAAGTTACGGCTTCGGCGACATTCGTCTAAAAAAAACTACATTCGACTAAACCTTATAGGCTTCGGTCAAAATACACCGAAAATGGCCGAAGAGTTTATGATTGCCGTAGTAGGCACCGAACAAATTCAATTTTGTTTTTCGTTGAACCGTTATGAATGCACAAAATCCGGACAATTCCATCCATGCCATGACATCTTGTTTTGTTTTGTTTTGAATTATTTACTATCCAATAAAATATTAAAATTGATACTAGTTTCATTTGCTATTATTTTTGAAACGTTAATTTAACCGTACCTGCCATATATCGTTTTTTTTTCGATTTTCGACTATCTCATGAATGGCCAAGGGGATTTCGATTAAAATTTTTATACAGGGGTCCTTCAAATTCTAAATGATACTGCATAACAAAATTTTCGAAAAATATTTTTTTTTCTTGTTCTAAAAAAAACTATAATCTTTTTTTTGAAATTTTAATATTTCGCAAACGGTTGGACGATTTTTTTTTAAATATATGTGTTTAAATTTATATTATTAAATAGGTACTTAAAATTGCCATACAAAGTTTTGTTTAGACAAAAAATTAAAGATGGGGCATATTCATAGGCGCTGATAAACCCATGTTTTACTAAACTACAGTTTAAGACAATATTGGCTCAATGAATACAGACCGATTTTACTTACAAATTGTTGGTTTTAAATTTTTATAAGATGATTAACTTGTTTTATTACACAAATATCTTCAAATATTTTGGAATGATAAACTTACGAAAATAGAATCAACGCCAGAAAATTCAACTAAACCTGGGTTTAACTTAGACACAGTTTAAAAATGACTAAGAATTCGTTACATTTTGTATATACAAAATTAATTTAATATCGACTTTAAAAATATATTTAACACAATAGCACTTTTTTTTAAAACCTTATAAGATGAAGATAATCTGGAAAATTGTTGTTTTTTTTAAAAAGGTTACAATAATACTTGACTATACCCTTTAGAAAAGATATGGGATTAAGTAGTAAGTCTTTCCCCTTGTTTATTTTTGTTTGTTTGTTATCTTCAACAGAATATTTATCATTTAAACTACTACTTGAATTATTTTTAATCTTGACTTAATTGGTTCTTCATCAATCTTATTAAAAATAGCATACCTGTTGCTTCTCTTGATAGTTGTATGGGTTTTTTTTCGGACAATCGTTTCCAATGGTAGAGTACCTCTACCTATTTTATTTTTTTTAATTGTGTGCCATTATTTACCACAAGTATTTTCAAATTTGAATCAAATTATTCGGCATAACTGGGGTCGAATTTATTTGTGTCTGATACACATGTACCAGTGAGAGTACGATGCAAATGCAACGTTTGGTTTGAGCTTTGAAAATCGAAATATTGTTCGTCGACTGAGTGACAAATTTCTTGGATATTCTCTAGTTTATATCAGAGCCATTTGTGAAGAGTGCTTATGGAATGGTAAGTAGGATTGTTCGTTGATCCCTGTAGTCACTCTAGGGTAGCTCTAAAGCGTTTCTCGATCAACATGAACTCACACTGGTGAACAAATTCTGTGCTTCTTGAGACCAGCGATCGCTCTGAACTCGCCATGAAGTAGATCTATGGTTTGTTTAACCGTGGCGAGTTGAGCAAACGAGTAAACTGCTAATGTCACATAAAATCCAAAGCATTTGTTTTATTTGGATTTGCGTTTTTTTTACCCTGGGTAAAGGTAGCCCTAAACGACGTACATGCTCGCCGAAATTTTTTTTTCTAGTTACAAGAAGTTTTGTTGAAATAGTAATTGTTTTTTATTTGGTCTTATAATTTAAGCTTTTAAAAAAAACCTACAGTGTTGAATTGCCAGAGCTTGGAACATATCCGCCACCTCCTGCTCCGGAACAAGTATCAGCAACAGCACCCGAACTTCAAGCACAACTTACATCACCAAAATCAAAACCCCAATCGGCGACAAAAGCACTCCAAATAAGAACTGAAACTGCACTACCCAACAATGATGCTGAGTTCGTTCCCTATTGAATCCAATATCTCCTTTCTCATTTGACCTTAACGATATCTCTTATAGTCAAATCGTTGTTTGTGAAAATTTTCCCAATCGGTTTGCAGATAATAACCTACCAGCCCTCTCCAAAAAAATTTTTTTGTCAACTTCAAATAATCAGGCATATCATCGGAAACTTGCTACGAATCCCGAAAAAATCTATCACAGGGTACATCGTAGTGGAAATGCTCATACAAATTGCCATTACGAACGGATTATTCGTTACCTTTTTTCGGGACTTGTAAAACTTTCCGATTACGATGGAAGTCGACATACGGCTGATTACTTTACTTTAATTCTAAATCTTTTTCCTTGTCATAAAAAAACCATAGATTTCATTTACATCCCTATTATGCTATTCATCGGGGGGGAATTTTTCTTGAATTTTGACTCATCACTATTGTGCTATTCATTCGAAGTGAATCTTGTATACATTCAGCCCTAATCTTTTTTAAGAAGAAATGTAAAAACAATACAAACGCATGTTCTTTTTTTGTGGACTCGGCTTTTAATTTTAATTTTTGTTTATTTTGTGAGCTTTAGTCCAAATTATGCGTTTCGCAAAAGCAATACCTACGTACATGCGTTTGTATTGTTTTCACATTTTTTCTTAAAATTAAACAAGCCAGACCACGGTCATTATTTTCTAGGTGTCTGAATTCGACCAAATTCCCCTAGAAAAATATAATTCACAGTGTTTGAAAGCTGTAAATTTTATTTGTGTCGGTAGCCATCGACTAAAATTTTGCGTCTGAGAAGGGTACTACAAATTTAACTGATGAGACCATCTGTAGTACCTGGGCGAAACGCATAATTTGGACTAAAGGTCAAAAAATAATCAAACATTTAAATTCAGCCCTATTCTGCTATTCATCGGGGGTATTTTTCTTGAATTTTTACTCATCACTATTCTGCTATTCATTCGAAGTGAATCTTATGTGTACATTGGTAAGGTCGATAATATTGTGCGGTATTCTGCTATTCCCGAGAACAAAATCACTCCATACAATTCAAATGGTTCAAATCACATTATAGGTTCATGTGTCTCTGCAGATGACCTGGCGATCTATTTCAAAAACCTTTTATATATGGAAAACCAACCAACGTTTTCTTATGCGGAACCCTTTATATGCGATGATATACTTGATTGTACAATATCTGCTGACGAATTATTAAATGTTCTAAGAAAAGCTAAAAATGATAAAGCCCCAGGAGAAGATGGCATACCTTATGAATTTTTCAAAAACGCATCCCTAATCTTTTGTAACAATTTATTAACACTTTTCAACAAAATTTTCACAAGTGCCAATGTTCCAACCTCGTTCAAAACATCAGTAATTTTTCCTATACATAATAAAGGATCCTTAAATGATGCTGAAAACTACCGGGGAATTTCATTCATGAATGTGATAGCGAAAATATTTTGTGGAGTACTAGTTGGCAGACTTGAAAGTTGGGTAGAGTAATAAAATATCCTATCAGACCTGCAAGCTGGATATAGGAAGAACTACTCTACAATTGATCAAATTTTCTCACTAACATCTATAGTTAAGGCATTTTAAGCACGAAACAAGAATATCTATACTTTGTTTGTCGATTTTAAGGCAGCGTTTGATCTGGTGAATAGAAGTGCTTTGCTATACAAACTCTCACAACTGGGTGTTTCAACAAAATTCCTCCGTGTAATACGAAACATGTATATGAACACAAAGGTAACGGTCTGGGATGGGTCAATGTTTTCAGAATGGTTTAAAACGGACACTGGTGTTAAACAAGGATGTCCTCTCAGCGCCCTACAGTTTTCACTTTTTATTAATGACATTGGTTCACATCTTCCTGGAGGTATTCGAATCGCAGGTGACCTAATTAATGTATTGTTGTATGCCGATGACCTAGTAATATTATCAGAATCACCAGAAAATTTACAACTGATGATAAATCGTCTAGGGGCATTCTGTGACAAATGGGGACTTGTTATAAATGCTGAAAAGTCGAATATATAGGTGAAGTACGATATAAGTGGAGTCTTAATGGGAGCCGTTTGGTTATAACGGATGAATATAAGTATCTTGGAGTTAAGCTCAACCCAACGTTGGATTTCAGAAAACACCTTGCAGAAAAATCTAAAGCATCACAAAGTCTCATGAATTTGACATGGAGCAATGTGTTCTCAAACCAACATATAAATCTCTCCATAAAATATAAAATCTACGATTCAGTTGTCAAATCTAAACTTTGCTATTCAGCACAGGTTTGGGGGTTTAAGGAATATGAAGAAATTGAAAAAGCACAGAGAAACTTCATTAAAAAACTGTTTTATCTTCCAATGGAAACCCCAAGCTACGCAATTTATTTAGAAACTGGGTTACCAAAACTTGTTACTTACACTCTTAAGCTTCAAGCGGACTTTATCATTAAAGTATTGGGATACCAGAACTCTCGGTTGAGTAAAAAGCTGTTACTTTACGAAACAAGAAATAAAAATTGGTGGATGGGTGAGTGAAAAAATATTGGCTCTAATCAGGGAGTGGAAGTTAATTTAGACCCAAATAACACGCAAGGATCAACTTTATGAGATCATACAAAAACAAGAAGACTCGGTTCGAAATCTTATGATGGAAAAGACCTGTAAATCGGAAAGCAGAATATTATACAGCCAATTAGAATTTAACCTTTGTGATAAAAACTATTTTAGAGATACTTTCAGTATTAAACAAATCTCTTTGATATTCAAAACTATATTCGAACTTCTAGGTCTCAACGGAAGCCCGTACAATGGAAGTTTTGATCAGTTCTGTAACTTATGTAACATGAAATCAAAAGAAGACGGTTTTCATTTGATAAGCATATGTCCAATCTTCAAACAATGTAAAATATCATATTTCGGAAAAGGTATTCTAACAATGGGAGAGACTATCAACATTTTAAATGGATCTGACTGGAGAGGACTTGCTCTTTTTCTGAGAGACACCCTTACTTTCCGAAGACTACTTTTAACAGAATACGCATAGTTTTATCTATTTAATATAAAAGTAATACAAATAAATAACAAATTTATATTTAAATTTTCTACTATTTTAAAATATTGCCAGTCGAGCTGATGGCAAAGCCAAAGCTTAAAAAATTCGTTAAAATTTTGTTCAAATGTAAAAATGCAAATTGTAAATAAATGAATTCTTTTTACTTACTTACTTAATATGAACTTGGGATGTGCAATTCACCCGATGGAAAGCAGAATACAAAAGCAGTGTGAAAGGGAATCGAATAGGTAGGTTGTTCGAATATACAATTCACGTGAATTGCAAAATAAGGCTGTAAAAAAAGTTGGTTGACTTTAACGCTTTTTGCACACACAGATTAGTGTGCAACCTGTTGCTTGTTAGGAATTAAAAGAAATAGTCATACTTCATAAGAACTATAAGTTTTATTGAGCCTTGTACGAATACAACTAAAATTAATATAAAAAAATACAAACTAACTACAGTGTACAGCTTTTTGTTTTCATTCTTTATTCCAAGCTCGATGTTTATTTAACCATCGTCTTTAGTTGGTGTATTCCTCGCCGTGATAGTATCACTATCACCGTTTATCGTTTGATCATTCTCCTTATCAGTAGAAGATTGAACAAAATTCAGGCGATTAATTGCGATTTTCTCCAGAAAATTGTTTCGCTGCTTGTTTGTGGAGCAGCTATTTCTCTGGAGTTTCTGTTTCGGCGGTGTATTGAGAAATACACCTTCAAATATTGTCTCGAGGTTGTTCTGTGGACTCTCACAAGCTGATTGATTGTTACTGATCTCCGAGTCACTTGGTGGACTTATTTGAGCATTTATATCGTTAAGAGGTACATAATCTTCACTGTTCTTCTGGTTGCCATGTGGTTTTCGGTTCAAGGAGCTATTCCTGGTAGGTGTAATGCAGCTTTTGGTTGGCGAAGTTACAAATTCCAGGGCACTGTCTATTGGCGAGGGAGATCTGCCGAGTGGCGAGAGCAGACGTATCTCAAAGATGGGCAATTCATCTTGGTCTATTCGATTTGTGTAGCTTTCGACTTCTTTATCAAATGAAAACGAAGATATATCACTTTCACAGGACAAAGATGAATTTGTAGAGATTTGGAGGGAGTAGTTGTCGCCACTAGTCAGAGTTGAGTCTTTGTTGGTCATGTTGACGAACGATAGTTGGAATTATTATTATTGACTCAATAATTTTTTTTTTGCGATTTTTACAGAAGAATTGCGACCAAAAGACGAAAATAAGAATAAATTCTTTTCGAAAAGTGCATTTAATAATTGTTGACAGTTAAAACAGTCATGAACGCCAACGTTAGAATACAAAAATATTAAAATTAAAATTGTGATTGTTGTCAGGTAGAGTGCTCAGAAAATGCATACATTTTAGTAAGGATTTGAACCGCTAATTAAGGTGTAGCTTAAACTGAGTTTTGTGTTTAAAAGTTAGATCGTAAGCACTTTTTTTAGTTTATAGGAAGATTGATGTAAGTATAGAAACACATTTCCCAAGCAATTTAACGTGATCTGAAATACATGAGTTCTAATATTATTCTGTTGTATTTTTCTGTTGCAATATAGGTGTGGGAATATTAAGGGTATTCATGAAACCGCGTAAACTTTCCCACATCGTAAAATGGAAAAGTTTACCAAGCTCATTTCATGAACGCACTTATAAAAATCAACTTACGCAAATGTGGTAAATGATTATTTTTTCTTCCTGTACTTTAACTTGACTAGTAACAAAGTGTTATTATTCTCATTTAAAATGTTTGCCAGAAATAATAAGAGGAAGAGAGATAGTTATACCAAGATTATAACACATAAAACGTCAAAATTACCCTTCAACAGTTTTTCACTTTTACCAAACTCAGATTGTAAGCTATCTCACACAAAATTATGCGGAAAAGCTTACCATTTTTTAGTAAAGTTTTTCCATACAAATTTTGGCAGCTCATTATTAACACATTTTCCATTTTACCACGTTTACATGAATACCCTTATTGATTGAAACAAGTGTAAAATTATTATAAAATTTTAATCAATAAAGGCGCCATATTACGTCGACTGATGCCGATTGGCTGTGCCGCTCCAATCATTCCGGTCGCCAAGTTCGGTTCGGCATCACGTTTAAGCACACTTGAACCACACAAATCAGAATACATTTTCATTTTTAACCATAAAAAGCAATATAACACAAAACATACCCTTTTTTGTACACTGATACACACCAGATACAGAAAATCAACAAGCGATCAACTTCTTTAGCCAACTTATGTATGTATCTAATTATTTTTGTCTTCACATTTTCCTTCTTGACACACATGGAACTTGGTGCGTTCTGCAATTTACTCACATGCTCAGTCAATTATGTTCGAACACGTCGAGTACGATCTACACATGTTCAGAACGAAAAAAGAAACACACATTTGGAGCTCTGCATGAGTTAAAAATTTTTTTTGACAACTCAGACTGCTCTGAACTATAAAAGAAAAACACCTTTTGTAATTCGGTTCGGATTTCTGTTAACGGATCAATTTCGTTCGGTTTGAATTTGGTTCGGTTTCGGCATGGACCAAAGGCCGATCGGGACGTCTATACTTATTCGGTTTGGCCGATCGTAATCGTTCGGCATAATATGGCGCACCTTAAGGTATATTTTGTTGTTGTAGCACAAACGACTTCGGTAATTCGTGAATTATACTACACCTAATAATTATTTTGATGCACAACTGAGTATTATGGCTTTATTACTATTTTCTGTCCAAACAAACATTTCACTTTAGTCCAGCCTTTTAAACGACATAGCCATAGATGGTTCAAATATTTGATCCGTGGTTCAGAAATGTTAATTCTTGACTTTGGCGAACTAGCTGAAGCTGAATGATGGTTCAAGTTTTAAATATGTGATATCAGTCAACTATGTTTAAACCATCGCATGCCACAGTGGAAGCTCAATTAATCCGCCGAAATCGGTAAGTTAAAAACGCTGAACCATGTATTTTTTCAACGCTATTTGCAAAAATTATAATAGATATATATAAAATATAGCTATATTTCCAGTGCTGCGAATTAAAATTTCACATACGAAATTCTCTCCAAAATTTTGGATAGCTTAAATTTAGCCAAGCATTTTATCTGTCAGGATTTAGAACGCGAAATAAATTTCCGGCACATTCATTTTCAAGCTAAATTTTAACTGATTGTTTTTTTTTTGTTAGACTACCTATGATGTGTCATATGTAATCGATAAATTTTAGATTTATTACCTAATGCTCGCCACTGCTTAGTGCTATATTGTTTTAAGTAAAAGTTGGCTTTGAGCAAAAGAATGTGGTTCCAAAAAACTATGTTCGGCGAAGACACCAGAAAAAAAACTTGCTTTGCTGCTGAAGCAACAAGAAACACCAGGTATGATGCCCATAACTAACTTGATAATGAATGCAAATGAGAACTCTTTGAAGTTGTTCAATATTTGCTTCAATTATCTCTCCAATTGTGTGTTTTAAAAACTTGAACCTTTGGAATTTGAATATATTTTTTTTAAAAGACAGCTGATGGTTTTGACATAATATATTCTCCACAGAGCTATGTGTCAAATTTCAAATTCTATGCAACTCTACCAAGTCAAATTTTCGCCAGGATTTTAACTGATATTTGGAGAGAAAAATGTGAGCGAAGCTGTGTACTAAGCGCAAAGTTACTAGCGCTACTGGCACATTGTAACGTTGGCTCCTGGCTCTATGGATTGTAGATTTATAGATAGATATAGATTCTTTATTTTATTTTTTCCCATAAAATTAACCTATTTGTATTCTTAAGAATAGGACCTGGCAATATTGCCGTCTGCCTGAGATAACATTACATGATTTAAAAATAAAAAAAAAACATTATAGCGAAATTCTAAAAAATACTAGTATATCTAATCTAAAAATACAAATAATATTTCAAAATTTAATATTTTTTTCATATGGGAAATTAATCATATTATGCTAAAGGAAACTATTTCGGTAGGTAAGATCATTTTGGCAATCTTTATAGAGACTGAGCCAGCCTGTAGTTCCGTTTAAGATTTCATAAAGTCTTTGTAGCGATATAATACTACGTTTCCACCGACCACTAAACCGAGATTTAAGTACATTTAGCAAAATCTCCTACAAATCTTGAGGATTTAACATACAAATTTTAATCTTCTCATATGCAGATTTCAAATAAATCTCATTTAAATCTGCAATGGAACTACCCGAATCGAAATGAACACATTCATCGGGAAAGTAAATTTTTCTCTTGGGTTGACACAGATGAAGCTGTCTGTCTCGCTTCTACATCAGAAGAGAAATTGAAACGATATATGCATTTTGAATAGTGCTGTCAAAATTAATCTACTTTGGAGCGGTGGAAACACTTTTTGAGATTAGTAAATCTACAAGAGATTAAAGTTCGGTGGAAACGTAGTATAAAACTTTCCTGAAAATATAACCGAGGGATTTTTTGTAAAATTGAGCAGGCAGCCACGAAATGGTAGATATCTTTTACACTACTTCACAAATTCAAATTCAAATGATTTCTTGTTTGACAAGCAAGAAAGTGCAATAGCTAAAATGTTCCGTTAGATTCTTGCAGGAAGGGAAATGAAAAAAAATTAAGAAAAGTCAAAAGCATTTCGTGCATTTTCGTACCAGAAAAAAATTAAAGAAACACGTTTTGGGTAAATTTGGGATCCCGCGGGATCCCGAAGGTGAGTAAAGAAACATACCTAGTATACGTCAATAAATACAGCATTTACATGACTAACAAATTACCATTATTTCATGAAATCAGTTTTAATTAACTTCATGAGGTGTAATTAAAAATGGAATGAAAACAAAAGTGTTTAAGTAGTTTATTTATTAAATTGGCAAATTAAAAGAAGAATAACAAGAAACAAATAAAGAAAAAAAAAGTTATTTTTATTGTTCAGTAGAGATATGTACCCATTTACATATGTACTTATAGGTATATAATTAGGAAATAACTTTCTTACCTATACTTTTGTTTGTATTCCCGTAATTTTTTTTAAGTTTATTGAGGTGTAGACAGAACCTTTTAGTAATAGTAGGCATATATGCAAATCCTTTAATTAAAATTGTTCCAATCATTTTTGAGAATAATCAACTGTTACAGTGTTGTATACTAAGAACACTCATATTTTCCTTAAAATTCTAAACTAGTCACACATAAACTGAATTCATATATAGGTAGAGATACAAGCAGCCTTTTCATTTAACTTCTTTAAAAATACACAACCTGCCTAAAACAAGGTAGGCAATGCACCGACTATACCCAGTAAATTACACAATTAAAGAAAATCTACATATCAATCTACCTATGTATGTTTTAGAGCAGGACTTTGAAATTCTAAAGCAATGAAAATGCACAAATAAACAAAAATGAATCCAAGAATACGATTCCCATGTAGGTAGGTACTTTCAAAGTTTTATGACTTTTAATTTAGAATTTTTAACGACAATTTGACCTCTACTTACCATTTAATTATTCCGCTTCAGATTGAAACCGACGACAACGCCATAAGCTAAAGCAAACACTATAACCCTCTCATACTCATTCCCGAACAATTTAATACGTGATCCTTTTGCATAATTGTTTTGGAGGCACCAAGAACAAACTTCGTTAAGAAACTTTCACAGCTTTACACATAACCAAGCTTCGCGGAGCACAAGAAAAAACAATTTTTGCTATATCAACTTTAACCCATAACCAAACCTATATATATTTGGCATTCAAGGACATTCTAGGATATTTTAAGACTTGAATTGTAATTGCTTCATTTAATTGTTTGCGTATTTTACTCCTAGTCCCACAAGAAAAGCTTACCCAGACCCCAAGTTAGGGATATTTAATTTTCTTTTTTTTTGTTGAGAATTTAAAATGATAATGATAATGGTGAGGGCTGCTCTGAAATAAGGCCATTTTCAATTCAATTAATATCCTGTCGTTCATTATGGAGAATGTATACAAATTAAATTCCCGACGAGACAATAACTTAGGGCACACAGGATTTGCGGAATAATAACTTGACACTAAGGAGGACAAGCGCATCCCACAGACACAGACAATAATTCATAGTTTGCTCAATGATAAAAACCGGAAGACATTCTGTGATGTTAATTTCTTTCACTTCCTTTTTACAATTGAATTGAGCGTGCACGGATATTGCAAAAAAAAAAAAAAACAAAGCCGAATCCAAAGGAATATTCTAACCTTTACTATCCCTTTTTTGCTTCTCCATTTCATATTGAAAATTGAAGTCAAAGATATAATTAAAAGTTAATGGTAATTGGAAGTTGGCGTAGTTAGGGGAATCTGTTGCACGGCAGGCAACTTGTAGAGGAAATGGATAGATCCGCGGTGCAGGTGCTGCTCTGTTAGTCGAAAGTGCCTTTCGTTGCCTTCTGATGTTGAAATTATCCTAATTGTGATTCTGTCGAGACAGGATAAAAGCTTGAAGGCCACAAAAGTATAATGTAGCACTTAAAGTATCGTAGGTATGTATGTATGTGAGAATATTTTTTTGCTTGTCTATAAACTATATTGTTGGGAAATAATGGCTTTGTAAACCTTTGGAGTTTTCTTATTTAACCTGTTGTTTATGATTGTGAAACAGGTATTGTAAAGGCATTGGTGTGTGATTTTAAAAGGAATAGGTATTACACTTAGGGATTTTAATGTGATGGAAATGGTGTTAATTGTGCTCTAAAAAAAACTCTTGTGAGATCAAATAAGGACTATTTTGCTGGAGACATTTATAAGAATACAATTACTATTTCATTATTTTAATAAGAATAAAGTTTTATTTCCGTTAAACGGAGTCACCGTCAAACGATATAAATTATGTAAAATAATTTTGGTTCCATCTTTGTCAAAGATAATAGTATAGTGTCAGTGTAAGTAATAAAATTATATCGCTTATATCAGTCTTTTACGGTTCATCCATTTGTCATTTTCGATTGGTAATCAGGATGAATAGAACATAATTAAACACCTAATTCTCGATTCTGAAGTTTAATGTTGATATGTATGTATGTATGTGTAACGCATGCATGTCAAAAGCGTTCATTTGTGATTGATTTATTTTGTAAACATGGCCGACAGATCTTTGAATTCGTCATTCTGTTGATTTGAATGTGTTAGTGAGTGCTTCTGCTTTTATTCTGACTTCAAATTCAAATATCTCTAGTTATCTCTTTTCAGAAGAAGAACTGTCATTTGCTACCAATCGAACATCTTACAGAAGCATTCGGAATACCTACTTCCGGACGAGCAATCGAAAATGACATTACTTTCAGTAATTAGCTACGTTCACCTAATTAATAATAGCCATGTTTTATTATCGCCAATAACCCATATGGATCACCCCGTGAAAAATAAAACGATCTGGGTTATGTACTGATATGTATCCTCTGTTCGCCGAATTTAATACTAATATTAGCTGCATTTTATTATATACGGGTCTGGGTCTAGGTTAGTTTTTAACACGTATTACAAAAACAACACGAGATCCAGGTTTCTATCGGGCTTTATATCTGGGTTTGTAAATATTAGTATTAAATTCGCCGAACAGAGGGTATATTTCAGTACATAACCCAGATCGTTTTATTTTCAAGGGGTGATCCATATGGGTTATTGGCGATAATAAAACACGGCTATTTGCAAACATAGATAGAAACCCCGTTAGAAACCTGGATCTCGTGTTGTTTTTGTAATACGTGTTAAAAAACAACCCAGACCCATACCCGTAGATAATAAGACGCAGCTAATTTTTAGCAATCTGGGAAAACTGTCTGTTGTTGTAAACGAAAAAAAATCAGAAACACGCCCCACTTTAAACGTCAAAATCATCAAATGTCATATTTTGTTTTGGAATTATGAGAATTTTGGATTTGTAAAGCTTTTATGGAATTTTAGGTTTAAAACAAAAAAGTGACATCAAAATATAAAACTCAAACAATTCATCTTCTTCTTCATCATCATTATCTTCAAGTCATGATGATGAATTTGTTGAGGAGTTTTTATTAAAGGACTTTACTCAAAATAAAAGACTTTAGGTGCAGAAATGATTAGAACTTATTAAGTTTGTTTCTGAAGCCACCTTAGGGTCGCCCTAATGCGTTTATTGAAAAAAAAAATTACCTCACCCTGGTGAAAAAATTTTGTGTTTTTTGAGTCGCCCTGAACTCGCCCAGACTGTAGTATATCAAGGGTTTTAGCTGGGGTGAGTTGAGGCAAAAGTATAAACTGTCAAAGCCACATGAGATTTGAAGATAGAATACTCATAATCTATGTTAATAAATTATCGGATCAAAAACATCGTTGATTTTAACAAACTTCCTTAATCACTTCCATGAACATTGATATTGAATCACCGATTTTTTAAACATCAATGTTTCGTTAACATGACACATTCCTAATCTGAAATATTTATTCGGTTGTTGATTTGCGTTTTCTATGATATTTATTATTTTTAAAATGGAAATTAAAAGACTAAGTGCTCAAATTTATTTCCATACAAAAAATAGAAAATAGAAACCTTTGAACGTGTGCATTGTGCATAGGGCCAAAATAAATTCAACACGGAATTCAATTTAAAGATATTTTAAGTTTTGTTGCAAGCTCTTGGGGTTGCCAAGTAAACCTGGTCAACCCTGGGTAAAAATCAACGAACGAACATATTGACAGCGACAAGTGTCATTTTTAGATGACATGTGGTAGGTAGCTCAACAATCCATACGAGTTCCACAGAAGGCCAGTACTTTGTGGTTATATCTCACACATTACGTTAATATATGTATATGTATTTGATTTTACTTGGAAGCTGATATCTTGGCAACCAAGCCTCGCAAAAAGCTGCGGTTTTCAGTACTTGAAAGCGATTGAACAGACCTTTCTATTGGTTTACAATTTACCGATTTCATTTTTTAAAAGATTTTTGAAACATTTCAAGGCTAACCCCTTGCGGAAAAAAATTAAATTTTCAAAAATGTTTCCCAAATCCATCGATTTTCATTTAAAGAAAGGTCTGTTCAATACCTATCCACAACTGAAAAGAAAAGATATCTCCGCAACCAAGAGCAGCAAAGAGCTGGGGCTGCCAGTGCTTGAAAGATGTGGGCAGACCCTTTCATTGGTGTATACTTTGTTGCACAATTCTTGACTTCACTTTTTTCGACATTTTAGAAAAAAATCAAGGCTAACCCCTTGGAAGAAAAAAATTAAATTTTCAAAAACGTTTCCCAAACCCAACGATATATACATGAAAAGAAAGGTCAATGGAATACCTATCCACTGCTGAAAACCAAACGCTTCTGCAACTTCTGCTTCTCAAGATATTGCAATCCAAATTTATTTTTATAATTGTCAACCCAATGGTATAGATACTGAACTAATATACTTTGCCCTCCAGAAAAAATTAAGCCTAGGCGCCATTTTGCCAAAGCCAAAAAAGTAGATTCGACCCATACGTACAACCATAAGAATTTAAGTATTTTTGTATACATTTTAATCTTATTATTAAAAATAACTAAATGACGATTATTTCATAGTACCATAAGTACGTCAACTACCAGGAAGAATTTACAGCCATAGCATAAAAGTTAAGAAGTAATCTTTATAGCTGTTTATATTTCTGACCAAAATCAAAAGATTATGCTTGGATAATTTGATTTTTATGCGCCACTTCTTTCCGAAGTTCAAGTCAAAGTTTGTGAGGGTTTATCCCTAGATGTTATATAATCATCACTCAGTCGAAAAACCCTCCACAGAAAATACAGGAAATATACATAGAACATAGTGCCTACCGCAACGTTCATTATAAATTATTAAAAAAAAACAACAACAACAACAAACAAGCACACCTACTAAGCCGCAAGGCCAAGAAACAGAGAGGAAAAAAAGTAAAATAATTACAATCCTGCGAGCTAAAAATTCCCTCGTAACTGTAGTTAAAGCGCCATTAAATTACCCTTAAAACATTTGACGTTTTGAGGTGATGCTGGGGCGGGCTGGTATACTAATGTTTACAAATTAACAAGCAACACGCTGTGCTTGTTTCTGCTTAAGAGCAGGATGTCAATTAGCGAATTAGGCATTTTTTATAATAATTTTTTATAGGAATTGAAAAGAAAAAAAAACATACTATAGCATTTAACAGGCAATTAATCAAATTATATAACTTATGCGGATAAGCATAATGTTTATCCGATAAGACGATAATAAATTATAATACATATCTGATATAGTTCGACTGTGATATTTATATGCAAGTGGAAGGAAGGACTAATTACTTATGATATTAATCTTTATTAGGTAGGATACCATTAAAATGGTTGTTAAGAAGGACAATCTACAGAAGTGCTGTTATAACAGATCGTGTAAGCGAAACTTTTAATTGGTAAGTAAGTTTGTACAATTTCGGACTTAAATGATTTATTTAATTTATCACAATTTCTTGTCTAATAGCAGGTGTGTTTTATTAATAGAATAAACACCACTTAAAAGGAGTGTAACGATCGACTTTGCAGTCGTGAAACAGCTATAAATCCAGACAAAGAAACTTGGTGGTATTGTTAGTGTTCTTTTTTCAAACATTTAATATTAGCCGTGTTTTATTTTCCCCGTGATCCAGATCAGATCTACTATTTATTTGCGTCACAACAACAAAACGAAATCATTCTTTATGATTGGATATATTTTTGTGATCCAAAAATTATATTTTCTACGAGTATATCACACAAAGTGAAGTTTTGCTTGTAAAGGTTGGTATCACTGCCAACTTTGGTCAATGAGGGCGTTCGGTATCGCACAGCTTTCTGATACATTGCTGAAAAATATATTGTGCGTTTGTGAACGTAAAAAACCCAATAGGTAACCATTTTTGTCAAAAGTCAAAACAGAAAAAAAACTATTTGCTTATGGTTACGCTTCGGCTCAAAGTGAATTAAACATACATTTGTTGGCTAAAATATAAATTAAAAATGAATCAGGAAATAAGAACCACAAATGTTTCAACCGATTCAGAAGAAGAAGATGATGTATTAGGTACGTAATTAAAGTTCACAAACAACAATTGAAAAGACAGCTGATTTCGTAGTCAGCTTTGCACTACGATACATAAGTATAACAGAAATTTAGCGCTAGATTGGCTTCGATTTGGAAATCATATGTTTTGTTGGTTGTTATGGTCGTCAGCTGTTAATTGACAGATATTTAACACGTATTACAACAACAACGAACGTATTGCACAGCAAAGCTGTGGGCTACCAAACGCCCCAATAAAAAGAGTGTTTCCACAGCCATCTCCAATTTTTTTATTTTTAAATGTCATTTTTGACAGAAGAAATTTTAAACAGCTACCAAACTTGAAATACAAAGATATGATGATGCGAGCTGTAAGCTATTTTATTTTCTTGATCTGATCTGGATTGTACCATTGTGATAATAAAACGTTGCTATTATTATATATAATGATATAATAGCAATCTTACTGCAGGTATATGTTATCATACAAAAACCATTTTCGGCAGGAATTACCGAAGCCATAACAGACAAAACGAATTTTGACGTTACCAAACAATCTGATACGTGCGACCTCGAAAGTTTAATGTAGTCCTTTATTTATTCAATTCGGTAAATACTAACATGAAACAAACTTACACTTATTACATAATACTTAAGTTGATTGTTCTAAACTGTTAAAAATCAAAGTTTTAATTTTCATACATTTTATGTTATCGTTTACAGAGTCTATACAAAAGTAAAATTTATTGAATATTGCAATCAATTGATTAAGGGGACTATTGGCACCATAGTTTGATCTGCTAAATATGAGGTTCAATGGTTGTTGTAGTCTTATAACTACTTATACGACTAAAGCTGAACTTTAACTGACCAAGAACCGATTGAGATGATATTGAACCATTATTAATTCCAACAATAAAACAAAACTGCAATTACCTACTTTCTATGATTATTAAGAGATGGCTTATTAAAGCAAGTCTTTGAGAAGAAGAAGGAAGAGCATATTGATATGTTTGATGTGACCATGGAAGAAAACGAAAACAGAAACGCGACAATCTTCTCTGAACTGCTTCAAGTCTTGCTATATGAAAGGAGTAGTGAGGTGCCCACACCACAGAACTATATTCTAGGATTGGTCTCGAGACGAGACAGACGCAAATTCTAAATTTGCTTCTTACAATTTGCTGGCTACAAATATTTGTTAGGCAGAAATCGGCAGGAGATTTTCAAAAAAGGGAAATATTTTACTCTTTTACGAGCGACCTCTTCTGCCAAGTACTACCAAATTTTGGAGGTTTTGAATAGGAATTCACGAATTGGTGACAATTGGCAGTATTAGAAAGGCTGTGGATCAATCTTTATTATGTCGTGCGGCTCTGGTTTTAAAATTGCAGAGTTATAACCTTTCTTCTTTGTGATTTTCAATATGAGTTTTCTATATTAATTTTAATTTTTTTTCTTTTTTTTTTTAATTTTTTTTCTTGTTTTTAGTTATGTGTTCGGAAAGATATTTGAACAAAGTTTAAATCTGTTAAATATCGCAGTGCTTAAAAACACCTTTGCAACCGAAAGGAATCCAAAACTGAAAAAAGGATTAAAAATCGTTCTTGGGTAAAAACTCTCATAAAATCTTTAAAGTTAGATGTATGTACGTAGGCATAACATTTCCAACTGTGTACATCATATTTCACTTCAAAACAATATTTATTTAACACATATTTTTCTTGTAACTGTGATAAGTTTTAGTACATTCAATTAAAATTAGGTGCAAACAAATTTGATAAATCACCTGAATATACTTTCATCATGTACAAGTTAGGTACTAATTAAATCTAAGAAAATAGGTACCAATGCTGCAAAATTAAAATTCCTACGCAATAAATGAGCATACTAATTAAAAACTTTAAAATAAATTGCCTAGGATAGTCATAGACATAAGACTGATTATGTATACTCAACTTAATTGCATTTGTTGAGATCTCAGAGCCTATTAACACATCTACCTTCATTAAGGCAAAATCATGAATATATATTTCTTGCTCTGCTGGCACCCCTCCCTCATTAGGTGGCATCGAAATAAAATGAATATTCATAATCATACAAACATTCTTATGTACTTACATACAATATTGCGCGCTAACCAAACTGTAATAGAGGATTCAACTAGTGAAACTAAATGAACACAACTAAACCGCAACTACCCCCCCTGCTCAAATGCAAATAAAAGTATTTCTAGAGAATTTAGGTTCTGGATTTTTGGCAACGAGATGACAGGATGTGAAAAATCTGATGCCATTCATTATATTATATGCAGCTGGTGGCAAATTGTGAGCTGGATAAAATAATAGCATACACAAATTTAATTAAACGTCAAAACTAACAAAAATGGAAATGACTCAATACATACACATACATAAAATTGATATATGTATGTATACATGACGGATATCATAAAATGCATATAAATAGGTCTGTTTGTTATCTTTTTTGTAATAAGAAGTGTAGCAATATTGTCAAACTTCAAGAGGGGGAAAATTTTGTAAATCTTGCAACAAAGTAAACAAACACAAATTGACCACATACCAAAAATAAACTAAACAAAATCAAAAGAAAAAAGAGAAAAACAACAAGGAACATAAAGAGTAGCGCACAAAACGATCCTCCACTTTGACAGTCTTTGTAGGCAATTTTTCGAGTAAGCAAACAGCATTTTGTAAAACTGTACTAATTGTTACGAATTCACAAGATAACAAACTGAACAAATGTACATTTAAGTAGAGGATAGAAGACGGGTTTTTTTTGGAAGTGCGACTGGAAAAAATTGACATTTCCATTATAAACTATCGATAACAGTTTTCTTTAAAATAAGAGTCGACACTAAACCGAGATTTAAGTAGTTTTAGCTTACAAATTAAATTCTCCCAGATGAAGGCTTAAAATAAATCTAATTTAAATATTCATGGGGCCCAATAGATGTACAAATCGAACTAACCATATCCCATATTATCGGGAAAGTAAATTTTTCGCTTTAGTTGACACAGATCAAGCTGCCTGTCTCACTTCTACATCAGAGAAGAAAATGAAACACATTTGCATTTAAAATAGCGAGTCCTAAAAATTATGTGTAGTCCTTATATCGGTCTAATTTTCTGCAGACTTAGAAAAACCACGCCTACAGTGAACTATAATGCTTGTCCGATGCAATGACGTACACTTCACAAAGAATCTGTCACATTTATCTCTACCTTATGTGACTAATGGTGTTGATTCCAAAGATATTGAATTGGTGTGAATTAAAACAATCAAAAACAAAAATAATTTGTTGACAGAAAATCACTTCGCACAAGATACAAAAAATGACAAATGTGGAGTTTGACGTTTAAATATATGATTGCGGGAGTGCTTCTGGTTCGATTCTGATTTCAAATGCAGAAAAAAAATTGTTTTCTTTTCAGAATCAGAACTGTCATTCTTCCCCAACGTGAACACTTGCAGAAGGGTCCCAAAGGCTTGCGGATTTGCCCAATAAAAACGACATAATTATTATTAATCTTGTATTACTTGTAAGTTGCTAGGAATGGTGCAGCAAAATTTCCAAATATAACGGCAAATCTATTCACATTCTTTTATATTTTCTCTCACTTCACATTTATTTCACTTTGATTACTGACTTTGTTGTAGATTGACAAGAGAAATTTTTATGAGCTGCCTAGTAACTTTCAAGTAATACCTACACGACTTTTAATATTTATTGCAAGAAATTGCTTTAAAGCTTTTACATTCTCTTAAACCCACTGTGTCGTTAACATTTCTTTGGATAATATATTTTGTTCTTTGTGATTCATGTTTTTTTTTTTCTTATAGAAAAACTTTCAGGAGTTTTATTTTGTAAACGACCCATTGACTTCAGAACTTCAAATATTCAATAAAATAATCTAAAAGAAATGCAAAAAAAAAGATTTCTTATGGCAAATTTTTTATAATTTTTTGTATTTAACCTGGTCGAGTGGACTGTAAAGAAATCGTTTTGAAATCGAATTTGTTCAACCGTATTTCAAAGGGATAGCTTTAGAGTAGGCAAAATCAATCGATGGTAATAATTTATAGAACATTTTGTTTGCTCTTTGACTTGAGTTCGTGTTCTATTTTCGTTTTTTTTTTGAATTGCAATTTTCTAAGTTTCTAAGTATAAATATAGAAAAAAAGGATTTTCATTTATTTATGTTTAATAATTTTTTTCAAAGTGCCAATGAGAAGGTAGTCTTAGGATAAGGTATTAGTGAAAATAAATATAAATGAAAAGAAAAGTAATAATTGTTTTTTACTATTAAACACTCAAGCGACAAGTTTCTAGTCTCTGATTGGCTAGCTGTCAAAAAACTAACTACTTTCCAATTGACAAAGTTGACCGGAAAGTAAGTCGAGGAAAACCTCCATAATGTCAGATGCAATTTTCGCTATTAAAAGCTAAGAAAACGAAACATTTGTGTAGTTATAAAATTTTCCAACAAACAAATACAAATTCAATAAATAAAATGTCTACATCATCCAAGATTCACCCTGCTTTTCTAAGCAAAACATTACTCACATTATGTAACTAAAGTGCTTGTTTTTAATAGGTATAGAAAGAACCTTTTGGGAAATGTCAAAAACATTCAGCTTATGGTATGTATGTGGTTTTTAGGTATACAACAAATGTCCACAGACATTTTCACCACCGGAGAACTTAATTTCACACAAATTTCAATTAGTGAAACAAACCAACCGACCGACCCTTGTACCAATTTTGCTCTAATAACTTTTGAGGTTTAAATACTACAAACAAAGGAAACTCACTTTCTTAACTATCACCCTCTACATAGATTTTTGCTCCTCAGTTGCAACAATTTCCTCAAGGGATCCAAAATGGCAAAACTCAGTCAGACTCAACTTGAATCCACTAACTGCAATGATAATTGTGGTAAATTCCATAACTTATTCCATAGCATTCCCAGTTGGCTTGTGCTAAATGAGAGAGAGTTTCTGTATAATCGAATTCCTTTCGAGAATTTCACATCTCGGCCAGGTCAAAACGAAATCCAACCAAGCACGAACATTAGTTCTTGGTGCATCAGGAAAGGACATTGAAGTGAATGTTTCTTTTCATATTCTTGAACTTATTCAAGTTTGCACAGTCTCACGTAAACAAAACAGACTGATTCTATACAGACCTCGTATTCCAACAAATTACTGCCGAAGAAACTTTTAATCCAATAAAAATGAGAATTTTTCCTCTCGGGGCTGGAGACTACCAAACTTCCGCTCAAATGATAATTTTTATTCTTATCTTTCACCAGTCGTATTACTCACCGTAAGTTCATTTCCTTCAGTTTATTTTTTTTGGGAACTCGAATTGCATGTTTTTTAATGTGGATTCTTGTACATTTTTTAAAAGCACATTTTGTGCAACATGTTCACGTGGCCGTGCAACGCTCAACACTTTCGTTCTCCCGAGAGGCAGATAAAAATGATGAAGTAGCAGCTAAGGAGTACTCACGTTCAAATCGTGCAATCGAATGTACCGTTATTATCGTTTTTAAGTCCTGTCTATCTTCATTGCACATCAAGCCGTTGTTTTTAACCTTCTTTAACTGAAAACTCGTTTAAAATAAAGTGATTTACAGTTATGAGATGAAAATAGGACAATGAAGAAGAACTTGAATATAATGTATGTAAGTAGGTGCTTTTGGATGTCCCTTATCCGAATAGCTGTACATGTAGAATCTATAACGGAAAAATTAAGACGACTGTCATAAATGTTAGTGGATTCTGTCCTGTGGTTAGGGGTTTCTAAATAGAACATGTACATTAAAAGTGGGAGGGTGTTGTGTGTTAAAAGTGTGCGAAGGTGAATTGTGAAATACATACCAATGAATTGCGAAATGTGTAGTGCGAAATGAGAACTGCGAAGTGTGATGGGCAAAGTGTGCAATGTATAGTTTGATGTGTGAAGTGTAAAGTGCGAAATGTAAAGTGCGAAATGTAAAGTGTAAAGTCCGAAGTGCGAAGGGTAAAATGGGAAGTGTTAAGTGCGAAGTGTGAACTGAGAAGTGTGAGGGGCAAAGTGTGAAATGCAAAGAGTTAAATCTGATATGTAAAGTCCGAAGTACAAAGTGTGAAGTTTGGAGTGCAAAGTGTGAAGTGTGAAATGGACAGTGCCAAGTGTGGACTGCGAAGAATGAAGTAAAATAGGAAGTGTTAAGTGCGAAGTGTGAACTGGGAAGTGTGTTAATTTAATTTTTTAATTTTAACTATAGGCCTAAAAGATATAAGGTCTTTTAAATGCAACCTGAACTGCAAGGCACTAGTTAGAAGGATAAGAAAGATAGGACAGAATTTTTTGTTGGCACAGTGGATTTGAGAATCAGGTACTGAGTAACTCCTTTTAACCCAAGGGCGGCATTTAAATAAAATTGGAGGTATAGAAAAGAATGCGCCTAGCGTGGGGATCGAACCACACGTCTAAGTTAGCAGTCCAGCACTATATCCACTGAATTGCTTTTAAAAGTAGTATTCAAATTTATAATAAAATGCCAAGAATGAAATATTTCTAGTTAATAGTGTTTGTTCCAAAAAGGGACAAACAAAGAGGATTGCCTTAGGAATACAATTGTATTAAATTAAATATATGTATTTCGGTATTCGGTTTCAAATAAAATATGCTTAGGGAATAAAATTTGTTTGGGTTTGGATTGAAAATTAATTTAAATGTAGATTTGAAGTCCCATGGGGTTGTCTGGGAGATTATTTTGTAGGGTTATTTTGAGCGTGGCTGCAAATTTCAAATTTCAATGATTTAATTATTATTATTTGCTTTACATAACATATATCTGTAATTATATTTCAGTAATTCTTTATTTATTAAAGAATTTAGGTATAATAATTCCTAAAAATGTATACCTTCAAGATGATTTCTTGGTTTTATTTTTGTTCAAAATATGTATAAGTAGGTAATAAAATTATTGCTGACTCGCTTACAGTCCGGAAGTTCGTAGGACTTCTCTTAGTTCGATTTCTAATTAGATGGTTACAGATTTGACGCACCAAGTTCATAAGGTTTTCTAATACTAGGTGAAACAAAATGTATCACCCCATCGGAAGATGTTACAATTCTTGTAATAATATATCATAATATATAAGCAGACAAGCAATTGTGTTGATTTTTTTGCCTGGCCAGCAAGATCGCCCGATTTAATCATCCCAGACGTATTTTTTTTGGGGTAAAGTCGCGAGTTTATGCGAACAAGTCTCAGACAGGAATGCGAATACTTATCACCGGGAATCTTACGGAGTCATGGAAAATGTGATTAAAAAAACACACAAGTTTATAAACCCTGGCGGCAAACTCTTGGCGGATTTCATCATTTCCCTGTAACAGAAATAATTGTAAAGGTCCAAATAAAGGTAACCGCCACTCAAAATCTATTGATTTTATTGATTAAAAAAGTAATTCAAAAACAAAATTGGATGATTACATTTGCGCCACCTTGTACTTGTTTATTGTTCTAACTCTCAATATTAAAGTTTAATGGTCCAATCTGTCAGTTGGTGTGGTACTATTTCTTGATGATAACCTTTACCGTTAACTCTTATCCCATTCCATTATTAATTAAATTGAGTAATACATAACTTACTCCACTTTCCCCTAACGTCTTCACTCGATGTTCAAATTAATTTAAAGCTTAAACAATAATCTACCTAAATGTATTTTTCCATAAAATATAGGTATACAAAAATTATCTGATACGATAACCATTATCAAAATTTCTTTATTCTGTCTTAAAATTACAATTTTTTTGTCTATGCAAAACTCTTATTAAAAATTAATGAGTTAACCAAGAAACAAAAAGCTGATTATGACATATTACTCCGCACAGATGAAGATATTTCACTTTTTAAATGCTTATGTCTTAAATTGTTTTGAGCGACAATGAAGCGAAGCGTCTGTGACGTTAAATTAATTAACATGTACGTAAGTATACTTAATTAATATTCATAATAAGACATACTAAGTCCTGCACTCGAAATCTCCAACCAACCACACACTAAAAACACACGTTTAGAACAACAACTCTTTTTTTATGTCATATCTGTCAGCTTAAAGGGAACCAAACCAACTAAGACAATTTGCTACCTTTTTTCTGCATATGAGATGTGTCAGAAAGCCCAAACTTTTATGAACTGACAAAAATAAAAATAAACACCTTTTGGAATATTTTACTTAAGTGATGCGATGAAGTGCTAAACTTTTTTAATTAAAAAGGGGTTATGGTTTTATGTAAAATAGCATCAGGGTATTGGGACCTGTTTTCCTGTATTCATTTTTATACATCCTTCATTTTGTTTTTTTGTAAAGGGAAATTTTGTTAAATATCACACAGTCCATTATCTGTCAAAAGTTAGTATGTGTTAAGAGAGCTAGAAATGTGTTAAAATATCTATGGTTTTTAGGTAGGAAAAGGTACTTGAAAAAATACAATACATTCTTAGGTACTATTAATATACAATGGTAGTTGTAAAGGTCTGTCTATTTATGACTGCTATATATATCAATTATAAATAAGGAAAAATTCAAATAAAAAGGCTTAAGTTTGAGTTGGGATAGAATTGTGAACCTTTGAATTGATGGAACTGTCATTAATTTGTATAAAGATGTTATTTCGATGATAAGCAAGTATTTGATGAAATACATACATTAATTCTTAACGAGAATAATAAAATAAAGAATCCAACGATATTTACGGCTATAAAGCGAATCGCATACTTCAACACAAACAAACAAATACGATTTTTTATTTCAATCGAATCGAATCCCAATTGACATGTTGGACACGAAAGAAAATATTCAAATGAAATAATTGAAGTGTGCTTAAAGTGACAGTTTATTTCGTCGAGGGGGCTTACGAAGTTCAGTTTTTGTGTGCCTATATGAAACATTGCGTCAACACCTTTCGGAAAACAAAACAGATTGAAAAACAGTCACACACAATCATTAAGAATAAGTAATTGCGTCATCTCGACTTTTAAATGTATGCATTTTTAAGTCTACATGCATTTGTCAAACGGGTTTGCCTACAAGCTGAAAATTGAGTTTAGCTGTAAGCGGATGCATTCAATCACTATGCATTACTAAGCTGTCTTTGACAAAGATCTTATAGGTAGTGAAAAACCAATATTCAGTCCAATGTCTACTACATCCTACTTCGAATCTGGATTCAATATCAGTTAATCCGCCTTTAACGGATCGAATAATTGAACTTTTACAACTGGGCCTTAATGTTGTAGATACCGTATAGCTGTGGCGAAATTTTGAAAAAAAATCTGCTTATTGCGTTCAGTTACGCCTTATGTATACGTAACATATGTATTACGTAAAGAGTGTCTTTGGACCTTACATTTTCTCATCGTAATGGCCATACACGATGGAAAACTGAACATTCAATGGAGTACAAGCAATCCATGTCGATCCATTATCGAAAAAATACTTTTTTACCAAGTGCTGTTCAATTGACTTTTCATGTATCTATCTGTTTATTTTATGTAGTATATAGCTTTTAATATATTTCGGTGTAATTTATTTTTCGTGTAATTTTTTTGTCTGGTTTTTGTTGATTGATGATGTAAATGTTGATGGAAAAGGATAGATAGAAATAGATGTATGTAGTGGTGAATAGGAAATGAACGTCATGACATGAGACTGCCCAGTGATTAAATAAACACTGTTTTTGGATTGAATTGTGCCTGTGATGTTGAACATCTGTATAGCCAGTGAAGTCGGCATGTTGTGAAAAAATAACTGATCCACACGCTGGCCAAAACTGTCAAGTTCCACGAATTCGTGCCAATTCCTCTTAGACTTACAAATTTGGTAGTTTTGGGTAGAAGAGAGTGCTCATGATAGAGTGAAATATTCCACTTAATGACCATTCCTGCCCAATAATGTTTTTGACTTTTAAAAATAGGCATCGAATTATACTTAAACTCTTCTAGATTGCTATCTTTTTTATTTATTATTCTATTATAACTCTTTGAAATTTTAGAAGCTCCATATTTCTACCAACAAGAAACTCTAGATCAAACTTAATGTGAACTAATTCTCTATATTCCTAAAACATCAAAAGCACAATGACATTTGTTGCCATGTGCACAAATTATAAAACATTCACATTATGACGATAGTTTTGCCACATTATGCATCTACTATAATAAGTTTTTAAAAGTAAATAGTTAGAAATAAATAGGCGACCAAGTAGTTCTCATTGTAAATGCAAAAACTAATACTCTTCAGGCATAGCTAAGCGCATTTTTTTCTTATCTCTCTTTTTTTTGGAGAAATCTGTGTTACCGACGCAAATTACCTCATTGTTATCGATAGTTTGTATGGAAATGTCAATTTTTCCTGTAATGCCATCGCTAATCCACTCTAATGCAACCGTTATATTCCCGCTATATGAAATAGTTTTATTGTCTCTAATTTAAAATAAAACAATTATTTTTTTACGATTATTAAATTTTCTTTAATAGTTTTTTACTTCACTTTTTATTTTCAATATTTGATCCTTTGGCGAAGGTACTATTTACATTTGATTTTTATTTTTTTACATAATATTTTTTATCACATTGTTGATTTGAATGAAAACATATTCTATTAAATTATTAAATACATTTTTATTACCTATTTATTAATGATTTAAGATAAATTTTTATACTTGGGAATTCAAGTTTTTAACATTTAATTTACAGTATTTTATAGGTTTTTAATTTTTACTTTTTTTTCGTAATTCCAACACATTCATGTGTATGTTTTTAAATGTTTTTATTTTTTGTAACAAATATTAACAAAAAGATGTCTACTTATGAACTAGTATTTTAAGCATAGTAATTTTTGTTTAATTCAAATAAACAACAAGAGTAGTTTGTCCTTACACGAGACTACATATACATATATTATTCTTATTAAATATAATAAACAAATTCGTCTTAAAAATGTAATAGTAGAAAACTGGAGAACAGTATTGTTTTTTTTATTTAACAAATATAATTAAAATTTATTATAATTTGTTTTTCTGTTTTGCGTACAAGATATTTTTGTACGGTCTTTTTTTTAAATATCAGAAGCCAATAAAAATATGCACAGTAAAAGTCGTGTTTAATTTGTAGGTTGCTAGACAGCGAAACAAATTTCCTAATAAGACGCACTGTTGCTTTCAGATTCAAATTCGTTTAAAGCGCGAAACAGATTCAAGTATGGTGTCACTGAATATCACAGTGGGAGAGTTGTTATTGCCAGTAATGCACCAGCAACAGTCATTTCAAAACTTTGGCCTATAATGACGCTGTTGACGTTGCTGGCTGCTGCTGGTTTTGTGTGTGCTTAGAAATTGAAATGCTTTCGATCTTAAATAATGGCGGCCACAGTTGCTGGCGCTGCGCTGGTTTAATCTGTTTCAAGTATAATATTTCTCTCTAATTTAACTTTTACTACTGACTTTTTTATTGACACTAGATTGCTGGCTTATTTATTGCTTGTTGTAGTTTTCGACCGAGGGAAATTTTGCTGCGCTGGCTATTAAATTGCAAATAAAACACGACTAATAGTTATTCAACTAACGTCGTTTGCCTTAACTCCGTAAGCCCAATAGTCGTTTAAAGGCTCTCCTATAATCCAAATTGAAAATAGTATAGATTACTGGATTAAGGCCGGAGTTAATATATCCCAGCCATGTGATGAAGTTCTTGAATTTGTCTGTCGGACAGCAGGAAATGCAGAATGGCAAAATGACATACATTAAAAAGAATGGCAGCCAACAAATTACAAACACACCCATAATGATGCCGAGTGTTCGAGCGGCTCGTCGCTCCTTGGAAAGAGATATCTTTTGTTTTTCCTCAATAAACTGATACACTCCGGTTGGCTTCTTGGGTGGGGCCTTGGAGCCTTTTGTGCTCTCCACCAACACACTCTTTTCGAGTTTGTCGGAATTAACGGTTACGCTGTTATTGGCATTTGGACCAGATTCGGAGGAGTTCTCAGGATTATCACTAACATTGGAGATCTCTTGGTTGGTATCGGGTGGTAGCAGCAGGCGTTCCTGGATTATTTTTCGGTTCTTTCCGTGTTTAATGGAGTCTTTGATTTTGGGACGACGAGATTTTTTTCCCGCCTTTTCGTTGCCATTGTGAGTGTCCTTGGGATTAATTGCGGCCTGATCGGAGGAATTATTGTGAGCTTCGTTGACATTTGTTTCACTGCTAATGGACTCTTGGTCCTGCTGCACGGATGCCATATCCTTTTCAAGAGGATTGCCCTGGCCGCCGCCGATGGCATTGTTGCCATTGCCACCCATTCCACCACCACTGCCACCGCCGGGTGTGGCACCTTTCATTGTAACGATTGTGTTGATTTTGGATGCCCGAGCGCGTTCTCGCAGCCGCCTCCTTGTGGCGATGTAAATTTCGATGTAAACGATAGTCATTATGGCGAGTGGAATGAAGAACGAGCCGAGAGATGAGTATATCACATAGCCTCGGTTTGAGTTGAGTTCGCAGGGTGTGTCACTGGTGAATTCTTCGGGCCAGTCATTCCAACCGAGCAGGGGTGGTGAGCTTATAAGTAATGACAGGATCCAAACACCTGCTATGAGTAGAAGGACTCGACCTACTGTCCTCTTTTGTGCGTAGTTGATGGGGTCGGTAATGGCCCAATACCTGTCTAATGCAATAGCACAGAGATTTAGAATTGATGATGTGCAGCAAAGGACATCACAGGTGAGCCACATTTTGCACATATGTATTCCGAACTCCCATCTACCGAGAATTGAGTAGGCAACATTAAAGGGCAGGACGAGTAGTGCTACAGTTAGATCTGCAACAGCGAGGGAAACTATAAAGAAATTCTGCACTATTCGCAATGGTTTGTACGTGAATACACTTAGAATGACTAGGATGTTGCCGATGATGGTGAGTACTATGATTATCGATAGGATTAGGGCAGTCAATATGGCTTCCCACTCAGGTACAGCCAAATCAATACCAATATGACTGGGATTGAAAACGGGAGGCGGAACTGTGCAGCCATTGGCATTAGTGATGGCAACAGATTCAGTTGATGTAATGGGAAATATTTCCGCCGCTGTTGTATTTGGAAGGTATGTTTCCATTATATATATATATATACATATATATGTGTGTATAAGTGTGTTAGTTAATTTTGTTTTATTAATGTTTTGCCTTTTGCCAGGTGCTTTGGAATGTATTAATGCGTTTGATATATAACATTAGGGAAGTCTTTTGATGCATTTAAGTATAGCGTTGGTGGCGATATTTCGTTCTAGTAATTAAAGTTGTTCATCTGAAAAGAGAATTAAAGAGAATAATAGTTATACAGAATTATAGCCGATTTGTTTGTTAATAAGATTGGTTTTAAAGCTTAATTTATTGGATGAATGCATTTTAGAATATATGCTCTTTATATTATTGTCAATATCAATATAATAGATTTTTTTGACTTTTTTATTTCTTATTTTTAGTTTTTTTTTATAGTCTGTCAAAAATAAAATGCACAACTGGATCGCAGGAACTTGCTCTTGTAGCTAAAAACTTATGGATTTTAATTATGTAAGTTAGGAGAGTAAAATGTATCTACATATATATACATATTGATGGAACCTAAGAATGTAAACATTTACACATAATAATGAAAATGAAGGATGTAGGTGGGTAGGTACGTATATATACATCCAACTTCACAATTTAGGTGAAATATGCATACATAAGATTCATGTGTTTTTAAAGACACATATGTATACATAAATATATGAGGGCCTACATTCTATTTAGTATCCAATGACGTACGCAAAAATACGTAAAGGGAATAATAATAAGGTAGAAATAAATGGATAATACACATAATTAAATATTTTTTTAATTGCTTAGTCGTTATAGTTTGAGGGAAAACAAAGATGCAATTTAATTTCAAGGATAAATAAGAATATATCAAAAAAAAAATTCAAAAATCGTTGGAGCGTCTTTTTAATAAATTAATTTTTGATGTATAATATTTTGAAAACATTTTTAGAAAAAAATTTGAAACGCAATTTTGAAGATATTATTAATACACATATAAAATTCAAATTAAAAAAAAATTGTGTAACTGGTTTTTGAAAAATTGATTTTTCAAAAAAAAAATTATTTATTTTTTAAAAATCGCAAAACTTTTTTTTTGAAAATTTACTTAAGCAGTTTTATTAACAATTGTAGGGAGCATCTATGTATATTAAAAATTATTTTAATCGGTTCATCCAATATTGAGAAAGTCGAAAATATGAAAAATGGTTCTATGGGAAGTACCGTTAATAAGTACGCACAAAGAAATATTTTTATACTTCAAAGTGAACTGTACTAATTTAAGAACACACACATTTTTTTATAAAAATTTTTGCAGCCGTTTTCGAGAAATAAATTTTTTAACGGTTTTTTAACATTGGGAGGTACCGTTGTTTTTTATTGTAGAAAAATAGTTTTTAACTATTCAAGATAATGTCAAAAAACCAATAAATATGAAGTTTCGAAAGAATCTATTGAGTCGTTTTCGAAATTTTGATTTTTCAAACAAAAATTAATTTCCAATGTTTTTTTTTTTTGAAAAATGTTGGCCTATAATATTGTTTAAGCTTTCTAGGAGCTTCTGCGTAAAAAAAATCAAATCAACCGCTTCCGAGAAAATCGAAAACCAAAAAAATGATCCTACTAGAGGTACCAAAAATAACATTTTTTTTTCCAAAAAATAAAATTATGTAAAGGTACCCTTTCCCTTCATTAATGAAATGATTTTTTTTTATAAAAATCGTTGGAGCCGTTTTTGAGAAAAATAAGATTTTTTTTTGGCAAAAAAAATGTATGGGAGCTACTGTTATTTGTTGTGAAACAAACGTGTGAGCATATTACCGAAAAAACAACATGCACCAATTTTGAAGCAAATCCACCGAATCACAAGTAAAAATCATTGTTCCGTTTTTAGCTCAGACACATCTAACCGCTGAACTTGTGTTTTTTTCAACCAGAGCTAAATCAGAGAATGCTATATTAGCCAAGAATAAAAATACCCATTAAATGGAGCAAAAAGCTGAACGATGCTAACTTTACTCATAATTTTGACAATCACGAAAGAAAAACGCGCTTTTGACATCAGCAATGGGCTACATATGTTGATCGTTTTTAACAAAATATAGATACAAAAAAAAATTATCTTCAGAAACAAGTTAAAACTGATTTTATTTTAATTTTTAACTACATATAATATATTGATTCTATATTTAATTAATTTATCAATGTTCAGAAAATACATTTTACACAATTTTTGGTTACGTTTCATAATTTCGCAATATCGATAAATTGTATGAGAAAATTTAAACTTATTTCATGTTTTAACATGTATGTTATTTTGCAAGAAAAACAAAGTAAAAACATCGATATTTAAAATATTCAAAACAAAAGTTTTTCTGAGCTTAGAAAATATGTGTTTGCCGGTGGAAAATGTGGCCGGTTTTCTTTGTTAAAAATATGTAAAAATGAACACGACTAAATGTATAGGTTGAAATTGAAGATAGATATGTTCTTACTTTAAAAAATATTATTGTTTCCGATTTGATAATTATAAATATCGATGCTGGGTCTTCGATTATTGACATCGATATTAACATGTATGTTTTCTCAATATTACTCATCCCTACAGCTTGTCAGCAAATTTGTAATTTATGACAATTCAGCCCAGAAGTGTATTTCGTGTATTTCAAAACCGATGTAACCGATGAAATCGAATACGGCCTCCATTAACTCGAAGAGTTAGCAAGAAAAAAACTTGACATCTTGGTATTTTGACAGTTGTTACACCAGTTTCCCGCAGATATTCGTGTAGATATTATAAACTCACAACTTTTTAAACGTACAGAAATTTTTTCACTTAATCTTTTACAGTCTTAATGGTAATTTCTTCTAGCATTTTGTACAAATTCTAGATAACACAAAGACTTATTATTACATTGACACCATTTGTAAAAATTATGACACATTCACATGTAGGTATGTCATTACTTTTGTCCCATTTGGTTAAAAACAATTTCATATACATTTTTTTAAGCCATAATCAATCCCTTGGTGATTAAGGCTAGACAATGTTTGCTATTTATCAATTTTTAGATGGGTGGGCTTATAACACATATTTTTCGCTGTCCTTTAAAAATATTCCTGCTATGTCGATCAATAAAAAATAACCGATTCAGTGTATTCCATGTTGCCCATGTTTAAAGCTTTTGAATAATCCGGGTCGTTAATAAAACAAAAAAGAAATAAAACTGAATTTACACTAAAAAAACCAAAAGTACTCATAAAATAGTTTCTAAATGAAAAAGAAACAATATTCTGAATCGAAAAACACAATATTAACATACCCACACACTCAAAACCAGAATTTAATGTACCATAAAAAGAAGTCCACATCAACATATAAACATTTTTGACTTTATTTCAATGTTCAATGGGATATCACTAATCCAAAAATATCGGAAAAATAAAATATTCTCAAACAGAAATTGCAACAAGGTATCTACTATTTATACTCTACGTACCTATCTACTCATAGGTATACATATACATTATACATACGTACCCTTTATAAATCATATTATTATGTGTTGCATAGAGTAGATGTGCATCAATGAACAATGAAATACACGAATGACTTGCCTTGTTATTGCTTTTAGAAAATAGCTATAAGTCAAATTAAGCCACTTTATTGAAGCTAGCAGGGAGATTCAATTTTATAACAGAGTCCTGTTATTGTAATTTATTATAACAGTTCTATAGGAACTGTATACATATGTAAACTGTTTGGGAGGTGTAGTGTAAATAATTTAACCAATTTAATGGGGTGTGTGGTATGATTGATTGAGTATAGTTCATTTCATATGTATAATGATTTACACCGAATTTAAATACGAGTACGCAAAAGCAATTTAGGAAAAAGCCACAATTTGAATTCAAGGACACTTTTAATTGGTTTTAAATTCTGCAAATTGTGAGGAGAAGTTTTCTTCCGGAATATGTGTGTTTACGCGTTTTTTTAGAAAATCTATCGGCAGCAAAGCAGGATTTTCCAAAAAAACGATCCACAGCAGCCTTATTTTTAATATTTTATGTGTATTACCGATCATGTGTCAAATATTTAAATGCGAAAAATCAACAAGAAAACTGAAACTAGAATTTAAAAAATCAAATAAAATGGTATTGTACATATGTACCTATACATATATGAAGCAATAAGAAATAACTAATGTTGATTTTAAGATTATTTTATGTGTCTGACGTTTTTTTTTTTAATAAATCAGAAGTTCCTGATGTCAAATTGATTATTTACGATATGCATCAATATAATTTACCATTTTCTGACAAGGCAATAAGCTATATTTTGACATATTTAGATTCATGTATTTCTTGCCAAATTTCGCCGAAAAACTCTATTTATAATATGAAATTAAATCTTAAAATTTGTAATTTTTGGTATAAAAAAATTAAGATTTTTTAGAAGAAATCTTAATAATCTTTCAATGGAAATCGACAGTATATGTCTTGCACGTTTTGTAAGCGGTCTCTCTTTAATACACACTCACAGGTTGCTAATGAGTACGTATTTATTACTGAATAAATACACGTACTTGCTCTTAAGTTCGATCAGATCGTAAGTACAAAACAAAAAGTTCACTTGAGTTATTACAAAAATGTTCGAATAACTAGCTATCGGACGACAAATGTGACTGCAAGCTTTATTTGATAAATTTTGTTCTGATTGCTTTCTTGTAACCTTTCTGAATCGTTCACAAATATGATCGTGTAATTTGGTATCCGAGATAAATTATTTAATAAATGAGTGGACGTGGCCATTGACTGAAAAAAGAACTCTACGAACAAAGGCTTCGAAAGTTATCGGAACCATCAACTAAACAACATAATATCATTCAATACTCGAATAAATGTCACAAATCTATCCAAAGCAAACGTTTGCTTTTATTTTGATCGAAAGCAGGTTCTTGTATTTCGATGGGTTTGGCGAACATTGTTCAAAATGTAATTTTTTTTTTGCAAGTGGTCTTAGCCTTTATTTTTTTCTAAAATGTCGAAGAAAGTGAAGTCAAGAATTGTGCAACAAAGTATAGACCAATAAAGAGGCCCGTCCAGTCCTTTTCGAGCACTGGCAGCCGCAGATTTTTGCGGGGCTTTGCTGCGGAGATATCACCATCCAAAGCAAGTCAAATGCGGTTGGGTGGAAAATCATGCGAATAACTTCAGATTGAAATATCTCTACAATCATATGCCGCAGATGATGTTTGTTTTTCAGCTGTGGATAGGTATTGAACAGACCTTTCTTTTGATATATATACTGATGGGGTTGGCGAATATTGTTGAAAATGTAATTTTTTTCTTTCAAGGGGTTAACCTTGATTTTTTTCTAAAATGTCGAAAAACGTGAAGTAAAGAAATTTTCAAAAAAGTATACACCAATAGAAAGGTCTGTCTAATCAATTTCGAGCACTGGCAGCCGCAGCTGCCATGTGTAAGTTCTGCCTTGCTGCGGATAGCTTTTGCCAAAAAAAACACGGAAAATATTTTCAAAATTCCCCCAAGTCAAATACATTTACTGAGATTTAAATCGAAATCAGTTTTGACCATTCCTACTGGAAATGCACAAAAAGGCACTTTGAAAAATAAAAACAACTAAATACAATAAAAAAGCAATCATATAGGTGACACTTAATTTTATTTATATTCCCAGCAGAGCGGAGGTACTATAAGTTGACAATTTTGACTTGACACCTCCCAATTACTCCCGCCATTTCTTGAGCTCTTTTGTTAAACCAAGTACTAAAAGCACAACAATTTCATACTTCCGTAAACAGTTCTGTAGGTGCATGATGGTAGACGGTGTCTGGGTGTGTGTATACTTCTGCCAACTGGGTTTTTCAAAATGGTACACTTCTTTGAAAAGTGACACATAAGTGTCAACTAAGTGAGTGACTTGACTTGAAGTACACAGCAAAGTGTACTGCAGAATTATAGTAAAACAAAAAACAGAAAAATAAAAAAACCGAAGAAAATTCAAGAAGAGAAATAATTTTGCTTGAAGCACGTACATAAGCACTTTCATAGAGTCCCCTTATACCCGAACAGCAGAACAGTCACAAAGCATACAACTCACATAATTGACAGTACATCCACATTCGTTTCCGACCAAACGCGACATGACATCGACATTTTTGTTCTGTCAGTGGTGTGCAGAGGCAGACATCAAATTTGTTTTAGCTTGAGATGAGATCCGTTTCCAGCAGCATCAGGAAACGGAAGTAACCTCGAATCTTTGCCATTTGTCTCTCATTTAAAAAAAAAATCTATACTTATGCATCTACATTTTGGTGAATTTTATTATATGTATGTATGTATGTATGTAGGTGCATAGAGTGATAAGATTAAAGAGGGCATGATGTCAAGTGCCTTAGCTTGAGGCATGTTTGCGGGCATATATAGATACGGCTGGCGGCGAAAAGACATGTTTGATAATATAGTTATTAGAACGAGAGCAGCAACGGGTTGGGTACTTAACCCATCCCACGCACCCACTAATGCTGTAAGGACTATACAAGAAGAACTGACATACTCAAAGCATAGCTATGAAGTGCAAATGGCTACATGTCGCGAGTAAATCACATCAACATTACATCATGGGTTGGGTGTTGCGAAGTTAATATGCTACAGAAAATAACACTGTTAGCAACGCATGTCGTTCTGTCGTTTGCTTTAAATAGCACCAATCTCCATGCTGTGTTCTGTTTTTTTTTTATTTCTTTTTACCGCGAATGTTGCTGTTGAAATCATTGAACTTAAACTGAGACCATTATATCCTCGTTTGTAGGTTATAAACTTGTAAGAGCGATGTCATGTTAAATGGCATTTTTCTTTGCTCGTTTTTTTTTGACACAACACTGATTGTGAAAGAAATCATTGGCTGCATTTCATGGAGTCTTGCTGATCCTTAAAATAGAATTTTGACGTATGTACATTATGTACATACTTTGTGTAAGAAAACGAAAATTCTTTTGCATTGAAGGAATGCTTTTTGTTGTATCATTGTCATTTCGATGGATAACTGTCATCAGCAGAATTAATTGGCATAAAACTTGGGTACAGTATACCTACTGTTTTTTTTTATATTTTTCAATTCAGGCGATGTTGTGAAATAGTTCTTTTTTAATAGGAAATTGGGTAATTTCATGTTTATCATCATCTACAATGAAATTATTTTGACATTGTGAAATTGAAATGCTGTCAAACATGTCTACTTGTCAATAAGATACATGGGTTTTTCTCCGAAATTATGAAACCAAATAAATCAAATTTCACATCTTATTTACACAAAATGATGGAACTAATACCATGTTAGACGTATCCCTAAAAATTGACAAAAATAAAACAGCATTTTTGACTTTGTCTTATATCCGAACTTATATGTTGAAAGGCGTTCAAAATAAAAAAAAAACAGAATATCAACTAAAAAATTAAATTAAATTTTAAATTGAATTACATGTCCATCATATTTTTTGGGAAAAACCCGACCAAATTAAGGTGACGAAGGATTGAATTTTTTTGATGATTACTGAAATGGCGTACTGTAATGACGTAAATCAAAATGTGTCCAACTTAAATGTTCTCTCTGGCGATACTGGTGAGCGGTCGTTTATAAAACTAAATTAAAAGATGGCAATTCACAACATTTTAAAATAGAAACACGCCGCCGGCCGCCAGCGCTCTGGGTGAAAGAAAAAGATAAACAGAACACAAATTTTTGACAACTCAAAATCTGCTCTCAACTAAAGATATTTTAGTTTTGAGATTTTGAGTAGAAGTACCAGCATGAAAAGAAAAAAAAAAGATTTATGTAGGTTAGGTCGTGTTATACATATTTTTTTTGCGGTTAATGACAGGTTGTTGACAGACGTTCGAAATTGGAATCAAGGAAAAACTAGGTACTGAGCACGGCGTCGAATTGAGGTTGATGGATTGCTTTGAACACTTCATTGAGTAGCAGTAATGTTTTCAGCCGATCTTGCAGTATGTTGTGGTCCATGCTTGGGCCTATCACCTACAGACCCTCTTTCTTCGAAATAATTCACTACACGATAAATAATGCGTTTTGTTGGCATGTTGTTTCTCCCAAAAATTTCACGTAACTTTCTCATCGTCACAGTAATCGATGATTGATTTTGATAAAATGTTTTAACGATTAAAACACGTTAATTTATCGAATATTTTTCCATAATAAATTTGCCACGTGTCTACTTCACGACTGCCAAACATGAACTGTCAGGCCTAATGTTTACCAAAATGGCCGCAAAACAAAGTAGTATACCTTCCCGGCGGACACCCTGTATAAATAAATCAACTTATGTGTGCTTAATTCATTGAAAAAAAATTTTTCCTTTTCAATTTTATTTAAATTACAAAGGAATTTAAATTTAACAAATAACAAAGTGGAATTTGAAAAAGTTTTATCAGTTCTCAATGAAACATTTCCTAAAACATGTCACACCACAAAGAAAAATCCATTGATTCTTCAACTTGTTGCATTAAAAGTGCACAAATAATAAATCCCGAGTGTTGCTTGTTTTATAAATGTATTTCCAGTAAAAAAAAAATAAAACAAATAAAAACAATAACGACTCTTATGAAAATTAAATACAATACCAATCGAATCATGTCACAAAAAAGTCGTCTTTTGCAAATAATTGCAATCAATTTCGCATTCAGGAACAAAAACAAAGGATGACAAATAATCCCAATCTAATCTCTAGTGTGTCCAATGTCCATGTTCATTCAAAGGACCAACATAAAAGCGGAAATAAAATTTAAAATCCGACATCGCAGAGAGAAAGGGAGAGTTGCAGGTGTGTCACGTGCACATAAAAACTGTAATGTAATTTGCGTCCAGTGTGTTGGTTATGAGCGCTTGACGATGATTAAGAATCCAAAACCTTTGATATCGGTTGCTGGACAAAAAACCAAAATAATTTAAAAAAAGCTTATTGCAATTTGAGAATTCAACGTTGCCACTAGTTCTGCACTTGTAAAAGTGATTCATTTCGAGGATAGATTGCTTTATTTTTTTCAAAGCAAATATTTGACAGGATAATGATTCCTTTATTTAATATGAAGGCAAATTAAAAAAACAACAAAAACTGTAACCGACTTGCCAACAAAATTATGCCCTCTCAAGTTTTTTTTTGGGTTTTGTCCTTCGGGTATTTTAAGGAGGATTAAAGAAATTGATAGCAAACAAAAGTCCAAGAGATTGGCATCGGTATTCCGCCAACAAGTAAGTGCTTCCACTAAATAAAATTCAAAAGCTATAAATATCTGTCAAACAAACATTTCTTGTTAGTATTTTCGACTGTTATTAAAATTCTAAGGCAGCTGGTTCTTATACTAACTGTCAAAAGAAAATTGTTTATTTTTATGCGAACATACTAATTTGAATTTCTACATTTACAGTATAAGGGAGAAGTATTTTCGAGAAGTTCAAGCTCAATTTAAAAATATTTATTGTACATAAAGATTCGCACGAGGAGTGACTAGAGATCTAGAATGTGTGAAAAATAATATAATTTTCAAACTCAGCATTTGACTTCGTATTATTGACTTTTTTCAAAACTAATTTTTCCTTAATAATATAATTCAGAGAAAACCCAAAAATAAAAATCAATTTTTGTTTTCCATTTTTGAGCACGAAATCGACTATTAAATTTTTGACAACAATCATAGTGGAATTTTGAATTTGATAAGGAACTACATACATAGTTTAAAAAAAAAATAAATTAAGAAAACAGTTTGCAAATTTTAGCACCGTTTTCTTTTTTTTTTAAATAAATTATTGTTAAGCATATCTACTGATTCGGATTTAAGTGTTCAATTAATTCCTAATCCAATGCTAATGCTAATTAAGCCTTGTCTTGCTACTTAAAACACTCACAAAGTATAATTTTCAGTTAAAAAAAAACCTACACCAAACTTAAATCTCTATTGTCATAAAATTCAAAATATTTAACTCAGGTTCATCAAAATCGGTTAAGTAATTTTAGAGAAAATTTGTCAATCAGACTGACTGTGACGGTTTGCATAACAAAAACTATTATTTTACTAAAAATCGTCTAGACGAATTTCAAAAACCTCCATTTCGCTTTGAAAATATACGAAATCGTTAGTTGTTAACTCTTGTAGCTGTATGTTTGTACATATTTTCGTAAAATTAGTTTAACTTGTTTTTTTTTTTGCGTCTTATATTTATATGAAAACTGAAAATTGATAGAAATTCTAAACAAAATTGTTAAAATATAAATTATATTAATGTTCAGACGTATATTTTTGCATTTTGTTTCTCAAAATAAGATAAATTTGAAAATTCAGTCTGATTATTGAAAACTGTCAATTTCTATTAGCGTTTCACATACCACACCTTATGTGACTGTACCAAAGACACAGACTATTAATTTTGAAAACTCATTCACTACAAATAAGGAGAAAGACAAATAACCTGAATGTCAAAATGGACATATACATATATTCATTAATTAGCTAACCGATCACATGTGAATAGCCCTTTAACTATTTTTTAAATAAAAAAATATGGTGGTCCATAATTGAATTTATTTTATTTTATTTTATTTTATTTTATTTTATTTTATTTTATTTTATTTTATTTTATTTTATTTTATTTTATTTTAATTTATATTACTTGATTTTTTTTTATTTTATTTTATTTTATTTTATTTTAATTTATATTACTTGATTTTTTTTTATTTTATTTTATTTTATTTTATTTTATTTTATTTTATTTTATTTTATTTTATTTTATTTTATTTTATTTTATTTTATTTTATTTTATTTTATTTTATTTTATTTTATTTTATTTTATTTTATTTTATTTTATTTTATTTTATTTTATTTTATTTTATTTTATTTTATTTCATTTCATTTTGTATCTATGTATTTTAATTTTTATTACATTTAGTTGTAGATGTTATTAAAAAAATAGCCCGCATACGCCATAGTGAACAATTGTACAATATGACTGGGTGTAAGTACTATACTTCTGCAAAAGTGAGCCAATTAAAATTGAGGAGGGAATCCGAAAATGTTATGAACTTAAAAATTCCTTTTAAATTCAAGTGTCGAACACCATCTAAAAAGGAAGATGCTTTCCCCCAAATGTGATCTTTTTGCCAATAATGTTATAATTAAGGTGAACAAGTGAATAATTTCTTTGTATTAAAAAAGAACACAACTTATTTCAAAAAGTAATTAATGGAGTTATATTTTTTTTCATAATTAATTCAGTATTTACACGAGTAATGGAATTTTTTAGATAAATTAAGCTGCGTTCCACTAAATTCTGAACAATCAATAATATCCCATCCAACGTAAGCCATTTTAATCTTCTTTGTCATATCTAAAATATTCCTTCCTTTGGTAAGCTTCTTTACAGCAGAAAATAATTATCGTTTTTAATATTGATTTCCTTTAACCACGCGCCGTGAAAATGATCAAAGAATTGCTTCATTAATTTAAATAGAAAATCTTATTAATTATTAAAAATGCCAACATAATGTATAATATAAACGTTATTCAAAAAAAATAAAAAAAAATAAAATAAGCATTTCACATGAAAGGCAAAATTTCCATTTACTTTTTAATTTCTTTTATTTAATTTCACAGGATGCTGAATATTAATACTTTCCCTGGCTCCTTTTTATTACAGGTATACCTATATCAAAAGATAGTGTATGTGAGGTTTATGATCTCCTTTTCTTACACCTTTTTTTGGAAGAAAAAAAAATCACTTTTCATTATGGTAAGCTTTAATATGATAACTTTTGCGATTTATAGACATTTTTTTTGGGTCTCCAAGAGGAAGGTAATTATTGCATGCAAATCTGGTAGGGCAGCGAAAATGGTAGTCTTTACATTCTGCTTTTTAATTGGGTTAGGAGTTTGTGAACGTTAAAAAAAATGATTGTAGTTTAGCTTCAGAAGTGCTCTGAGGGAAAGTAAACGCTTTTGGAAAAATTCATGAAAAAATTCACTTAATATGTAAATTTTGCATTTATGCAGAACTACATATACGAATATGTGTGTGCATTAGGATGGGTATGTATAATATAAACTAGGTAAAATTAAGAACATAATGAAGGGATATTATTTGAATTTTTTGCTGCAAAGGCTAAGGGTGTTTTTTTAATATTTGGGCATTATTAAAGTATTTTTGAATGTTCTTTACATTCACTTTTTTTTATTTGCTAACTTACGTCAGCATTATGTAAGATTACCGGTATCGATATCGAGAACGATATGCAAGCTTCACCATATCATAAAAAGTAGGTATGTTAAAGAGTGGAGATGAAATTCTCTTACAAATAAGTAAAATGGAACAAAGTATGGAACTGTTTGAGTGCAATTTTCGGATGTTTTTTTCGAATTTGAAAATTACATGTGCTAAAAATAAAAGTGGAATCTTATTTTTTATATATTTTTTATTGTATTTCTTAATTTTTCTATTCTTATATTTATTTCAGCTTTTTTAATACTTTCCATTTGCTTAACAAAACTTCTTTCAACAACCAGACAGCGACAATGAAACAGACACAATGGCCGCGTTTCAATACGATGGGCTAGCCAAGATACGTTAGTAGCGCCTTTGTTTAAGAACAATTCAGGAAGATTTTTGTGTTTAGTCAGTTGTATAGCATTTATACCTGCAGTTTTAAATCAGCTCTTCTTCAAATTTCTAAACGAATCTAAGCGAATCCAATAATTTCTTAATAGCTTGAGATTTGTGTTTGAGAACATATGTTTAGTTCATCAGCTGTTTTTTCCTTAGGCGTTACAACAACACAAATCTATTGGGATGGCTTTGGGTATGATATCGAACGCGACCAATTATTTTTTTCGTCTAAGCAAAAACGTCACCCTGACATTTGTAAATTTACAGAAATATTTAACTCTCTTATAAGCGCTCTCTACTGGTCAAAACCACTACTAAAATTGTAGGTCTCTTAGGAATTTGCCCGAATTGCGATGTCGTTCTGATTTTTAATGACTCGGTCCAATGTAAGTGACGTTGTTCCGGTTATTAGGACATGACGCAGCCCAGCACAATTTCGAGCGGTGAACGTTTCTGCTTCTACTGCATGTAACGCCATCTTGTTGGAACCACAGTTTCGTTCGTGAAACGTGTAATGACGCATGATGAAATGCCAAACTATTGTGAATATTTTGACAGCTCGTAGTAATCGGTAACTTAAACAGTTGCTGAAATAAATCAAGTGGACAAAAATAGCATATCTTTTTTGTCATCCCATATAACAGTCTTAGTTATAAGTACATAATATCTATAAAACTTTGACATTTTGATTACTCTCGTTACTGTCAATAGCTTGAATTCAGCAAATAGAGGGTTACTTACACTTATTATAAGTGACGGCACCTTTACGTGGCTCAATGTAATGGACAACATCCAGTTCGTTCAATAATAAATTTCTAAATCTGGAACGAATCCTAGAATATAGTACCTTCAATAAGCTCTTTAAATTTTAATTTATCCCATTCTACAACTTGGTATAATTTTAATAATAAAAGTACGCAAAAAGCAATAAGTTTTACAAAAGTTATAGCCAATATTTCTCTGAACCACGCATCCCTAGATGACACAAGAAACAAGAACTCTTAAATTTATTTACAACCGAAGAAAATAAAATGTGTCAGCTAACTAGCTGTTCTCGATCAGGATTTATTTTCCAACAACCATTTTCCAGTTTCGCACCCTTCACCCAGTGAGCACGACTCTTTTCCATTTTATATTTACATTTACAATTTAAATTTTGCCAACTCAGGTCGTGTCGTAAATTCCACCTACACCACAAAAGCGACACGATGACACATAGGGAGAAAGGGAGCCGATATCAATACGATATATTTCCTTTTTGCACTCAGAAACAGCTTGTTTGTACAGACCAGGAAAAATAATAACGTCGATGTCCTTCCTGGTCACTGAATATCTAAAATATTTTCTTTCAATTTTCCTAGTTAAGTATATTGATCGAGAACTACATACACAAAATATTTGTACGAGTATGTCTGTAAAAAAAAGGAACATAATACTAGAACATAAAAATCAACATTAAAGAAATACTAGAGTTTGACATTGTATTTTTGCCTGGAGCTTAAAAGGACTTTAAGTAAATATACTTGGGAGGAAACCCGTTTTCACACTTTATTTTTTTATCATCCATAGTGAAAAATGGATGTGTTGTTATTTAAAAAATACAGTACACTCTTTCAAAAGTGAACAATATATACATTTTGAGCGCAATGTGTTTTATACAGAGAAATTTAACTGATCATTGTGTGAAATAAGTAATATCGCTTTTTCCACCACACCGTTACTAACTGTCAAAATTTATTGGCATTGCATATACCATCCACACATTCAAAGAATAAATTTTGTGAGTGCAACTAACCTCAGAATTAAAGATTATCAATTTTAAAACGGCATTTGCATTGAATGAAAAAAAAAAGCGTTAACGAACTGTCAAAATGGACGAATGTTAATTCGGTCATTCGATGTCGTTTGTTTGCTTTCATGTGAATATACCCTTCTTGTGTATAGGCAAGTGCGTGGGTAAAAAAGGAGGGGAATCACTATTTCACGACAATTGCTATACTCTTGGAGGAGTTGTCACTTTCTTGCTTTTAAGTGTAAAAGGCTATGATTCCACCATCAAACCTGTGGCGTTATCAATCGCAAAAAAATACAGAAACTTGTAAAAAGTGAATGAAATTTTTATTTAGATCGATAAATCAATTTCTGCCATTTAATTTTTAAAAATAATTTCACTTAAATGTTGCCCGCGGCTACGTTTCAGGTGGTCCATTCTGAAGGTCCAATTTTGGCAAACTTTTTCACACATTTCAGCCGGAATCTCACCAATGACGCGTTCAATGTTGGCTTCCAAGGCAGCAATCGTGTTTGGCTTGTCCCCATAGACAATAGACTTAACATAGCCCCACAAAAAATAGTCTAACGGGGTCAAATCACATGATCTTGGTGGCCAATTGACTGCGCCAAAACGTGAGATCAACTGCTCACCAAATTCGCCTCTCAATTGATGCATGGTCTCGCGTGCAGTGTGGCATGTGGCACCGTCCTGTTGGAACCACATGTCGACCCAAGTCAATTCTTGCATTTTCGGCAAAAAAAATCTGTTATCATCGAACAGTACCTTTCTCCATTGACCGTAACTCTTCGGCCTTCATCGTCCTTGAAGAAGTACGGCCCAATGATGCCGCCTGCCCATAAACCGCACCAAACAGTGCATTTTTCGGGATGCATTGGTAGCTGCTGAATTGCCTCTGGCTGCTCTTCACTCCAAATACGGCAATTCTGCTTATTCACGTATCCATTTAGCCAAAAATGAGCCTCGTCGCTGAAGACGATTATGACGACCATAAAACGGACGTAGCTTGCGAAACACATTTTTCACAGAGCACGAATTTTGATAATAAATTTCAATAATTTGCAAACGTTGTTCAGGCGTAAGTCTATTCATGATGAAATGGCAAACAATACTGAATCGAAATGTCAAATGTTCGTGGAATTTGTCATGTGTGATCTGTCAAAAATATAAACGTCAAAAACCAAGTAGCAAAAAAATCACCCTTTATAAAATTAGAAAACCTATTAAAAAGTACTAGAATAGTGTTTTCCTGTAGTTCTCAAGCTTGCCACTGGTCTTTAGTTCTCTTGCAATTTTCGAAACTCATTCACAGCTAATTTCTAAGTTCTTACGCTTGTTTGATAATACTTTTATTGAGCGTGTAAATGTTGCGGTTGGATTCTTTAACTTGTGTCCGAGAAATCGAACCCCAACTGTATTATGTCTGTAGCTAGGTTTTTCCTTTTTTGTTTTAACTTATGCATATAAATTTCGTTTGCTGTGTGTTGTGTGTTTTTTTCTTGAATAAATATTTGACTCCTTGATCAAACCTCTCTAACGCATTTGCTGGAAAAAAAATTAAAACGGAAATCCTGCGGTATTGAATGGAATTGTGTTGATATTTTAATGGCTATAATATTACAAATAAATACAAAATGAAAGCACTGCGTATTTTTATGACCAAACTCTGCACACAATATTGGCTTTAAATCTATGTCCTGTTTGTGTGTGTGTTGACCTTGGGCAGATTTATATCTGTCTCGAGCAAATATTTCCTTTTGTTGTGTGTAACCTATACAAATTATTGCGGTAACACGTTTGGTCAAGTTTCCTTTGTAATTTGATGAAGAAAATTGTAGAGATTCTGGAGGGAAGGAGTAAGGGTGGTTCTGTTTTTCTGATTGATGAATCGATATCAATCAGTCATATAGAAGAATGAAATACGAGACGAATAGAAAAACAGGAAATTCGTGTCCTTCGGCGAGGATAAAGTTATATGGTTTGTTTGTTTTGGGCATCTTAGATTTCACAATATATGGGAAATGTCCTTAAACTTTTGTGTTGTCTGATGAGCTAAGGAAATTTATTTTGTCGCATTTAATTATTAAGAACCAAGAAGAAATATACAAAAGAAGAAATAAAAAGAAATCATGAAGTTGGGCAAGAAAAAAAGTTGAAAACTCATTAGTGGCTCTTTTCATTTCATATATATTATGGGTGTATCACAATACTTTAGTAGGTAATTGATTAGTTTTGTGTGACAAAATGAAATAAATGACCAACTTTGACATCAGGATCGTCAAATTTATTACTTATAGTATATAGTTGCTGTTCTCTGCCAGTATTGTCCGTTGTTCAAGAAATTAATGTAGTCGTTGACGGTCGCCACAATGGCCCTACATAAATTGCTAATTTATTTTGAGGTCTAAGTATCTCATATCCTTTTCATTTTATGGCGAAAAAGTTATGACGAAACAAGGAATTTTTGTTATCATCAATTGGGGTCGGTATGGAGCGCCGCCGGGAGAATGACTTAAATGGGAATACCGTCTTTGATTGATGGTCAAATAGTTTCGATGTATGATTCTAAATTATGTAGGATTGTACCTACCAATGTACATATGTAGTATATGACAAGTTTAGCATTTCCGAGAAAAATCAAACTTGATATTACGATGATAGAGAACACGAAAAAAGTGGGTCTAGCAATTCCGTCTGTAGGTCAGTTACAGATTGACATTTCAAAACTGCTATATTGTTAATACCGGAAGTGTAAATTTTAAAATGAAAACTAAATCAATATTTCCGCCCACATGTTGGTTTAAGTTAGTCAAAAATGAAAGGAAAACAGACTTCGTTCAAAGAGATTGACTTGTTTTTTTCATATTGGGAATCAAAATTTGGTAAAATTGATCAATTGACCTTCGTTATAAAAACCTGGGGCCCAATTCCACAACCGTGAATTATTTTCTGTGCAAAAAAATTATTGACCCTCAAAATATGAGTGAAAAAATGTTGCCTATACATATAGGTACACGTTATCTGTCAAAAAAATATGCATCGCACCCTTGCGGAATCGGAGAAATGTATGTGTACACAACTTTCTGTGTACACAGAGAAAACTCACGCTTGCGGAATTGGGCCCCTGTGTAGGTGGCATTTTAGATGTGCGCTAGAAAATGGTTGAGCAAAGAGTACAAACAATTTCACTCAGACTGCTTATTAGTGAAAGTGAGAAACTCTCTCTCAAGAGAGAAGGTTTTAAATTTTTAAATTTATTAAAAATAGAGTTCTCTGAAACTTTAGAAATATAAATTGGTCAACTAAAAAAAAAAATAATCAAAACCATTGATTTATTTGTCCAATGAAAATTAATAATTATAACTACTCTATAAGTACATCCATCAAAATTCAATCCAACTATCAATGGTACCAACATTTAAGAGAAAAATTAACACAATCAAATTTGAGACTCGATTAAACGTCAAAAGTCCATTTACAGTAGTATAACTTTTGCTTTTTCTCGACCGTGATCCTAATTTACTTTGGATAGATTTTCCAATAAAACACACCTATTATTAAATATTTTAATACATTTTGTTTTAGAAACATTTTGGAAGACATGTTGTCTTATCAGTTGTTAATTTTTTTTTTATTATTCAGATGTAAATGCCAATGCAGTGATTCGCTGACTCTGTTCTGGTGAACTTAGTAGCGGATGCTGATTTCGGCTAGAAAAAATTGGCTTGGAAAAATTTACTTACAATGAGGCTCATTTTGCGATGAACGAATGATGATAATCTAAAGTTTTATGTGGATTTCAGGTGATTTTGGGTCATGGCTATAACACCGATTTTATCCAACATATCCAGTACCTATATCTCTCAAATTCCGTCCGCCTGAGAGAATCATAGAAAATTTGATATATTGGAAGTGCGCCATCCAACGAAATTACTTCAGTATATTTTTCAAGTTATGTCTTTCAAATACAAACAAAAAAATCGAGTGTAACTCACACACAGCTGTCTTAATATCTACGAGCATTGCCGGTGGAAAACCCTACAGATTTAAAAAAAGTAAGAGATTTACAGTCAACTGCTATAATAAAAAGCGAATCTGTCGATTACTTTCGCATCATAGCTTAACGGTTTGGTCCGATAATTTCGAAGATCGTCGCATTTATTTTCTGTTACATCATAGACATCAATAGTTTAAAAGGTTAACAAGCCTGCAGCTGCTTAACCTATACCACAAATTAGTATAATAATATTTAGATATATTCTGTTCATTACACCTCATCCATATCAAAAAGTATGGGTTCAATTTAATAACCATAATAATACCCTTTTCCAGTTCGTTAAATTTTCTTCAAACAGACACAAGGCAGTTTTCCTTTGTTTTTCAAAATCAAAATTATTAAACACCGACAGTTGACTGAACACTACCATCATGTCGCGTTCTTTAATAGGATTTCATTTCACCTGAAGGCTAAATATGTAAGAAAACAAGAAAAAAAAAAACAAAATGTTCTAAGAAAGAACCGATTAATAACAAATGAAGCATTTTCTTTCACATTTGTGGAGCCACCCTTTAAGTTTGCCAATTACGCCCCCAAACTCAATTCAAAACCAAAGCGACAAACAAAAAAAAGCACACACAAATCTCGAAAAAACAAAAAAAAATCCAACAACGGAAGGAGTCCATATTGTATATTGTTAGGGCGGGTAAAAACTCGCACTTTTTTGTGTTATTTTACTTTACCACCCTACCGACATTCGTCGTATTTTTTTCACTTGTCATCCATAATCGGCAAGGAAGTTTGTGAGGAACTGTACGATATGATGTTTTTGTTTTTCTACTTCCATGTGAGGGTATTCGTATATGTATATATTAATAGCGCTCACAGGGATATTAAATTGAACGGAATGATTTCGTTTATAATATTTTCCGTGACAGGAAACGGATCTAAATGGTGATTCCATTATTATTAATGCGATTGTGGCAGGTAAAGACAGCAGCGCAGCGGCATCGGCAGCGGCACTCAGCCCAAGGCAATGAGGATGAGTGCCTTTCTTTTGCTCCTATACATTATGTTTAAAACACACATGTAGGTACCTAGGGGGGGGTGAGAATTTAAATTTTAATGCTGAAGCTGGGATTGTTTTAAATTTTAATTCGATATACACCATATCCGTATACAACATAAGCGAAACTCGCGAATTGATTTGGATTGGATTTAGGGGGAGTCAATTAATTGGGTAAGTGGTTAAGTCTGGGCAACAACTTGCTTCGTCTGTGGATTGTTTATTCATGCCTGGCGGATAAAACCCATTTCGGGTTGTTGTTGTTATAAACTGTTAATTATAATAGATGAACTTACTACCATGATGTTTACCCACCTATGTAAACTATATGCGGATAAAATGAAAATAGTTTTTCATTTTGCGAAGAGTTTACACACATTTAGCAAAACCCATGCTAATTTATGAAAGGTCAAAATGTTGCTGGAGTTTCGGCTTTTAATATAGCCACGAATCTAGTGGTGGTAAATGTCATGCTCTCGGTGTGTACATATGTATATAAACTAGGTGCCACGATTCAAATTTAACTAAAATTAATTGTGACTAATATAATTGTGACAGTGGATAGTTAGAGGATAATTGGACATTATTGGTAATTTTGAATCAATTATTTATTTATACGACTATAGGTTTTAAAGCAATACGCACAAATGGCATGGAAGTATTTGCTCTAGGGAAGGTTAAATGAAAAATATGCTGAATTTAATTGAAGAAAAAAAACGCTAAAAAATGTGTTCACTTCAAGAGCATGCAACTCTGCATGGGCTTGAAAAAAATACAAGAAAAATTAATGGATGTTGATCTATAGGTCTGTAGGGTGTTCAAAGTACATCAATGTGGACTGTTGAGATCATCAGGTAAGTAGTCTCCATGGCTACAGAGTAGGCTTCATGTTGTAAAATGAAATGAGTAATATCGCACTTGAAACAAACGTTCATAGTATAACTATATAAATTCCTTCATAGTATTTCCTTTTTTTTATCTTAAACATATACATATACATGTTGAACAGTTTCTGCCCCAGCATCTCTTTCCACATCTAATTGTTTAATGTTTAAACAGAAAAGTTGGTGCATGATGAACTAATCTCATTCTCAATTTCCTCATTCTTTCTTGAATAATTTAAAAGTGAATATATGATGCAGAAGCATCTTGAAACATTATTATTATGGTTATCGGCCAAACTGTTGAAAAAAAACTGTTGTTTCATCTCAGGCAAAATGAATGTAATAACGGGAATTGACTGCCATTTTATTGAAGAAATAAAATAAAAATATAATCTGGTTTCAGGCTGAGATTATTTGATGGCCATTCAGATTTTGAATTTACCAAGTAATCTGCCTCTAAAAAAGCTGACTACTTTTTAATAAGCTTGTTTTTTATAAGCGCCAGGACATTAAACGAAAAAAAAAACATCAGGAAATAAGGACGCCATTTCAAAACATTTAATACAATGATTCAATTAATGCCGGTAACACAGTTTTATTTGGTATAAGAGCTAAGAGGCCAATTATAATGATCAGGAAAAAAGTTCCAATGGATAATTCATGACATTTTCTCACGTCTTAAAATACAAATACTACACCAATCGATGACAAATAACTCAGAGATTTTTTTTGCAATAAATATTTGCAACAGAACAAACATTTTTTGTTATAAATGTATTTATTAATTTTCCTGATATAATTTTCCTGTTTGCTATAAACAAAAATATTCACTTTCATACTATTTCAACTTTTCCTGGTGCGTTTTCCTGCTGGCTAGAACTGCCCCTTATACAGGAATTAGGTAGAAATTCAAAGGAATCATTATCACGGGATTGCTTCTTTGTTCCATTTCATTTCGTTTCGACGTTTTCGTTTTTTTATATTTTCTTGTCGGTTTTCTTCCACTCAATTATTGACTACTTTTACTTCTGACACTTCTAAAATAAAAGTAGAATTTATGCGGCCCGTGAGGTTAAAAGGGCATTCAGGAAATTAATTGTTTGATTCTGCAGCCCCCCAACTGCGCGAACCCCGATGAATATTTAACACTTTTAAGGACCAACATCTGTTATAAAACTGTTACAACTGTTATAAATGGGCATTTCTCTAGTCTCGTCCATTATTAATATTGTTATTTTACTGACAATTTTTATTCCATAATAATTATTTTAGTAGCAGCTATTTTTAACTGTTCTTTAAAAGTAGCAATGACCGATATTGTAACTAGACGTTTGGTCCATGTCATTTTGACACAATGGTCCCTGAGTTATAACGTATGCGCGAACTAGAACGAAAATGGTAGAGCTTACCTTGTAATATGTGTATTGCGCTGGACCAGCACTATCAAAAACTAGGACGTGATCCTAAAACTTCTGTTGCAGGTGCATTGCTGACAACATTCCTACTACCATATTCAGCGGCACAATACTTCAAGAAATAAAAAAAATTAAATAGGATTTTGGATGACGTTTAAAGGAATTAAGCACTGGTAGAAAATTGTATGGTAAAAAATTTGAGAAAGTTAGGCAATTATTTCTAAATGCAAAAAAATTAAACATTATCAACCTGATAATGAGCAATATTCAGAGATAGAAGTAAACATCATTTGTATATGCTAATACTAAGTAAAATAAAATATTCTAAGAACTTTGCACAGCAACGCGACCACGGATCTGCTAGTTGTCGAAAAGAAATAGAGATTTTTGACATTTTGTTGAGGTCCTATACTTTGTGGTAAATCAAAATGTTTTAAAATATTTGAAAAAAAATATCTCTTCTTTCATATGAATCCATGGATTTTAAATTCATTTTTTTGGAAAAGGTCCAAATTACTAAAGAATGTTGACATTCAAACTGGAAGAAGTAGCTCGAAAAAGCAGCATTCGAAATACCTTTTAGCATAATGTTAACAACTATATATTCAAGAAAATTTAAAACCAAAACCTTTAACATATGACTTTGCTAACAAAATATCTCAATTTAAAAATGTTTGCATACATTCAAAATGGTAAGCTATATTACTCTTAAAATGAAGAAAAGTTCCGAACCAAAACTTGTACAATTTTAGGTTTTCTGGAAACATAGTTTCTTCATATGTTCAAACTTAACCAAATACTATGTTTTTGAAGGTATACCATACACCACTCACTTCATCCATTGGAATTAATTTCCACTTAAGTCCAAACCAAAATATAGTTTCGGTATTGGTTGGACCCATTGCTAAATTAACTACTAACCCAACAGTGCGTTGGGTTAAAGAAACCAAAACAAAATTATAATTTTGAGACCAAATTGCGCGCGTTTAATCCATTTTGGTTTAGTTAATGTATTCAGGGTGGAATACATATAGATTCCCATAGGGAATCATAATCACAAATCAAAACAACCCTTCGTCAATAAAACTTCCCCTTTTAGCATTAGTAAACAATAACGCCATTAATATAGAAAAGGGCAAAATCTTTTTCAATAGACACAACGATGACTGTCGTAAAGTTTCCTTTTATATCAATCAATCATAACCTTTGACATTAGGCGAGATAGAGGTGACGAAAAATAAATAATATTTTTTTTTTCTTTTGGTTTTGTTTCTCTTAATGGCTGAATTCAGACCTTAGCATTACGAATTAACATAAATATTTAATTTTGATTTTCATTTAGGGCAGAACTATTGGTCAAATATATGTAGTTTCCTCATAATGTTTATACATACATAAATATATCACAATTAGTGACAGCAGTGATGTTGAGTTCAATTTCCGCATTTTTTTGGCAGATAATTATAGGTTTTAATTAAATATTTCCTAAACATAATCAGTCATCAGAAAAGACTTCAAAAACATACACTTCTATTATAAGAAAACAAAAATTCATTTAGGTAATTGTAATAAGCTGATAGAAGGTTTCTTAACTGGGTTTTGTTGTTGTTCATAGAAAAGAAATAAAAATGGTAGCGGTTGAGTTTCACACGTTACAGCATGGTAAATTTATTTATTGGAACATCATTTTCGATAATTACGGTGGATGGACTTAAATATGTACCTAGATAGAGATTGATAGATTTTTTTTGCTGAATTAATTATTGAATTTCTTAAAGAATGCTCAAAATTTTGAGTATATTTGCGGATGAAACGGCCCAATGAACTTATGAGCCCTTAACGCTTCTTTATGAGTTCAGTAAAAATGAATATTTGTCAACTAAACGAATACCTCCAACAAAAAAAAAATAGGTGTGTCCCGGTAATTTCTTCAACTGTGAACATTTTTGAATTACTACAAAAAACTATAAAATAATATACATTAATAATTCGGAGCTTAACACAGAATAGAGCACTCATGAGAGAGTGCAAAGCATATTTATAAATGCTGTACTGAAGACTGTCAAATGAAAAAAGAAAGAACATACAAAAGCTGTCACTTGTGTGTTGTATCATTCCAATACCGTTCGCATTGGGGACGTTCACTCAATTATTCTCAGCAATCTGGAATAACTTTCTGTTGTTGTGCGTGCAAAACCACATCTGATGGAAAAACAGCTGCTCTCATGAAAGCTATCTTGAGTTATCCGAAAAAAATTGGAATAACTAGCTATCCGAGACCAAATGTATAGAACCAGATGACTGCAAAATTCGTTGGTATGCGTTTTGCTTTGAATTTTTGACAGCTTTCAGCTAACCTATCTGATTCGTCCACAGATATACCCCGATAGCTTGGTATCCGAGATAACATATCTAATAAGTGAGTGATCGCCCGCATTGGCATCTCCCAACCGGGTTACTTTGTCCCCTTTCACACAAGGAAACTGAGTTACCGGCAACTGGGAGTTTGTTGGTGAGAAGGGCAAGAAGTAAGGGGGATGAAAAAAATTTCCCCGGTCAACGATTTGAATAGATTTGTTGACGTTTTGCTTTGCATACCAATTAGCCCAACAAAATCTTCCCAGTATCCACCTCAGTTTCTTGGTGCCAGTTTCTTCGTGTGAAAGCTACAAGGCAATTAAAGGAAAACGTCAAAAAAAATCTCCAGCAACTGGTTTCCCTGTGAAAGGGGACTTTGACTTCTATGATCATTTTATACAGGGTGGCGTAAGTTTAATTATCCTATTGTTTTTAAAAATGGCGGCATATATCAATTCTTCTTTGATATGTGTCAAGTAACCAAATACGAAAGACACATAAGTAAGTCATGAATCGCTATACTAAAAAAAAGCGGAATAATTGTTTCGATTGACATCGTCCAACATTAGCAACAAAATATAGCATCTTCGGATATGCTCATTAATTTTGCGCCACCTATTAGTTTGAGTTACGTATATGACGAAGTAAGGCAGGAATTTAATTTGATATTTGTTACTCTGACACATATTGATTTGAATAGTTTTCGCTTTTAAACCTTGTGTCTGAACAAGTCGGTTTGGACATACCTCAAAATAAATATGTTGTGTCAACAGCCTGGGTTTTGATGAAAGCATCGCTTACCATTGATCAGTGAAATAAAGCATAATTGCGCATGTGTTTCTTCGTATGTTTGTTCTTTCTCTCTTTATCTCTCTCTGTTATATTAATGTCTTGTAATATATAATGCGTTGGATTCAGTATCTCTACTTTGTAGATTTATCCACGGGGCAGTGTAAAATGTAATAACTCATTTGACTGAGGCTAATGTGAACACCATCTTGAAATGGAACAACCAATAACTAAATGGTTGTGCTTATTTTTTTTTTGTCTGTCACTTTCACGACTTTGGATTTCACTCTTTCTTGAGTGCAATCTTCTCTGAAAAGCTCCGAAATATTGATGTATGGGAACAAAGGTTAAAAATAAAAAAATGTATCATTTCGTCGGGCTTATTCGTGCGATTAATTAATATTTGCTAAACGTATATCAAATTGTCCATCTATAAAAAATGTAAACTCTTAATTAAGAGAAATACAATTTTGTGTTGACGTTTAAGAAATTGTTAAGATTTGCTTCCCGTACTTTTGGGAAATTTTGTTTCTCTCTGCAGGATTTTTCCACTCACGCTTCTAAAAATGGGAGTTTGGATTTTTTGTGCGCAAATTTCCCAAACGCATCAAAATGTTTTTGCTTGAAAACGGAATGCATTAGGATTGTGGTCGATAATGCAGCTTACAAAACATCATCTACAGTGCAGTTGTGACGTCGGAAAACGTCAAATGCTCAAAATAATTTGACATTCATCAAAAAGCATTGCAGACCAGACTGATAACGCAAAATCCTCTAAGCTCTGTACTACCACAAAAAAATTCACACATTCAACTCTGACACATAACATATTCCCACATAGTAAAATAATTCACAAAATTTGAATATACTAATTAAGTTTGAGCGAATTTGAACGTCAATATTTTACATAAAATAAATAACATGCTTGACAATCATTAAACCATAGTCGTGCATTTATATTAATTCGATACAATATTTTTGATCATTCAACCAGTAGTTCATGCCTGGCTGCGTGCCACAACGCCATTTCCATTTAAATTGCAATTCAAAAACAAAAACCTCCTAAAACACCAGCGCACGACCGACGACGCAGCCTACATATAAAAATCCCAAAAAGCCAAATACCTAATATAGGTACTAATAAACCATTAAATGTCAGTTATATTAGGTTTAGCTATTAATAATAATAACTGAAAGTCGTTTATCAGAATCAGATGCTAAATGTGTCGTAACAATTTTTATTGAACGCCATATTTTATTTTAGAATTGTTTACACCTAATCACAAAAGTTTCATAGTCGTTGGCATTAGATGGCGGGAGTTGCGTTGTGTTGACCGAAATGTTAACATAAACAAAATGGCTTTACCTACCTATGATGCAGAGCAGAGACTCACAATAACTACCTACAACATAAACGCTTTAAATCCCTGTGGCATATATGACAGTTAAAATTATTCATATTTATGCAGATTTGAATTTTTGAAATTGCTGCATATACTCTATGCATACAATAATTGAAATTTTATAATCCACTATTATTTTGCCAATCACACAGTCTTGCTTTGGAAAAATCTCTTATGCAAAGCTTATGCATGGTTATGTGTGTAAAATTTGTTATATTGTGTTGATGCAAAATTGGCGGATTGTGTTAATATGTATGTTTACATACAATATTAATAGCTGCAGGATATTGTTTGTTTGAACACGAAAAGGCAGAGAAATAATCCTAATTTGAAAGGATAATGGAATTATTTTTTTGACAGATGATTTTGCATAATTTTGTCAAAATTAAAATGAATGTACAGAGAATTTTGCATATAGGATATTTCATTTACATAGAGTGATTAATGAAATGAAAACAGTTTAGGATATCAATATTGTTTGTAGTTTTTTCTTTTTACTGTCAACTACATTTTATGTGTGTTCTAAAAAGGATGTCGTTTAAAATATAGTTTTTACATGACAGCAACCAACGACCGACACGGTTGAACGAATAAATGTGAATTAAAACAATAACTTATAAAAATAAATTTTTCGCAGATTCTTAAAAAAAGATATACATATATGTAATTTATATAAATGGCTAGATACTAAAGTTGGCTTTTAAATAGCTAAAATAGAATAAATTTGAGAAAACAAATTGCTCATCGCGAATTGCTATCTGGTTGTTGCGAACTGTCAAACTCTATTTGCGATCCATATACTACCCATAGTTCAACGAATAAATTGTTCTTTCTGTAACAAGTCCCCTTTCACACAGGGCACCTGAGATGCCAGCTACTTTTAGTTTCTTGGAAAAAAAGGGCAAGAAAAATAGGGAGTGAACAAAATCTCACTGGTCAACGATTTGAAGAGATTTTTTGACGTTTCCTTTTGAACTATATACGTGTAGTGTGTAGTTCACACCAAGAAACATTGGTTCCATTCAGAAATCGATACATTTTTTTCATTTTGATTGCTGTGTTTCTATAAGAAATTTAAATTTTAAAACGAAAATGCAAAATACAATAATTTTAAATAACACTAAATACATAATTGAAAACAGTGAAAAAATAACTGTCCGGTATGTAATTCAATTTGCAAAATAAAATTATTGAAAAAATAAGGGGACATGTTGAAATTCATTGTATAGAACTTTTTCTATTGTATTTTTTAATTCTAATTACTTAATTTTGTAAGAATATTTCTAAGTTGTAATTGCTCTGTACTTTAAATGACATTACCTAACCCTGAAAACTAGTTGTGATTGAATGCGTGAATAATTCAGATTTCGATTCTGAAATGAAATCCAGAATGTTCTCTTCTTTTCAGGAGAAGAACTGTCACTCTGCATGTCAATATTCAATACATTCAGAGAGCTTACACGCACTCTGAACGGTTCTGAATTGCCAATCGAAAAAGCCATTCGTCTTTTCCTTTTTTTTTTAAATTCAAATATTGAATAAATCACTTACTTTTGACTAAATACCGACAAGAAAATATTTAGATATGTTTTTAGTACCAGCTGGTGTTTTGTTCAGAAAGGTATATGGGTACTAATCTTTCTTGGATAGGCTATCCTACTGAAATCTGAATGCGGTCATTAAAAGAAAACGTAAAAAAAATCTTCAGCAACAGTTGTCCTGTGTGAAAGGAGATTATCAATTATAAAACGTCATTCACTATGAATAAGAAAGGACGGACTGGAGAAATGCCAAAAATGTTATAACAGTTTTATAAAAGTTGTGTAATATTCAAACATCTTCGGGCAGTTAGGGGATAGCTGGAAATATGTATATGAAAATAAGTCGAATAACCGTTGACCCTGCTGGGTCGAATAAACAGTATTTTTATAATCAGTAGAGCTGTTATAAAAAAGCCATGTGAACGAAATGTCAAAATGGATGGATTTGGGTTAATTCGGTGTTGCTGTAAAGCGAATATAGTGCTTAATTATGGCCACTGCATATCATTCTTTTGGCTGTAAGTTATCGATAACTTGGCAAAATGTTTTTGGACTAATGGGATAGAACTGTGCATTGACGTATCCAAGGATGTTAAATCTACATATAAACGTAGGTGCCAATTCACAAATTCTCGCCGTGAGATAATTCATTGGGAATTTTTTGTTTAAATATTTTTTACAGTCTCGAGAACGGTGAAAACTATAGCGATGAAATAAGGTTTATGTAGAAAAACAATGCCTGATAGTTTTAGGTTAGGATATCAAGAGAACCCCTGGAATAAGTATTAATTTAATTATTTAAGAGGTTAACACACAACACAATCACTATACACAAGAAATCTGACATATGTAGCTGCGGCTTATTGGCTATCAAAAAATTAATATTATTCATTTTGTAAAAAAATTTGAAAACATACATATTCACCCTTCTTCTGTAAACTAAATACCAATAAAACGCAGTCTTAAAACCAAAATTATATTTAGGTAAATTAACTTACACAAAAGATGGACAACTTTGTATCAAACTTACTTGGTGGTAAAAATTTTTCTTTTCAAGTTTCACAAACACAGCAGACTTTCTCTTACATTTCTAACAGACAGACTGTCTGCCTTGAACTTTCGCAAATCCTTAGTTTTTTTATGACAACATCAGTATTTTGTCCATCATTTATCAGTTTTATGGCAAAGCAAAAAAGATACAGTCATGTTTTACTATAAGTCATACAACTGATATCACTCATTCGCTAGTCATCGCGCTCGTAAAAACTGAATCAGCTACATATGTAATCGTATCTTATCATGGACACGAACAGATACAAACGATGACAAGTTCAATTTTTTTGTTGCTGAAATAGTACCTTCTAATATTAATAGTAATCAAAAATATCTACACACCTTTAAGTGTGCAGAAGCTCTTTATACGAGTACTACCCGTGCCGTGACATCATTATTTATGTAAACAAAAAAAAGCAATCTAAACAAAGCCTTTTCGGATGTAAACACCAAAGCACTCAGCACTCAAAGTCTATTTTTATTGACTGTGCAAAATCAAGAACGTAGATTAATGAGCTCCTATAGTAAATAAATTGTATGTATTATGTATGTTTGCATTAAGGCTATAGTGACTTTATTAGATACGATGAATGTTTTGTTTATAAATCGATATTGATGAAGTTTTGTTAGTCGTTTGCTGAACGATAGGAGAAAAGTGCTAATATGCGTGTTGTTCTATTAGATTTCTCTTGGAATTCTGAAAAAAATGTATATTTGCCTACTGAATGTAAATAAACTTAAAGTGCTTTGTATTGGACAATATTCTTCAGAAATTTATGTCGGATTTCTGGAACAAGCTGTTAGTTCATCGATTTACTTCGTTTGTCTACAAAAGAACTTGGATTATTAGAATGGAACTACTTTAACAATGACAATATCAAATCAGTATCATATTTATTTCTAGCCTAATTTTTGGTTGGTTACAAACAAATGATACCTTAAAATTTTTTCCAAAAAAGAGTTTTCGGGATATATGACAAATTCTTTTTTTTTTTATAAAACTATTTTCGAATTAAATTTTTCTTCGCCTAAATAAATTAAAAATAAGATTGTTTTCGGCATGTTTAAGGTTATGTAACAAAATGTGAAAATATTCTAGCTTCTCCTTTTAAATTCCATCATGGATAGATACTTAGTTAAAACTGCTGTGCTCTCTTTGTTTCTTAGTCGAGATTTTGCCTATCGGCCTTGCAATTGTATTTCATAAGAAAACACGAAACTTCGGAAGCATAACAAAAGCTTTATATCTGAAAACAATCTAACTCTTTTACAAATACAAAATTAAATTATTCCTAATCCGCTGGTAAAATAGGAAATCGCATCTGGGTCACTCTGGTTTGTATCTCGGGAGCGGAGTTCCGAATATATAATATAATATAATATAATATAATATATCTAACTCAAGTATGGTATCTATCACGTTTTGGCTTCCAACACTGGTCTCTGAGGGTCTGAAAAAAGCTAAGAACAGGTACGTTTACGGCCCTTGACCACACGCGGATCAGCAGGAATATTTACGGCCCATGGCCGAAGTTCAGTCAAAAATAATTACAATCGTCGTATTAGCCTTCACTCCTCCAGACGAGGGTTCACTTTCCGATGACACTCAGGTGACAGTTGTGTTCTTTTTATGTTTGGCATTATTATTTAATGATTTTTTTTACTACCGATAGGGAACAACCGGACAATATTCTTAAATTTTAATTGACCGAGTTGGGCCTCTGTATGATCTATTGTACCGTAAGTGAATGTGAACTGTATTAATGCAGAAAAAGGGTTCATATGAAACTTAGTCCGGTATTACACGGCGCGGGCTTAGCCTTGCGTCAATGAAGTGTGAAAGAGAAAGAAAGAACGAAAAGATGCGGGTAGGATTTTTGCTGCGTGTTTTTGACGTTCTCTAATAAGAGGTGTTATTTTGATGTTCAAAGAAAAATGGCATTTTTAGAAATAAATGATCGGATGTTTATTTCATTATAAAGAGGAAGGTATGCCGTTAATAATGGAACACAACATCAGCCAAACGGCCGCAAAGACCACGCTTACAGGACCATATCCTTTTCATGAAATTTTCCATAACCAAATCGCAAAGTGGCTGCCCTATGTCCTCGATAGCCTCACGAATTTCATCTTTGAGGTCTTGAATCGACGCTGGGCTGTTGGCGTAGACCTTATCTTTCACGTGGCCCCAAAGGAAGAAGTCGCAAGGTGTTAAATCACAAGATCTCGGTGGCCAATTGTGATCACCTCTTCGAGAGATTACACGGTCCGGAAACTTTTCCCGTAAAAGATCGATGGTTTCATTGCTTGTGTGGCACGTAGCGCCGTCTTGTTGAAAGTAAACGTTGTCCAGATCAATACCATCCAATTCAGGCCATAAAAAATCATTAATCATCTCTCGATAGCGCAATCCATTGACCGTAACTGTTGCTCCAGCCTCATTTTCGAAAAAGTAAGGTCCAATGACCCCGCGGGACCATAAACCGCACCAAACAGTCACGCGTTGAGGATGGAGAGGCTTTTCAACAATAACTCTTGGGTTTTCCGAGCCCCAGATGCGACAGTTTTGCTTGTTGACGTAGCCTCCGAGGTGGAAATGGGCCTCATCAGTCAAGATGATTTTTCGATGAAATTCCGGTTCATTTTCATGCATTTCAAGGACCCAATCAGCAAAGACACGACGTTGATGATGATCAGCCGGCTTGAGTTCTTGTGTTAACTGAACTTTATAAGCCTTAAAACCCAAGTCTTTATGCAAAATACAGTGTAATGACGTTTGTGGAATGCCTAATTCCAAAGAACGACGAGGAATGGACAAACCTGGGTTTTCTTCAACACTTTGGGCTACAACAGCAATATTCTCAGTTGTTCTTGAGCGACGTGCACGGGTTTTATTCTTCACATCACTAACTTGTCCCAACAGCTCGAATTTGTCCACCAATTTCTGTATTGCGGTCCGACAAGGTGCTTCACGACGACCCAAAAATGTTTTAGTTTTACGAACCGTCTCTGCCAAATTTTCTCCATTTTTATAGTGAATTTTAATAATTTCAATGCGTTGTTGAAGCGTGTATCGTTCCATTTTTATTAATAGCGTAGTTTCTACTTGTCAAATGTCAAAAAATGACAGCTTCAAAAGTGACAGCTACCGAAATAGCGGGCTATTCAAAATAACACCTCTTATTGGAAAAGCCGCTACTTTTTACTCTTTTTTCGGATTTGCTTTATTTAATTTTCGATGTTAATGAATGAACAAAAATTCAAATAGATGTCGAATTTAAATGGAGCAAGGAATTAGCTTCTGACTCATTTTGAATCATTAAATGCACTCCATTCTCTATAATCCTTATCACCCGGAATATATAAATATAAAATTGCCTTCCATTTTTCTTTTCAAAATAATTTTTTGTTCAATATCTATTGTACACTGTTATTCCAAAACTAAAAAAAAAATTCTGTTTCCAAAATTTTCTCAGATTCTTTCCAAGTTACATTAGTCAATGTCAAAATTATCTAAGAAAAAAAAAAAAACATTTTTCTTGCCGCTTTTGTATTATTGAGACATCTCAAAAAAGCTTCTTGGGATAGAAAAATTAGTGTCATTTTCGATGAACGAACAATTTGTAAACTAGAGACCTGGTCCCCATGTCCAACTTTGCAGTCATTCCTCATTTTTTTTGCTGTGTTGCTCAATTATTATATTAAAGAAAGAAATATAAAAAGTACTTTCGTCTTTCAGGTGAGAAATCCTGTTGACATTTTATTGTCGACTGCTCTTTTAAAATGTTAAAAAAGTGCTGACGGAGAGAATTTTTTTTGAGTAGATACAAAGATTCTTTTATTTAATTTTCTGATTTAACCAAAAAAAATCTATATATACTCATAAAAGATAGGACATTATGTGCCGCGTCGTCCGGCTGATGTGTACTAATACAATCATTCCTCTTCATTTTCCATAGAATCTATATTTTCTTTGTTTTTGTGTTTTTATAAAGAAGCTTGACAGCTCCCAAAAACAAATAAGTAACGCCTCCCACATTTCATGTTTTCGAGAACAAGCCATCAAATTTTTCAATGACACATTTCTTCATTGTACGAGTATCGCAGTCTCCTAAAAAACCCTTTACACTGGATTTGTTTGTGTCCACCAAGCACTAATACAAATAAAATACAAAAATAAACGTAGTTTTATGATAAATAATATTTTATACTCTCTAAGGAAAAAAGTATGTATTTCTTTAATTTAAATATTTTTCGCACCTCAATTTTTTTTACCTCAGTTTCATTAAAAGAAATAAAACAAAAAAAAATAAACAATGACAAAAAGCTACAGAGCAGTGAACAATTATTTTTAATTTAAAATTTACGTTACATTGCCTCTATGCTTTGAAACAACCAAGCAAGCGAAAAGAAAACATAAATTCCAGTAACCACTTCCAGCAAAATACAGAACCTTATTTGATTTTGAACTCAAATGCAACCAACTAAAAGGTTTCTAAGGGGACAGCTGAAGTGTGTAAATTGAAACAGTACTCGATTATTCAGTGTAAATTGCATGAAGCGAAACGCGTGATATTTCGAACAAAACGTTCAAAATATAGTTTTGCTTTTTCATTGAACAAGGCATCTTCACAGCCATATACGTATACAATACATATCTAAATCTAAGCCCTGTTCATTTTATTTAAAATGCAAGTGTACATTAGATACTTCAAAAAATCACCCGCACAAAACTTTGGTGACAGATGTGTAGAATGGTGTTATGTATTCGTACACTATGTATTTGTGAATATTTAGTGTTTTACAGTTTGATTTTACGAATACAACGAAAAGTGATAGAAGAGGCACGTTTTGGAATATATCGACATTAAGTACATGATGCATTTTGAAGATGTCTTGCGTAACCCAAGTACTATATGAAATTTCATAATTGTGTTTTACGAAACTGTACAAATAATAAAATAATTGCATCGAAAACGTTAAAAATCTCCAATTTTAGTAAAATGAATAAAATATACTTTCCGTTAAAATCAATTGGCTCAAAAGCTTGATCATATGAAACCTACTCGAAATCAGTATTAAAATGGGAAATTAGACTTTAGAAATGAGTTTTAAAATGAAATAATTTTAAACGACTAAAAGTATTATGTACTTTAACGATAAAGATGTCGTCTAACTTTAAAAATAGCAAAATGCTTCTTTACTTTTTTAAGTGTCTTTTTTTTTGACGTTTTACATTCAATAACAAAAATCTTCACGATTTTATAATTGGAACACTAGCCGAGTTGAGTGTTATTTTTTTTTTTTTGGTTTTCACGATCCACATTCTCAAAGTAAACATGAAAGCAAATGCAAATACATTTAATTTTATGATGAAATTGATTTGTTTCATATGTTTATGTTTAATTTTGGTTCTGTTTGATAACTATATCTGTCAAAAATAGGCGCGTTCAACTAAAACTTTCTAATATCGCATTAAAACCTTTAATAAGTAATTTAAATTGTTTAAAATTACCAAAAAGTTAAATAAGGACGTCTTCAACTAGAGTCGTGTTTTCCCATTAAATGTTATTGTTTAAAATTTTGTGCTATTAACTTTAATTAGTATTTTTTTGACTTTAGTATGGAAGTATGTAGTTCTTGTATAAATATTTAAATCATGGTTAATCCTTGGTTCAAGATTTTAACCAACCGATTTCGGTGTATTAAGTCAGGTTCAACCATTATTCAAGCACGCAATTGTTTCTTGACACATATTTTGACCTTTAACCGATGGGTTAAGATATTAATCCACAGGTGAACCACGGTTTAAATGTATATACAATTGGTTCTAACAGTTCTGCTCTTATTTCTTCCCGAAATCATACAATGATACAGTAGTCTGCGTGGCATTAATAATTAAGCAGATATGTTGAAGGTGAGTGCAAAGTTTTATACAAAAAAAAATTTATGAAAATGAAATGAATGCTAAATTGGTCATACTGAACATGTGATCCTCGATGGAAAGTGTTGGTTGGACAGAGAGAAGCTTTCTACGGCAAAAGCCGAATTTTGCCTGGCCTGACAGAATAAAAAAGCTAAATTTAAAAAAAAACAGCATTTTTTTTTAAAGAACAAAGATTTTCAAAAACAGAATTTTGATCTGCCCCGTAATGAAGTCATAGGTCTATGAGAAATAAGCCAATTTTCTATATATTTTTGAAGCTTTCAAAGAAAAAAAATCAGTCAAGTGTATATTAAATTATCACCACAAGATGTCGCCGAAAACGAGCAAAAGAAATTATGCCGTTTCATTTGATAGATTATAGTAAACATTGAGTGAGTGTTCTTGGGCCAAGCACCGTATTGTACCAAGGACCTTAAATTGATGACAAATGTTTTTTACCAAGTACGTGCAGTTAACTCCCTTTAAAATTGAATGCAATTCAACTTTTTTTTTTTTAGTGTGTTCGCGGAATCGTTTTTGATATAAATCACTTACGTTTACCAGTGAAGCGTATATAAACGGTGATTTTTTAGGAGATTGGTTTTTGAAAATTCAAAAAAACAGAGAAACTTGTAAAAAGTGAATGAAATTTTTATTTGGATCGATAAATCAATTTCTGCCATTTACTTTTTAAAAATAATTTTATTTAAATGTTGCCCGCGGCTACACTTCAGGTGGTCCATTCTGAAGGTCCAATTTTGGCAAACTTTTTCACACATTTCGGCCGGAATCTCACCAATGACGCGTTCAATGTTGGCTTCCAAGGCAGCAATCGTGTTTGGCTTGTCCCCATAGACAATAGACTTAACATAGCCCCACAAAAAATAGTCTAATGGGGTCAAATCACATGATCTTGGTGGCCAATGGACTGCGCCAAAACGTGAGATCAACTGCTCACCAAATTCGCCTCTCAATTGATGCATGGTTTCGCGTGCAGTGTGGCATGTGGCACCGTCATGTTGGAACCACATGTCGACCGAGTTCAATTCTTGCATTTTCGGCAAAAAAAAATCTGTTATCATCGAACGGTACCTTTCTCCATTGACCGTAACCCTGCGACCTTCATCGTCCTTGAAGAAGTACGGCCCAATGATGCCGCCTGCCCATAAACCGCACCAAACAGTGCATTTTTCGGGATGCATTGGTAGCTGCTGAATTGCCTCTGGCTGCTCTTCACTCCAAATACGGCAATTCTGCTTATTCACGTATCCATTTAGCCAAAAGTGAGCCTCGTCGCTGAAACGGACGTAGCTTGCGAAACACATTTTTCACAGAGCACGAATTTTGATAATAAATTTCAATAATTTGCAAACGTTGTTCAAGCGTAAGTCCATTCATGATGAAATGGCAAACAATACTGAATCGAAATGTCAAATGTTCGTGGAATTTGTCATGTGTGATCTGTCAAAAATATAAACGTCAAAAACCAAGTAGCAAAAAAATCACCCGTTATTATAAAAAAAAAACTAGAAAAAGCAATGTATATATGAATGTACGTACAGGAACACGAAGCTTTGTATGATTGATAACATGTTACATGTTGGTACTGATGGCCTGTCAATAAATTCTGTTTCATTCCGATCCCTTCTCAATACTATAGATTCCTTTTAGTTCTGTTTGCCGCCATCGATTTTGAAAGAAATATCATTGTCATTATTTGGTGGACTCAATCCATAAAAAAAAAAATACTAACCCAACAAAAAAGCTCTGAACAGAAAAAGGATTGAATATATATTTTCGATGAAAATATCAATGGATGTTCAGTTAAGGATATATTTTGCTTGTGACATTTTGTAAGACAAAATATAATATGTATTTAAGAATTGATGGTGTATTTTTGAAATTCAATATAAAGATACATTTTTGTTGTCTGTTTATAAGCATTGTGTTTTTTTTTATTTTTAGTCATATGAATGTAAAAGGAGAACGCATACTTACAACATGATGTATTTTAGTTTCAAGAAGATGAAATACCTACTCAATTTACATGGAAAAATAGTAGAAATAGTGGATTTCTTAGATCATGTTGATTCTGATAAATGTTTGAAGGAACATGTGTGGAAAAATGCTTCCTTTTTCATTTTAGAATTTTGTAAATTCCTGAAAAGGTAACGTTTTGAACAATTGCTATTCACCTAAACAAAGAAATAGGTAGCAAAGAAAGAATTAGAAAATAATAAATTAACAACAGATAAAGAGTGCACTTTATTTCCATTATTAAGACAATTTTTCTCTTTTTTCCAGGATTTTAAAATACAAAATTTTGCAATCTGAATTTTAAAACACAGTTAATTAAAAAACCAACCGCTACCCACTATCGCTCAATTATTACGATTTTCTTTTTTATCTGCAAAATTGTAGATCGTCGAAAATAATATATTATTTTTGTACGCAAGTGTCCGACTCCCCGGGAATAGAATGCTGCCAACACCGTAATCGGTTTAATTGTAAAAATAGATTATTGATTGGATATGGGTAGGTAATTAATTTCCGAAACAAAGCTGTTTAATAAAAGACCAACGAAAGCCTTGGTCTTTAATTGCATACCCTGTTCCAATTAATTTTCACAAGTTAATTTTTCATTGTCTTACAACGCGTAACCACATCGCTTTGTTCAAATTTTCAAAATAAATAATGTGTGTTTATTTTTACGTTTCCAACACTCTTGAATACGTGAATCCATTGAAGTCTAAATTCATTCGATAAATAATGCGTCCATTATAGAAGTCCCTTCAACTTGTTGTCACAACTTCAATCAATCAACCTGCACACACACTCTCTCCTACAATTCTACATTTTCTTTTCAAATTTAGCAACAACCGATAAAGTAATTTCGTTTAAAGACTGTAAACCGATAAATAAATTAATCATAGCATATTTTTTTCTTGTGAAATTTCATATTTTTTAATAATTTATAATGTAGCTTTGTGGGGGGAAATCAATTTATCATCGCACCTGACTAATTTCGGTTTGCTTTGAAATATAAATAAAAAAAAAACATAATTTTGATGAAGAGATTTTTTTTGCTTTCATTTTCCGATTAAACAAAAATAAATTCACACACATTTATTAAGTGGAAGTGTATTTCACGTTCAGCGGTTAGCGGATCAAACATTTTGGAGGAATAATAAAATCCATGACTAGAATGAATGTGTCAGAATTTTTGCAAATGGCGTCAAAGTCATTGTGCTTTGACATGTATGTTTTTGACATATAGAAAATTAGCTATACCTAATGGAGCGACACAAGCACCAAAAATAAACACTAGAAATGTTTGTTCATTTCGAAAATGATGGCAAAATCAGCAGGTTAAGAGTTTTTAATATACATATGGATCAAAAGTACAACGATGTCGATACGTTTTAAAACTATTTACTTTATGCTGTGGAAGAGTTTTAAATTAATTTTTAGTATATATACTTATATTTTAAAGACATTTTTTTCTTTAATAATTGTATATCAGATACAACATATTAAAATTTCATGGAAAATGGTAAAGGAACAACAAGTTGACATTTTTAAATAATGTCCACTTACATAAATAAATTTCGTGTAACGACCCCATCTTCCAATTGAATAAACGTCACCGTGTCGCTCAATCGTTGATCAGTGGTTCAGCAATTTTAATTCACCAATTACGGCAGTTAAGTGAGTTTCAAATTTTGATCCGTGGTTAAGCTATTTCAACTCACTGATCTGAACTCAACGATTTACCTCAGTAAAATCTAATCTCCAAAAGAATAATTTACAATGCCCAAGAAAATGAGACGAGACCGTGATATGATTCACTGTAAGCATTTGTAATTATAAAACCATTCCCCAATCCAATGGGACAAAACTTTTCACGATAATATTTAAAAATATAATATTGAAGCTAACTGATTTTCAATTACTTAATCTATTAATTTGACATAACCTAAGTACATTACATTCTTGATTATTTGTATCATCGTAACATTTTGACACTAATTTAACAAAAACGATGAGATCTCGTCACATTCACGTCTCGTTTTTCTTGTCGAATCCATTCTGTTCAAGAAAAAAGAATTCTTCCAAATGCATTGCGATGCTATTTTGGATACCTCAGTGGAATTATGATTCCTCGTATATGGCAATGCTGGTCTACGTTTGTCAACATGACAGTTTTGTTTATGTTGTGTTTTTTTTTTATTTTAGAAAACTTTGTTTTTTCTTAATTTTAAGAAGTTATAGGATGGAAGTAAATTATAAAAAAAAAGTGAAAAGAGTTATTTAGAGTTGATTTAAATGAAAAATTGTCAAAACAGATGTTTTTTGGTGTTTTTGTTTTTCTATTACTGAAAATGGTTTTTGATTCTGATGGTTATTTTGTTCTGAATTTAATTCAAAGAAAAAAAACTAGTTACATGTCAATAATGAAAATATGTATTTAAATGTTGTGCTGGTTAATCTGTGTGGTTCTTTTGAAAAAAATAGTTTTTCGATATAAAAAGATGATTTTTTAAAAATATTTATTGGTGAGTAATATTTTTTTAGAAAGCTAAAGCAACATAAATCGCGAAAAATTCCGTTGGAACGGAAAATGTTTGGTTTGACATATCACTGCTAGCTATAAAGCTTAGAAAAATTTTACCAAAAATGCCACAAAATAAGTTTTACTTAAAAAAAAAATTGTCAAATCTTAAAATACAACATTATTTTGTTAAATTAAATATTGAACTTCTTGTTTCTAAAATTATCAAAATCGGTTAAGCTATTAACGATGTATTCGGGAATTGCCTAAAACTCTATTTCTGTTATTTGCATTTTGAATAAGAATGTCTGATTATTTTTGACATTCGATTATTTTTCCACGAAACCAATCCTATCGCAATAATAGAAAAAGTACAAAAACATTTTAAGAAAAGTAGACACAATAACAAAAAAGCCACGGAATAAGTTCCTCTAATTTAATTGATATATTTTCGTTATTTTTTTTTTGTGAAACAAAAATATATAAATATAAAAACGATAGGCTGTGAATTTCCGAAACCACATAACTCATCAACCACCATGAAATGCTAAATACATCTAGTTGATGACAAACAAAATGTGGGCGAAAAAAATACACAAAATTATTTTAAAATCTAAAGTTTGTTACCACTAAGAAGCGATCATTCACCTTTTAAAGTACATGAAATTACACAAAGAGAAACGTCAGCTGAATGACAATTGACGATGAAAAATAGGCCAAGGTAATCAAAAAAGTTTTAGTAATTTTAACAAAAAAAATATAAGATTGTCTAAATTATTTAAGGAAAATTTTAAAAGTTATTATAAGTCAGCACAAAAATTAGCTGTATGGGGTTCTGAAAAAAAAATGGTTTTCCAGATTGTGCAAGTCTATGGCGGAAAAGTTGTTAAGCTGTTTTTTTTTTTTGTCATATGTCTAAATAGAAAATGATAAAACTTTCTGGTTTTGGAGCAGTTGAAAGAGATTCTGGGGTCATTTTTGAATGAACTGGTATATTATGTCAAGAGGAAAAATTTCCAGATTTGGAAAACAACGGTGAAATTGTGATCAACTTAAATAGTAATAAAAGTTAGGATTGTCCACATGAGAGCGACCAACGAACTAACGAATATTCAAGCATTTTGATATTTCTTTGACATGGGTTGGGTTTTTTTATGAACATGTCAACTTATAACAGTTCTTGATATAAAAGTACTGTTTATTCGGCCTGACCACTGATCTCTATAATACACTGGATAGTGTATTCCCTACAAAGTATAACAGTTCTTTTGACTCCATTTGAATTTGACAGTAGCACCATTGCAATTGCCTATCTCGTTTTTTTTATAATAAGAGAGAAAGAGATAGATTGCACTCCTTTTCAAAACAAAATTGAAAAACAATTTATTTTTATTGTCAGTTTCAATCAAGATAATAAGAACTAAAAAATATTCAGAAAAGGAAAGACGGAAGACGGAACCTGGACAATCGGATCTCGCATGAGATTATATCAATCAAGACGAGAGAGGAATTGATATTGAAATTGCAAAGAAGTCCTTCGTGAAGAGGATAAATTCGAAAAGAACGTTTCAAGGAAATTGTCAAAGCAAAGCACAAAGTTGAAAAGAAAAAATCAAAAAGCAAGAATTTCGAAGACGGAGATGAAGTCGACGACTTTGGTAGTGATGAACACGATCAACATGATGTCGATTTATCATGTTTGCCGAATACAGATACGATTTCGAAGAAGACGACAAAGAAGATGAACCACGTCACAAGAACGTGAAAGATATTGCAGAAAAATTATCATTAAATCTGGAAGCTGAAATTATTGCAATGTAATTGTTGGGAAAATAAAACAAGTTCAAGTTCTTTTACAAATGGAAGTCAATATTGTGCGTTTCTTTGTCTTTTTTCGTCTTAAGATTCTAGGTTATTTACAATACATATTAAAAATCTGGTAACAGAAAGTTTCAAGGAAATGTGTTTTCTTGTTGGTGGAGTTGAATGATTATGCCGTCTTATTTTCGATTTTCTGATCGATTTTTATCAAATGTCAATGGCTTATGAGAACTTCAACGAGTTGACCCTCACCGCCAGCCTAAGAAATTTGCCGTTATCAGTGATACAAGGTGCGGCTTAAGAAGCCGCTTTTGGCAATATTAAGCTAGCAACGAAACCAATTTCAATTCAATATTTAATACACACTAGAAACAATCAAATATATCATTAGTATGGCTTTTTTATTAAGAAAAATTCGTACTTACATTTGTTGAAAATAGATGTGTAATTTAAATTTTATATTTTTTTGAAGAAGGTGCCCTTGGTATGGTTGATTAAACAAATTTAATTTCAAGCATAAGCAACCATCTTGAAATGTAACTTTGGCAACAAAAATGTTATACTGTTATACTGACATGGACCCTCTACAATTATTACAGTTTTCTATTGGGGTCGATTTTTTTGTGTGAATACACTATCCAGTGTATTATAGAGATCAGTGGGCCTGACTCTGTGGGCATTTAACTGGAATCTAGTTTGTTGTTTCTAGCAGCCCTCAATCGCGGAAAGCGTAGTGATCATTTCATACTCATAATAGCAAATAACTGTTATACATAAATGATATAGAATGGCGTTTTTCTGCTTTCGCCCATTTTTTACTCATAACTCATGGTGAATGACGTTGATAGTTTCTGGTTTTCAGGTTTTAATGAAGGGAGTAATTTATTTGTGGTATTGTGGATGGTATGTGGATCGGAAATAGATTTGAATTAGATTGCATGTATCTGTTTGTCAAACATTTTTATATTGGCATTAGAAAGCTAATTTTATTATTTAAAAACATTGTAATAAATTATATTTCTACCTTTGTGAAGACTTTATGTTTAAAAATTGTTTAAAATCAAATGTTTTCGTTGATTCCTGTCGGTCATTTGTCGCTCTCATATGAATATCCCTTTAATGGTCAAATTTATTTAACCATTTCAAAAAGCAATAAAGACTTATAGAAATCCATCTTGATACGTACATACATATATACTAAGATATATCCTGAGTATGTTTTCAATGAAAATCTTATCGTAAACCTGTTTGATTAAAAGCAAAATGTTATCCAAGTAATTGAACATTTCTTTGTAAGCAGGGAACTTTCGTATGAAAGTATAACAACTCCCCTTTGCTTTTGTGTAGGTAGTATATGTGACTATAAATTCACAAGCTATGTACATATATTACGAGAACATGCTACAAGTATAAGCTTTAGAATTTTGAAAAGAACCATTGATATTAAATTTTGATGCACATAGTAAGTGTAAATATTTTCAATGAGAAGGATTGAATAATTTTATTATCATTTGAAACAAAAAACGATTACGAAAGTTGAATGATCCGAAAATTGAACATAAGAATATTTATTGATTAAAATTGTCAAAGGCGATTACCATACAGTTTCAGAATAGCTCTCTCTTTTTGAATTGAGAATTAAACCGAGGACCAAAACATTTACATTTTCACAAGCAATTCTTTTAAGTAAAAATTGCTTTTAAATCTATTTTAATACGAAATGTATTGATATCAATTTTAAACACAATTGTTAAGTTGCAACTTACAAGAATGTGTAGGCTTCCCAGTGAAAAAAATTACTACCATAGACATCTCAAGGTATTTCGAAGTTGTTTCAGTATTCAAAATAAGCGGCTAAGGCCCATTTTTTTCAGTGGTGAGTTAAGACAGAAGTAGATAATTTTTCAAATTAAATGATCCACAGCTAACTCAAGAAGCAATATTTAAGAATGGTATGAATGCAGAAAGTCCTGAAAAACTTACATGATAACAAAAATCCACCGATTTTAATCAGTTAATCCAAGATTAACCTAACATATTTGGTGAGTTAACTCGGGCTTATCTATAATCTCATAATGGGCCTAAGTATATTTGACCAGTTGGCGCAGAAAGTTCGGGAAATCTTTTTTCGAATTCGCATTGCTCACCGGTGTTTTTTTCCGCTAAAAAATAGTGACTACTTCCGTAACATCTGAGACAAATAGAAATATTTCTTAGTTCAATTCACCAGGAACAGTTCTCTTTAAAGCATAAGGTCAGGAAACATAAAAAAAAACTTTAGCGAGTCCAATCAATAATATGAAATAATAACTTCCGTAAAATTAATTTTCACAGAGCTGAACTTAAGTACCACTTGCTAAATCATTGATGAATTTTTGTGTGGGAGGGAAACCAATCAATTTTCAAGTGCATTTGAAATAACTTTAGCTGTAATTCTGATTAAATACTTAAACAAAAAAAAAGTATCATTATGTGTATATTGATTGCTCTTAATTACTGTTTGTTTATTTCCGCAGATATAGCTTAGCAATGTCCACTTAATGGACACTTATAAATGTGGTAAATAAAGGATAACAATTTAGAATTTAATTAATACGCACAGTGAGAAGAAAACAATAAACAAAATTTTATAGATAAGAATAAGGAGTTTAAAAAGAAAACTGCATGTGCTTCTAGTTTTTTTTTCTTAAAATTCTCTAGCATAATTTTTCGAACCATCAATATTATGGCCTTTACGATTGGCAATTCGGAGGTATTCTCTGATCCAGAACACCAATAAAACACACAAGTACATCCAATTTGATTCTCAAGGTTTAGTATCGCTGTATGTGTGTAATTTCACATGTTCATACATACTTATCCAAAATTGTTTTTTTACATTTGTAAATTGTGAACATGGCGGAAACAAGAAAACAATAAAAATTCGTTTGTTGAGATGTTAAGATCGATTTTTTTTTTTAGAACTTTGATTATTGTATTTTTAATATTATTTGATTAATATTTTGAATTTTTATTACCTAACTTTGTCAAAATATTTTTAATTTAAAATTGAAATTGCTGTTTACATGAAATGACACCTTTGAAAATTAGATGTGTTTGAATGTGTGAGTAAATCTGATTTCGATTCTAAAATTAAATTTATAATCGTTTTCTCCTCTAATCAGGAGAAGAACTGTAGCTCTGGATATCAATAGAACACTTTCAGAAGGATTTACATGCATTCCGAACGGTTTCGAATTGCCAATCGAAAATGCCTTTAGTTTAAAATCTTAGAACCAAGGTGCAAACTTAGAACTGGCAGCCATTGCTGTGAGCGTTTTGTTATTCGGCAGAAATAGAGGGGAACTATACAAATTTTTGACTAATCAGAACGGCTTATATGAGAAGCAATTTTTCGTTTTCGATTTTCATTTCTCAAAGTACGAAATTCCCATGGTAAATTGTGTCCGATTGCAAGAGTTCAAAAAGAATTCTTGTGTAATGAATAATCTTTTTTGTTCTTTTCGTATCAAAATTGTCGAATAGTTTCCTGGTTGTAGCACATGCACAAGTGCCGAGTTGGATTTTAGAAGAATCTGCTTTCCAATGTTCTATTTAATGACATAGAGTGGGATATTAATTGACGGGTCTATCTGTGTAATATTTAACAGAATTTGTCACTGCAGAGACTTCAGCTTGGAAGATACTGCTGTGGGTCTAAATGAACTGGCGAGTTTAAGGATATTTGAGAATAAAACTTTACCAACCCTATTGTCGATATTTAAACCATTGGTGTACATTAGCAATTGTTGACTCATCAGTACAAGGCTCGTTGGTTATCTTTACTTGTCTATCACGGAAATAAGGTTTGAGGGGCTTGTTAAAAGTCCAAATTGGTGACTTGTAGATTGAAAATTTCTGTAGGCTCTGAGCATAGCCGATATGGCTAGACTTCCAAATCTTCGTTTGATTTAGCCAGAAGGAATTCTTTGTTACTGGTTCTTCTACGTATATAGACCAATGGGCCTTAGATTAGTTTACATATTAGTTATACATATTTAAGATCTTAACAAAACGTTTTGTTAACCATTTCTTAGTAATGCTTAAAATCTTAAATAGTGACTCATCAGAAAGTTGATTTAAAAGTACATTGCTAAACTAAATTAAATCTTAATTTTGCCCTGCAAGATCCATGGTCTTTTAAATGCAGAACAAATTACGTGACTAGTTTATATATATTGTGGACACAAGAATGTGGCTTTCATTTTACAATTTCACAAATATAACAACTTCTATTCTGTTTGTAAGATCTTGGACTGTTTGATTAAATCAAAATACAATCCGGTTGAAAATATGACAATACTGCATAATTGAAAGGAATACATAAATGGAAACAGTTTTCGTGTTTTTTTTTAATAGAACTCATAAACCAAATATTTGTCTATAAGATGAAGAATTGTGTTCTCAGATCCATGCCACAATAGTTTCTGTATTTCTGTTTATTCTATAGTAAAATAAAATTCCCTGAACCAGAAAAGTACAACGAAATGGATGATGCTGCAATTAAATATTGTTCAAAGTGAAATCCAGGGTTCGGACTTTATTCCTAAGCGACACAGTCAATGGTGACGGAGTTATTTGTTTTAATTCTTTCATATTCGACAATCCGGACACAATATCTGTATTCCCATAATTTGTGCACAAAAAATAACAAACTATAATTTTCTCTAACGTCTCCCATCGAGAGACAAACTATGACAAGTGTACAGAAACGATTAAACGCTAAATTTATCAATTTTTTTTAACGTCAAAACATAAGTGTATTTGTGCAAGTATTTAATATTAACAATTTGCTATGACACATATGAATTTATTGTAAAAATAAGCCCGAAGAGATAATACATTCGATTATATCCAACTTTTGAGCATACATTGGCCTCACTGAACCGATTTATTTTAACGTAAATCCAATCCGTCTGGTTCAGACACATTCAAATTCCAAATAATTTATTGGATCAATATATTATATAGTTGAAAACTAAACACTTGTCTTTATATATAATTTCTTTTTACATCGATATTTTGTAACAATCGATGAATACCGCTCATGCCTAGCATAAGCTGTCAAAAGCACGTTTTTCTTTCGTTATTGTGAAAATTTTGAGTGAAGTTAGCCGCGTTCAGTTTTCTGCTTCCATTTGATATGTCATTTTATTCTGAGCAAATGGAGCATGCTCCGATTAAGCTCTGGTAGAAAAAAAAACATAAGTTGAGCGATTAGATGTGTGTGAGGTAAAAAAGAAACATTGATTTTTTTTGACAGATGACTTCATTATTCGCAGCTGAAAAAGAAAAACACGTTAAGAGGAAGATTGGGCTCATTGACTTCAAAATAAAAGGGTTGAGTGAGGGAAATCTATGCACTTTCTTGGAATGGCACATTTGACAACTGACAGCTTATGTGTTTTTTTTTCTGTTTTCTTTAATTTGCCAGTCTTCATAATTTTGTTGAAAAAACTTCTTGGACTAAAATTCGAAAGCGCACTCTTCTGTGGAAAAAACTCCGAAAAATTGATATGCCAGAAACTCCATTAAGAATTTTTCGTAGAAATTTACAAACTACATTTTGGGGATAGTTTCAATTTATCATGCAGTTTTCAGAAACTTAATGAAAGTTAAAAAAAATATGTGAAATGTAAGCTATTCGCCATTTACTCCACATACCTATATGTAGGTAATGTGAGAAGTTTTGTTGAAATGTTTAATGCTTTGGGCCACTCGAATAAATGTGACTTGCAATAATTTGTAAACATATATTCTTAACAAATTCCAAACAAAATGGTAGAAACATAATTAATATTAATATTTCGATGCTAAAATTTAGAATGAAAATAAGATAAATTTAAGAAAGCAATTTGATTAATTATTATCAAATTACAAAATATAAAATTCTATTCCCATTCCACATACTTACACAATCGATTGAAGAAATTTGTCTGGCGATTAACCTGAAAATAGGAGATTATCAATTATAAGACGTCATTCGCGTTAAATAAGAAAACGCCATGTAATATTTACATGAAAGTTACCAACGACACAACGAATATTCGTCAATTTTGACATTTCATTTACTTGGCTCTAATTTATCGTTATCTTCAACCATGTGAACATTGTTTTTAGACAAAACGTTTAATAGTTAAATGAAATAGTCCGAACCCTGATTAAATTCTTCCACAGAAGAAAAAGATAAGAAAACAACTATATTTGTTTCCTATTTCTGGCGCTGAGTCCTGTGTTAATTTTGTTTGTATTTTTTTTGTTTAATTTTCAAAAACTTAGATAAACAACCTTTTTTGCTGATGTGGATTCTGATTCCCGGAAAAGGAAAATATCATAACAAGCAATAATTCTAAATATATGTTTAGATAAAGTTTGTGTTGTGATGTTTAATATCTTCTAGAATAGAATGATATACATACACAATTAGGACTCTCAATTTATATATCCTTGAGTACCATCTGTTTTATTTTATTTACTGATTTAATCAGTATTCTCTGTTATTATTCGGGTCATTCGATTTAATAATTAGTTGTGTTGCTGAATTCTGATTTTCTATTTATTTATGAGACTTGAAATGTGAGAATATAATTTTTTTTGTAAATGTTTTGTACATATACAAAATGTATAAGGACGATTCAGCAAAACAAACAACAACAAAAATACAAAAAACATATTTCTGACAATTATTAAGAACCTATCAGGAGGAGGCAACGATTTTAAAGGAGATATCGATATACTTGGGTTTTGAAGTGCTGAATAACACGATAGTAGGGAAAAGCATTCTATAGGGTGGCGCACGAATCTAAAATAATCTAAAATAAGAAATTTAAATAACTTTTATTTTAAATGACCTCCACGCTCATCCACGCATATGCGGCACCTGATCAGAAAATTGTTCATTGCGGCCTGAAGGGTTGAAATTGGGATCGCCTCAATTATTGTCTTAATGGACTGCTTCAATTCAGTCAAATTCCTGGGTTTCGTCTTGTACACTTCGTGCTTGACATAAAAAGTCTGGTGCAGTCAGGTCAGGTGAAAGTGCAATTTCTGGATATCAATTTGTTTGGGAATTTTTGTTGGAGCGCCATAACTTGTGTGGCTACATGTGCACTTGCTCCATCTTGTTAAAACCACAACCTCCTGAAAGGGATAAGTCTTCGGCAAAGTTTCGGGTAAAAAAAAATCCTTCAACATCTTTAAATAACTGTCCCCATTGACAGTTTGTGTGACACCGTTTTCTTCAAAGAAGTATGGCCCGACAATACACCTTGATGAAACTGCGCACTGCATAGTGACTCGTTCTGGGTGCAGTTCCGTCTCATGAAGCATATCTGGATTAGACGCACTCCATATACGGAAATTTTGCTTGTTAACATTGCCGTTTAAGTCAAAATGGGCCTCATCAGACATGAACAAACAATTTATCAATGTGTTGTCTTCTTCGGCCATTGCAATCAATTTTCGGCAAAATTCCAGGCGAACAGGCAAATCCTGAGGGTTTAACTTGCTTGTAATTTGGACTTTGTACGGAAACAAGCTTAAATCATCATGAAGTATCCGTTGTAATGACCGTCTCCTGACTCCAATTTGGCCCGATAAGTTTCGAGTCGAAACACTTGGATTTGCCTGTATTGCCGATGCAACACGATTGTATCCTGAATCCGGAACATTGGGATCTCGATGATACGGTCTTCGTTCAAATCTTCCAGGTACGGAAAACATGTTCACCAGCCTCATAATGGTCCATCTACTCGGGGGAGTACCGCCAAGCTCCAGCCTAAATTCCCTTTGGACGGAAATGACGGACTGCAAAGAATGTTATCGCTGCACTATTCAAATCCTTTTTACAGTATGCCAAGCATTCATTTTGATAACTCTAAATAGCAGCCTATAAAATAAAAAAAATAAGCCGATTACTCAAACCGAAAAAAAGTTATTACGTTTTATTTTTGTAGCACGATTCGTGCACCACCCTTTATGTACATTCGTGTTGTAAAGGTAAGTAAAGAATCTCTGTACTTGAGAGTATGTTCAAATTTTGAGCTAATGGTAAACTGATGAGTTTCAGGGGAGGAATGCAACTGGCTTTTTTTCTAGAATATTGTTTAGAAAAATAGCGATAACATAATGAAAGACATGTAACAACCATTTCTAGTGTCAGTTTTCAAGAAACGTAAGTGACATGTTTCTCTTGTTATATCAATTACTCTTTTTTTAAATTCAATCATAGATATTTAAATGGGTTAAGGGAGCTCTTGTCCAAATATGAGAACTATAATCAAGCTTTGGATGAATGTAAGCTGATTTGATAAAAGGCGAGAAGAATTACTTGAATGACCGAAGGGAAAGAGTATAGGAGAGAAAACGTTGCCCTGAGGTACACCAGCATTTATTTTGTAGATATCAGTCTCGAAACTGTTGAATACGACTTGTGTTGGAGGATTCGACTGATACACGCATTTTCGGTAAGAGACATTGATGCCACACTCTATAGGATGTCTTTGAAATATCAAGTACAATTATCAGAACCATGTATGTAGTTTCAAGAGTATAATATCTTGCGTAGAAAAAGCACACTCCTAATCTTTCTACCATTATTTAAATTTTGAAGTGGTTTCATAGACTTCCTTATTTTCATCAACAATGTCTCATTTTGAATTTTCTGTTTAAAATAATAATTTTCCCTGCACGTATACTCAGAATCTGATAAAAATTTAATAAAAATTATTTCTAAGCTTCTTATTTGTCAAAACCCTGCATGCCTGATTTTTCGTATAACGTTTTTTATGTGCGTCCTAATCGTTTCGTCCATAACCACCCTAACAACCATCGAAGTATTAAAAATGGGATTTTCCGGTTCAGTGGGAATTGCGTTTTTTTTCTTCAACAGTTATTATTATTCTAGGGGCTGATTTTTTTTATTTAAGGAAAGATAAGTAAAAAAAATAAAATGGTCCAAGGGACAAAATCATAACAACAACAAACATTTTCCTTTAGAAATGAAATTCCAACTTTCCTGCGATTCCTGTGTCCTGTTCACCGAACTCCATCGGCAATAATGACGACATGGCACGACTTTTAAAAATGTGTGTTTATTTTTCTCCTCGTTAGCCCCGACCCGACCCGACCTTATGGACCAGAGCAGAAATGGGTCCTTCCATCATTGAGTCTTTTAAGAAATTAAAAAGAAATCTTTTTTTTTGTTTACTTTTCAACGAATTCAAAAAGTTTTCATTGTTCGAATAAAAAAAAATAAATCATTTAACAAACAAAAATTATGAAATAAATGATTTGACATCCATATTATGCTTTGCAGTCTAAATGAACGATGGTTAGCCACTAACAGTAAATGTTTCGCTCTGGTTAGCAATTTATCTTCTTTATAGGTTTTACCTAAACGAACAAAATTTTCAAAGAAGGTCCTTTTGTCCGTTATTATTTTATGATGATATTGCATACGAATGGACATTCCTTGGATTATTTTGACAATTTACAGGATTTTTCTATTTAAAAATTTTCAATATAAAAACTCGCGTTGTTTCAGGGACAAAAGCAAAAGCAAACCATAAATAAAATAAAAGGAATAATAATGTTGAAAGGACGAAAGAACCATCATTAAAGTTTCTCTTTCATTTAGATATTTAAGTAATTGAGAGAATGTTCAAGAGAAAAAGTAAACTAATTTTTAAGAAATTCCCTTGGCTATATGAATAAGCTTTATGTGAGTTAAATTACTAATCTTACAGATTAGATACTTGGCTATTGTTAGCACAGAACTTCCGCAAGAAAAGTTACTCCCTCTTCCTTTCTATACATTTGGCTTCTTTTAGCCAAATGAATTCATAATATATATTATTTGAATATTAATTAGCGGTCGGTGAAGTGAAATCTGGAATTTAATTTCAAAAGGATTAAGAGAGAATTTTTTTTTTAATTTTGATCTAAGGACTTTTTGTTATAAAAATAAAACAAAATGTTATTAAAAAAAAAGTCTTTATTATTCAAGTAGATTAACGTTGAGTGGGAGTGATTAACCAGTTTGCTTAATGAAGACTTCCCAGCGTAAAATCGAAAGCAGCCATCAGCCAGCTCAGTGGAATAAATTCCCTGATGTATTGTGTTTTGTTATTTACAGAATCTCAAGCACTTGGATACATTAATTGGGATGTTTGCGCCTATTGTAGGTAAAATTATGTACCTGTGTAGGAAAATAAGGGGCAAGTTGTTGATTCGTAAGAAAAAAATTCATTTGAGACATTATCATATTTTTACACATAGCAGCAATGGGAACAAAGTTAAAGAGTTCATCTAAGAATGATAATTTAGACAATGAATTACCATGTTTGGATAAACAAATACATTCGAAACTGGCGAACAATTTGGATTTGGAGCAATGATAATCCACAGGCACTGTAGAAATACCGCACCGTTACTTCACAGAACATGTTTGCTTTTGGTTTGGAGCATAAATAATTATTTTCACCATACGCCTGTAAGGCCTAAGGAATTTGAAATGCAACTTAAATTGTACACCGCTAGTGAGAAGGAATATATCGATTTGAATGGTGTCTTCTGCCACAGTGGTGATAACTATCTCATTTATCCACGAGTTGCATCCAGTCAAAACTCGATGTATAGAGTGGGAATCGAACCGAGACGTCTAAGTTAACAGTCAAGGTCTGCAGCATTGCCAACAAATATTTTTACAAAAAATACCTTAAACATCGTTTTATGGTCAGCGGAATATTCTAAAGATTGAACAGCAAGTCCTGTGGAAGATGGTGCTTCCTACCATAAAACCAGATTAAAATATAAATTTATTGAAAGAATCATTTGATTGAATACATAATGAACCAGAAAATTGCCTTCTAAGATTTTATGATTTAACACTACTTGATTATTTTTTTAATGGATTTGTAAAAGTCGTTAATCAACACGTGGTCTGAAATGCTTCCAAAATAAGTTGATACTTTGACTACTGAGGTCCATTAATCAGATCCATGGGTAATAAAATGCACGACTGGATCGTATGAACTTGCTCTTGTAGCTAACAACTACAATTGACGTTGTAACTATGATTGACGTTGTGGCAGGTAGTCTAGTTCTGGTTAGGCAGGTTTATGTGAGTAATCAGTAATGATACTGTTATATCTGTTATAGTTTGAGGAAATATATTTAAAAAATAATCCAAAATCGTTTATGTTAAAAAAAAAATAATGTTTAATGTATAAAATGTTGAACACATTTTTAGGAATTAACAATTGAAACGCCAACAAAGTAATTTATAATATATGTATAAAATTTTCATTTAAAAAAAATCAGTTTATCGCTTTTGAAAATTCAATTTAAAAAAAAATTATTTATTTTTTAAAAATCGAAAAAAAACATTTTTTCGAAAATTTGAATGCACAACATTATTTTTACTTTTATGGAGCATTTGCATAAACAAAAAATATACAAAGTGGTCCTATGGGTAGTACCGTTTATAAGTATGCAATATAATATATGTATTTACTTAAAAGTGGATTTATTGCACTAATTTAAGAACAATTAGATAATTTCTTATTAAAATCCTTGGAGCCGTTTTTGAGAAAAATAAGTTTTACCCTTTTGGTAAAAAAATGTTAGCAGGTACCGTTATTTTTGGCTTTAAAAAAAAAATTTAAAAAAACATGTGGGCATATCACCGATAAAATAATATGTAGGTACCAAATTTGAAGAAAATCCATCAAACGTTTAGGCTGTAGAATCGCGGGTGGACAGACAGATAGAATTGTGAGACCCACACTTCATTGTAATGTCAAGTTTTGATCAAAATTTCGAGTTTGATTTCTTAAACGAATCCAAAACTTGTCATATAGCACCTACATATATGTATATCGCAAGTAAAAATATTTATATGATTATTTATTATAATTTCATGTTCTAGTTAGTACTGGCTTAAATAAAAACACTGTATTGTAATAAAGCTGTGTTCCCATAGCTTGTGCATAAAAATGGAAACACCGTCATTTTTCCAAGAGTGGGGGTCTATCAGAGAGCGACAAAGTTTCATAAAAGTACGTTAACGCATTAAACAAAAATGTTTGCCATATTTTAAACGTTAAACCAAAAGTATATTTTTAAAAATGTTTACTAACATTTTGTGTGGAAAAAATAATTTAAATTATTGGCCCAAAATTTTAAACAATCCTCGTTTAGAGAATAAACCCAGCTCTAGTTAAAGAAGACGTTTAGTTGCCAGTTCTTGTCTAACTTTATCTTAATTTTAAACACATTAAGCAACTCTTCTAATTAAAGTAGATCTTTAGGACTCGTTAGTCAAACTTAAGTTGAACACATCTTATTTTTAAGGATAGATTAATGAAACAGAACGAAAATTAAACACAAGCACAAAAAATATATTCCTATATTAATAAAAAAAGACTCGCTATACAATTGGAGGTATTATTTTTTAATTTTTCCCACCGAATATAATCGAACTTTTGTTTCTTCAAACAGATATCTTGAATAAAATTCAAGCTCTCGAACTTTATATATTTTTCACTTTCTAAAAATCAAAATCTTCAAAACTATTATAAATATATTCTTTTTCAGAAAACATTTTTCTTTCATTTTTTGTTATGAAATGACAAGCCTCAACTGGAAAAAGTATAGTTTAAGAAAGATAAAGAAGCGTTTTGCTCTGTTTAAAGTTAAACGATCTCTTTAACGTTAAAGTATACTTTTTGTAGTTTAAAATTATCAAAAAGCTGACCCCCCTTTTAAAACTAATTTTTAGAGTCGACTCCCATTTTAAAACTCATTTAGAGTAGGGTTTAATTGTTTAAAATTGTCCGCTATTGTTTTTATTTATTTTCAACTTTTCTAATGACACGCCTCTGACAGCATATGTATGTATATTTTTTTTTTTTATTTTTTCCTTTATTTGTCATTTTCCATATCCTATGCGTGAATTCCATATTAGTCCAATAAATCAGAACTATAACAAAATACAAAACAGAAAATAAACGTCTGATATGCCCAAAGGACCTATTTGACAATAAGGTCCTACATCTCCATCGGAAAACTACAATTGTCATAAGAAACTACAATAAAAAAAGAAGCTTAGGGAGCGTTTTCTTTTTATGATTCCATATTGAAAAATAACACAGGCAGTTGTGATACCTTATCGCCTGAATAGTCCTTAACGGATTGAACCAGTTAAGTAGAAAGTATTTTATGGTTAATATTCCTAACAACTTATAGAAAAGACCACTGTATACATATAATATTTTGTAAGTATTGTAGAGCACCAGCGTGCGACTCCAAAAATCTCTTATTTTTTGTTGATTAAGCTTCATTTTATAAGTTGTGTGTGATTGCTCTCGGCTCATATAGAATCTTTTTTTCCAATAAAAATAACAATAACTCATGACGATGTTTTCATATACAATGTGCCTTCATACGAGTATAGCCAAAATTATATCGTCTCCCCCTCATTTTTTAATTATTGGCATTTTTGTCGACTTTACCTGGGAGCTGTGCGTATAGCGTATAAGATTCATTATTGGTGTTTTTATGTTGATGTTGACACACATTTTTTTTTTTTTTAATGATGAAAATTCTCTCATGGAACGTTTTTCAGTCCAAGTGGAAAATGCATTTTCATCTCAAAAAAAAAAAACGAAAGAGATGATGAAACGACTGGGAATTTATACAATTACGTGCTATATAAGACTGTACCTCAGGTAGCACAGGTACTTTCTGTTAAGGAAATCGTGCGTTTATAATTCAATGAGTGAAATTCATTTTCACTCAAATTAAAAAAAAAATTAAATAAATTGTTGATACTGAAAATTTAAGTGCAGTGAAAATAAATTGGTTTTCGGTTCTTAATTAGAACATATAATTATTATAGCTTATAACTCAGAATTCATAAAAAAAAGAAGAAATACAAAACAGAAGTCTTCAATATAAAACAAAAATACAAAACAGAAGGATCAAATTTAATTTAAATTTCCTTTTTTTAAATTATTCTGTTGTCTAAAGGGTTTAGCTCAGACAAGCCAACACTGTCGAGGTTTATTTTGAGAGCAATCATATCCCTGACAGTTGACAGGAATTATGTGACAGATATTTGATAGTTTGATTGCTGTCAATTGTCAGTAATATTATACTAGGTCCGTTCAGAAAAATGAGATCGCACACACTTTGCTCCGCAAGTTTTTTCCCTCAATATTTGACAGAAAAAACTGAGAATCTTAGCTGAGTTTATGTAAGTGAGATTTGTTTTTTTTTGGAACTGACCTAGTAATATCCCTGACAGTTGACAACAATCAAGAAGTAAGAGGAGAAACTTCCAAAACTTCAAAGTATTTCAATATAATCAAGAAAAAAGTATTTACGTTACCTTTTATTCCTATTTAACACTATAAGTTCACGGAAACGCAATCGAAATTAACATAATGTTGATTTACAATATTTTCAAAATTGTATATGTACAATGTGCATACTTTTTAAATTTTGCTCCCACTCACCACTGTAACTGTAAATACTTAAATCATTTACCCAACCATATTAATGCACCACAATTGGGGCATTTGCGTTGAATTCTTTATTATTCTGCAGCGAAAAAATATTAAATGGTTTAAAAATTCCACAAGAGTAATTATTTAATACCTTGGAATTTCAAGGATTGAATCGCATAGTAACGATATAGTAATTTTATATGACTTTGGGCGGCTTGAGTATAGCAAACAACAGAGCAACCAAAAATCAGGAAGCGAATAAAAATTTTGTAATAACTGTACCAAAGGTAATTTATATAAATGATGAATAAATAATTTAATTTAATTTACATACATACATAAATAAGTTCTCGGGTAACAAATGGTACTTTTGCAGAAGAAATGCAAATATGTACTGCGGATGCAATTTGGATAAATCTAAAGAACAATAAGTGGGGCAAAACACAACAGTAGTGAGAATTTGACATAATTTTTGCAAATGGCGTCAAATGTCATTTGGCTTTGAGAAGCATATTGTAGAGAAAAATTGACGGTAACTATGATGAATGCTTTCACACAAGGAAACTGTGTTCACAACAAATTTGGAAAAATGGGCAATTGGGGGGTGGCCGTGTTGCGATAGTTGTGTGCTCGCCTGTCAACCTCGTGGTCGCAGGTTCGGTTCCTGCCCTTGTCTATGTCTTCTTGTTTTCCATTAAAAACCAATTCTAAAAATTGTCATAAAATGAGTTGCTGGTTTGCTCATTACATGCTGTTCAGGCATAACACTAACAACATGTGACTGAGTAAACTACTCATAAATATGATAACGAATAAAATAATGCGAATTATAAGAGACATAAATAAATAAGACACGGTAATTTTCTCCCCATTAGTTCAGCCGCCATCCCTTGAGATAAGATCTGAGACAACAATCACCGTCTCAATACGTCGCGCCATACATCTTTCTATCCTTCTTTCTCTTCTTTCACCGGATGCCGCGCTGTGTTAAAAACATATAAAGGGTATTCATAATCCCTTGAGCGCGTGCAAAATTATAAAAAAAAAAAAAAAATAAGTGGAGCGAAGAAATTAATATTCCCTGTCAACGATTTGAAGAGATTTGTCTGATGTTTTCTTTTGAACTACATGTAGTGTGCAATCAAGCCAAAACACAACAAAAGTAATCGGTAAAAATCTTCGGCAATTTTGTTTTTTCGACTGAAAGGTACAAGATATTTGTAAAGCAATTAGAAGAAAAGGTCAAACAAATGTCCAGAAACTATATTCCCTGAGTAAGTGTGACTTTGTCCCATAAAAGTTGGCTGACTTTCATTTTGAAGGATGTGTTCGTTGATAATGTACTTGGTCACTATTACACGACAACTTTTGCGTAGTTACACTTCTTAGATTTGTTTTTTTTTTTAAATTTTGCCGGGTATTATAATTTTTTTAGTTCTCTTTAATTATGTGCCTTGTTTCGGTATTAAAGAGCTTAATACTGTTTCCTATACTTAAAATAATTGATTTAAATAGTAAAATCCAGAAAACGTCCACTCGAACCATACCGAGTTTAAAAATTGCATGGTGTATAAGTTGGAGAAATCGGCATTCGAAAAAAGCTTGTGAGTATTCACCTGAGTTAATTCAATAGAAAGAAAGAAATTTAACTGTCACGCTTGCCAATTTTACAAAATGTCTAAACTGAAGCTGAGTGTTCCATTGAGTAACTGTCTTATTATTAAAACGCGACTAAATATTACCTGTACTTTTGAAAGATCTTGAAAGAAATAGTATGGTGTGATTCGAATCCAGAACTCTTGCTTGATATATCCGTAAGTAATGGTAAACAGGAAAAAAACTCTACGCAATATACGAAAATGCCTACACGTATAAAAATCACAGAATAAACCACTAAAATGTTGTATTTTTGTTTAGTTAACATTTTTAATTTTTGTAAAACAGTGATCTACGCTTAGAATATTTCCCATAGCATTGCTCATTTTAGGTTAAATTTCGACCTTTTCTAAAGGACATTTGTATAAATTTTAACAGAAAAATTTTGTGAAATTTTTTAAAAAATTGAATATTCAATTTTATTTATAGGAGAATCTATACAAAAAAACATTTTAATGATAGATACCGTTGTTTTTATTTAAGGAACATTTTTTCCAAGTTTCCAAAAAAATGCAAACAAAAATCACAAAGTTTTGAAGAAATCGGTGAAGTCGTTTTCGAAATCTTGAGTTCTAAATTCCAAACAAAGGTTTCTGAAAAAATTTGGCTTACCAATACTGTTTTAAATTTCAAGAAGCTTCTCCATAACAAAACTTAAAACAATCAACTAATATCGACAATCAAAAAATAACCATTTTTTGAAAAAAAAATATTATTAATTAACTGTTTATTTTTTTTTTGTTAATATTTGGACCCGTTTTCGAGAAAAATATGGGCATATTACACAAAAATCAATACGTACTAAGTTTAAAGAAAATCCATCTACCCGTTTGGACTGTAGGCTCACGGGCAGAGAGAAAGACAGACAGACAGAATTGTTAGGCCCACGATTTAAGTCTTCGCTATTATATCGTAATAGCAAATTTGATCAAAATCTCTAGTTCGAATTTTGTTTTCTTATTTTTTTTTTATAATTTTGCACGCGCTCAAGGGATAAAGGGTATTATATGTTTTTAACACAGCGTGGCATCCGGTGAAAGAAGAGAAAGAAGGATTAAAAGATGTGTGGCGCGACGTATTGAGACGGTGGTTGTTGTCTCAGATTTGATCTCCAGGAATGGCGGCTGAACTAATGCGGAGAAAATTACCGTGTCTTTTTTATTTATGTCTCTTATAGGAATCGAACGAGGTTGACAGGCAAGCACACAACTATCGCGCCACGGCCACCCCCGTGGGCAGATGTTTTTAAGAATCTTAAATTTGCCAACGCAAGTAAAAACGGTTAAATTGCAGTTAGCGTTAACATTAACATTAATTCCCTGTTAAGAATTTGTACCGTATACCCACAATAGTAGGAACACCGAATTCTAAACTGTTAGAACCGATTAAGGCAAAAACATGATATTAAGTAAGCCAAGCACATGTTGAATGCTTGGCACTTAATTTTCCGGCGTTGAACTCATTAACCCAGGGAGAACTGTGTTACCGACGTGAATTTACTCTTTGTTATCTATTGCTTCTAATTCTTGTCGTTAATGACATTTTGAAAATGGTTGACAAGTCATATACCTATATGTAAAGTAATTTTATTAATTTTTTTCTCACTCTCAACCTTAATGGTTGTTCCCTCATTATTTTTCTAGTGAAAGAATTGTTTCTTATATGTATTAACCAATACATACATTACATATCTCTGAATGGAAAATATAGTTGAATGTAGTAAAAATGACTATCAGTACGTAATTAGGTACATATAGCTAGATCTACCTAATCGACCTCATTCAGTTCTTGTGTCATTCAGCTGTCAATTTTTGAGTGATTTACTTAGATTTAATTACAATTTTTCTTCATTAGGCTTTATGCATTAAATATTATATTAATTATGGCGATGGGATGAAGAATAAAAACCCAACTCATAAATATTCAAAACAAAAATAAATTCACGCCTCGAGAATAATAAATGAGGAGAGAGGATATCAATATTATACACGGGTTAATTATGGTGTTTGTGGTTAAACCAATATTTATATGTATGTGTGTGATGCCCATCATGATATATGCATATGCTTCAAATCAATTTCAAATATTACTTAACAACTTTTCACATATTCTTTATCGTATTAGCACCACCATTATCCTAACTTCTGGATTATAGGTGATACATAATAATAACATGATGATGGCAAAAGGATATAAAGATACTTGCAAATGTACATAATCATAATCTCATGTAAGAAATACTCGCATATGCCTTTGCCTTTAGTAGCTATACCTACTTAGAATTCATAAATAAATATCCTTTGAAGTGCAATTACGATGACGGTTTGGTGTGAGCATATTTTATGAGGGTATAAGGTGTTTTTGATTTAGATATGTTTGTGTATGAATTGGCAACTAATTTTGTTGGAAATCAAATAAATTTAAATGTTTATATTTTTAAATTTAAGTAATTTTGGGATTTCAACTTTCAAAATGTTGAAATGATGTAGAAACAAATAAATTACTATCTATTTAAGTAAACTTTAAAACGATCTTTTCCATAATTCTAAATACAAACATATTTATGTACATAATTTGTGTTGAAAAAAATGATTAGGTACAAAAGTTCGTCCTCTTAGAATGAAAAAAATTATTAAACCATAAAATCCCTTCGCAATGAGTTTTAACATTCTTCTTTTGACACTCAAATTATCTTGATATGATATATTATATTTTTGTTTGGTAATGTCTGAAACACAACTGATAAATGATTCAACAGTATTAAAGTCATTTACAACAATTCTAATTTCGTTCTTGACAGAGCCCATTATTTAACAAATAAATTTATTTTTGTTTTCTTGAAATATTATAATGGTCTTTTGGGTTTTGCATAAATAAAAAGGAATTTGTAAAATAATGATCTCACACATTAAAAAAAAACTCAAAGAGGTTTTGGTTAATAATTTGCATATTCACTTTTGATTCTTAAAGTGACTATAAAATGGCATTATAGAGGACAAATTTGAGAATTATTTAACTGCTGATATGGACATTTATTTATGAATATTAAATTTATATAATGCCGTAAGATTTTAGTCGATTTAGTAATATGTTAAATCATTTTTTAGTATGATACTAGGATAAAAAGAGGTTTTTGTTATTTTAAACAAGTTTAGTATCGTACTATCTTCTTAACATTTCACTAAACTTACAATCACCAAATGGCTACTGTATCTTTTTAGTATAGTACTAAATCCATGTGTCACTTTGACATTTACAAACGTCAAAAAGTTATGTTTAATTAATTGTTTGCACTCTTTTGGGCGTGGTCAGCTGCAGTTTCTTCAGAAATTAGGTTTAGTATGGTGGATGGTGTTAATTAAAAAGTGTTTAAAATTTGGAATAATTTAGTAAAGTAGTCACATGCTAATAACTTAATATCTGTTTACAATTTTGCACCAATGTTATTAGGCATTCAGTAATTTTGATATATTAACACATCTGAGTCGAGCAATTATATTAGTACTAGAATTCAAGAAACATAGTTTCTATAAAGGAGGCGGAAATAAAACTATACATTTAAATGAACTAAGGGCCAGTTGTACAAATATTTAATCCGTGATTTAGGAATGTTCACTATTAAATTTCAGCGGATTAACTGGGGGTCAACGAAGAGACACGCATCCGAATTGCTCCTATTATATTCTTGAACCGCGAATTATCGCTGAACCAGGTTGAATAGAGGCAAGCAAAACTATTATGGGAGAAGTGGGTTCATTCCCCCCTCTTAGCTGAGAAATGCAATTTTTAAGGACATAATAAAAAAGTGCTACCACCAAGTTTTTTTCATATTATTTTTGACCGGAATTATAGCTATTTCACGACTTGCCAAGGTGGATCATCAGATTCCTTTGCTCTTTTTCATTTTAATCGAAAAACTTCGTGTGCCTTTATTGTATATTGAACCATGGCCAAGCTGCTTTGAAGCCAACGCACTACGCATAAACAGAAAAACTTGCATTCTGTTGGATCTGATCATGTGGACTCGGTGGCGTGATCCGTTGGTTTCTAGGCCCACCTACCGGCTAAACGGAGGCGAATAAACCACCATATCTATTCGATTTTTTCCTTGCCTCTATCCAACCTACACATTCTAGCCTTTTATTATACCTCATGCAAATCACCCTATATAATTATTTCGGCCAAAATGACTGCTCATAATAAGGGGAATTTATCGAAGCTAAATGAATTTTGGAGGGGGCGAAACTCATAATACCCCTGATAAAATATTTTGGTAAACAACAACCCCGCCAAATAAATCTGAATTTATTAATTTTTTTAGTTTTACTTTGTCGGGCTGAGTAATAATTGATATGATATCATTTTTCGCTAACAGTTTTCAGGTGAACTACTTAGGTGGATCACAAGCTAAGCTTTCAACCGGATCAATAATATCGTAGGAAGAAATAAGACGAAGATCTAGTTTCCAAATTTAGGAGATATTCTTACAACTTAGAATAGAAATCTACTAACATTTCAGCTTCCATAAGATTTCGGTAAGGCGAAGGAAGTTAAAATGTCTTATCGAAATTAAAATGTTAGTTGGTGTTGGTTATGGAAGAATCGAAGTAATTTTTTTACCTCTTTGAAAGGATATTAAAAAAAATTACTTTTGGACATACAACTGTTTTGAAACATTGTAAAACTAAATTCATGCACATTTCAAAACATTTTTTTTCCCTTAAAGGTAAGGTGCGAGTTACAATATTCCGCTCTAGGAAGTTTTGCTTCGTCTTGTAAGCTTCGTGCTTTCAATAATATTTTATTGAAAATAGTTTGTTTGAGGTGTTTTGCCACATTAAAGTTAAGATCGTGGAATACATATTTTATCGTTTTAGTATTGTACTAACTTTTCATATGATATGCCACTTTGGTATTTATAAATGTCAAAAAGGTGCGTTTGTTTACTTTTTCATTCGAACTGTCACTTTTTTAGGCAAGTCTATCTTGGAGAATTTATTAAAGTAATGACCGCCGAATACATGCATATTTTAGGCAGTCTGGCTTATCAACAAATTTTTTTTTGTTTCTTTTCCAGAGCTCCGAATTAAAGTTTCTTTTTTCGTTACGGAAAACTATAGTACGGGAACGCTTTAAGCCTAAAAAAATTAAATACATATACCAACAGAAATTCTAGTGACAGCCGTCTTCAACAGCTGGTTTCTACTTTTTTTTTAAAGCAGAAATAACTATTTGATGTTTTTTAAAGATTAGAAATGTATAAATCATTGGTTGGAAAAAAAATCAATGCCGACACAACTCGAGAAGAACCAGAGAACCATTCCTGTGTACGTGTTGTTTGTTATTCGACAAAAAATGAGGGAACCTTAAATTCTCTGCCGAAAACGCACGGGTAAGATGAGAGTCACACTTAATAGATCTACTTTTGAAGGATTTGTCACTTCCTCGAAAGAGACAGTGACAAAGCCCTACCAAAATAATATTAGATGGAATAGAGGCTGGATTTGAGAGCCGAAAATTTCCAGAAGGTGGGCTAAGTAATTTTTCAGAAATTAATATTCTTCCCGTACAATCGTTCTCGGAAAAGATTTTTTTTATTATTACATAAATGGTTGCATATCTTATGGTGTTATTTCTTGAGCTTATGATTTTTTATTCACATCCAATGTTTATTTTCTTTGATCTCTATATTCAACAAAATACCTAAACATACAAATATGTACTTTGGGGCCTTGGGACAGAATTGATTTTTCTATAAATTTAAGAAGGTAGATATTTAAATAATAAGTAGGTAATAAAAAATAAATATTGGGCCTTATGATTAAATCAGATTTAAGGAAACAAAAACATCTTTCAAACAAACAATAAGTATGATTACGATCCTTAATTTGAAAAGTAAATTGCTAAGAAGAGTTCCTGGAAAATCACTTATTTATGTTGAAACCATAGTCAAAAACAAATTCTTGAGTCCATCAATTTAAATCGAATTATTTTTATAAGTGTGAAACCTTAATGATTGGAAAAACCAAGGTTTCCGAAATTTTTAAGCAAATAGTCTAATAACCCACATACTTGTCCTAAAAGGTACTTTCCATAAATTAATCCAACTAATGTTTTTATTTCGAAGTAAGTGTGTTTGGACAAGGAGATATAAATAAGTAGATAAAAGGGCCCATCATTAAAGAAAATGTGGAGGATATTCTAATATTTTTCTAACGTAATTAGTCTGTTCTTTTCTTTTAGAGTACCTACATGCATACTCGTACACTCAACCATTTTTGTGTATAATGTCAGGAAAATCGTAATTGCTCATTAATGAAATAAGTAGGTACTTTGCGACACAAGTATTGAAGTACATTTATGTATGATGAGGGAAAACATAAATTGCCAAATAAAGTAGATATGTCGGTACGTACTTAAATTTCAAAATGGCACGTAGCGGTACTTTAGTTAAAGATAAAAGCTACAAGGCAGCAACTTCAAAAGCAATCAATCACACAGTTTTATTAAATTGCTTTCCTAATTCTCGCCCCTCTTTTATGCAATCAGACTTTTACATTACATTGTGTTTGCACTCCCTATTACTCGTATATAAGCTAATCGATTGGTATGGTAATTTTTCTTTTATATATATGAATAAGTTTGAGGGGTTGTGTCCGATTGGAAAACCATTACTCTATAGGTATGAATATATTTGTGAAATAAATTATTTTGAGAAATAAATGTTGTTTCTTCTTCATTGCCATGAGCACGACCAGTGGTTGAAGGATATTATACTCGAATCAGCGGTTATTAATGGAACAGATATAGCTACAGTTGAAACCGCTTAAATGAAGAGACAGTTTGGATAACAGCAAAAATGTTTAAACAACCAGGTTTCGAATAATTGCAAAATAATTTCAACTCTATAAACCAAACAAGTTGTGTTTTGTTTTTGACATAACAACATAAATAAGCTAAGACAATTCATGAACGTATATTAAGCCTTTCTCAATTAAAATACAACGCCAATTCCATTTCTAACCCATGACTTTTATAAGCAAAGAATAGAAGTTAACTCTCGAGTTAATATGTCCGATTAGGGGTCAGTTGTACAATCGTGTTTCAGCCTGGTTCAAAATTTAAACTCCATTTGACTCTTATGAAGTGGCTGTACAATCAAAATTTACAACTTAACTCACCGCTGAACCCGGAAGAATTTAACTCTATAATTTCGATGGGTTAACTGAGGGTCTAAAAACTAAAATGAACCATCTGTCACACTCCTTTAATAGTGTAAACTAAGCTCCTCAAGTTTCCAGAGACCTACCTGAAATGTATTTGCACTGTCCCGAATAATTTTGTCACTGTTGTCCACGATGAATATCTATCTCATAAGTTAGGGTATTGTGACTCAGTGTGTCATGCCTTTGGTGGAACCAGGGCAGAATCTACTCATTATGGTGTCTTCTTCTGAGTTCTCAAATATGTACGTTTTACCTTAAAAAAAATAATTATTTAAAATGTGTTTAACTTTGTTCTTGTTTAACACAGTATATTTTCTTGTGAAAATATTTATGATGGATTTATAAAATATAAAGAGATGACAGATGACAGTGACACAAAAACAAGGCATACACTCGAATTTCTAGTAGATAGATTACTTTTAACTCTAGTTAAATTAAGCAATTAACTCTCTATTGACTCTCAATTGTGCAATAGTATCGAAAATAAATTAGGTTTTTGCGATAACTCAAGTTTAGTTGATCCGTGGTTTAAGTTAAATTTGTTAAATTGATCCAAAGAAATATAAAGGGAGCGTCCGAAAATCGATGAAGAAATTCTACTCCAATAAGTTACAGCTTTGAAAATAAGCAACATTACCCATATTTAAGAAAAAAAAAAAACGGTTTAGTGGTGGTTTAACTCGCGGATTAGGTGAAATACGTTATTAAGAATAAGGAAGTGGCTTAGCGAAGGAATACGAATTGACAATAATTTACACAACCGTGTTGTAGTAGATTTTCTTTATGGGTTTTCGGATGGACCCTTTTAATCGAACATTTCAATTCGTGAGTTAACTTCTATTCTATGGCTTAGAAAGGTGGAGTAAGGGTTCTTGTTTTTATTTTACTTTTAAATTCCTAAAATAGAACAAATTTCATGTTTTCCATTTTAATACCATAAAACTTATATCCGTATCCATAGATTCACAAATAAGATAAAGTTTATTGAAATTCAAACCCAAAACTAACAGGAAAATTTGAGTACAGGGCCAAGTTAGGTGGGCGTTTATAGTTTGATTTGAGTGACAGACATATATGTATGTAGGTAGCATTATTATCAATTGAAAATTCAGTTAACTGTCAGGGGAATAAAGTTACTTTCTCTTAACTTTCTTAAGCAATCAGATTGGATATAAAAGATTTATTCCTAGGAATTTAGTGATATGTGGCGGGACTACTGAATAATACATTTTTGTTCTACTTGAATCTAAAGAATAAGTATTAACTGAGTTATTTTTGTTGAAAATTGTCATTAGATAATTTAGTTTAGATATGCAATGTATGTATTCAGACATAATTGTTTCTTAAGTTAGACATAAGTGGGGTCTCTCTCTACTTCTCATATGATATTATTCTCGTATTACATATACATATATTTCTCGCATAATATATTATGCCTCACGTAAAAAACATTTTTTCGCATCATAATTTTTCGTATAATATCCGTGTTCTCGTGACCACAAATAAGCCATACTAAGATCGCAAACCTTCGTACGTTTCATCCCCCAAACCCCATTTGTTTACAATCTTGTATTTGTAGCTTTGAAACTCTATCCATGAATAGATGGGAAATCGAAAAGCAAAACAAAAACAAATTACTAGGGCTGTGTTGGCTATGTGTCTATAGGAAGAGGAACAGAAAAGATTCTTGTGTGCGTTTTTATCAATGTGTCTATTGGAAGAGGAACAGAAATGTTACTTGTGTGCGTGTTTCAGCTTGTAGGCAAATGCCAAATGAAAGCAGAGGTTTCTGGTCTTTAAGTTATTAGTTTATGCTCGTGACTACCAATTACATCAAAGTACAAATTTTACAAAGAAAACAATAATAATAACATACTGGGAATTACTTTTCTCTTTCATTCGAAGTATAATTGAGTTCCGATAATTAGTAATGTCGATTTCGTTTCAATAATTAGGATTCGCTACTAAAATCAATACTTTTTGGCTTTGAAAAGAACGATTACGGACGGAATCTCTTTTTGGGACTGTGTGTGTTGCTTGGCAGCTCTAAAAAAAACAAATCTTCAATTCGTTAAAACATCATTATTTCGTTTTAATTTCCCGATTCCGACGCGGGGGAGTTCCTAAGCCCACTTGCACTTTTTTAATATTTGTTTCCAAGAAGTTTTTAACAATTTTTTTTATTTTTTAATATATTAATTTACTTTTTCTGTACACTGCCACAAAATAAAAATTAATTCACAACACAACAATTGAGAAACGTCAAAACAAATATTGTAGTGTGTGTACGAATCTGTGCACAAATCCGTTTTGAATCCGTCTCCAAAAAGAGGTTCAATACGGATCTGTTTTTCCAGAAAAATAATGGTTTTAATTTGAAACGAATTTGATTTTCAGAAAAAAATTGACGGCGGATCGACGGCAAGTCGATGTTTTTGTTGAAACGAAATCGACATAAGTCTATTCAATCATAGAGGGCATTAAGGTGATTGTGATTTTTTTTAGTAATGTATGTTTGTATTTCTTTTTCTATTTGTATTTTTTATGTTTTTTTTATTGTTTTATACTTTTTGACAGAAACAAAACACAGATGTGAAAATCCCTCCATATTAAAATTAATAAAATCAAGTTGGAATGTGTATCGTTTTCGTGGAAATGTCTTACTTTGCTGTACTTGGTAGTCACGAGGACACGACTAATATCTCAATTATATGATTTTGTTTATGTTTTTTTTCACATGATACTTTTCTTCAATGTTATACATAATGTTTATATGTCTCAAATGGTGTAGACAATTGTCGCATGATATTTTTCACCCATTTAATAATTTATCACATTGTATATTGATGGGTTCTCCCACTCTTGTAGTATATATTTTTTTGTGGGAGAAATGGTGAGAGAAGTCTCTCACCAGCCATATATCACTTTTCTTAATAAGAATTGAATCAGATTTAATCTCCTTGTAAGCCTCGTTCGCTATGAAATCGGATAACTCGATTCGATCCAACTGTCATAAATACTGAATATTGCATAAGAAAGTGAACCCCAAACGCAAATTTTGAGTATTTTTTTTTAACCTATGCAAGTATACAGGAGAGAGAGAAAGAGATAAAACTCTACATAGAGATTTTTCACATACATCTCACCTTTTCAATATGGCGGCTGAGATGCATTTTTCTGCAGGGCAAATTACATAAGTTCAGGGTTTAGGCATATTTGTATGGCTATGGTTGAATGTCCGTGTCCTATTCTTAATTTTGTTATTAACGAATTTTTTAGATCGAAATGAGCTTTATCGACGATGATGAAGTTCGACTGAAATTCCTTAAAAAAATAGTCACGAGTATTTAGTGACCTTGAAGTTGTTGCGCTTTATACATTATTGTTTTCTTCACAAATATTAAAACAACACTGACAGTTACAGCTTTTTGTAAAAGATGTAGAATGTTGCGGCAGAATGACAGGTAGATATTGGTGCACAATATACCCTCACACATTCATAGAAGATCATTTGGATTAAAAATCGTGAATCTCAACTAACATATAATTTGAGAATAAATATTCCTAATTTTATTCTAAAATGAATTAAAAAAACGCAATGACTTCATGAATAACCGACGCCATTAGATTAAAGACAAAATTTGACATTTCCCATAAAGAAATATCCATAGCAAGGAGATAATTCGCTCTGGCAATACAGTTTTCTCAAGCATAAAAGTTAAATAAACCCAAACAATATTCTGCATTAACATAGAAATTATTTAGTCCAGACTTTGTTTTTCCCCCAATTGCCTTCTAGCTTAAATAAAAAATTATTGCCTTCTATATTTAAATGACATTTTAACATGTGAATGATTGTATTCACTAATTCTTCGTAAAATCCTTAACACCATTTGCATAAAATGAATTGTGTCTGTCAAAGACCCAAACGTTTATTGTATTGCTTCAGATTGTTCAAAACAAATTTAAATAATTTGCCCCACTCTGATACCACTATCATGATAGCGTCGCGTCGCTTAGGCTTTTTTCCGAATTGCTTTTTAGACATTTTTTATTTCTATTTTTACACTTTTAAATTGCTGAGCTTAAAGCCAAGGGACCACTTTGCTTTTTTTTTAACAAAGCAAATACAAATAAAAACAACAAATAGGGAATAATTCAAAGAAAACAAACATAAAATATAAATAGAAGACAGCATCCTTGCACAAGCTCATCAGGCTAAATAAATCAAGAATGCAGAATCGTTATAGGTATGTCTTTATCTTTGTATACCAAACCAATCTAAGAGACGCGCTGTCGTCAACATCATAAGGATAATCCTCACTGGTAAAATAAGTTGATGGTGATGTAAGGAATTTTTAAATTAAATCTGCATACCTTGTTGCAATTGTTTGTATTAATCGTATATCCATAAACATCTCTTGTAAGATTTGTCATTTTTGTTCAATGTTTTCTCCTTAAAGAGTCGAAGAAATCTTATTTAAAAATTACATACTCCTTGAAGTGATGGACTTTGAAATTCTTAGGCCACATTGCAATGAAAAATGAAAATACTTTCCATCTTTTTCGGAAACAGAATATGAAAATATGCTGAAATGTGTTTAAAATGTTTGAAAATGACGCAGTATTTAGAATGTAAGGTAAGTAAGTTTAATATGTCAAAGAGTTCGGTCAATTCAAAATGTATATCTGGTTTAATACGTTCTGTATTTATTTCTCCCGGTCGCATAGCCCCTTATGGCTTTCAAATATCAAACACACTCCAAACAAACGAGTGAAAAACAACTACTTGTTAGACACAATTGCAGGGTGTAAATGCACACTACTTTTTTATTTATTCAATAATGCTGTGATTTGTTGATTTTGTTCTAGTTTATTCACGAATATTCAATTAAAAATAAAAATAACAAAAATTCGTTAGTTCGATAGTTGAAATCGTTCCATTCACTTACACACACGTGGTGTTAAAAATCGATCTAAAGTGCCCATCACTATACAGAGATCGAGACGGAACAACAACTGACGTTTCGGATTAACCGTTGTGTTGTTTGTTAAATAGCTGATTCTGATTATTTATCATGAGTGTGTTTATTTAATGTGTGTTCAATGAGAATGTTCGGAACAGATTAGAACACTTAAGAACATAAAAGTACAGGATTTTGCTGTTCAATGAGAAATTTTCTGTTCTAAACTGTTCTGGTTTGGTGTTCAAAGAGTCTGTTTGGAACAGCTTGCAACACTTTAGAACAGGATTTTCTGCACTTGCTTTTTTAGGTAGTAGGTAGAACAGGTTACGAGTAGAAAAGATTTGTGAGAACTGTCAAATCAATTGTTGTTAAAATAAAAAACATTTCGGTGTTAGATTTAGTTGATGAATCATTTTCCATGTCGGAATCATCTCAATTTCATGAAAAATATTTTAAAAGTAAATTCGACTACTCCATTTTAGATTATTTTTAAGAACGTTTAGCAAAAATAAACGAACTTGAATTGTAGGTAAACAAGAATATTTTTTTTTATAATCTCTGTCAGATGACTGACTGTTCTAAGTTGTTCTATCTTGTTCTGAAGTTTCTCACGAATTTGTTTTGTTCTGTCCTGTTCTGTTCTATTCTGTTCTAACTTTTTCGTCACCGAACAATCTTGTATTCATTCTGAGATGTCCAGAATATTCGGAATACCAGTTTGGCGTTTCTTTATTGCCTGGAATATTCCGATTAAGCTAATTTGTTGTTTCCTTATTCATTCCGGAACGTTTGGAATGCATTCTTTGTATTTAATATTAAATACGGAATGTAAAGAATATTTTCGGAATATCCCCCTCATGTCACTGTCAAATAAGCAAAGAAAATGACAGCTGCCAAATACGGAAACCAAGTAAGCCAATAAAATGGATGGTCAAAAAATCTTTATATTTTTATTATTGAAATTAATATATGTATAAATAATAGTTAAATTTGAGTTTTCATTAAATAATAAATCAATAATATTTTATTCTTACTATTTCCTATAGGGATACCCGTTTTTGTCGTCATGACATCACATTCAAACAGCTGATTAATGTCACCTTGTTATTTTCTATTCCGGATATTATTTTTTATTTTTTTTTTATTCATTCCATTCTGGATAAAATCAAGCTGGACAAAAACAAGCTGTCAAAATTCGATTATTAAATATAGCGAGTAGGTTTGTTCCAATGAACAGTTTTTTTTTGTTTTGGGTTTCCATGAACCCCAGAACTAAGGCAATTTTTCATATTGAAAATAAAAGCCCATTACATTAACTATAAGAACTAACACAGGGGGAGTCTTAAAGACCTTGAGTACCATATTGTGGAAAGGGAGCCACTTACTTTGCCGCATGAACTAAAATCCACCACCGAACTTTTCCCGTTCCACTACTGTCCTTTGCCAAGCATTATCATCATCGTTCTATGAATCGTGTCCTTGTTGTTAACAACAATAGCTTGAAAGGAAAATGTAGGGCGTATGGTATCTGAGAAATAACTAATTGCCTGAATGAGGTTTGATGCTTTGGTGGTATTTATTTTTTCTTCTTCTTCTCCTACTTTTAATAGGTATAAGAATTGAATAGCAGTGAATTTAGCCCTTGTCAATAAACGCCACTCAATTAAGGTTGATGGACATTAATTAAGTGGTAGCTTTAGGTTTACATATGTATATTCCTTCATACACACATATTATTAAATGCATATTGAACTTCACTTAATCGAAATAGTTTTGTGTGATTTTTGTGGAGATAATAAAGTACCTAATTATAATTCTGACATTGGCTTAAATTTCATAAATTGTGAGATTATATCGATTTCTGACATTAGCAAATAAATTAGCACGTGTAGATCGCATGAACTAGCTATATAGAGAAGTACGATAAGCGTCAAAAGTTGAAACAAAATAAATTAATTTATTTATTTTGTTCATAACCAACAGTTGTGTTTAAGATTTTGGAATTTAATATTGGCATATTTAAATGTATCATAGGGAGAAATTAAACCTAAATTTATTGATAAAAACTAAGGCTATTATATCAGAAAAAGGTAAAAATGGACATTTCGTTTTATATATTTTAATGTTGTTTTAGGAAGTGTGTTGTTGTATTTAATAAAACTGCGAAAATCTACGAATTTCAGCGAAAAACTGTCACATCATTTTCCCGTACATCAAACTTTATTAGTTTTTCACAGAAGAAAAAATAATAAAAAATAACAATATACAAGCTGTCAGTTATTGGGTGTGTCATTACAAAAGTTGAAATTAATTTTATGCAATTCCAGAAGTTTTGACGTTAAAAATGTTGTGTTCAATGTGTTCCGGTACTTTTGTGATACTCGTAGTTTGTCTCTCACCCTCAAAAAGTACGGAAACAAATCTATTACATATGTCAAATGAATTGGGTGATCTTATGTTTCCGGTAGGTTAGTTGGCATTTTGTTAATTCGCCCAAAAGCAAATCACCGAAAAATCAACTTTTTATGACAGAAAATAGATTATTGTGCTATTTGACGTAATGACAATAGTCAAAATAGTAAGAACTGCTGATATTTTTGGACGATTTGGCGGAAAAAAATATCATTTTATTAAATTTCAGACCAAACTGATTAAGGTATTTTGATTATGCAGATCTGAAGCATTTAAGTTGATCATAATCACTTATATGACTGTTTACACAGATGGAAAAGTTAGCCCATTAGCGTTTTGAGTTGAACATAAATATTTGGGATATTTTTTATCAGAAAATAGACCTAAGTGGTCTTAAATTTTTCTAAGTTCTGTTTCACTCTAATTTTTAATGATTTGACATTATTTAATTTTTTGACAAGAAAAAAAAAATTACAACATTTTGGACGACATGATTTGGATGATTTAGTTAATTGGTGCAATTCAACTACTGAAATATAACATGTGAAGATTATTTCTGTAATATAACAATAACAATTGTAACCAACAAAAAATGCCCCCGACTGAATCAGTTGAACAAAATTCTTTGGAGATGAGTTAAGAAATTTCGGAACATGAAAAAAGTGTGTTTGCCAAAACAATATTGTTCAATTCCGAGAAAACTTACTGTTCCGAGTTACCGCAAAATTTGAATTGATGTTAAAATTTGCTCTTTTTACAAGCACTTTATATATGAAGAATAGATAAGACATAAGTTCAAGAGGAGAACATAAAATGTTTCGTACCAAATTTGAAGCAAATTCATCTGATCTATTCTCAAACTCAGAGATACATACGAGTAAACTTAAACTTAAATAATTTAAAACTGCTTTTTTTTCACAAAACCAATACCTGCCCTATTAATCTAGTCCAATTTGATATTGATTTTGATGGGATTTTAAATTCTGGGAAAACATTTCAAACTGAACTTTCAATACATAATAAACTAGATGTATGTCCATTTCGATAAATATGATAAGTAAGCCTTCTTATGTCTATTGAAGGATAATAACAAAATTTCATCTATTGAGGATATTAATTAAAGCGAAATTTAATATCCGTTCTTTGTTCTGAAGAAACTAAAATTTCATCTTGATAATAATCAAACATACGAGAAAATAAAAATTGTTTTATATTTTATATAAATGTTGGATAAATTATCAAATTAATATTAATATCTATTCATCACTTAGATTTTAGAATACAATTTTGATTTTGAGTTATTGGATATCAATTTGGAAGATAATATGTATTGTTTCGAAGTTTCGCCCGAAAGTAAGGAAAACGTGAAATGTAAATAAATGATATTATTGAACATGTTAAGAAATGCTAGTTTAGGACTAAAAAAGCTCAAATTAATAGATTCAAATTCGTTTTTTCTACTTAAGGTGCAGCTTCGGCCCTCGGTAAAACTGATTTGACCTTATAAGTGTTTTCTAGAGCGTAGATGTTTTGAAGCTACAGGCCAGAATTAAGCTTCTTTTTTTCACAACGATGATTACTTTTTGATAATAACAACTTTATTGTTTTTCCCTCTTTTCCTTCTTTTTCGTTTGTTTTTTTTTTTGTTTTCTTTCTTGTTTTAATTTTTGTTTTAAATTTTTTTATTTTGGTTTATATAAATTTTCTTTTTATTTAAATGTATCTTAGTAACAAAAACTGTCGAATCCTAGCTTTCATAAAATGTTTAATTGTAGCCTGTGCCTAAGTTATAAGACAATATGTCTTAATGTGTATAGGTTTTTCATGAAATAAATAAATAAATAAAAATAAAAAAAAACAGACTTCGTACTTCACGGGAAGCATTTTAAATCCACATGTTCCATCAAACCGTAGAAGCAGCGATTTTCTTTCTCTTATATTTTAATGAAAAAAAGTACTCTATCGTCATGTAAAGAGTATCTATATCTATTTTCTAAGAATAGTCAAACTAATTTTCTCGCAGCATTTTGCGATAAATTGCTCTGATATTGATTCACTTAAGTTCAAACATTGTACCAGTTATATTCAAAAGCTAGTATCTTAGTTCAGCTCGTATTGAAATTAGCCAAACACATCACTAGTATTTTCTTTCGAAGCACATATCTTATTGTCGAAAGAAAAACAAATTTTATTTGCAATAAGAATGACATTTTTGCAGATAAACAAATAAAAGGAAAAAAACACTCTCTCCTCTTTGAGTTTTGAATAAATTATTGCATAATATAACTACCTAAATATTTCCGGAAGATTTTTGTGTATACTTCATATATGTACAAATATTTTAAATGACTTTTGACTTAATTTGTTTTTGGTTAAATTCCATTAGAAAAAATTAGCAAAATGCAAAAACACATAATAAAATTCAAAAAAATAAACAAACAAAACGACAGGTTAAAAGAGGATTTTAGTCTCAAAGCATTTTATACACATATCTGGTGGTTTATAGTTTAATTTAACGTACAGTTTTGTTCATTAGAATGTTTTTTTTTGAGTATTCTATTTTTTTTTGGTAGTTTCGAGAGAGATAATATTTTCTAAATAAAAGATTGTGGTTTGTGTATTTAAAGAAAATATACACTGAAAGAAAAAAGTGCACCTCTACTGTTTAAATAGAAACAAATGACAGTTATATCTGTCAAACAAAATGTGACATTTTAAACGTCAGTGCCATTTTAATTCAATAGTCTTTGCAAGTTTATTATGATGAAACATACGCTTCAACAATGCTACCGAAACTAAGGAATTTTGTTTCAAAATTATTTTTAGAGCACTTAATTATATAATTTATCATTTGTCATTCTACATACTAGAATTGAAGCGCCGGAAATACTATACTTTGCGTCGAAATTTCGGAGCCCAATCATATTATAAGAATACTGCCACTTTATACGTTTTAGAAAAGTGTTAAAACATCGAGCAATAAATATTAACGAAATTCAAGCCGAACAATATTCGTGTATTTGTCAATAAGCCCCTACAAATTACAATTACCATAAATTGTGTTGTCACCTTAAATATACCATTTTTATTTTCAGAACGCATCCAAATTTTCAGACAGATCTGTCAAATAGTTTACTTGTGGCAGTCATTTTATATAGAAGTTCTCGAAGTAAATTTCGAGAGCTCATTTAACACTATTTTTTTGGGAGAAAAAACTATCAAGCAAACCAAACAAATGCTTGACAAATATTATGGGGACTCTTCACCATAATTTGGAACCTTTCACCACTGGTTTACTCAATTTTGGTACGGTAGTTCAAGCACAAGTGACGCCGAACGTTCTGGTCACACAATTGAAGTCAAAACACCAGAAATATCCTCTAAAATCCATGGTTCGTTAATGGACGATCGGTGAAATGTTTTTTTTTCAGAAATTGTATTGAGTCAGCTGAATGGTTTCAATTATTAACCTTAAGATATTTGGCAACTGGTGGGCATTTCTTCGACTTTATTCAAAACAAAATTTAAAATCACCAATATTTCTTTTAGCACATTTTACTAATTTCCATAAAAAAAACATATTTCCTTTTTCACAGAAAACTGACACTTTCATGTTATTTAATGCAAACAAAATGAGGGAAAAAAGAAGTAGGTATCATACGGGCTTTACCTAGTGGTTTCATATTTGAACATTCATGGCATTTTTCATCATATAAAATTCATATGCGAATTAACGAGTTACATTAACAGAGTGAATGAGTATTCATGTCATTTTTCACCTGTTGAATAAGCAACTCTGAGTTAACTAGTGATTTCACAGCTTACCGTTTATGCCATTTTTCATCACATATAATTGGCTTATGAATAAGCTAGTTACCCCTACTTCGCGATTCCACCGTTAAATATTCACCTCGCAAATCACTTGGTGAATGCCTATGAAAGCCTCATGTTAAATTCATCGATGTTTTCATACCAAATTCATGGGGTGTAGCTTACACTCATTGATGAAAAAGTTGGTGATTCATGCATGATTCTTTTGAAATACCCTACTGGGTATATAAACGAATTAGCTTAATTTATGTAATATTTAAAATTGCTGAACCATGGATCAAAGTTCGAACGACGCAATGGTGACGTTTGTACAATTAGACGATAGGGTTGTTATGGGCGAAGTATCTATGCAAGTGCGAGACTGTAACAAAAAATGCCACGTTCGTTGTTCTTTGATCGTTTTCCATAAAATTGAAATACATGCATGTATGTTGTAGCTGACTTAGAATTACGAAAGAAAGAATTGTTTCAAATCAGGAAAGTTTTACTTCTGGCACGTGTACATAAGTACACACACTCTTTTTTTTAAGAATTCATTAAATGTAACATTTTAAAAAGAAGTCTTACCCACCTTTATTTTATATTCGAGGACTGAATATCGCATTCTTTCTTGTCGTCATTGAGCTCCATTTTGAGAAAACCTTAAAATAACAATAAAATTAAATGAATTAGCAACTAAATGTGAAATACAAGTTGTAAATAAGAAACACAGGCACATTTAAAAAGCATAAGTAAATTATGTAGTTTTGTTGTAAAATTAAACTAAGTTATTTGAGTTGTTGGCCTTTTTATTGCCTAGGTAGGTATACACATAATTCAACCCTTACTCACCCTTTAATATAACAAGCTTATTTATTTAGAAGATTCCGCCCTTCCCTACTTGAAAAAGTAAACTGTTACGGTCATATTGACGCTTAGAGACAACCCTCTACAGTCCTTCTTCCGCACTCGAAAACCCTAAACATAATTTTAATTATGTAATTAAATATTCTTAAATTGACACCTGACAACGAAAGACGTAAGAATATTTTCAAAAAAAAAAAACATCTCAATGTTGACTAAACTTTTTGAGCTCTTATTTATTTTTAGCATTAAAGTCCTTAAACTACAACATTTTCCAACTGAAATTCTATTTTTGGCTTTTGTATTTCATACATACATACATTTATTTAAATTTGAACAAACTTTCGCTTCAAATCCAACCATAACCATCGCCATCGCTGGCATCAATTAAATTTCGTGTCTTGTAGAAAAGTGCCTATGTTGCAGAACATCTATCTATTGTAGAGGTCTTTGGAATACATATAGATATTTATGATAAGTATCCCAGGGGGTAATTCTTCTTTCACAGTCAAGCTGTCGTAATATGTATGCCACAGCCACACGTATAACTTAGAATTGTCCCAAAAGCAAAAGAACAAAAAAAAAAAACACAAGACAAAGTTGATTCTCTTTAATCCTTTTGCAAATTTGCATAAAGCCTGTTTTGCTATGGCGCCATTATTTTCCGGTTTCTCAATTCTTTGATAAGAGTTTCTCTTTCGTCCCGGCCAGCGGAAGGTGATGGTGATGTAGGTCCAAGACTCACCTCCCAGCCAAAAAAAAAAGAAGGAAAATGATGTAACAATAAAGTTTATCATGGTCTTGGCCACAACACTTTGAAAGCAAACGTGTTTGTTGGGACTTGGTGGGTGTGACTTGGTTTGCTTGACGATCCTTAAAATATCCTTGAATTGCATCAGATGAAAAATAACAAGCAAACAAGAAGAGCAACATCCTCACTGTGTAGCACTTTTTACCCTTTTCATGGTATATGTATCTGTTTTTCTGGGGACGGAAGCTAACAAGTCTGTTTAAGGATATGGCAACATCAGGACCAGAACTTAAATTAGTGTTGTCATACCTCTAGGTACTCGTATATAGGAGGCATATCTAAGTTGACAGCTTGGTGGGAGCCTTATATATATATTAAAATGCATTCCGCGGCATAACATAGATGATAGAGCATGGGTACCCTCTATGTGGCTTGAGGAGGAGAAGTTTTTTGGGAAATAGTTTAAAAAAGCTATTATCCTAATAGAATTTAGCTATAGCTGTGGCATCAAGAAGGAAAGTTGGTTTTTAAAGTTTTCCATCGGCGAAATGAAGCACAAAGTTAATGCAGCTGATCCCAGTTTCTAAGAGGATATTTTATAAATATTCACTCTTAAACTAATTTCATTATAACTACAAAGTTTCTGATGCGCTTCCGAAAAGGATGGTGATTTTGGAGAGAACAAACTATCTTACCTGTATATTTTTGTATTTGCATATTTTTCCTAAGGTACACTGATTACGGAATGAAATAATGTTTTGTTGACAACTAAAGTATAAGCTGTGTAGGTAGGTGGTAGATGGGTGGTAGTTAGTAGTTGAATGGTGTAATCTGCAATTTGCAACAATGCAATGGAAACAACTAATCCATGTCCGTATTTCGTGTCGTGAGTGCATATAGGAGGAAACTTTTCAATTTCGTTTAAGGTTCTGTAGAGTTGTATTTTACAATAGAAAGCACGTAACACTAGTTTTTGTATTGGATGGCAGATAAAATGAATTGATAATCTTTTAATGACAAAAGAAGACTTCTTCAAAGTTTGGTAGATTTTTTTTGATTTTTTAATTCTTTACACAAAAATAGGAAAATTTCAGAATAAATTCTGAATAAGGCATTACATTTTGGCTCTGCTCTGTCCTAACAGTTTCTATTGAAATGAAGTCGACTGCATCTTTTCCAACTAGTGTTACCACTTTAGAAAAAGCTAAGTAGATTCAAAAAAAGGAAGGTGAATTTCAAAATCATAACTTTAATAATTTATTTAATTCCAAATTTGTTTTATATATTTATCAACAGCAACATTGAAATGCCATTGAAAATAGTCATAAGAATAACCTTGCCGAAATATATGCAATTCTTTGCAATTCTTCTTCAGTGTTTAGACACCACAGATACAGATACTTCATTTTTACTACTCTTGGGAAACCATGCTTGCCAGAGCTTCCCTGGAAAAAAATATAAATGGTGTACAACGATATTTTTATAAAATTATATTTTTGCATACGTATCTTTATTCAAATTCTTGATTACTTCAAAATATCTTTACATAGTATATTTTTTGTCTATTAATCACTTTCAATTTTCAGCACATATTTTATTTTTTGTTTGAAGTGAAGTTAGATTTAGATTAGAGAATTTAGTATTTTGAAATGTGAATCTGGGCTTACATGAAAGAGTGTAAAATTTTTTTTTCTTGAAGTAGATTTATGGTTTTTTGTTGATTAAATTGAAGTGGATTAAAAAGGGATTTCTAAAAGTGAAGTTGGTATTGAAATAATTAATAAGAGTGCGAAATAGAGAGCAGATTTGTTGTCGGTTGCAATCACCGCTTTTTAAGCGAAGTGTAATGAGCATTGACTGGTCTTTGTCTGGCTACAGGTGATGATGTCATTGCTATTTGTTGTGTAAAAAAAAAAAAACTAAAGAAAAGTATAAGGTGATATTTTTGTGTTTTGCAGGAAACAACCAACACAATGGGGTAATGAGACAAAAGCGAAGAAGTTCGATTAAGGGGCTTAAGTGCCTGCATATCATCAAGAAAGTATGCACAAGACCTAAGTTTCGGTTAGAACATCACATTTGTCAGGTATAAATTTTAGGTAGTTATATGGAGTTTGCTTGCCACTATAAATTCGAAAACCAATACTTTAAATCAAAAGCGAAGAATATCTCTTGCCAATCGCTGCTTTTTTGATCCAAGAATGCAGTTAGTCAGCAAGGATGGAGGGAGAGAAGATACAAGAAAAATAGTGTTACGTCAATGTGGAGTGTCGGTAATGCAGTGCGGATGGAAATCAATATTCCACCTCGAAAAAACTTTGAAATCTTGTCCGGCGCCCTAAATTTTAAACCCCAAATTTAAAAACCCAAAGTAGAAATTTAAATAAAAATTAAAGATCCGAACAAACAGAAACCAATTGGATAAACGTGTCGTTTGTCGTTCAAACTTCGATCGGTGGTCCAACAATTTTAGTTCAGTGATCTTGGCGAGTTCAATAAAGTTCAACTTCGGTTCAAAATTTTATCCGTGGTTTTAAGTCAACGATTTAATTTTTAATCCCACCTACCTAGATAAGTAAAATCTCCGAAATAGTAACGAGATTTGATGGAAGATTATTGAAGCTACCTGATTTAAAATTACTTAATCTACGAGTATTATTTTAATGTAACGTGAGGGCATAAAATGCTTTATTATTCTCTTCGTAGACTTATACAAATTCAAGACACTCACTTCTAGTATTCTTGTTGCATCCATTCTGTTCTTCCACATGCATGGCAATGCTATTTTAGATGTGTCAACAGATTCGATCCCTCGTATATGGCAATGCTGGTCTACGTTTGGAGGCAACACAGTTTTGTTTAATAGTGTTTTTTTCTTAATTTTGCGAAAATTTATTTTTTAATTTTAATTAGTTATATTGTAAGTAAATTACAAAAAAGTTAGAAGTTAATGTGTTCAATGATTTGAATAAGAAAAAATGTAAAAAAGATGATTGTTGATGTTGTTTTTGTAAATAAAAATAGTTTCGGGCTGGTTGTTTTTCATTGAATTTAATTTAAAAAAACAAATACTTTCATGCGGTTTTTTTATGGAAATATTTGTTTAAATATTGTGCCGGTACATTTTTTTTTCAAACAACATTTTTTTACGGTATGAAAAGATGTTTTTTCTTAAATATGTTAGTGGGAAAACATTTTTTTTGAGAGCTAAAGCAAAATCTGACACGAAAACTTCTGTCAGTTTTTCACAGAAAACGTATCGGTTTGACATGTCACTGACATTTCCATAGAAAATTTTTACCCCCAAGTTTTACTTCAAAAAAACAAAATCAAGTATGTAATTCAAAAAATCCAGGATTAAGGAAAACTCAAAAACCACTAAAACCCAAAATCTAAAATGACAGAAATTTAGAATATCGCCATGTAACCAGTTTTTTTAGATCGTAAAATCATAGGCGTGACGAGGGCGTACAATTTTATTTTCGAGGGTCTTGAATTTTTTCTCCAAAACATCGACCCTTTACAATAATTTTGCGCTTGGATAAAAACGAGGGTAAGATTCTATTGCAAGAGTCTCTAAACCTTTCCTGCTGCAAATATAATTGCAGTGATTTTCAAAACACAAACAAACTGAAATGTATAAGATTTCTTTAGATCCAATCGCTTAAAAATACTCAAATCGATATTTTTAACCGCATGGTTTAATATTCTTGCAGCTAAGAGATAAAATCGTTTCTTTTAAATCCACATCAGGTGGTACCAATTTCAATTTGTTTTAAAAAAATATGTATTCCGTTTATCGTCCTGTAGGTCAGCAACGCATTTTCATAATTTCATCCAACCAATATCCAATATAACATTTTTTCTGTTATTATCCACCATAGATACTTAGCTTCGTTTTATGTTGCCATAAATGGATTTTCCTGCCATTTTCATTTTTTGTCGCAGTAAATAAAAACAGCTTGATATAACTCACAAAAAGCAAGTATTTATAGGCCTTAAATCTAAAGCATTCCTCTGCTATCATCAAGAAACGAAATAATTGAAATTTTTCAAGTTGATTAAGAACTTTATTTTTTTTCTTTGTATGTCAAAGGTAAATATAACCTATGACATTTTAAAAGCTTGACATTTTTCATTTTATAAAAGACTCATCATTATGGGTACGATACTTGTTTATGATGGAAGTTTCTAATTCGCTGAAGTGTCAATTTCCATGATGAAAGTAATATACTATGTCTACCAGCAGTCAAGCCAAAGCTCTTCTTTTTACAATGACAAAATGTGAGTTAAATATTATAATCTTCTTTGCGCAATTTATGCACGTTCATGTGCTATAAAATCACAGTATAATTAGGTATCACTTAGGAGTATGAATTAATGTGATAGCTTCATATATCCTCATGTGTACACACTACACACATGCACACTTGTGTAGAAAACTTATAGATACCGTTTTGCTCAGAATATATTTCAACCAAAAAGTTAATCCTTTCTGTGAGAAAGGAAAGTTTACTTTTTGATAGTTTTAAAAACTTCCTACAAAATGTTAAATACGAATTCTCGATTGAAATTAAAGTGCTGTGAATACGAGTAGCTTAATTAGCATAAATTGGAACTTGCGACAGGATAAAAATCAAACCATAAGTAAATCAAATAAAGTAGATAGTAGAGGGCTTAGGGTACATACCTGTGGTAAACCCGTGAACGTCTTAAACGACTTTTTCCACTTGAATTATCAAAATCATGCTAGATACAAGAAGCGCTTGCGCTATTAAATCAGGAGTTAAATTCAGTGAAGAGCAAAAACAGACAACGATCTCTTATTTTTAAGGTAAAGCCGAGGGGGTGGCCGTGGCGCGATAGTTGTGTGCTCGCCTGTCAACCTCGTGGTCGCAGGTTCGATTCCTGCCGTTGTCTATGTCTTCTTATATTCCATTAAAAAAAACCAATTCTAAAAATTGTCATAAAATGAGTTGCTGGTTTACTCATTACATGTTGTTCAGGCATAACACTAACAACATGTGATTGAGTAAACTACTCATAAATATGACAACGCAATAAATTAAAAAATAATGCGAATTATAAGAGACATAAATCAATACGACACGGTAATTTTTTCCGCATTAGTTATGCCGCCATCCCTGGAGATAAATCTGAGTCAACAACCACCGTTCTCAATACGTCGCGCCACACATATTTCTATCCTTCTTTCTCTTCTTTCACCGGATGCCGCGCTGTGTTAAAAACATATAAAGGGTATACATAATCCCTTGAGCGCGTGCAAAGTTATCAAAAAAAAAAAAAGCTTCTTTTGAGGCATTCGGGTTAAATATTTTCTATGGAGCTGTCAGTGACATGTCAAACCGAAAACGTTTTCGTAAAAAAAAAACGACAAAACTGTCTTTTTGACAACCGTAGACCAGCATTGCCATATACGAGAAATCCTAAGTCCACTGACAAATCTTAAATATCATGGTCACGCTCTCGTCTCATTTTGTTGGTCATTTTGAGTCGTTCTTTTCTTAAATCTTGTCTTGATTTCAGTGAGATTAAATCGTTGAATTTGCTAAATCGTGCATTAGGACTTGGACGTACATTGAAACTCATTTAACTCGCAGAATTGCGAGAATTGACGTTTGTACAATTGAAAGATCATCGCGACGTGGGATGTATTTATGCAACTACGAGGCTGGAGTCAAAATATGTCAATTTTATTGTTCGTTGACCGATTTCCACTACGTACAGAAAATCCATATCTTAGGCAATATACGTATATCAAAACAACCATTAGCCTTTTCCAGAGTTGTAACATAAACTTAAAATAAGTTACTTACTTACAAAATCTTTATCTTTCACTTTTCGATCGGCGATTAAACCGAGATTTACTTTTAATCCTTTCGCTTGCTTTTATTAAATTCTATTCGAGTATTCTAATTGCTCATAACATGTATTTCAAACTGTCATATGAAATACTAATAGATTATATATAAAAATAAAATGCACGACTGGATCGCACGAACTTGCTCTTATATTCGATTACATCGTATGCAAAAGATTTCTATTAAAAATCTAAATATATTTTTAAAGTCATTTTTAACTCAATTTGTTCTAAAATAAATTGGTATGACAATATTAAATATTTAATAATATAAACTTAAAAACAAAAGATTAAATCTGTTTAATTAAAGAAGAAATAAATCAAAATTCTGAAATAAATAATTAAACTAATTTGAGCTAAAAAAAAGTACGCCATTTTATTTCTTGGATAAATTTCAATTTATGAAAAAAAAAATTAAAAATCTGTGGAGCAGTTTTTGAGAAAAAAAGTTTTTTTTTTAACTTTTTGAAAATATTTAAAAAAAAAATCAAAAACGCCAAATCATAGGTTTTCAGAAAATACAAATAAATATAATTTTTGAAAAAAAAATAATGAGCAGTTTTCGAATAATAATTTTTTTTAATTTTTTTTTTAAATGATTTTAAAAATACAAAAAAATATTAATTAAAAATATTGGTACGCGGTATAATTTGGGAAACCTAAACCTATATTTTTGTGAAATTTCGAAAGAATCGGTTAAACCATTTATTAGATAGTCGAAAGCAAAAAAAAAAACGGTCCTATGGAAAGTACCGTTTTTAGACATTTTTCTAATTTTTTTTTCAACTATATGATCGGTCGTAGCTAAAAACCCACACTGATTATTTTTTATCAAAATAGTTAGAGCTGTTTCCGAGAAAAATAGGTTTGAACTTTATGGCTATATCGCAGGTACCGTTCCTTTCTGAGCTAACAAAAAATTTCAATTTCCTCTCTGTACAATACCTAAAAAACTCTCTACAGAATTTTTAGAACATCTTTTTTCGTCTTCGCTATCATCGTTATGTTATGTTTGATTGTTATCTCACAACTTTTTTTTTCGACGAATGCATAAATTGCCTTATAGTACCTATAATCGCAAGTAAAAAATAAAGTGGCATATTTATTCGAATTGTTTGCACAGTACTGTATCAACACTGCATTTTAACGGCCCTTGTCCGCCTCATTTTATTGAAAAGACAAATTATAATTTGTAATTCTTAAGACTTAAATTCATAACGGTACTTAATAGCTACATATATCATATAATTGTATAATCATTGAATTATAAACAAACAAAGATGTGAATTACAGTGTAAACGGTCAAAATAAACGTTCTATATCTTTGAAAAACAAAACTGCCAATACTTAAATTTATATTTATGTTTTGCTTCTCCAAGAATGTAGGGTAGTTATTCCTGGATTTCGTTACAAGAAAAAAATATCTTTCGATTCCACCAAATGACAACAAATTTGGAATGTGGGGGAAGCAAAACGAAACGAATAACCAAAGCAAACACAGATTGGCTAATAGCTCTAAGTTAAACAAACTCAGCGAACACTTTATAACTAATGCCAGATTTATTGTTTAATTTGGATGAATATTTTTTGAGATGACGATACACACTTGTTTATTTTTTATGAGGAGAGGACTGGACAACACAATTGAGGAAACTACGCCTGTGGAGAGTGTTATTTTGTGATGATTTCTTTATTGATATCTTTTTGTTAGCTTAAACTGTCCCTATTTTATGAATAAATAAACCAAAATGGTGACAGGCATACGAAATTGATTGAAGGCTGAATTTATTTTTTATGGGGATAATCTTAGAGATAAGTTTATTGAACTGTTAAAAGTTAAATATTGTTTTTTTTCAAGCGTTAAAATTAGGTCAAGTCAAGTAAATAATCCAAACATTTAAAACAAAACATAAAAAAAATAAACTGGGTGACAAAATGGAAATGAATATACATGTATATCATCTTATGAGTTATAAGACATACCTAATGTTTTTAGGACTAGACGTTATACTGCGACAGAAGAAAAAAACTAATTTAACAGGTTTTTGTGTGTTCTTTTTACTTGCGATATATAGGGTGATTTTTTTGCTACTTGGTTTTTGACGTTTATATTTTTGACAGATCACACATGACAAATTCCACGAACATTTGACATTTCGATTCAGTATTGTTTGCCATTTCGTCATGAATAGACTTACGCCTGAACAACGTTTGCAAATTATTGAAATTTATTATCAAAATTCGTGCTCTGTGAAAAATGTGTTTCGCAAGCTACGTCCGTTTTATGTTTTTTAATTTGGTGAGCAGTTTATCTCACGTTTTGGCGCAGTCAATTGGCCACCAAGATCATGTGATTTGACCCCGTTAGACTATTTTTTGTGGGGCTATGTTAAGTCTATTGTCTATGGGGACAAGCCAAACACGATTGCTGCCTTGGAAGCCAACATTGAACGCGTCATTGGTGAGATTCCGGCCGAAATGTGTGAAAAAGTTTGCCAAAATTGGACCTTCAGAATGGACCACCTGAAGCGTAGCCGCGGGCAACATTTAAGTGAAATTATTTTTAAAAAGTAAATGGCAGAAATTGATTTATCGATCCAAATAAAAATTTCATTCACTTTTTACAAGTTTCTGTGTTTTTTTGAATTTTCAAAAACCAAGCTCTTAAAAAATTACCGTTTACATTATGTAGTTAGGTACTATAGGGCAAGTTTTGCTTTTGAAAAAATAATCGAACTCGAGATTTTAATCAAACTTGATATTACTGTGATGGGTCACGCAATTCCGTCTGTCTGCCCGTTCAACGGAATCTGCCATACAGTTTTTTCAACAGTCTTAATTATCTGGGAAACGGCACTACTAAGTTCACTACTATAGGTATTGTCTACATTTCGGTTATAATTTTGCGTACATATTTTGTTATTAATGGTCTGCCATACAACCATTTTTTTGTCATAGCTTTTTGAAAATTCAATATTTCGTAAATGGTTGGACGATTTTTATTTGAAATTCATTTTTTTTAAATTTATATAATAATATTATTATTAAATACTTAAAATTGTTTCCAGTTGTGCATTTTCTTTTATATTTTGAAAAGTTTGTAATTTAAAAACATACACTGAACCTCAGAATTTGTTTTAAAATAAAATATAAGATGCACGACTGAATCGTACAAAAATTGCTTTGCTGAATTGGACAAATATAAATTTAGGTTAAGAAAAATCGTTGGAGCGGTTTCTTAAAAAAATAATTTTGTGTGTATAAGATTCTTAAAATATTCTTGGGAAAACAATTTAATCGCCAATTTAAAGTAATTTATATTAATATGTGCATAAAATTTTAATTTAAAAACACAATTACTTACCAGGTTTTGATAAAAAAATGATTTTTTTAAATCGAAAAAAAAACAGTTCTTTGAAAAGAAGTATCTGCGTAAGAAAATGATTTTAATCGGTTTAACCAACACAATTGTTTTTAACAAAAATCCTTGAACCGTTTTTTATAAAAATGAGATTTACCTTTTTGGCTAAAAAATAAAATGTTGGATCAAATCGTAAGCACAAGATTCTTAGTAGAAACGGCTAACTATTTGTTTAACCGCGTTTGTTTACTTAATTTTTTTGTATACAAAGTTTCTTTAATTTTATGCTAAAAAAATGTGTTATGTCAATTTTAAGTAGGTACATAAATATATTAAATTTAAAAACTAAATTTTTAAGATAAATCATTCACTTCGTTAAATAAAATCAATAACCATTTTGAGATTTTTCAGATTTTCCAAAAAGAAAAATTGATTTTTCTTAAATAAAAAAAAAAACATTTCTTTCAAAATTGTAATTTACAATATTATGTGGTTGGGACTAAATGAATGAGTGAATGAATGATCTTTATTTAGCTTTGTTTACAGTTTTTACAATTTAAGATCTTACATTCTCACTATATGTATCACAGATATTTTTTTTAATAATTTTTTTTTAAATAAATTAATAAGAAAATTTATCTTAGTTATAATTGCACGTTTTTTGATTTTGCATAGATTAAGTATAATAATTTTTAATATAAGCAATAAGTTTTCTTTTGAATAAAACAAAGTTGTCGGTAAAAAGAACGCAACGTAAAATATTTGATTGTTTTCCAAAGTTGATTGCACTAATTTATGAATATCAATATTTTTTTAATTAAAATTCCTGGAGCTGTTTATGAGAAACAAAATTTGTTTCTTTTAGATTGTAGGTGTTGTTATTTTTGTGTTAGGAAAATGTTTTAAATTTTGAAAACTGTTGACTTACAATTCTGTTTAAGCTTTTAAGGAGCTTTTCCATAAAAAATTCAAAGACATCAACTGAACCGTTTTCCAGAAAGTCGAAAACGAAAGTCTACTAGAGGTATCAAAAATAATAATTTTTTGTCAAAAAAAACAAATAATAATACCTGTTGGCAATATTAAATAACTGAATATTTTTTTATAAAAATTCTTTGTCTTAAAAAATCAAAATCCATCTACCATGGTCTCGGGCAGACAGACAGCATTGTAAGACCAACTCTTGTTTCCGTTTAAAAAAAAAACATATAAATACATACACTGGTATTCAGAATGTTTATCAAAATTAAAGAACATAAAGTATATTTTTATGCATTTATGTATTTATGTACACTTACTTAAATATTTTACCATATTTTCAAACACATAGTTGATTTCAAAATACAATATTTCCTTAAAACCTAGTTTATTTTAGTTTAAAAATTAGGGTTTCCGTCTAAGAAGATGTAGTTCCATAAAAATCTAATTTGGATTCATAATATTCGTTTGTTTAATGAGCATGAAAGTCTTTAAGAATAATAATGGTTTCTCCTGGAGAGCAAAGACATATTCTCAACCACTTCTGTGTCCCACTTATTACTTTTTCATTTCAACTACATAATTAAGGTAGTTAATTAGATTCTATTGACCAATTACCAGTGTCTTACGCAATAACAACACCGTTAACAATAAGACTTTGAAAAAAAAAAATAAATATAACTTTCCTCTCAAGAAAAGCACTCAATTGTAAAAAAAAGTAGATACTTCCAATGGAGGCACGTTTATCGAATAAAAGTTGTTTGATAGCAATGAAGCTTACAAAATGTCCAAACTTTCCAAACTGTGAAGAATGCTATTTAATAAAGTATGTGGGGCCATTTGCGAATGGGTTTCAATGTTGCTTGAAAACTACCTAAAATGTTTTGTGTGTAATGGGGTGTTTTATTGGAGCGCGTTAGCGAAATCAGTAAAACTAAATGGCTGCAGGGTTAAATGGTGAGATTTTTATTTGTTTAAGTTGTTTTAATTGAATATGTCTAAGGAGAAGTTTTCGGATATTGCGAAATGGGTAGTTTGTAGTGTATCAATTATTTTTACTGAAAGTTAATTTTTTTATGTTGTTAAGTAAATTCCAATTTCTAAATTAAATTTAGTGGGGCAGCAGCCTTACAACTGGCAACCATTTGTTTTGTGCATTATGTGAATCGGAAAGAATGGTAAATTCCTTTTCATAGCAAGAAATTTTTGGATGTCATGGAGCATCATGGACAACCTCCGGCTCCTGCACAAATAACATTCTTATTTTATTCATCTTAAATTGTCTTCAATACCAAGTCAAATCCTTCAAATAAAAATAAAAAACCTCAAGCACTTAACTTGGAACTTATTTCTTTTAAGCCCCCAAGTCTTTAAACCGTTCAACCTTATTACCATCAAAACAGAAACATACACATAAGTAGGTCAATTTTTTAATGTTTTCCTTCGATCTTTTAGAAACAAGGTATGCCTCCAACATTGAATGATTGATACCGCTGGGAGGAAATAATTCAAAATTGAAAGAAAAAATGCTTTTGAATTTTCTTTCCCATTTCATTTATGTCAAGAATAATAAAATATTTTTTTTTATTCTTCATTCATCATATCTCGGATGATGATGGTATAATGATGGAGTGGATTGTGCCTTCAGCTGAGCTAAAATTGTATCGAAAGATAATACACACAGTAAAGGCCGCTTTTTTTTTCTAGAATACACTTTATTGAAAAAAAATGGCTATTCAAATTGTTCTGAAGTTATTTGAAGTTAATTTAAAAAAAAAATGAGGTAAATTACATTTTCACTTAATCGGAGGAAACTGTATCAGAATTTTAAATCGAAGTGTTATTTATCAACCAACTAATAGGTGTGGGAATCCATATATTTGCATAAAAAAGTATAACAACGTTAACTTTAAGGGAATCAATCTGCCATGACAGGATGCTGAGTTGTTAAATTTCTTGTCAGAGTAATGGAATGTGTAGACTAACTTATGTATGACTTCTGTATTTTTTTGTTATGTAGGAATGTTTATGCATAAATGGAATGTTTATTTATACGAAAATTGGGAAGGAATATATATTCAAGTCTTTGTCGAATGTAAGAATCCTCAGAGTGGAAGAAATGACTGAAGAGAAAAATAACGATTCCATTTATCATTCATGAAAATTGAATTTATATTGATAATATTTTTTTTTATACATTTTATTCGTATTATTTATTGGATATATTTATTAATTTTTACTTAATATTTAAGCCTCTTCTTAAAGTCATTTTAAATCAAAGGACAATCAATGATGAGAAACGGACTGCCTCCATTGACAGTTGTTTTTTTCCAACATTATATAGAAACGACATGGAAAACATGAGATAAATATTTAAATTGGTCGTTTAATAATTTAATTGATAAACAGAATTAATAACTCTCAATGACTATTCCTTACTAATTTTTGTCAACAAATTTAAGTACTGAATTTTAGCATTTAATAAAAAAATGTCGGAAAAGAATTTATCTATTTTTTTTTTAGATAGCGAGACTGTATACACAGTACATGTAATAATATTATTCGAGTTTTTATTTTCGTTTAGGTTTGCGCATCTGAAAAAAATAATAGTTTCAGTGATCCTGTCACTTTTATTTTCAATCTTAGAACTGCATTTCATTTCTTATTGCCGAAATTCTAATTTATGCCTCGCAAAAATGCATTTGACAGGGTCACCCAGGATCAATTTCTTTCTCATTATCTGACAACCAATTTCTTTAAATATGTGCAAGATAGTTAGCTTTATTACGTTTGATAAAAAAATGAAAATTGGAATTTTGTAATTTATTTATGGGTACTTTGATTTTTGCTTTAGTTCACAATAGTCAACATTATCAGTGACTTACATTTTTATCAAAATGAATTTTCAGTATATGACATATATTTTTAATATGTATGTGTACTGTGCTTAGTGCTTTGCGTATTTTAGCCTTAAAAACTTAAAAACTCTCTTGAATTAAACATTTCTATCATCAAATATGAACGAGTGACCACAAAATCTATCGTTAACCGGTTACTTCATTGTCGACATTGGCAGTCATAGTGCGCATATTACAAGGTAATATATTACAAGGTAATATATATTTTGACAACATCCGTCAAAATTCGGATGTCATATATGACATAAAGGTCTCTGAGATTTGAAACATATGCCTCTTGATTTTTGACAGATCCACATACAAATGCCTATACGCAGGCCGTATGTGTCTCTGAATTGTGTGAACGATGGTCACACAAATGACGAAAGTCGTGTAATGTTGTCCTACAATGTCTTTACAAGCCATGTGCGTCAAGATGATTTTTATTACTTCACTGTCAATGTGTTGACACTCAACATTTTGATGATCACACCAATTGACCACATTCAAACGTGTTGACATAATGACAGAAAAAAAGCCGGTCATTGTGGCAGACATGTTGTTTTGACTGTGCCTGTTAGTCAGTTGCTTGTTATTCAGTCAGTGATGCCAAACTACAATGGCAAGTTACACGATTGAGATAGAGATCGAAATGATAAAATTATATTATCGTAGTGCCAACGTTTGTTTTTTTTAAATGAAGCAAAAAATAGTCGTATAAGGGAAGACCCATACAAAGTTCATGGGTAGACTGTAGATTATTAAGTACATTGTGAAAATGGCAAAAGAAAAACTATATTTTAATGAAAAGCTTATGGATTGTACATAATGTGTAACTATATTCAGTGCGGTGACTCTGAATCAAAGTGGATATGGAGAGGTATAATAGTTTTAATAAGTAATTAAGTTGCTTTGCTTTTGGTATACTACTTTTCTTTGAATACGAGTATATGTAACTAATTCTCTCATTAATTAATCTGAAGTATTGTGTCTAGATATTGACATCCTTTGATATTGTGAATGATATTTTATTTCATGACGACGACCGACAAAGTGATTGGGGGTTATACCGAGAATTAGTTGATGATTCCATCATTAAGGCAACAAGCTACTGTATATAATGCATGATGGCAATTTTGGTTAGTTAGGATTTTGCTATCAATAAATTACTTATATGTGACTAATTTCAAATGTGACCATAAATCCATCGTTCATTTTCCTTTAAATTTCCAGCACTTGGTATTGAGTTGGGTTGTAACTTTTTAACAAATTGGTGTATATGTAAAACAGACATGGTGAGTTACGCTCTTTTCACTCGACTGTTTTACACAAGCGGAGTTGGTTATATCATGCCGGGAGGAGTGGGTTATCGTTTAATCGGATATGGAGGATTGGGATAAGCCTGTTTTTCTATGACATTTATTTAATGAATAATATTCACTGGATATTAGAGCTGGCAACGAGAAGAGATTTTTGTCAGTCTCATCTCGGTCTCGGTCTTGGTTTCGCCTTTTTTTAATGAGAATTTTAAAGCGAAGTATCGTCTCGGCCTCGGTCTTGGTTTCATCCTTATTCACAAAAATGTCGAATTCTCTGAACTAAAATTTGATTTTTTTAGAGGTTCTTAAATATTTAAATCGGAGCCATCCTTCAATGGATTGTGACAGTTCATGGCTTCGCAAGTAGAAAAAAACTAGATTTTGACGTTTTGGTAATACTTTGTTCCAAGTATCATCTAAAAGTTTTAAAGTCACCTTTTACCGGAGGCGGAAACAAAGTCTGAAAAACGAGCGACTTTTATGTCAACGACATGCATACAAAAATAGTACGTATTCTTCTCTGGGTTTTCGCAGTGCGCCTATCGGAATAAAAACCTTGTGAATAATATAAAAAATGAACATGAGTATACTAAAAAGTAATTAAATGAAAAAATATTGCTACTGGCGAAAACCGAAACCAACCAACCGATATCGCCAAGACCACAGGGACTCTCGGCGAATTTCGCTACCAAAAATACGGTCTCGTTTCGATCACGTCTGGGGTGCTCTTAAAATAGAAGTTTTTCGGATCCTGCGAATTATCGCGGTATCGCTTTACTTAACTCATCGTATAAAATTTTTACTGCAATATTGCAACGTCGACTGACAGCATGGATAGAAGGAAATAAGCTGCTTAAAGAATTGCAGGCTGGTTTTAGACAAGGATACTCAACCGTGGATCATATTTTTGTGTTACGGAGTATTGCAGACTCATTCCTTCGTAAACTTTAAAGCAGCTTTTGATATGGTGGATCGTAAAGCCCTAATTTTAAAGCTGTTCGAATTAGGAATGACCCTAAAGTTTGCCAGGACAATCGAAAAGATGTACGAAGATACACAAGCAGCAGTATTGGATGGTGAGAGCAAATCCAATTGGATTCAATCTTCGTCTGGGGTTAGGCAATGATGTTCACTCAGCCCGCTTCTTTTTGCGCTTTTCACATTTAGAAGATTTGATCGAATGTTTAGCTGCTGGTATTGAATACGCTGGGACGATCTTAAAAGCACTGTTGTTTGCTGACGATGTTGTGTTGTTTGCATACTGTCCGGAGTCATTTCAAGTAATGATTATTCGCCTTCATACGTTGGGGATTAATTGTCAATTTAGAATAGTCCAAAGTAATGATATTTAAAAAAGGCGGGGGCAAGGACTGCTTGAAAAACGGAAATACAATGGGCAGCTGAGTGAGGTGTCCAAGGAGTTCAAATACCTAGGCGGTCTCATTACGAAGAATTTAAGTATGGAAAAACGCACCTATATATGAAAAATTGAACAAGGCAAAAATGGCTATAAATCTTACTTGGAATAGCTGTTTCAACAACAACTCCATAGCTCACAGTTGCAAATTTAAAATATTTGAATCGTTAGCTGAATCCATTATGTTTTACGCTGGGCAAACTTGGGGAAGTAAAAGATACGAGAGAGTGGAAAAGTTACTACGATTTTATATCAAAAGATCATTTCATTTACCCGCGAATACACCAAACTATTTAATAATGCTTGAAACAGGACTTTGACCAAGTTTTATTAAAACATTGAATATGCAGGTGGATTACATCACTAGGATCTTGAGCTTAGCAGATAATCGTTTGGCAAAAAAGCGACCCTCAAAGCAATAAATGCAAAAAGCGGGTGGTATGAAGAATTGCTTGATTTGGCATTAGATTGCGGAATGCATCTGAAATGTAACGTTGAAGATATAAAAAAATTAGAAACCGGCATGTACCAACTAATTTCTAAGGTGGATGAAAAATTAGAATTGAGTACATAGAAGAGGCTTCGAAATCCTTGTATCTAAAGATTTATTGCCAGTTGAGCCATAATTTAGCACATTTAGGGAACTACTTCCGTGATGAACTTACCATCGATGAAATATCCATGCTGATTAGACTGTGCGGTGAGATCATCAATCTAAACTCTACACCACACAGAGCAGACCTTCCAGTGATTTGCAGTTTATGCAACATGATGGAGATAGAAGATGTGGTGCATTTCATAGGAAAGTGTCCAACTTTAAGGGAAACGAGAAGATAATGTATCGAGCTTGTTCCAGTTCTGTAAAATCGCGTTAAGGTATCGCAACCGAATAATTGAAGAACTTTCTTGATGCTGACTAGTTATGCAATATTTTTGATTAAGAAAATATGATACATATTCATTTGAAAAAGTAAAGAAACATGTTGTTTTTTTTTTTTTTTTTTTTGTTAAATTATATAAAGGATTGTCAATCTGGCAGACTGCAAAAGCCATGTCCAATTGATTTTTGTAAACTATGTATTGTGCAAATTATATTATTGTACTGAATATAATCAATTCAAAATTCAATAGTCTCGTCCCGCTATCAGCCCTACTGCATATTTAACGAATTTCCGTTCTGTAGTTATAAAGTTATCGTGAATTTCTTTTTTCGTTCTTTCTCGTTGTGCATAAACCCGGAATGCGATCAATAAGGCGTTTGGAGGGAAATCTTCTGTAAATTAGGCTCAAGCTATAGGTGTCGATAGAAAAGACCGATCCGGTCGAGAATATCATTCATACAAAGCTCAAAAAAAGAGAATGGACGAAATAGACGAGCATCACAGACAGATGTCTGACCACCATTTTTTTTCGGCAAGTTGCGAAATTGGGCCTCGAACATTATTGGTTCCTGCACACATTTCGGCAATTGGCTGATAGAATAATTGATGTCTTGCGAGAAGCAATTCAAAATGCCCTAAAATCAGCACTACTCAGAAAGCCATACAAAATAATAGCCAATATGACAATATTACTTTTGCTCTGTCTTGTACTTTAATAAATCTAAAATGCTTTTTGTATACTTTCCAAAAGTACGCCTTTCTGTATCAGATTTTTTTCTCCAATTTTCTCAGAGATGGGGAACAAAATCGGGACGTTGAATAAATTTCTGTTGATGGCCTGCTAAACTTTACATCTTTTTTAACCTTCAACATTCATTAAAAAATCCTTTGTAAACAGAAAAGCACTTATCTTGAAAATGTTTTACCTCTTCCCAATCAAAAACGTTAATGAGACCATTTTGCTTTTGTTTGTCAGCTCCACACTTAAACAGATTATTATCATTGTAGACTGGATTCGCGCCAAGGAAAATGTAAGAAAATTTAATTTAATTTTCATTTGAATATCCTTAACGGTGCTTACTCGTATAATAATAATTTTAGGCTTTTTCAAGCATTAAATTTAATAATAATAGTTAATTTTCTAGAAAGTGATTTCAAAAAGCGTCGCGTCGTCAAAGCACAAAGCAAAGCTGTGCTCAAAACACGAAATATAAGTTATGATGTGCTAATTGGTGTATTGTGTCGACATGGTGACATTCACACCACATTTGCAATTAAGATTACATTTCAATTCACCACAAAAGGGCAAACATTTCTACTTCTGTTTAATTGCTCATAAATTATTGCCTGCTCACTTGTATCACATTACACATCGGCTAACTGCTGAAGTCAGCTCCACAGACAAAACAACGTCCTTCAGCGAATGGCGCAAAAGGCATTGATTCTTTTTTTTTTCATAGGCCATCCTCGAATGTATATGTGTGAGTGTTTACAGGCGCATAATTCACCATCATTGAATACAATATTATTTCGGAGATATATTTTCCAGGACATCATCAATTTGTTATAGCTATGTAACCCAACTAGTGTGTCGTTGCTGTACTGTTTTTCAAAGTTCGTTAATGATGATGATGTTGACTACTGGCGCTGCTGACTTTTGTGGCTGAAAAACTAAACGCCTCAATAAATTTACTAGCCTGTTGTCAATGAAGCAGACATCCAACATTGACCAAAGTAATTTAAAAAAAAACTGATAATTGGAACTGGAGAAGCTTGAGGGTAACTTCAGTTGGAATTGATCACAACGTGCAATATGAAGACATCATCGAGTCCTGCACGGAAGTGAAAGAGCTCACCGACAGATATTCAAGTGTGTTTTGTGGCCGCTTTTTCCTTCTTGTATTAATGAGAATGTAAATGGCTCCGACAAATGAATTAACTTGTGCTGCTGTCGTTTCCGAATGCCATCATCTTCATCATCATCATTATCGCGTAGTTGAACTCTTTGGCTCTGCCATTGCCGAACCACATTATTCCAATTAAAGTAGCCTAAGGATTCTTCAGTAAAATTGAATTGACCTCTTTTGTTAGAGGAAGCTGAAGCTGATCCTTTTCTATAATTTTGTGTGCGTGAACTACGATGATTGTGTTGTTCAATGTTTTGGCAATGGTAAAGCAAAAGTGGGATTCCAATGGTGCACGTAGTTTTGCCTGCCCTGCCGTCACCGATTCCAACAATAAGAACTCATGAACTTAACTATGTATTTTGAGATGAATGAGGTGGCTTCGAAGTGATGGAAATGAGTGGCATCTACAGAGTTTGGTACATTAACTTGCTGAGTAGAACTAAGAATTTTTCTTTTCAAATATCTTCCAATTTTCCACAGTATACAATTAGGATGAATTTTGAAATAGTTCTTCTGCTGAACGCTGCAGCTATAGTGCTTGGATAACGATGATGTCGCTATTTTTTGTATTAGTATTTTCAATGGATGCCTGGATCTAGTGTTGCTATAGGTATTCAAAGTGTTCAAGTGAAATTCGGTAAGGATCTTTCGACAAAGCATTGTCTTGGTTATTGAGAATATTTTCTTTTTTTCATAGTTTGAGTGCTCTTGTGTGAATTGAGAAAAGAACCTTTGATTCTGATGACTCTTTGACATTTTTAAGGGTAACACAATGCTCGAAGAAAAAGGGAAATACACATACGTTTTTGTTGCTAAGCACATAATTGATGATAGCTTATTTTTCTGAATGTGTTAAAAATGTTGCTATTGAAATATCACACTCCTAAATTCTTTGATTTTTAAAAGTCTCGCTATACATTGCATGAACGAATACAACTCTGCATATTTTACGATATTAACCTCTAAGAATTTTACATTTAAGAAACATAGATTGTGAGTTTTTATTAATTGTTTAGTTTTTCTTATTAATTTATACCATTACATTTCAGAAGTGGGATAATATTCCTCCAATCCTAGAAAATCAGTGTGCACGATTGGGATGCCAACGAAGAAACAAATGAAAGAAAAACTGCACTCCGTCGATGTCGACGTGCCATCCTCTCTCAGGATTAGGCAGATGAAATTCAACAATAGGCGTCGTTCAATGTCTGTTTTTCAAGTTTGTCTAATAGTGAAGGTGAAGTGAATCGCAGAGAGATGACTGAAGAACAACTCAACCCTGCAGACACGCGAATAACTCGACTGATAAGAAGCGACAAAAAATTAACTTAGACCACGTTTGAAGTGGCGCCTGTGTAAAATTGGGTCAACTGCCCAAGCAAAGGGAGTTACTATAGCTGCAAAATTAAGTCGAGGCGTTATCATGGCAGGCTTTTTAGACAATCCTGCCTCAAAACCGACTAACTGATGTGAGCACCAATGATTCAATCAACAACTTCTACGGGATCACTAAGGCAAGACCAATAAAATTTTAAATTGGTCATATGTAACCTGACGAAGTATTTGTAAATAATGACTTAAAAGGCAGTCAAGCTCAAATCATGTCACGACGACGGAGTTGTAAGCCTCGTGTGGAAACCATTTTTGACTAAGTGAAAGGGCATATTCTCTTCAAGTACAAGTATTTGGAGAGTTTATTTAATTTCTTGAACAATTTTCTGACTGATAAGCGAGATTTTTTTCTCCTAGTGCAAATGTTTCTTATGCAAATAAATTAAAAAAGTGAATTTTCAGCGACCGATTTTGCTTAAGCACTCCAAAAAGGATTAGCCAATAATTAATATTTAAAAACAAACATCATTCTTTACTAAAAATAAACAAATTTTAGCCGGCACAATTTTTGAACATACATTTTCACTAAAAAAAACACATGAAAGTAATTTGTTTTTAAATTAAATTCAAAGAAGAGCAACCACCAGGTCCAAAACAAAAAAAACATCTCATTTTTAATACGCAAGAAAAATGAATACTATTTTTTTTTATATTTTATAAAATGCTTTTAAATTCAATAGAACATTCTTCTTGCCTTCTACTTTATGAAACCATCGTTATTTCTTATTTTAAAATCATTTTGAAATAGAATAGAACGAGCTATTTCATTGGACGATAGATGCAGTTGGTCGAATACTTTGACTTTTGACAGATCGATGTGACAGTCTAAGGTAATAGAACATGCGTTTGTTACATGTGTCAATTTCATATCAAATTTCTTATTATGGTAATGCATTTTTTACAATTTATTTTATTTAACTCAATAAACACTTTATTCTAAATAACACTTTTCATTTTCATTTTAATTTATAATTTATTTACAATCTAACTACTAAGAATTAACAAATAATTTTTCCTAAACTATAAGCACACAAAGTAATCAAAACTGTATGTTGACAAACATAGACCCGCATTGCCATACACGAGAAATCCTAAGTCCACTGCCAAATCTAAAATAGCATTGCCATGCATTTGGAAGAATTCTTAATATTCGATATTTTTTTAAATCAAGTAGTGAAAAGTTTCGACCCGTTTAATTGGGAAGTAGTAGATATTACAAAATATGCTTTACTGTGAATCATTTCATGCTCACGTCTTATTTTCTTGGGCATTGACAGTCATTCTTTTCTTAAATCTTATATCGATTTCGGAGATATTACTGAAATAAATCGATGAGATTAAATCGTTGAGTTAAAATGGATGATTTGAAATTGCTAAATAACCAATCAAAGTTTGAACGACGCAAGGGTGACGTTTGTACAATTGGAAGATGGTGTCATTAAGGGGGATGTATACGAGTATTTATGCACGTACGTGACCGAATTTAATAAAATGCACGGCTGTGTCGCATGTACCTGCACTTATATTCGATAATATTGTATGCAAAACATTCTTAATAGAAACGGCTAAAAGCTAAACATATTTTTAAAGTGGTTTTCCACTTAATTTTTTGTATAAAAATATTCTTAATATTTTCTAAAAAAAAAGTTGGTATGAACATTTAAAAAAATTAATAATATAAATTTAAAATCGTCCGGACGTTATAAAAATTTTGAGCAAAATCCGTTAAGCCGTTTTTGATGAAAATTATGAAACGTGTTCTGAATCTTCTTCAAATTTTTAGAAAATTTAGTTTGAATTAGAAATTGTTTTTAAAGGCTAAATCACACTTAGAATACTTAATTTAAAACTCAACAAAGCTTCAATCAATAAAATGAAGTAAATAATTTTAAAATGTCAGCGTTTTGTATATATATAACATATACAAACCACTGTTCTCTATAATACATGGATAGTGTATTCACACAAAAAAATCGACCCCAATAGAAAACTGTAATAATTGTAGAGGGTCCATGTCAGTATAACAGTATAACATTTTTGTTGCCAAAGTTACATTTCAAGATGGTTGCTTATGCTTGAAATTAAATTTGTTTAACCAACCATACCAAGGGCACCTTCTTCAAAAAAATATAAAATTTAAATTACACATCTATTTTCAACAAATGTAAGTACGAATTTTTCTTAATAAAAAAGCCATACTAATGATATATTTGATTGTTTCTAGTGTGTATTAAATATTAAATATTAAATATTGAATAGAAAGTGGTTTCGGTGCTAGCTTAATATTGCCAAAAGCGGCTTCTTAAGCCGCACCTTGTATCACTGATATCGGCAAATTTCTTAGGCTGCCGGTGAGGGTCAACTCGTTGAAGTTCTCATAAACCATTGAAATTTGATAAAAATCGACCAGAAAATCGAAAATAAAACGGCATAATCATTCAACTCCACCAACAAGAAAACACATTTCCTTGAAACTTTCTGTTACCAGATTTTTAATATGTATTGTAAATAACCTAGAATTTTTAGACGAAAAAAGACAGAGAAACGCACAATATTGACTTCCATTTGTAAAAGAACTTGAACTTGTTTTATTTTCCCAACAATTACATTGCAATAATTTCAGCTTCCATATTTAATGATAATTTTTCTGCAATATCTTTCACGTTCTTGTGACGTGGTTCATCTTCTTTGTCGTCTTCTTCGAAATCGTATCTGTATTCGGCAAACATGACAAATCGACATCATGTTGATCGTGTTCATCACTACCAAAGTCGTCGACTTCATCTCCGTCTTCGAAATTCTTGCTTTTTGATTTTTTCTTTTCAACTTTGTGCTTTGCTTTGACAATTTCCTTGAAACGTTCTTTTCGAATTTATCCTCTTCACGAAGGACTTCTTTGCAATTTCAATATCAATTCCTCTCTCGTCTTGATTGATATAATCTCATGCGAGATCCGATTGTCCAGGTTCCGTCTTCCGTCTTTCCTTTTCTGAATATTTTTTAGTTCTTATTATCTTGATTGAAACTGACAATAAAAATAAATTGTTTTTCAATTTTTTTTTTGAAAAATAGTGCAATCTATCTCTTTCTCTCTTTTTATAAAAAAACGAGATAGGCAATTGCAATGGTGCTACTGTCAAATTCAAATGGAGTAAAAAAACTGTTATTCTTTGTAGGGAATACACTATCCAGTGTATTATAGAGATCAGTGATACAAACATCTCAAAGTTATCACACAAATTCTTATAAGTGTTATATACTAACCGCTGTCATTTCAAAATTACTTACTTGATTTGTACAAAAGTACACATACTCTTTGTTTGCTTTATAATTTTGTAAAATAATATATATGTATGTATATATATATATTTTTAATTTTCATATAATCAAGAAACATTTGGCCTAGGAGAATAAAAATCGGCAATAGGCAAAACTAATATTTTAGCTATCCTACCCATTATAGAAGAACTACGAGTAAAACAAAAAGATAGAAACTACTTCAAAATGTTGGTACCTAAAGGAAATCTGGTCTGGTTTTAGGTCTAGAGTCTAATTAAATGCCATATACACCAGACTTACAGACACACATGACAAAATCCACATTTTCGGACATTTTCATTATCATAATAATTATTATCCTATTACATTAGATACATTTTAATTTAATTCCATCTCTTCTTCCTTCGAAGGGTAAACACAAATTATCCCAAGCTACTGCGAGCTATACATACATACTCGATAATAATCTTCAAAAGGACATCACTATCGCATCCCAGAAGTAATATTTCCTGTTCTATACGAGAGTACTATATGATATTAAATTTACATCACAATATCATGGAAATTTATTTAATATTTTTTTCATCAATTAAATCAATTAAACCTGACTAAACTAAAACCCTTGTATACTCGACTATAAACTTTATCTATCTTGATGAAGATACAAGTTCAAATACACACTAAAATGTCAAATTTGTTTGGTAATAAATCGTGCGTTGCCATGAGGAATATTGCATTTGCTAGTATAATGTGCGGTGAGTATTTTAAATTTCCCATAAAATTAGCTGTTGCTCTAATTATTGTACAGATGGATGCGAGTGAAAAGTTCAAAAGATATTATTAAGTTAAGTATTATTGTTCTTCTATCTCGAACAAAACTGTTCTCTTAAAGTTAATTAATATTCTGTGGTAAACAAACTAAACAGAAATTTGTCTTCATTTTATGGAAGTATATTTTCCTGTATTATATTTTTTTATTTTTTATTTAGATATATTTTAAAAATGTAGATGGGTTTCCACTGCTAGTACCTGTTTCATTAAAAAAAAATGTATGATGAACTGAAAGGATGGTGAGCTCTTGCTTTTTCTTATTTATAACTATCCGCCCATTAAATCAGAGAGTAGGGTAAAACGTGACTAAATTATATGATACGAGTTTTAAAGTTAGTATAAATGTATGCATGTATCCTTTATTATTCAAAATAAAAGGAATGATTGTATTGCACGAACTTCCTCGTATCACATCGTAAGCACAATATTCTTAGTAGAATATGTTAATATATTTTTAAAACCTTTTTTTACTAATTTTCTTAGTATTATTTATACCTACAAAACTTCTAAGACGAAATGTAAAAACAATACAAACGCATATGCATACGTAGGTATCGCTTTTGTTCCTTTTTTGTGGACTCTGCTTTTAATTTTAACTTTGTTCTTTTGTGACCTTTAGTCCAAATTATGCGATTCAACAAAAGCAATACCTACGTATGCACATGCGCTTGTATTGTTTTTACATTTCTTCTTAAAATTAAACAAGCCAGACCAAGGCCATTATTTTCTAGGTGTCTGAATTCGACAGAATTCCCCTAGAAAAATATAATTCACAGTGTTTGAAAGCTGTACATTTTTTTTGTGTCGGTAGCCATCGACTAATATTTTGCGTCTTAGAAGGGTACTACAGCATCTAACTGATGAGCCCAACTGCAGCTGGGCGAAACGCATAATTTGGAGTAAAGGTCACAAAAGAACAAAATTAATATATACAACTTCGTTATTTCAAAAAAAAAAGAAAATTGTTTGTCAATTTTAAGTATTTAACAATATAAACTTAAAAACATAATTTAAAAAAATCGTCCATTCGTTTTCGAAATATTAAATTTAAAAAAAAATAGATTTTTTTTTCCAAAAAATCCCCAAAAATATTTTTCGAAAATTTTGGTATGCAGTATTATTTAGAATATGAAGGACCTCCTGTATAAATAGCTTGAAAGAATTCCGTTTAATTAAAATATTTGTTTGACCAAAATGTAGACTATAAATAGAGCAGTGCAGTGCACTGATTTTTATTCAAGATAATTAAGATTTACCATTTTTGTCCCAAAAATTGTATATGGCAGGTACAGTTATTTTTGGAGCTAAACCAATATTTAAGAAAATAATCGAGCCTTTCACAAAAAAGAGTAATTTTGTAGCAAGAAGAAAACCTTAAACTTTTCTTGCAGTTAGTTGTCAAATTATTTATCTAAAATCTCAATCTGCCTCAATATCCCCTAATTCAGTTTTTTCTTCGAACGTGTTTGGATATATGAAATTTATCCATAAACAAATGGAACTCTATTTCAAAGCTAATTTTGTCTTTGAATAGTTTCTTTTGTCGGTCTTTGATTTTGATTACTTAATTCAGAAACAAAAATAAAACATTGCTGGAAGGAAATATTTTTGTTAACTTAACTTTTGAATGTTTCACACGGGATTCCTTCACTTTGATAAACAAAACTAGAAGTATTTATTTCTAATCAGTGTATGCAGTTCCAAATTAAAAATCACGTAAATTCTTTGTTTACTTTTGTATTGTTTTACAAAATGTTAATATTATAATCATTTTTATATCTGCTATATGTTTTATGACTAACTCAGAAATTATTTCGTTAAAGAAGAGAAGACCAATTCAGTCTTGTCTGTCGGCAGACCTTTAAAGCACAAACGGGTGGATGAATTTTCTTTCAACATATAGTTTTCTGGCTTTATTTAAAATTTTCTTTAAGAGCCAAAATATCGATATATGTCATACATTTTTTTAAGCCAAAAAGGTAAATTTTATAGGTGTTTCTCAACTTTTCAAACTTTGTCAAAAGGTACTTTTTGGTATTTTTTCTTTGGAAAAAAAAATAGTTCTACAAGCGATACCAAGCACGTTAAAAATGGTTCATTAGATTTTTTTATTTTAATTAATTTTTATGGAGAAGCTCCTAAAAAGTTTAAACAGTTTTTTAACTAACATTTTTCGAAAACTCTTTTTTGTAATAAAAACAAACACTATACATATTTCGAAAACTACTTAATCGATTTGATACAAATGTTTAAAAAAAAACCTTCAGAAAAATTTGTTTGTGCTCAAAAACTACTCCAAGATTTTTGATACAAGAATGTGCAGTTTATTTAAAAACAAATATAATATAACTGCACCAATTATTTTCAAAAAAATATTTTTTCGATTTAAAAAAAATCTAATTTTTTATTTTTTTTTTGAAAATTAACATTTTATAGGCATACGCCTATAATTACTTTTTGCTTCACGTAAAAAATTAGAAGTACCATTTTAAAAAATATTTAGAAAAAATAATATGTAGGTACCTACATGAAAATGTAAAACAAATTATTTAAATAAATAAATGACGATTTATGATTTTATTTAATGTTGCGTTATGGAGAAACGCGATTTTAAAGTTATTTTGGAAATTCAAACACAAACTCTGTTTAAGAAATAAATTAGTCAAAAAGTTTGTATAATACATAAAAAAAAAAAACACACCATCCTCCTTATTGGCATACGAGTAGCTTGTGATAAAAGGATTCATTTTCAAAGGCCTGATAATCTAATAAAAAGGTATCCCTTTCAACTTCAACCATACGATGTGATTATAATAAGTAATGGAACTCACTGAGGACATCCTCTAAGGAACCAAGCACCATTTCCGGTTGTCAATAAAAATGTCTTATACCTACTCATGGAATATAATGAACTCAATAAAAAAAAATTGAAAAGGATTTCAAAAAAGGAACCTGTGCGAATATACATATATATAAATATAGAATGAAAGGCAGTGATATGTTTATGTATTTTTTTTTTTAGAATACAGACAGTAAGTATGTACATACTCTCATTTATGTATGAATGAATATGAATTATCCTTCAAGATATGATTTATTCCCTCGACAATCACGTATGAATGTAAGAATTTTCATTCAAATTGAAGACATCCGGTAACGTATATATTATCTATTTTTTATATGTAGATAAATTTATTCTCATTTAAGATACATTTTATGTTCACACATATGTTCATGCCCAAAACACCATACGCTGTTAATTGAATTCAATTTTAAATAAATGAAATTTGCTAACTTAATTTTTAGAATTCAATCAGAGTGTAGATTCGTTGGGAAACATTTTCTCGAATTTCCAATAATATCCCTTAATTTGGTATGTATTATTAAATTGTATTCATAATTTATATTCAAATCCTGATTTGAAAATTATTTTGATGAATTTTGCTTGCAGGCCAAAGTATTATGCATATGAAAATAATTCGACGCTCTGGCTTGCAGTTACACAAAAACACACTTATTATCACCTCTTTTAATAGTCTATTAATATTTTATCAAAACAAACAAGGATTTCAAGGATTTTAAATTTAAGCTCAATACTGTTTTTTCATATATATGTTTCTATATGTTGCGGTTTGATATGTTTGATTTTTTTGGAATGGTTTTTTCACGAATAATTTTTCACTATTGCGCCAGTCGTCTCCTATAATAAAGTTAGTTGATTGAAATACAATTTAACAAATACGCAGAGGGTAGTGAGGTAGGTAGTCTAGTTTTTATGAGGTAAGATTAAAGCAGACGTAACTTGGTTTAATTAGCTGATGGGTATCGTTGGAGCGGTTTTTTTTGTAAAGAATAATTTTTTATGTTTAAAATTTTGGAAATATTTTTAGAAAAAAATTGAAACACCATTTTAAATTAATTATAATTATACGTATAAAATTTTAATTTCGATTTTTATTCTTAAAGGTTTTTAAGATTTGTATGGGAGGTACCATTGTGTTTTGTTTTAGGAAAATATATTTTTCAAGTATGCAAGATAATGTCAGAAACTACTATTTATAAATTGTTAGAACCGTTTCCGAAATATCGAAAAAAAAAATTAATTTTGGCTTACTGTTTTAGGAGCTTCTGCATGAAAAACAAAATGCACGAGTGTATAGAACGTACTTGGTCTTATGTTCAATCACATCGTATGCAAAAGATTCTTAATAGAAACGGCTAAATATATTTTTATACTAGTTTTTTTTTACATTTTTTTATATACAAAATTTCTTTAATTTTTTTTCTGAAAAAATTCTTTAATTTTTTTTTCTAAATAAAATTGGCAATTTCAAATATTTAATGATAAACGGTGATTTTTTTGCTACTTGATTTTTGACGTTTATATTTTTGACAGATTACACATGACAAATTCCACGAGCATTTGACATTTCGATTCAGTATTGTTTGCCATTTCATCATGAATAGACTTACGAACAACGTTTACAAATTATTGAAATTTATTATCAAAATTCGTGCTCTGTGAAAAATGTGTTTCGCAAGCTACGTCCGTTTTTTTTTCCGCTCATTTTTGGCTAAATGGATACGTGAATAAGCAGAATTGCCGTATTTGGAGTGAAGAGCAGCCAGAGGCAATTCAGCAGCTACCAATGCATCCCGAAAAATGCACTGTTTGGTGCGGTTTATGGGCAGGCGGCATCATTTGGCCGTACTTCTTCAAGGACGATGAAGGCCGCAGGGTTACGGTCAATGGAGAAAGGTACCGTTCGATGATAACAGGTTTTTTTTGCCGAAAATGCAAGAATTGAACTCGGTCGACATGTGGTTCCAACAGGACGGTGCCACATGCCACACTGCACGCGAAACCATGCATCAATTGAGAGGCGAATTTGGTGAGCAGTTGATCTCACGTTTTGGCGCAGTCAATTGGCCACCAAGATCATGTGATTTGACCCCGTTAGACTATTTTTTGTGGGGCTATGTTAAGTCTATTGTCTATGGGGACAAGCCAAACACGATTGCTGCCTTGGAAGCCAACATTGAACGCGTCATTGGTGAGATTCCGGCCGAAATGTGTGAAAAAGTTTGCCAAAATTGGACCTTCAGAATGGACCACCTGAAGCGTAGCCGCGGGCAACATTTAAGTGAAATTATTTTTAAAAAGTAAATGGCAGAAATTGATTTATCGATCCAAATAAAAATTTTATTCACTTTTTACAAGTTTCTGTGTTTTTTTGAATTTTCAAAAACCAAGCTCTTAAAAAATTACCGTTAATAAATTTAAAAACAAAATTTCAAAAAAATCACCCACCCGTTTTTGAAATATTGAATTTTCAAAAAAAAAACATTTTTTTCCAAAATCAAAAAAAAATGTTTTCGAGAATTTTGGCATGCAGTGTATTTATAATTCGAAAGACCTCCTGTGTTCATAATTTGATCGAAATCCGTTGAGTTGTTTGTGAGAAAGTCGAAGATTAATCGGCAGGTACCGTTAATAACAAAATATCTAAACAAAATTGTTTGACCAAAATGTAGAATGTAACTAAAGTAATGTACACTTTTTACTTGCGATAGAGGTATTATAGGACAAGTTTTGCATTTGGAAAAAAATCCAACTCGAGATTTTAATCAAAGTTGAACGATCTACAGCCTATAAACCGCTTAACTGATTTTGTTCAAATTTGGTGCTTAGGCGTTTTAGGTGGTTGTCCAAAATACATTTTTCAATCGTTATTATCATCCATCTTAATTATCTCGAAAACGGTTTTAACGATTTTGATAAAAGTTGGTGTGTGTACTACATTGGCTATGGTCTACACCGTTTCTCATAAACGGCGCAACGGTTTGATCAAATTTTTTATACAGGAGTTACTTCAAATTCTAAATAATACTGCACTTCAAAATTTTCGAAAAATAAAGTTTTTTTTTTGAAAAGTTAAAATTTCGAAAACGGGTGGACGATTTCTTCTGAAATTTTGTTTTTGAATTCATATTATTAAATATTTAAAATTTCATAACAAAGTGAAAAACGACTTTCAAAATACATTTAGCCGTTTCTATTAATAATCTTTTGCATATAATATAATCGAACATAAGAGCAAGTTCGTACGATCCATTCGTGCATTTTATTTTTCTCAAAATCGTTAGACCCGTTTCCGAGTTAATTAATATAGTAGACAAATTTGTATGGCAAACACCGATATTTTTGGGGCTAAAACAACGATTCAAAAACATATTTGATAGATTCAGATAAAACGGTTAAATACCAAAGCTTCAGCCGTTTAGGCTGTAGATCGTTCTACAGACAGATTGACGGAATTACGGGACCCAGTTTTTTGGTGTTCTCGATCATCGTAATGTCAAGTTTGACTAAAATTTCAAGTTCGATTTTTGCCAAATGAACTTGCAAGTAAGAATCGGAAGTGGAAAAATGGAGTGCGCTTTAAATTTATTGAGATAAGGGAAGTTTAGTCTCAAAACAGTGTAAGCCCTTGCTTACTATATGTAGACCAAATATCATAGTTAAATGCATCAAGTCGGAGTCGGAAAAAAACACGATGTTAAGCTATGAGTTCATATTTGTTATGTTCTCATTTTCTTCGAAAAACTAACAATGCAAACTGGGGAAACCACAAACCACACTTATTCTATAGTTGAATACTGTGATGCTCTTTCTCTAGGCTCTCTAGGAGGTAAACCCGTCGTCAGTGGTCCAGTTACAAAATTCTAGAACTGTGTTTAGTTATAGTTACTTATTCTTGTAACGGTGTTACATTAAATAGCAAATCTAACTTGAAATGGGCCATAAGATTAGACTTAGCCAACGATATCTACTTAGAAGAATTGAACCAGGTAGAACAAGAGTATGAATCTGATGTCTATCCATGGTTATTCCAAGGGGATTTTTTTTTTTAAATATCAAAAAACTATATTTTAAGTGATATACGGGTGCATCAGACAAAGCAACCTGGATTCGCAGATAATTGTCTCCCATACTTTAACTAATGGTATCCTTATTTATCAGTAATTCTAAGTCCAGATTAGGATTTCGTAATTTCTTACCTGGTCTTCTTATATTTTCTGATCTAACGGAATGTGAACTGTAGAAGCATGACAAATGTCAACTAAGTATTTGTAGTACTGATGGCTTTTTTTTGGATTGATTGGTATTGCAATGTAAATTACAGTAAAGGATAGGTCCCAATGGGACATTCGTTCGCTCTTCACTTGACCTTAAAGGAAACAAAACTTTAAGACCACGACTTAACGGCGGGCATCTGAAAAAAAAAGAAATTATTTTACAGCACCCTGCTGAAAGTAAACAATACCGATTTCTATTGCTAAGTAAAGTGGAGGTTCCAAGCTGCTAAGCCAAACCTCATCACCAAAACCTACACAAGGTTAAGTAATTTCCAATCCTGGAGAAGTTTTAAATGATATTTTATTTATATAAAAAAAAAAAACAGTTAGACTTTAGGCACAAAATTAAAACAGGTAATTGCTATAAATATTTACGAAAAACCAAAATCATTCTCGATACCTGGATAAGGATATTTAACAATTCTAAGAGGAAACCATTTTATATCAATCAGGATGATATTTCGTGAGTTATTTTGCTTTATGATTTTTGAAACAAAAGTAAATCCAGATTGTAATTAATCTTATACTCTAACTTGAATTTTGCTTCAGAATAAATACACCCAGTATTTACCTCGAAGGATATCATAACTTGTAAGTTGGGCCTTCTTCTGTTTACATCATTATGAAAGGTTCACGGAATGATGCTTGTGTAATTAATCAAATTGTTTGTAGCAGATTTCGATGTTGTTCCTTTATTTTTTGTTTGTATTTTTCTTTTGAATATGATATTTCGAAAGGAATCAAGTTCTTTGTCATTAATCATTCAAGTGGTCTTCCGCAAATTATTTTCGAGGTAGTTAGTTAAATAAGGTTTTAAGAATTCCTTAGGTTTCAATCTTGAACAGTTTTTTTTTTGGTATACCAAGCAAAGTTATAATAAAACATGAAAGTCAGTAATTTTTTAATAGAAAATATTAGCTTCAATGGAAACGGGATAGAGATTTTGCAATTTTTTCTTAAGTCAATCTACTTATATGTTAGGAATGGGAAGGCAAAAAAAGACTGGAATGAAAGTATCCTAAAGGGAGTGATAAGCCGCGATATAATTAAAGTGAAAAATTACAAACCCAATCCAAGCAAACATTTTCTCTGTGTTTTGGGATCATATCGGAACTTTTGATGAAAGTACGGTTTGAAATAAGTTCTCATAGTTGCCTCTAGTTCGATAATAGAACTTCACCTCACCTAGCGTCAATCTGGTCTCATTATTGTTGTTACATTGATCAACCATAAGAATTCGTTTTAGTAATTGGTTAAACTAAACAAAATCTAAAAAAAAAGTTTACAAGGGAAAATCAATATATTTATATGAATTTAGGGATTTTTTATTCAAATACCTTGGAATGAAATTTTGGATAGAATTTTGGATGCAATGCCAAAATGGAAAAAGTACATCAAAAATAAATAAAAGGAACTAGCTAAGCTTTAAGTACAGAAAAATATGCTAGTTACTAGGAAATAGTTCAGAAATATCCAGAACAAGGAAGCAACCACTTAGGTTCTATGCTTTTTATTTACTTTTTTTTTGTTGATTGAAGGAAATATTCAGAGAACGCGTAATGGATTTAAAATTTCCCACAAGATCTTGTTATTTACTGAATCTTGATTATCTTCTTTTAGGGATACGTAACGTCGTCAATCTATGCTGACAAGAGATCAAAAATCAAATTATATAAGGCCATTAGGTTTGTGTGTTTTATCGCACATTCGACAGGCTCCCGGAAATTACGCCAGAGGAAATTGCTCCAGAATTTGTTTTTTGACAAAATACCAGAATTTTTTTCTGGTTAAAAATTGGAAAAAAGTGCAGAATTTTTCTTGGAAAATTACCAAGAAATATTCGAAATTATGCCAGATAGGTATGGAAAATGAGCCTGAAAGCAAAATGGAAATTAACCCAGAAAGTTTCTATATGCTGGCCTAATTTTGACATAATGTTTTGGAATAAAGGCCATAAAATGTTTTAAGGTATGGGCGTCCGGTCGTGGTAGGACCACATGACATATTGTGAAATTTTTATTCGAAACATAGAATAGATTTCAAATGTAAGCAATAAATCTTAAAAAAACTAGAAAAAAATTCGGACTTGTGTGAAGTGTTTTTTTGCAATTAGGTCCACGGCGCGGCGTAGAAAAAGCTCGGCCCATAAGGGGACATGGTGTCCTCCTGCAAGACCCTGCTTGGCCGAATTTTTTGTTGGCTTTTTCCAATTTTTGTTTCTTAAAATCGAAAAAACCCCAGAATTTTTTTTGGAAAATGGCCAGAAATTTTTGAAGGATTATCAGAAAACTTTTTATGACGAAATTTTTGGGGTTTTAAAAAAAAAAATTCTGCCGTCATTTCCTCTGACGTAATTTCCGTGAGCCATTCCACAAGAATGCATAGCATTCATCAGATCCAACCGTTGTGGAAATTTTCTTCAAAATTAAACTTAGTGCAGGCAACATTGTAGCCTTGCAAAGTTTGTCATGGTTCAGTGGTGGATTTTTTCTCAGAAATAAAAAAAAAATCATTTTTGCATCCATAAAAAATATTACAACGGTATGTATAGAGTTAATCTTTTCTTTATTAAAACATAGCCCTGATGGATGAATGAGTTTTTTTTTGTTTGTTTGTTTTCTTTCATTTTTGTAAAGGAATAAAATGAGAGCTTCTGAACTAAGGTTCTTTTGTATGAGGTCGATGGAACAATCGATTATTTTCATTAAAAAGAACGTGCAAACAATTGTGCACTTTGCTTAAACAAGGACCTTTTATGTCTTTTTAATAATTTTGCAAGGAAAAAATGTCAAGCACAAGAAAATTGCATCCACTGCGCTTCATTCATAGTATTTTCCTGTTCCTTCTACTATTATTTTTTTTCTATTTTTCGGAAGATGACAGTGAGAAATCAATGAGAAATTGCCTTATTGACAATTGAATATTGTTCAAGTCATTTGAGTCTTGATAGTCTAATGAAGTGGAATTAATGTGAAAAATATGCATGGCTTATTTGGCTTTAGAGTCCAAATGTATTCACCCCCATGCACTTGGGCGTATGTGGGATATTTTTTGTTGAAATATTTTTTGGGTGTATTTAATAAATAATAATATCAATGACAATGTATATGTAAAATTGTTTTATCACAGTACCTCGGTTTCTCTAATTTTTGGAGGTATCAGTACATACTTTGAGGGTGGTGTCAAACTGAATAAATGACTTAGGATGTAAGATTTGCATAGGAATTTCGACAGCATTAAACATTTCTAATTTTTTTAAAGTAACAATCGTAAAACTAAATTTTTTTTTGATTTATCAAATAAATTTAATAAACACAAATAGGTAGAAACATTCCTGTTAGAATAAAGAATATTATGAAAAATAATCACGTTAATCAGTGAAATACTTTCAGAGATCATAGGGCCTAAGTAAAATAATTGCTTTGTCCTTAAGGAATATTAGAAACGCTTTTACGACTGTTATTCAATTGGAATTCTGATCGAAGTGATATTTCATGAACCTTTGCTTGCAAGCTATTTCAAAGAAGCGTTTGATGAATCAAATACTATAAGTACTTCTTACTCTTCTTTTTCAGTTTTAAACTTTCCGCATTTAAATGATATTAATTTTGAAATAAGTGAACATATTATTGCACAATACATATTGAAACTATAGATGATTGTTTTAGTCCTGGCCCTGATGGTGTGCCATCCTCTATTTTGAAAAAATGCGTTTCTTATTTGTCGTACCCTTTAAGTGTTCTCCTTAATAATTCTAAATTCTAAAAATTTCGCTTTTTCCAACTATGTATTTGGAAAAGCCCTAAAACTAAAATAATGATTTATAGACCTTTTGACAAACTATCTTTAATACCTTAAATATTTGAATCCATGGTATGCAGTGCCCTTTCCTTTCATCGCAGTTCAATCACTTATGATAACCAACATTGTTTTATGAAAAACCGATCTAATATTACCAATTTGTTTAATTTTAAATTGTTTCGTCAGGGTTTTAATGACAATTTCTTAAATTGAATTTCTACGCACAAATAGAAAATATAAAGTAATATTTCGTAATGAATGTTTAACTCCATTTGTATTGAATTCTGGTGTCCCACAGGGCAACCATTTAGGTCCAATTTTATTCATTTTTTATTCATATGCTGATGAAATTTAACTTTTCAAGAGAATTAGTTCTACATCTGACTGTTTACTTTTGCAAGAAGACTTAAAATTAGGAATTGGTGCAATATTAATCTCCTTATTTTAAATGTGAATGTATATGCAAAAAAGTTTCAACTATTTTTGATTATAAGTGTGATTCTGTGTTCTTTAAGTAGAGTATCTTCTTTTTCTGACTTCTGAATTGTTTTGGATTAGAAACTTATGTTTACTGACCATGTTAGCTTTGTAGTTAGAGAAGCAAATAGAATCCCTGGTTTCATTAAGAGACTTGGCCGCGACTTCCGTAATCATTATGTTCTCAAACTACTTTTGGTTTCATTTGTTAGACAAATTCTTGAGTATGCCTGTTTAGGCTGGGTACCTTATTATTCTATACGTACAATGAGAATTGAAGCGATTCAGAGGAGGTTCTTGCGCTTTTGTCTGCCTTTTCTTCCCCTGTTCCTTAGAAACCCTCTGTCCCCTTATTCTCAAATATTTGCTTTAATTAACCTTCCCTCCTTGACAAATCATAGACAATATTTACAATTTTGTTTTATAGCAGCAATAATAAATGGAGCAGTATAATCACCATTAGCTCTTTTTCGTCTTAACTTCAGTTTGAGTCACTCACACTTGAAAGACCACTCAATCAAATTTTTAGTAGATCGAACTATGGCGCTCATAGCCCTTTTAATCAATTATACTCAGTCCCAGAAAAATAGGCAGTGAAAGCAAGATAGGACATTTACCTCTCATTCTCGCTCCAGTTGATTTCATAATTCTGTCACTCAATAGAGCTCTCACAGGGTTTTCGAAATGTGTATTTTAAATGAGCTCAACACCCAAATGTGGAAGAATAGTATGTAGGTTCACCGCCTGTGTTTTAGTTAAGAATTCTTATTTAATCGGTTTTTGGGTAAAAATTAAAACAAATTTATATTTTCCACACCACCATGAGGTTAGATAAAAAGTCCGTTTTTGAAGGGTTTCCGCAGTAGTCCTAATCCCTTTTAAATAAAAAACAAGCAACATAAAAAATGTATTCATTATCAGATTTGTTTTTCTTTAGTGGCGAGTCTTAGCCTTTGGAACTGTTTTACGTTCACCTGCAGGAAAAATTTCAGATACTTTCTTCACAGCTTCTGTCTTATTTTACAAATGTTTATGATTTTTTTTTGTCGCGTCAACAATTTCTTTTTTTTTGGAAATCGAAACTTAAGTCTTTTGAAATCCTCGAAGCCATTTCAAACTTATTGTACAAAACTTAAAAAAAATCACCTCTTTAAAAATACACGGGTTAAAAATACAAATTGCATAAAACTTTAAAATAAATACATCTTTTAAACATACCTTTTATACAAAAATACTTAACTTCACATTAATTAAAATAATGTTCTTTTTCAAAAAAAAAACATCTTAAAATTTTGTTCCTGCATTTTAACGTATTTTTCACACATTTAAAGAAATGCAAAAAAATGAAAACAGTCCACTATAACACTCATCATTAAAAATAAAATAAAAAAAATAAACCCAAGGATAAAAAAAAACCAAACGAATTAACAAATGGACAGGGGTAACCCTGAAAGCACAACAATTTTAATGGGGGTTGAATAACAGCAGCAGCCATATGCCACAAGCAATTAAAGCAATTCAATCCACACTCAGATTTGCGCTGAGTAGGACGTTGGATCTGCGTCAGATGCAATGAAATTTGTTTTTGATTATTTTATATAATTACTGGCGGGTAAACACTTTTTATAGAGAAGTGCTTTAAATTAAGTATGGTGTAAAAATATGACACGCTACTGATTTTGAAAAAGCTTTCCAATAAGACGTATACTGCCTATTTTCCTGGGACAGAGTATAGTTTAAATATTTAATAAATTTTGTTTTCAAGTGGTTTCGCCAAATGACAATTTTAATGATTAAAAAATTCAAAACATCGTTTTATAATAGTTTGTAAAATTAGTTGTTAACTAGTTTTAAGTATTTATTTATAAACATTTTTCACCTTAGCATTTAATGAGTTGAAATAAATAAACACTCTGATGCCTTAGTTCACAAACCCTTATACTCCAGTTCAATTGAACTTGAAGCTTTTTGTAGAGAATGGACCTCCAGATTAATACCAGAAAACGATAAATTGAGAGCATTGATATATTAATTCAACATTGGCAAGTATACAAAGATCAAGCGCTGAAAATATTAGGGGTATTCACGATCCGATGTATCTGGTCTTGTATCATTGTAAAAGTGTAAAAGTGAAGCATTTTTTTTGAACTACAACAACAAAATATAATGAATGTCAAAATCTTACACTTTTACACTTTTACAATACCCGAACCCTATTGTAACAGAAAAGTACAAGTGTGTAAGATTTTTTTTAACGCAAACTTATGCCTTCCTCAAAACAAATGTGAAACAGATCTTGACATTTGCTTCAGTGTTGCTACAGATTAGTAAAGGTGTCTTCACAGTCTGTGAAGTCCTATTATTTCTATCTTTTACAGCGTACAAGCTTTAAATGAAAATTTACATATTTGCCCGTCCTATTTATGACTTCAAAATACCACTCGCTCTGCCAACATTTCAAAATCTTAATTGTTTTTCGAATGAAAGCGATATTTTTATGAAAAAAAAAATAAATAAAATAAACTCAATGCAAACGTGCCAGCACACTCAAAAAAAAAATTAATATAAAATTTAAAGTTGCCACACATCCATCGCTCGTAAAAACAAGTAAATAAGGTTTATTTGGAATTTATAGAAATCTAATAAAAAATCTGTCAAATTGCTTAAAGGTGTTCCTCCTCTTCATACACAATATCTACAATTTGCCTATCATAATACTAAAAAAATTCCAGTTACGTGACTCAACTTGAGTAGAGATTTTAGTCGTTGAGTCCTTGTTTATTCGCATACTCGTGTGCTGAATTTTCGTTTTCATTGCAAATATGAACCACATCCATGTTGAAAATATTGTTATCGAGAGAACCAAACAAAAGATAAGATTTCACTTACTCGCATAATATGATTTATCTTTACCTGGTGGTGATGGTGGTAGTTATGGTATATCTATTAATTCTAGCATGTTTTTAATAGATGCGAATTTCTCTAGACGTAGTATCAAAGAATGAATGAACGTTTATATAATGTCCTTTGGCTCTATTTTGTGGAATTATTTATATCTCCTGTCATCCATCACTCCACTTCACCACTTCTCTTCTGCCTGATGATGAAGGATTAAATGTCATATTCGCCGTGTGGTGTGTTTCCCCTCGTTTTTTTTGGATTTAGTTTTAAGCCTTTAAGGATGACTGGCATTCGTGAGTATTTTTTCTTATTTTGTAAATACGTTGCTGGATTTTGCGGTTATCGATTCGATGTGCTGCATCTAAATAGAATTTATAGGTTTTTTTTGTGTGTCCTTATTTATCATAAGCTAAAGCCTACATTTTTCATACACATGATTCGACTATGACGCCTTAGAAAATCGATGTTACCCCACTCTATAGGAGTGTGGGAGGCTTAATTTGGAATGATAAAATTGAGACGTTTGCTTCAGCTAAGGATTCATGAGTGATTAAAACTCTAAGAAGGATCACGTTCTGTAAAACGAGATTAAGTTTGTCAAATGATGCATACTTTCAGCGAACTCTGAATGGCATTGATGAATGCTTACATAAATGCTTATCTATAGAGTTTTGTGAGGTAACAAAGTGATTTATTGAATTGGTAATAAATTTGCTTAATTTTATTTATGCATGTGTACGAAAAATACAAAATTGACATATTAAAATAAATAAATCAAGAGCATTGGCGCCGCAACAGCTGGAGTATAAACACCAGGATCTAGTAACATACATCTCTTAAGCATTTTTGTTAGCGGCAGGAATGGTAGTGCCCACAATTTGTCTAAATTTGAACGGTTATGTGATGAGAGCGATTTTTTCAATACACCAGTATTTATCACCAGGAATATAACTTATGAAAAAAAGCATTTTTTGTGTGTGACATATGCTGGGATTTGAACCTCAGCTCCTGGCGTAACACTCCAACTCACTAACCAAATACACCCACGGCTTCTTTAATGAATTTTGCATTAACTATTAAGGAATGTGTTTATTAATGTATGTTTTAATTAATCTAAAGCTTTTAAAGAAATTGGTTTAGTGATGATTTTTATCATTTTTACTTGCGACATAAGGCAAGTTATGCATTCGTAAAAAAAAAATTTAACAATCAAACATGACATTACGACCATAGAGAAGCCTAAAAAAGTGATCGCCAATAAATGTCTGTCTCTCTATCTGTCTGTCTGTCATTCTGTCCATCTGTAAGTATAAGGAACTACACCCTAAGCGGCTTAAGCGATTGCCTTTAAATTTTGTATGTGTGATTATTTTGGCATTTATCAGAGGGGAAATTGAAATTTTATTCGCAGGCCTAAAAATAACGGTACTTGCCATATGACCTTGAAGGAAAATCTCTAATTTTTCTCTAAATTGGCTCCAACAATTTTATAAAAAATTTTGAAAATTTTTTTGTTGGTAATAGATATCATTTGATATGAACCAAGTTTACAGAAAGAGTCTATTAACGGTACCTTTCATATAACGTTTTAATTTTTGGATTTCTCGGTAACGGTACATTGGATTACTGTCAAATTTTATATCTGAGAAGATCTAAGTAGCTAAATTATTTTTGCATATCAAGATTTTGAATACCTTTTTTTTAAATTAAAATAATTTATTAAATTTTTTTTTTGAAAAATCAATAATTTTAAAACTAATCAAAACAAATAATTTTAAATTTTATATTCACATGAACATTAATAGTCTCTAAAAAATGGCATCCAAAATTTCAAAAGAATTTTGTTTTCAAAAAACGAAAAATAAAAAAACAGGATTTCATCAAAACCCGTCCTATAATTTTCGAGATACTTTTTTATAAAATTTTCATTGCTCCGTGGCATTCTTCGTTTTTTCGAAAAACTGATTAAAGTGATGGTTTTGGCAGTTTAAATAAGTTTAAAAAACGATTTTTTCCCACCTATACAGCAGTCACTTTCATTATATACATGTACACGTATGTACTTGTACATATTTATGTTATTACCCTCCTAATTTACATATTTTTTTTTTTATTATAATTTTGCACGCGCTCAAGGGATTATGAATACCCTTTATATGTTTTTAACACAGCGTGGCAACCGGTGAAAGAAGAGAAAGAAGGATACAAAGATGTGTGGCGCATTGTATTGAGGCGGTTGTTGTTGTCTCAGATTTTATCACCAGGTATGGGCTGAACTAATGCGGAGAAAATTACCGTGTATTATTTTTTTATGTCTCTTATAATTCGCATTATTTTTTATTTTTGATCGTTGTCATATTTATGAGTAGTTTACTCAATCACATGCTGTTAGTGTTATGCCTGAACTAGCATATAATTATAGCAAACCAGAAACAACAATTTTTAGAATTGGTTTTTAATGGAATATAAGAAGACATAGACAACGGCAGGAATCGAACCTGCGACCACGAGATTGACTAAGAATCAAGGTAATATTACCTACATGGGCTTTAAATCTGCATAGGATAACTATAAAAGAATATCTACCTACCAACAGCGTCAGTGAGTAACACTAAAGTTGTTAGCTACAAGAGCAAGTTTGTACGATCCAATCGTGCATTTTATTTTTTTATGAAGGACGGATTACATCATGTAATTTTTTTTAAGAACCAGTAGTATTCGTTAGTCGTTCACGTTTTAATTTAATTCATCCTTAAGGTCATTAAAAAAATGAAATGATTTCAATCTTAATCTAATGGAATGCCTAATCCTTTTAAATGTGTATACGTATAATATTTCCTTTGGGATGTGCAAAAGTACACACATATAACTTAAAACGTTATACGGTGCGTCGTTAGAGATATTGTTGCATGCCAATTGGGACACACGTAATTATTAAGTGTATTCTCCTCCTGATTCGTGAAGGATCAATTTTTTGATAGAGAGTTTTGTTTTCCTTTTATTCAAGATGTGTGTATGCATGAATTGTGAAAGCAATGGTAAAATCGTCAAGTGCTATTTGTAGTGAAAAATACTCGACACTAAGTGAATTTATTTTTTTTTTACTGGTGTTGGGGCTTAATGATTTCGTGCAGACAATAAATTACTAAAATCATGCAAAGTGGGCAGTGCATGTGGTTTTGTTTACCTGCGCTGACCCATCGGGAATGGAATTAATCGCTTTTTTATTCAAATTTTTTTTTGTTTGTGTTTTTTTTTTATTATTTTGTGTTGGGTTGGAGTCGTTGTGGAATTGATAATTTAGTTATAAATTATTTTCATTGTTTGCTGTATTTTATTATTGTCTTTCACTAGGTAGACGTACCAACCCGCAATTAAGATGACATAGAACTGTAATTAAGGGGGTATTTTGGTAATAATTGTAGCAATTATTCTTAAATGCAATCCGGGTTCGCTTAGAACAGGATGTGAATACATTTTTGAAGACAATTAGTCTTAAGGAAAAATATTCTTATCTATTCTAAAAACATAACCACAAATTAAATGCATATACTATAGTCATATTTGTTGGATTTCTTTAGATCACCTAAGGGCACAACTGGATACTGGCTAAATAGTTAAACATGATTTATCACATCTTAACAGTTGTCTGCTGAACACTGTTATTGTTTTTGTTTAATGTGGTGTTTTATTGGTAAATCAAGATTAATTTCAATCTATGTATGTTTTGATTTTCTTTCGAGCTTAATGGAACCCGATTTCAGGTGAAACACATACATTTGTTAAAATGACAGCTGATAATTTTATTTATATTTTACAGAGAATGGTAAGTCAGTCAAAAAAATATCAAGATTTAAAAATAAATCAATTTATTTTGGCCAATGAACCCAAAAAATCATTGTTTTGATACATCTGAATCAAAAATAAATAAAAGTATCTTACCAATGGAAAACCATGTAATTTGTATCATTGATGTAACATTACATTACAATACATCTTACACTACTCTGCAGATAAATCTACGAAGTAGAGAAAACAGCTGTGTTCTCGTGATTAGCAAGTACAGCAAAGTAAAACATTTTCACGAAAATGATAAACACTCCAACATGATTTTATTTATTTTAATATGGAGGGATTTTCTCATCTGTGTTTTTTTTCTGTCAAAAAGCACTCAAAATACAAGTAGAAAAAGAAATACAAGCACACATTACTAAAAAAAATTATTTCAATGCCCTCTATGATTGAATAGACTTACTAACTATAGGAACTCAATTATACTTCGGATGAAAAGGAAAAGTAATTCCCAGTAGTATGTTCTTATTGTTGTTTTCTTTGTAAAAATTTTACTTTGGTCAACTTTTGACACTGGTCAACTCATCCCATTGTCTTATACATTAAAAGACATTAGTACAATAGAGAGAAACCAAGAGAGAAAGAACGAACAAGAGAAGAAAAACATGTCAACAGCACGAGGTTTGATTTTAAACGGACCCCCATCCACGTACAAACCACGCGCAACGCGCAAGGATGCTTCATTTCGCTGATCTTTCCATCGATCTTGCGTGCTTTTAAATAATAAAAAAATATTTTGAAATACTTAAATAATATTTTCTTTATTATTTTATATTACAATGTTTTTTTCTTTTACTTGTGATATAGGGAGAGTTTTGCATTTGGAAAAAACATACACGAGGTTTTGATCAAATCTGACATTATACGATTATGGAGAACATCAAAATAGTGGGTCCAGTGATTCTGTCTGTCGGTCTGTCTGTATGCTGCCCTACATACGTTACTCAAGCAAAAAACCTGGGTAATATCTTCAATGATAGACTACTAACGTGGGACTAAAGTTTATGCTTAACTAAGAGGATTATCAGTAACTAAATAAATTCTTCCTACTGTGGTTAAATTAAAACTAGTTAAATCACTTATCATACCGATAATATCATATGGGTGTGAGTTATTCGCAGACCCTGATTTTCATTCGCTTCTAAAGTTAAAGGTTGCTTTTAACGCCATTGCTCGGTTGGTTTTCAACCTTCGTAGGTTTGATCACGTTTCGTCCCAGGCCCGTACACTCATAGGTTGTACCTTGGAAGCTTTTTTTCAAATATCGGTGCTGTTCTTTTCTTTTTAAAGTAATTGGTAATAAGACTCCCGACTATCTATTTACAACACTTAATTTTTGCCCTTTAAATCGGAATTTCTTAATGCGTTCGTCCGGATATACCTGTTTGACATCACGCAGACAATTTTTTGTTTATGCTGTCCGACTGTGGAATGATCTTCCCAGTTACCTGAGATCTGGAATCGAACACAAAAAGTTTCATAAACTATGCTTCGAACACCTTGCGAACTTAAACTGAGATTAACTTCTTTTTTCATTTTATAATTATTGCGACTATAATTAAAATTTTCATTTTGATTTTGTTTTTTATAATGTTTTTTTAATCTTTTTTTAACAGTAAATCATTGCCTTTTTTGTATATTATTAACATAATTGTAAATTCTTTATAATTCTTATTTAATTAATTTGTCTTAATTTTTGTTTACATTCTTGCATTTTTTAAAATAAATAATGTAATATATCCTGTAGAAATTATAAGTAAATCTTGATGTGCAGCTGTTTAAATATATAAATAAATATCAAATATCGAATACAGCTTAATTCACTTAAGTAATTTTCTTCAAACTTGGTACTTAAGCTTTTTGGTCTAAATTTTTGAATAAAATATTATTTACGGTGTCTGTCATATAACAATTTTTTTTTTATTTTTGATCTTCTTATTAATGCTCTAACGGATTTCGATAAGAATGCTTGTGCATGAGGTCCTTCAAATTTAAAATAATACTGCATACTAAAGTTTTCGAAAAATATTTTTTGTTTGATTTTTTTTAATTCGATATTATGAAATTATGTTTTTACGTTTAATAATTTAAATAATTAAAATTGCCTTACGATTTTCTTGTTAAAGAAAAAAATTAAAGAAATATTGCATACTTATCAAAAATTAGGTGATTATCGACTTTTTTCAAAATTAGTTTTTAATAAACAAGATTGTGTTCACTTCAAAATAATGTGTATCCATGTCCGGTTTCGTTCATAACAATTTTCTATATTTTGCAATATATATATTGATCACATCCTTGAATTAATTATTTGTTTTTATTATGGGCTTTATTGAGCATTCCTTTATTATGCGAATTAAAACAACTCCATATTTTCTCCCAACGTTTCGTTGATTTTTGTCAACTTGTTCAGGGGCAACGATTTATTGGATTGTTTTTGTCAAATCTACATTCAATTTGTTGGTTGTGAATTATGTTAAACAAATATTTTTTAAGCAAATAAATAAATAAATAAATAAAGACTTTATGAACAATTTAAACCAAAACACTACAAACAGAAAAAACACTTTTATCACAGTTGAGTTACCTTATCCTTTGGTTAATTTGGTTAAATTCATGCGCCTAGAAATGTGTTATGCCGTTGTATGGCCAGTTGTTATATTGAAGCAATCGAAAACAATATGTTAATATTATTTTTGTGTTTGTGGACTGTGTGGATTAAAGCCAAATTGAACATGGATACTAACCAAATGTTTTGCGTTTTCTTCTTATATACGTAGAAATGTTCTTCACGATTGACATTTGGTTCAATCGATTGCACCTAATCGATATTGTTTCTAATACAAATTAGTGAAAAACAACGAGTTGCCAGAAAGAAATTCAAAATGCCAGATTTATAAGATGTAATAGTTTGAGATAGAACACAACTATGAAATAAAATGTTTTTTGTCAGATTATTTATCACAACTAATAAACAAATATTTGATACTACACATTTCCAAACTTGACATTTTCCATTGAAAACAAAAATTAATAGATCACCCCGAAAGCCCAATCGAAAATGACATTAATATATACAATCAAAAACATTGTTCTATTGTTCCATTATAAAACCATGAAACCTGAACCACCTGCTCGGCAAATTCACTAAAGCTCTTTTCATATTCATCAATAATAGGAGCAACCGATTGAAGTTTAGAGAAAGAAGAAATAAGAGAATTCAGAAAAAATCATTGAATAATGTCTACACAATGTTCGATAACAAAAAACTCGGAAAAAAGCATCTAGATTTAATAACTTTATTTCATGGATTCAATTTGGATTTCAAATTAGAATTTATGTCAGCATACTTTTCAGGGCAAGTCATCGCCTAAACAAAATGAACTCCATAAGTTTGGAGAATAGCATAGTTGATTGCGATGTTGAATTGAATTCCAACTATCAACTATTTAGTTTTGTGAATAAATATCTGAACCCTGTCCATTTTCCCTTTGACGGAACTTCAATAGAATTCGAATTTTATTTGTATCAATATTGCCAGGAATTTGAACATTTATGTAAATTGCTTCCAGGTCTTTCACTCAAGTTGCTTGTGCGGCTTTTCAAAGTATCATTGTTCCTGATAACTTCTACTTGTTTCAATCAAAACTTACAAGTTCACAACTTGCGTTAGGGCAATAGCAATACCGCAACTACTTTAAAGTTCTAAATATTATATTAAATTATAAAGAATATTCTCCATACTTCAGACGTTCGATATTCTGCGAATTACGCCCTTCAATCTTGTGTATTTCCATTCAACTTCACTTCAACCTTTTGTGCCAAAGAACTGTTTGCAATCGGATACTGATGAATGTTATACCGAAAGAAGGTTTTATTAAAATTTCCTTTGTCAATGGGTAAATAAAAGAAGAAGTTCAATTGAAGTGGAATTTTATGATTGAATTAGTAAACAAAAATTCTTGTTTGAAATACAGCTCATGTAACAAACGAGCAGAAACAAAAAAAAATATTGAAATTCACTTCTAAAATTTATACAAATTCGAACAAAATCTCTACCAATCTCATTATAGGTTCTGGCTAAAAGCTACGCCCGAACGCACAGACTGAATGGTTATAGAAATCTTATAGGTTTCATTAAAACCTCAATCATTTTTGTCTACAAAAAAAAACCAAAAACGTGCCAATAGAGCATGTACAAATTTATATGGATACTTTTTTTGTGATAACTCACACCTTTTGTGCATTTCGAAAATAATAGTTCGGTGAGAAGTGAAGAAGAAGTTGCTGCTATTTTTTTTTTCTTTTTCAAACGAATTGATCCGTAGAAGCTTTTATTGAATAAAACCCTATTTCTACTACATTAGTTCTATTGTTCGTTAACCGTTTGTAAAGGTATGATGTAGGCCTTAACCTCCACCCTATCAACGGCAAAAAAAAAACTTTTGTAAACCATCATGGCGAACATTCTGATTCCTCTTAATGTGCACTTAAGTACAATTGGTCTGGGAATCCGAACAGTTGTTTTTTGATTCGCATTTGAAATCATAAATTGAAAAATATTCCAAATCAATAATCAAAAGAAAACAACGACAAGTTATCATTGCGAATGCACAATCAAAACAAAAAAAAAAAAACAATATTTTCCCTGAGCCAATAAATTGATATTGAAAAAGGTTTGATTTTTGTTTACTCAAAAGTCTCTATATACATTGTATGAGTGTGGTGGTACTAAACGTAATTTAAAATCAATAAGTTTTTTTTATGAAAATAAAAAAGTAATAAACAAGCAAATTGAAGAAGAAATAAAATGTTTAAAATTAATTTCTTATACAAATTTAAATAAGCAAAAAATATTGTTTGCTAGATCTTAAGAGAGAAGAAAATATTTTATCCTTGCTCTTTTCACATCAAATCGTTCAGATTAATATGTAAGAGAAAAATGAGAAAAAAACTATTTTTTTTGTTTAATGAAAAAAAAGTAAAAACCTTAGCATAACTCGAAGGGGCAAATTGTAAAATGCTTGGTCCATATAGTGTCTGATAAAAGATCTCAAAATCAAATGTTTGATTTTCATTACGGATACAGTCCATGGTATCTGCTAGAAAATATCTGCAGAAATCAATTTCAAAGGATCAATATTTGCGCAATGTTACAGGTTTTTTTCTTTTGTCTGGCATTTGTAATGTTCACAGGATAGTAGGTTGCATGGCTGAAATATTCGTTGCCCTTCTGAAATTGGTGGAAATATTTCAATAACCGTGAGATTTAGGAAGCAAAGTGTTTAAGAAATAACTAAGGGAGAGTATTGGGTGATGGTGTGCGGGTTGTGATGTATCAAACGGAAATAATACTTTAGTTCCAAGTAAGTAGATGATGAATTACTACATAGTATTGTTGCTTAATGTAAAAAAGCCACAGAAGCATCTCAAAGTATTCTGTTAGTTGATTTTTTTAAAAGGCAATCAATAGCAATCCGAATCTGGTGCGCGTAACATTTCATCTTCGATAATGCTTCGGTAAGTTATTTTGCTTTTGAAATCTTAGTAGGTGATGAATTGTGTGCATAAAAATTACTACATAATATTGTTGCTTAATGTTCAAAAGCCACAGAAGCATCTCAAAGTATTCTGTTAGTTGACTTTTTTAAAAGGCAATCAATAGCAATCCGAATCTGGTGCGCGTAACATTTCAGCTTCGTTAATGCTTGGGTAAGTTATTTTGCTTTTGAAATCTTATTGAAACTGAACAGTTGTTAGAAGAGTAAGGCAACGAATAGTTCCGTACGTACTGGTAGGTTAGAAATGACTTTGAAAATAGAAGAGAAAATTGTAAAATTCCTCGCAAAAATCAGCCTCTTCAGTTTTTCGCTTTTTATTAGTGCTTAGGTAATATAATATTCTTAAAGTTTTTTCTACCTGACTCTTATGCGTCTCTTGTCCTTTCTTGAATAGAATGCAGTCTTGTTTTTGGAACTAATATAAATGTATGCAAATAAAATTTATTGAAATATCTGACTGGATCATATGAACTTGCCCTAATTCCTTACAACTTGAATATAGCTAAACATTGATGCTTTTAGTACGTTTGTAGTCTATTTATCTTCAGGTACGATTAAGGCAGACGTACCTTGGATTGAAAAAAAGATGCCATTTTAATTTTTGGGTAAATATAAATGTCAACAAAAAAAATTGAATCGCCAATTTAAAGCAATTATAATTAATATGCGTATAAGATTTTAATTTTAAAAAAGGACTAAATAGTTTTTTTTAAAAACATTTATGAAAAAAAAATTGGTATGTTTTTTTTATGAATCGAAAAATCATTTCTTTGAAAATTATTTAAGCATTTAAGGAGCATCTACATAAAGAAAATAATTTTAATCGGTTCATCAAATTGTGAGAAAGTCGAAAAAATGAAAAGTGGTTCTAAGGAACATATACCAATAATAAGAATAATATTTGTTTTTTATTTAATTAGTTTCTTAATTTAGGAATACTTACGTATTTTTTGATCAAAATTTTGAAGCCGTTTCGGAGCAGAAAGCAATTGTATGGATAGTACGATTTTTGTTTTTTTTTTCTTTCTTTTAAGAAAATTGTTTTTTTCAAGTGCTTTAAAGAAAATGTCAAAAAACTACTAAGTACTGAGTTTCCATCTTCCTTCCACTATGCTCTACCAGATCACTACACAGCTAAACTAGATGATCAGATGATGATGCTTGAACATCAAATAAGTTTACAAAAAATGAAAAACAACAAAGCAGTAGGTGTGGATGGAATTTTTTAAGTATGCCACACCTTATTTTCTTACAATTCTTCTACCATTTTTTAATAAACTTTTAAATGAAGAGGCAATTCCCCAATCTTTTTTGAAGTCTATTATTTGTGCAATCTTTTAAAAAGGTGACTGTACTCTTCCAGAGAATTATAGAAGAATTTCAATTTTATCGGCCTTGAGAAAGATATTTACCAATATTCTATACCATAGGTTGGTTAACTGGGTAGAAACAAATAACCTCCTTAGTTGTTGTCAAGCAGGCTTCCGTATAGATCTATCAACGGTTGATCAGATATTTGCACTATCTAGTATTGCTAAGCGATATGTCGACAATAACGAGCAGCTTTACACGTTTTTTGTAGATCTTAAAGCCGCGTTTGACACTATTAATAGAAGCTCCCTACTTTATAAACCTTTAAACATTGGTATTTCATCTAAGTTCCTTAGAATATACAAGCAATTGACAACCAACACTTGTTCTTCAGTATATAATGGCATCACTATGTCTGAATTTTTTGACACCACAACAGGTGTTCCACAAGGATGTGTCTTAAGTCCAATTTTATTTGCTCTATTCATTGATGATGTAACTAAAATCTTAGGTGGCGGAGTGAGGGTAGATGACGAACTTATTAAGGATGCTGCTTTACACAGACGATCTGGTCTTACTTGCTGAATCCCCTTCCTCACTTCAGCTCCTTATTAATCGACTTAAAAACTATTGCGACCTATGGGATCTACAAATTAACACCAGTAAGTCGAAAATTATGATTTTTGAATCCATAAACAGGAGGATTTTTTCACAAAATAAGTGGTTTCTTGGTTCAGACCCCATAGAAGTTGTGAAACAATATAAATGTCTCGTTTTTTTTTAATAACAAGCAACTTGGATTAACGTCCTCATATTAAAAAAAAATGTCTGGTTGCTAATACTACTATTAATATAATGTGGAACAGGTTCTTTTGTAATCAAAAAGTGGATTCCTCTTCCAAATTCAGAGTTCTAGACGCTACGATAAATACCTGCCTTTGCTACGTAAATCAAGTATATGGGTTCAGGTTTGTTGAAGAATTTGAAGGAGTACAGCGCTTCTTTTTCAAACGTATTTTTAGGTTGACATCGACAACACCTACTTATGCTTTGTATGTAGAATCAGGAATACCACAAATCTATACAAAAAACTTGAAAGCGAATGCTGACTACATAGTCAAAGTAATGCTGCGACCAAACACGAATTTGCAAAAGAAAATAATGATGCATGCCTTGAGATTTAGCCTAACTCCTTTTCGGGAATTTTTCTATATTGGGGGTAAATATTGAGTGGATCTCAGTATATCTAATCAGCCGATTGAATGCTGGTGTGAAGCATTTTACAAGTGCATTGCAATAGTAGATGAGTATTTTTATCTACAATGCATTAATAGCGCACAATCCTCTTCAAGTCGGCTGATTTACAGAGAACTGAACCACTCCTTAGGGAATAGAAATTGCTTTAATAACTATCTGTCAACCTACCAAATTAGTACCATATTCAAAGCAAGAGTTGAAATCGTAGGACTTAACTTCAAACCGCACATGCCAGAAATTTCACCAATTTGTAATCTATGTAATAGAAATGAAAATGAAGACATTTATCACTTCGTAGCTATCTGTCCGATTCTGCAAGAATTGAGAAGGCTTTACTTTCAAAAGAGCTTTTTATCTTTTTCTGAAACCAAAGATATTTTAAACTGTAATAATGGTTGGAGAGTAATTTTTAGTTTTTGCGATCATGTACTTAGATATCAAAACTCGACCTGTAAACTCACTTTTAAATTTTTTTGTTAGCCATCCTTAACTATAACTTTAATACCTATAATTTATATTAAATTTGAATTTATTTAACAAAATATTCAATGCAAATTGTTTTACAAATAAAAATTTAATACAAAAATTTTAATTATCAAAAAAAAAAAATGTATCAATAGTTCTTTTTCAGTTTTTTTTTCCATTTACAAATTAATGAATGTATGTCAAATTATTTTCGACAGACGGCACTTGTTGCCATGTTCTATTTTCTTTTGAATATTTCTTTATAATTTATGTATGTATTCTTAAATATAAATAAATAATTTGTTATAATAATAATAATAATACTGAGTTTCGAAGAAATCAATTGCAAGAGATAACTTTTTGAATAAATTAGAATTTTCCCTACAAAAAATTTAAAAAAAATATACTGAACTGGTTGAACTGATTATATTAGACGTTCCAAAAATAAGCATTTTTGCACATGAAAATTTACGAAAAAATACCTTTTGCCCTTATTAAATATGAAATATAACCATTTTTTTGATTTTCTACTTTCTTATAAAAGGATTTCGGTCAAAATTTTTAAATTCTAAACAATACTGAAACCAAAATTTCGGCAAATATTTTTTTGGATTTTTGAAAAAAAAAATTATGTTTGAAAATTCAATATTTCGAAAACGTATACGATTTTTATCGAAATTATATTTATAAGCTATAAGTATTAAATATACAAAATTGCCATACCAATTTTTTTAGAATAAAATTAAGGAAATTTTGTATGTAAAAAACTCCTACAAAAACGACTTTGAAAGTATGTATATTTAGCGGTTTCTACTAAAATCTTGTGCAAGGGAAAATACGTGCGATCAAGTCGTGCTTTTTATTTTATGAAGATAGTTGCAATCGTTTTGAGACAAATAAGTTTTACATTTTCGCAAAAAAAAAATTGCGGTAACTAAGTTTTGGCCTTAAAAAAATCTTTGAAAAAATTAAGCACTAATATTGCTGTCTGCCACAGAAATTTCTTGTACGAGTATATACAAAAAAAAAACACATTGTCGGCCCTAGGGCACTTCCTTGTGGTATACCAAAATTGTATAAAATGTTCATTTTAAATTCAGAAAGATTAAAATAAAGAGGCATTTAATCATCATAATGTGTCAAATCACGACATTTATAACCAATTAAATGCATTTATTAAAATATACAAAATAAAATATAAAATATATTTCTCATTATGCAATAGTCGCACTCGGAACTGTTTAAATAATATTTAATTGCTTTGAATGCAATTAGCGTTTGTTAATTACAGATTTGTTTTTATGCTTTTAAGGCTATTTATTTAACTGCTGCCGTTTTTAAACTTAATGATTTTTAATGTCATTCGCTTTGTGATATTGTCATATTTTTAATTACAAGCATTTAGTATTCTCTTTCCGGGGAAAAATATATCATTTAAATGTGTCTTTTATCCTGAAACACACACACACATACCTACATAATATTTGAAAGTTAAATTGGAACAAATATGTACATATACGAGTACATAGTATGCTATAATAATGAAAATACAGACATATATTGTTATAAGCATTGTTTTTTAATTTTAAAACATTTAATGCGATTAAAATTCCCTGGCAGCAGCTAATTAATATTGAGTAATTTAATTAAAATAATACCCTAAAATAAACTTTGTGCGCATTTTTTTTTTTAGCTTTGAGCTATAATGATAGATATTGGCAAATGCTCGTTAGAATAAAATCCAATTATTTTTTTCTCAATTTCGACTCCCTAATAGCAAAATAATAAGTTTTCATTTTGTTTGCTTGTCCCCTATGCCATGTTGTTATGTGTAGTGGCCGAAATTTAAATTCTATTTATTTAAATTAGTTTTTAACACTATACAGCATGCAGTGATGTTTTTCTATTTGCAATTTTGGAAATAAATTCATAATCTCTCTCTTTCTCTGATAAAATATAACATTGCACTTTTTAGCAAGGATTTTAATTTTGTAATATATCCCAGTATACGCATTTTATATGCATAGCTATAAGAAAAATTAATTTTGTTGAAATTCATACAAGCACTCATACAAAAACTAAGTTGATTGCATATTTTTCAGAGTTCTGAGAAATAAATTCATATACATGGGATCGCTCCAAGGATACCACATACAATATACAGAGTAATGTTAAAAGTTCTGAGCTACATGAACTTATTTTATTTCATGAAAAATAATATCTGACTTTTGCGTGCAAATGTGGCCTGTTCAAAGTTTCAAAACTGATTTTATTACTTCTATATTTTTAAAATTCTAAATTTCCAACACCAAATTTCCAACCTACTACTATTATATATGAAAGAGTGCAAATGCAATATTGCACAAACTTTGGTTCGCTTTCAACTTTTTAACACGTTTCGAAAGTTTTCTATAGAAACTAACCACGATCTTATGTTGTTTTCTTCAAGGAAAAGTGCACTCTACGAGTAGGACCCACGGTTAACAATTTGAAGTTGGAGTGGTTGCCTCTTGGTGTGTAATTTGGCAGGTTATGATTAAAACTTTTTAGTTACAAGGGGAGGATAATTGATTTGTAAAACTTGAACGACAGGTCCAATAATGGTTTAAGAAATAAATAATGGCTTTTATTGGAAAAAATTGTGGACGAAAAGAAATTTTTAGAGGAGAGGTAGAAAAATTAACGGAAAATGTCAATTATTTCATTGATTTTTATATTTATTAAGGATTAGATGGGTTTCGCAGATTTTATGTTCGATTTGAGAGCTTAAAAATCTTAATTAAGGAATGAGAAATACTTAAGCTTTGAAAGTTGAACAATTTTAAAATATTTATTTGACAACTTTTGAACAGAATAGCAAGAGAAAGTTAGCTAAAAGTTCTTAAAGATATGGAGGTATACTGTCCATACATACATACATATTACTCGTATTTACGTTAAATTATTGGTACCAAAATACAAATAATAACCTGACCAAGAAAACTAACTAACTTCCTCTTGGGGTTCAAAGCTTTAACGTGGATATTGAAAGTGTATTGAAGACTTTGATTTTACTTGCGATATATATGTAGGTACCTACTATTAAGGGCATGTCTTGCATTTGGGAAAAAAATCGAACACTTAGTTCTGATCAAACTTTACATCACGATGAAAGAGAACACGAAAAACGCTATTTTCTTCAAATTTCGTACTTGTGCGTTTTAGATTATAACCTCTTTTCCTTTTTAAATTCATTGGTTTAGCTCCCAGAATAACGGTACCTGCCATACTATTTCTTTGTTGAAATATGATTAATTTTACCGAAAACCGCTCAAACGATTTTCATGCAAAAAAAATAATGCATTATTATAGTACATATTTTACTCTACATTTTGGTTCAAAAATATTACACAAAATGGCATTAACGGCAACGGCTGGTATTTTATTTTATTTTATTTTATTTTATTCTATTTTTTTTTATTCTATTTTGGACTCATTAGCGGCTCACTGGACTTGGAACAAATTTTTACAGGAGACCCTTCAAATTCTAAATAATACTTCATACCAAATTTTTGAAAAATATTTTTTTATTTGAATTTTTGCCAGAAAAAGACTATTTTTTTTGAAAGTTCAATATTTCGAAAACGAATTAACAATTTTTTAGAAATAATATATAGAAAGCCACTTTTAGCAATTTACTAAGCTAAAAGATGATTGAGCTAATTTTAAACGATTTTAACATTTTACTAAAGTTTAAATCACGGAATGGCTACTTTAACTTTTAGCAATTTGCTAAATCCATTATGGAATCTGATAGTATATCAGCCTTGTACGCGGGGTGCCCATGTTCGAGTCCTGCTGGTGCACAATTTTTTTTTTTTTTTTTGAAAATAATGAAGTTAAAATGATGACAATAGAAATAACTATTACCTTTTTAGAGCACATGTTGGGTTTTCATCAATATATAAATAATTTACAACGCATAACAACAATAATTGTGTTCATCAAAATTCAAACCCTACAAATGCTCAGCTTTCTGCTTAATTAGCAATTTATTAGTTTAGAAAATGTTTAAGCACTTAGGAAATTACTAACTAGTAAAATGTTAAGCCCTTATCAATATCAACCCATTGTTAAGGGATTAACATTTTACTAATTAGCAATTTCCTAAGTGCTTATTGATTGAATAACTATTTCAAAATTTTTAAACCTTTTCTAAACTAGCAAATTGCTAATTATGCAGAAAGCTGAGCATTTCTAGGGTTTGAATTTTGATGAACACAATTATTGGCGCAAAATTTTAAACAACCCATTGTTAAGGGCTTAACATTTTACTAGTTAGCAATTTCCTAAGTGCTTATTGATTCAATAACTATTTCAAGATTCTTAAACCTTTTCTAAACTAGTAAATTGCTAATTAAGCAAAAAGCTGAGCATTTGTAGGGTTTGAATTTTGATGCACACAATTATTGTTGTTATGTGTTGTAAATTAATTATATGTTGATGAAAACCCAACATGTGCTCTAAAAAGTTATAAGTTATTTCTATTTTCATCATTTTAACTTCATTATGTACAAAAAAAAAAACAAAAAAAAAATGGTGCACCAGCAGGACTCGAACCTGGGCACCCCGCGTGCCAGGCTGGCATACTATCAGATTTCTAAATGGATTTAGCAAATTGCTAAAAGTTAAAGTAGCCATTCTGTGTTTTTAACTTTAGTAAAATGTTAAAATCGTTCAAAATTAGCTCAATCATCTTTTTAGCTTAGTAAAATGCTAAAAGTGGCTTTAACATTTTACTAAATCGTTTAAAATTTTGCGCCATTGTTTTTAATGCGTTGTAAATTAATTATACTCGTATGTTGATGAAAACCCAAAAGTTATTAGTTATTTCTATTTTAATCATTTTAACTTCATTATTTACAAAAAAAAAAAACAAAAAAAATTGTGCACCAGCAGGACTCGAACCTGGGCACCCCGTGTGCAAGGCTGATATACTATCAGATTCCATAATGGATTTAGCAAATTGCTAAAAGTTAAAGTAGCCATTCCGTGATTTTAACTTTAGTAAAATGTTAAAATCGTTTAAAATTAGCTCAATCATCTTTTCAGCTTAGTAAATTGCTAAAAGTGGCTTTAACATTTTACTAAATCGTTTAAAATTTTGCGCCAATGTTTTTAAATTTGTATTTAAGAATTACCTAAAATTGTCATAACCATTATTCTTAGGCAAAAATTAATTAATTTTTTATACAAAAAAAAAACGGAAGCAGTCGTTAGGACTGCCGATAGAAGTGAAAACATTAACACTGAACACTTTATATGCTTACGTCATACTTATCTACCGCTATCGATTATAGCTTGAACCAATTCACTTGGCCATTCTACTGCTCACCTCTCTTTAAATTTCTTTCATTATCTCATTAATTTTGGAAGATAGGTACACATACACGTAATTATATTCCAGAGATGGACTTTATTATTTACATGAGATATGATCGTGATTTATTGTGCAGTTTTCAAAATTGTATAGTACAATCTCTGGCATTGTACTCATTGTCTCTTGCGCACCATTTTTGTTCTCTTGAATCCTCCCTCTGCGAAACCGACGCGACGTTGGCCGTTGGCCAAGTTATTTGGTTCAAGTTGTAGGTACTTGTTTAGTCAGGTATTACACAGCGCGTGCTTGTAACTCGCAAGTCTTTGTTATTTTCTTTTGAACTTTTATTCGGTAACGCGCGCGTTATTAGACGATGCACTTTTCTCATTTTCAGTACTGCGCGTTTATTTGACAGCTATCTTTCATTTTATCTTCTTTTCCCACTGCAGATATTGAACAAAAATAATGTTTAAAAGAAAAATGGAAGGCAAAGTTATTAATATACATAGATATTCCGGATGACAAAGACAAGAGTTGTAGAGAATAGGGTTCATTTGGTAATTTAAAATAAGCTTAGAAGTTTTTTTTCTTCCATTTAAATTCGTCAGGATTGGTGTTCATTCATCTACAGCGAAAATTAAATGAAGCTTCAAAAACACGTAAGGAAAATCCTACCCGCGCGTGTTCAGATAGATTTAATTCTGTTTCATCAATTCGTTCTTTCTTTCTCTTTCGCACTTCATTCACGCAGGGGTAAACACGCGCTGTGTAATACCGAACTTATTTTCAATGTTTTATCGTAAGTTTGTAGTTAATTTTCTCATTATAGATCACCTGATCAGTAGGCAGTGGAAGAAGCATCGACGTCTTCTCAATTAAATCATATTGATATCGATGTTTTGAATGACTTAACATCGATAAAATTACACCATATTGGTATCGATGTTTTAGTGATAGATCTGTGTTTTCTCTTTTATCATCGATATTCCATTAGCATGGATGAATATTATATGAAAGTATAGTTTTTACCCGAGTTTTACAACGTGACTATAGAAGTTTTCACTTCAAAAAAAGAACTAGAAAACGACCGTAAAAATATATTTATCTTTTTCTAATAATAATTTGGTTGCACACGACGTGATCGGACATTAAGAGGAGTCGTTCATCTTTATTTTATTATGAGACAACGCCGGCCGTACAGTACGACAAGTCAGGAAAGAATTCAATTTTTGTTTGCAGTGTGTTTCGATTGGCTATTGTTTTTATTATTAGTTGGTTAGTTGGAAAAACAGTTTTATATATTTTTTGTTTCATTTCATTTTGCTTGTGATTCTGATAGACTTAGGAATTTGATATCACTACTATACTCAAAACTTTAAAAAAGAATAGTGGATTACCTTAATTCGATTTGTATAGATAAAACCATGAAATTAACCAGAAGAAAAATGAAGTAAAATTAAAGAGCTCCAATTTTAAAATATGACATACAAAAATAATAGATCGAGTGAAAAAAAAGTACTAGAACATGTTAAACTAAATTAAATTAAAATAAAGATAAATTAAATTAAAAAAAAAATTATTAATAATATCTTTACAATATTTTCATATTTTCATATTTCAATATTATTATAGAATAAATTATAAAATCTTAAATCTGAATTTATTCACCCTGAAAGTTAGATGAACTATGGCTTATAATATTTTCTGTCATGACTAGAAAAGTCCCTAAAACTTTAAAATCTTACTACAAAAAAATTTACAAAAATTTCATGAAAAAACAACAACAAACCTCACCGAATTTCAATTCAAATTCTAATTAAATTTTCTATTATCTTGCAAATCATATAATTTTCGTTTAATTTAAGTGCCGTTGCTGTGTGATATTTGAAGAGTTCAGAAGCATTTGCAACGCGAACAAAATTTCTAAAAAAAAATCATCTTCAGTGATCAATCGGTCCATTTTTGGATAAACAGGTATTACAACGATCAAATTGCCGGATCTTAAACTTCTTGGTTCGAATTTTGTCGTTGACATTATCTGTCAACATTTCTTCGAAAACATCGATGCCATTTTAATCTACACTCTACTATATGGTTAGGGACCAATTTGGTACTGCTGATTTTTTGACATGATTAACTTAGCATGGTTACGTTACTGGGGTGCTCCGCAAGTCCTAGGTCTAAAAATAAGCCATACACGAAATGATCAACAAAACCATTGGTGAGCTATGCACTAGAGTTGTCCAAAAATTAGATCTCTAAAATATTTCCCACCTAGTGGAATCACTAATATCTAACACATAATTTGTTTCATGCTACTTCGACATTTACCCGTTCTTACTTTAAAAACAAATAAAACTCATTTCGATATCGATTCAAATACCTACGGCATATATTCTTTGATGGAAATTCAACAAATTTACTTATTTATTCTTTGGTAATTTACTTCAAATTGAAAACAATTATTTTACTGAATAGCAAATCGAATAAACAAGCCCCACACCCAAAAAGTTTTTCATTAAAAAAAAAACTACTTCAAAACTATTCCACTTGTAAAATCGAACACAGACCAGAACCATCATATATGTACCTAATAGTTCACCAGCCAGTAGTGTTTAAATGAATTTATGCTTCCCATCCTGCCAATACTTATTCAAACTCATATAAAATTCTATATTGAATTGAGTTCATTGACGTCGACGCAAATCCTTTCTCACTAGTCTAAGCACCCATACAAGGGGGGAAACTAAATAAAACACCCCCACAAAAAATGTACGATTATACTCAAAATATGTAATTTCAAAAACTTTTCAAAATTCAAATATTCCAGCTCCGGCTTCGTCTCCGGCTGTTCGTTGGGTCCGGTCAAAAAGCATAATGAATGGCTGAACTTCAAACATTTAACATTAATTTCACCGTATTCAAATTTCAAATGATTTGCCATAGGTAGCGTAACCGTTTGCTTTGTGGGGATATTTTGTATTTTTTTTTTTTGTTTGGTTTATTCAAAGAAATATAGCAGGCTACATAAAAGGAAATTGAATTAGAAATTTCACGGCTATTTTGTTTCGTTTTCTGGTCTTAATTATTCTTCATTACTCTTTGATAAAGGGAATGGTAGGTTGGAAAGGGGAATCTCAAAGAGTATTTTTTTTCCTTAAAATTCAAGGAAAGAAATGTATTTTTTCTTACTTTTTCGTTTACGGTTTCCCTATGGGGTTTTAGCACTTTGCTATATACATACATTTTCATTTTCACCTAAAAGATGTACCATCTTTAAAGGGGAACACAAGAAAAAGTATATTTTTTTTCTTTCAGAGTGATTAACCATGATTTATTGCATTGGTGTTGATTGAGTTATTTATTTTTATTGGATACTAAACAATGCATTGATTTTCTGATTTATTTCGGAAAAGTTGGGTGAAATATTACAGTGGTTAGCACAGATTTTAATAAAGCCGCAGATGTAATTGAAAATCTATTTATATTGATTGAAAAAAATGGAATGGTGTTTTTTTTTTCAATTTGATGAAACATAAAATTGGTATATTTATGTTGGAATTTCAAATACTGCCGATTGATCAAAGAAATGCCCATGCCCTTGATCATTTTATGTAATAGGTTGCAAAGAGGGTGGTATTATGAGGAAGTTAGCAATGGAACATAAATTACTAAATTGATAGATTTCTTCTGGGAACGATTCTTTGAGATAATCAATTCATATATAAATAAACTGTTTCGAACCTGTAGTCTTCAAGAATATAACTAGGTGTTAATATTAATGTTACAAATGTCAAAGAAGAATTGACATTTACCGCCATTTGTTAAAAAAAAATTATACTATCTTCCAATAAGCTGATAATTCAGGACGCGTTTTGACGAATTGGTTAATTTTTCGCGGATTCAGAAGTTTAAACGAGAAGCTCTCACACTTAACGAAAAACTTCAACAATGGTGACTCAAGTTCGAAAATAAATGATGACAATCCGCGTAAATCGGCAAGAAAGTTTGGGGCATGTACTGAAATTTAAAAATGTATGCATTAAACTTGATATTGTTTTGTCAATAATAATTTCAAATCATAACTAAACATGGACAGTGCTGAAACATTTTCGAAAATTAAATCGATTGCTTGCGATTATATTGTTTATTAACGAAGCACTTTTCCACATCGATTGTTTTGTCAATACAAGCACTTTTTAAAATATTTGCATTACGAAAAACGATAGTGGTGATTGTTGGACTTTATTATTTCGACTAGTGATACCCAGTATTGATGCTTATGTGTGTTGCTGAATGATTCACAAGTTTTTGGTAGCGCTATTTTAAATGTTATCCGGATTCAGCGAAATTCTAAAAGTAATGTTATCTAATAAAATAAACTCCCAAGTATTGATACTTTGACAACAATTTATAATCTGCAGAAATTTTTCCCCAAAGTCAAGGCAATAAAAAATCTCTTTGCTCATTTATACCCTCTCCTTTGGGTTTTTTTTTTACTTCCAGGCTACATCCAATAGAAATTATTTCGATTCCTATTCCTCGGTAATTAAATTAAAAGTTCATGAAACTTATCTTTCTAAAGACAAACATTTTCTGTATTTTCAAGGAAAATCTAACTAGTTAGCATCATTTTTAACACCAGCGAATATGTGACCACTCTAGAAAAGTTTGCGGGTTATCATTATCGGTGTTGGTCATCAGTGAAAGAATTTATTGGATTAGTAGTTTGAGATAAGAGATGATTTATGAAAATGAAAAAGAGAATCAGAGATAAAACGTAGCCCTGGGATACACCAACATTTTGTTTATCAATATTAGAATTGATACCGTCCATATGTCTTTTATTGATCGGTCCGAAGTGTGGTTTCAAATCCAACGAAGAAGAGGTTTATAAATACCAAATAGACGCATTTTTGATAAAAAATCTTGATGCCAAAATCAAATTCCTTTCATATATAAAGCGAAATAAACTTACTTTCTCCAAAACGACGTTAAAAAGTTTTCGTTTTCAAGATATTTCTTAAGCTGCTGCTGGTAAATTTTTAGAGTTTCTACGAATTTCCCGAAAAAGTGAAGAATACTATGGGTAAGCGTATTTGTAAATATTAAATGTATTTAATGACTCTAGCAACTGCACGAGTCCGAAAGAAATGTTAACCAATATCATTATACACATCATTTATGCTCTCAAGTACTAGCGGAGTCATAACACTTTCTGGCAGCGTCGAAGTGATAGTTGACTTATAATTTCAGAAACTCTTTCCCTAATAACTTATTTACAGATTAAACCAAACCTAGCATTTTCTTTTAGTTGTTCTTTTTTCGTCTATTTGGTATTAAATTTAAATAAATTTATTTAAATTTCTTATTCTGTAAGGAAAAGAATTTGTTGAAATATGGAAGCACAATGATCATTCAAGTGAAAAAATCATTCATATCATCCCAGTTGGCTTTACAATATTGTCAAACTAGAAGTACCTATATTTATCAGAGTCAGAAGAAAGAAATAAGTAAGTGTTGTTGATAGAGTGCTTTAGACTTTAAGAAACTGAATGCCACAACCATATTGCATCGTTTTTACTGTGTTGAAGTTAAATCATATTTAATACAGTATTACTCTATTTTCTGTGATATGTCCGTTTCATTGTCAGTGAATGTGTTGCTGAGTCTGATCTGACAGTTATATAATGATATTTGCCTCAAAGCACCTATGTATAAAATGCGATTTTCTGTTTAGACACATCTAACCAGACGCATCTAATCGCTCAACTTGTGTTTCTTTTTTAAAACAAATCTTAATTGGAGATTGGTCAATTACCCGATCAAATGGATCAAAAAAACAAATGAATGTGGCTAACTTCATTCAAAGTTTTGACAATCACGAAAGAAAAACGAGCTTTTGTCAGCTTGTTAGGGATGGGCGATGTTCATCGATCTTAATAAAATATCGATGTAAAATGAAAAATTTGTTCAGAAAAAAATTGATTCCAATAAATTCATTACTGCAAACGTTTGTATCTTATCTCCTACTAATGTCTAGAAAGCCACAGGTTACACGTAATTTTATGGTTATGTTTCATCATTTCTTAACATCGATAAATTGTGAGAGAAAATTTAAACTTATCTTATAAAAATATAATATTTATTTCATCAAATCTAGGACGCAGCTTTCGCTAAAATGTCGCACCCATTCGAAATTCTCTCCAAAATTTGACATAGCTAAGCATTTCAGTTACCCCTATCGAAAGTATCGAAACATCTTATCGGCAAAGCAATCCGATTCTGTATGGACATTTACACACCATGGGTGTCAAAAGTCAATTATTAAAAATGAAAACAAAAATTGTTGAAGTGAAAATGGACGATTATTTAAAAATTTTTCTGTCCTACAGCTCATTGGATACTATTATTATCTTTAACCATTTCCAGCAGAATAGTTTTCAGCTATCTTGCATTCACTCTCTCAGTTCAAAGCAATCAGCAACAGGTAAATTAAAAAAACAAAACATCAAACTGCATCGGTAAACCATTCCGAACCTTTTTACATATCATGTCGGCACACTATACCGGAACAATATTTATCGAAATACTGTGTCAGTATATTTCCTTTTCACACGACCATAAAACTTTATCGACACTATGTAAAGGTACAGTGGCGTGTAAAAAGGGTAAGTGGCTGCATACGCAGCTCTAGTTAAAAAAACATTTTTGTTGTTTTAAGCTGTAACTCCACTATCTGTCACAATTTAGCGCGATAAATAAATGTCCGCACATTATTTCTGAAGCTAAATTTTGACATAATGTTTTTTGCATCGATGTTTCCGATTCGATAATTATTAATATCGATGATGGGTCTTCGATTGTTGACATCGCTATTAATATGGATGTTTTCCCAAATCGCTCATTCCCTTCCTACACTTGTCGCTGCAAATTTGCAATTTATAACTGCTCTCAGATAAAGAAGAAAAACGCCTAAGGAAGAATAGAACTTCAAAAACTAAGTGCAGATACTGTTTCTATATGGCTTCATTGATATATACATCTGATAGTTGGCGCAAACGTTGTTACTTTCCGGAAGACGCTAATCTTTTGGCAAATGGTGCCAAATACCTATAATTCTGTTGACATTTGTGACCTGTAAGAAACGAATCGTTATATTGAGTTATATTTTAGTTTAGAGCGCCCGTAAAGGGCCAGTAAATTAGTTGTAAGTTATTGATAACTAGGCTAGTTCTAAACATTTTTGTCTAGCTTTAAGATAGTTATAAGTTAATATTAAATAATTTATTACTAGAGAGCTATATATACCGAATAATATTTACAAACACTTAGCAACTTTTACTTCACCTTCTAGAGTTGGGCTTACAAAATTTATAACAATGTGTACTTAGATGTAATAGTTTTATTGGAAGTAAATTGTTTTCACACTTGAAGGCATATGAACGTTGTTTGTTTGCCATCTGATACAATTTAGCTATTTTTTTTCTGCCTTAATAATCACTTTTGTTTTCCCAGACTTAATCTCTCTAATAACCCAAACACCAACAATTTAGACACGTTACACTCCAAACATTATGACATTTTATGGCCCACTTTCATGTTTCTTCGTGTGTATATAAAAAACACTACACTGTTGTACAGCATATGTTACTTCCTTCATTCCGTATAAAGGCTTACGGAAACCATCCTCCCATATTTAATGGAATTTGCTTCTGGGCGTTTAATTGCTGGCATTCACATTCACCACATGAGTAGAATTTAAGCAAAACAAAAAGCAAAAAAAAAATACACTTTGCCTTGTATTTGTAATTACATAAATATACCCAGAAACCTAAGCACTTCTTCCAGCTCTAGGGAACCAAAGTATCTACTTAAATACACGAGCACCTATATTGCAAAAAAAGCTGGAATTGAACACAATGCAAAAAAAAACAAATAGGTACACGAATAAATATGTAGGAGTACGAGTATGTATGGATACACTAGGTCTAGAGGGATGTATTTTACGAGCAAGATACAAAAGAGGAAAAAACTTGATGAACTGTTGAAACTTCTAGCCAAGCCCAACATACACACATATGTACAATACATGCCATAAAGGACGAAAAATGTATTTTTGTATTTAAAAAAGGTTAATAAGCATAAAATCCTGAAAACGTGAGAGGACTTTTTTGTTGTTGTTGTTGTTTTAGATATCCTAGCCATAAAAACATAAGTGATTTGTACACGTCGTATATTGTTGGTGTGTAACGTGCAGGAAAACTGTCGAAATAGCTTTATTATTGAGTTCCGGTTCAGCCAAGAGCTATTTTGAAAAAAAAATCTCTGCAATTACAACTTTCTCACGAAACCAATAAAGACGCAATTGTGTGTGGTCATCTGTTTCGAAAAATATAAATTGAAGTAGGACATTAAAATAGAACTGGGAAAGGACTAAGAGATATTACCAACTGTCTCGCCATGAAAAAGGACGTATATTAAAACGGTTTAATCTACATTAGGAAATATCTATAGCAATTGTGACTAATACGGCGGACAAATGTTGAATTAGACTAGTGATTAAAGGAATATGCCAGTGAGGAGATATTATAGGATCTTATTTTTAAATTTTCTAAAGGCAAATTAAGCGAATAAATTATTATTGACGAAGTTATACATTTTAAAACAGGTTTATAAGCCTTTTACATTTTGAAAAGGAAATGGAGCTAATCCTTAAACGGGTGTCCTTAAACTTTTTTCTTTAATGAGCAGCTGCATTGGTTATTAAATTGGTAATTAAAAAAATTATCAATCACGTCGTTTGACAGTAAAAAAATGTCAGTGTTTTAAATTTCCAAAATAGAAGTCATATTTTTGTCGTCAGAACCATATAACAGTGGAGAGAATCAATGTCTAAGTGTGCTAGTTCATTAATGTCACTGAAGAAGTCTCCCAGAAGAAGTCATCGTCTGTTAGATAGTGCCGGGCATGTACAGATGAGATGAAGAAAAGTTTCCTGCTCCACCTCATCTAAACAGATTCTGCAGAAGTCGTTTGCGAGCACGCCGAGTCTTGCAGCATGTCTACCTATGACGCAGTATCCTCTGACGACACCTATAGTGGAACTAATGTGCCGTCTGCATAGAGAGGTCAAAGCCTTAGTGCGTTAAAGATCCAGCTTTGGCCAAATCTTTTTTGTCACTAGACATGTGTTACTACTAGTCCACCTAAGATTTGTCCTCTCCATAGCACTAGCCTTAGCAAAAATTTACATGTAGCGATTGGAATACCCAGGTTAATGTGGTCAGTTGAAAAAACTTGACATAATGATGGTTGAACGCGCCAAAAAGTGGGTACCCCAATTCCGTCTGCCTATCTGTCTAAATGGCTGAAGCGAGATTCTGCAAACTTTGGACCTACTTAAGCGTTTTAGGTAATTGTCTTAAATACATTTTTGAAATGTTGTTTCAGCCCCAAAAATAACAGTGTATAGCATACAATTTCTTTGTCATCTTAATTATTTCGAAAACTGTTTTAACGATTTTGATAAAAAAAAAAAAATCTGTGCACTGCTACAGGTATTTTTTTAACATATTTTGTTATTTACGGTACCTACCATACAACCATTTTTTTATGTTTGACTTCCTCATATACGACTACGACCGCTTTCAATCAAAATTTTTATATAGGAGTTCCTTCAAATTATTACCAAAATTTCCGAATTTTTTGATTACATTTTTGAAAACAAACATATGCTTTGATTCAATTCAGGATCCGAAAAAGTCCTTGACCATGGCTCTATAACGGACGAAGGGAGCTTCCCTCTGGCCGGCTTCGTTTTTAAATAAGTAAGGTCCAATGATTCTACCATTAGCCCATAAGGCACAGCAAACTGTCAGATTTTTTAATGTAATGACATCTCAACAATTGCTTGAAGATTATTTACACTCTATATGATGCAGTTTTCCTTATTGATTCAACAAAAAATGAGCTTCATTGCTGATCAAAATTTTTTTTATTAAAATTGGGGTCAACAGCAATCTCATTTCGGGCCCATTCGCAATAATTCTGTACAATTTTCATGCGTTGTTCAGAAGTCAGTCAAATCGTGATGTATTGTCAAACCAAACTAACATGCCGAGCCATACAGATGTTCAAAATCCGATCCATAATCAATCCATAAGCTGTGCATTTATACTCAATGGGCAGTTTCATGTCATATTGTTCACTTCCTTTTAACCACAACCACAACTTCTATTATTTTCATCAAAATTCAACAAACATATGACTGATGATAAAATGGGGCGTTCACTCACTTATTAGATATGTTATTTCGGATAGGAAGCCATCTGTGAATGAAACAGATAGCTTCAGGCCGTCAAAAAACAAGAACAAAACTCATAGCGACAGAAGTTTTCAGTACAGCTGTTATATACATTTGTTCTCGGATAGCTACTTATTCCAGCATTTTTAGGATAACTCAAGATAACAACAGTTATTCCAGATTACTGAGAATAATTGAGTGAACGCACCCAATGGCTGTCAATGAAAATAGTGCTGCCAACATTAAATTCTGTACCTTAAGCAACACATCGTTTACTTTTTCACAGTCCATCTTACAACACGTACTACTTTCTGTTTCCATGTAAGCACTTCCTCTCGTTCATAAATATGCAAATCATTATAGTGTATGTCGTGCTTGATCTGGGAACAGGGTAATATTTCTGTTTGTAATTACGTTCTCCTTTCAACAATATAATCAATTTATTTTCAAAATTGTTTATTAATAAAATGAACGTTAAGATGCATCGATAGTATTTTAGGAAATCTTGTATGGGAATTTAGTCTACTTTCATTGGTAATCTTCTTAAGTTGGAGTGTTAACGTTGTCGACTTTTTTGTCAGAAAACAAACAAGTAAATCATGTTGGAAATGATGACACTTCTATTGTACTGTCGTTCACTATATTATGCAAGCGCAAACATTATAATTGGTCAGAACCGTAACATTACTCTGTCATACGTAACAATTTCAAAATACAATTTATGGTAATTGTTTTTAATCTTTTGTAATCTAAGACTAAAGAAAAATTATCTAATAAATATTTGTCAACAAATCAGACTATTCTTTAACTATTAAATTTTATTTAAAATTATGCTTAACAAAAGAACTTTTATTTATTTTCGTCTTAGAACAATTTTTTTTTGTTATACTGACTTGCCATAAATTATACGACGCGACGGCGAAAACTCTTTACTTTTGGTCGGGGCGCAGTTAAGGTTATAAGTTTCAAAAGAATTTATACGTGTACCGAATGCTCATTTTGATAAATGAGTTTTTCTCTCTTGTCATGCGGATCTCGAATAAGATTAGTCCATTACAACTTGATGATTTTAATTCAATTTTGTTTTCATCTTGGTTACAAAATTGTGTCCTTGACTCATCATACAGCTCTTTCGTTATATCTTCATATTGTATACGTAGCTATACAGACATTGTTTACTTAGTTGGTTTGTTTCTGAAATTCTACTTTTACTACTTTTGAAATGTCATGTTCTTTTGATTTCGGTAGTAACCGACGAAATGGTTATTGGTAATGTCGACAATGTTATGTTTTAGATCATAGGGTGGGTTTGATAGGACTAATTTTCGTCCTTGAATAATAATGAATTTAATATTATATGTCTAGGTGATAATTTATTTATGTTGTCATATGTATATTTCTGTATATTTATATATATAATTTTAATAGAATTACAAGAAGGTGCTGAAGGAAGTCAGCCACTGCAGGTGTTCTTTTTCACACAGTCAAAATTCATCGTGAGTGAAAATTCCCATTTTAATCCGTGTATGTATCATACAGGACATCTAGTTACAATTTTCATTATCTATACTAAAATGTCATCGAATAGTGTGAGTAGCAAATTTTTATTGTCTGGAATTGACAAATTGAAACAAAAGGACATATTGTTCAAATGGACTGTGCAGATCTTTGAATTTAATCGCCATAGGCTCTGGAGTATTTCAAAGAAAATGAGCCATAGCACATATTGCCAAAATGGTTGAAAATGTGTTCAGGCACATAAATGCTTATCAATAATTAATTTTTAAAGTTATACATAATCGAAAATCAGGTTTCCAACATAAAACTTCTATACATTCTGACAACTTTGTATACTAATATTGTCTTAATTCCTAAAACAATCTAAGCAACACAATCTGATATTTCAGTTTACTTTAAAAACTATTTTCGAAACGTTAAATTTTAATGAGCAAAAATTTATGCAGACGTAAAACACCTCTATCGCATATTATTTTTTAATTCACTTTTGTTATGCCAAAAATAGCAGAAAAAGCCACTCTTCCAACTTACATAAGTTTATACCAAAAATAAAACATTATACTGCAGGCAGCCTCTCGGTAAGAGTAATTCCTGGAGAAACTATTCCCTTGATAAATCTATCTAGCTGGAATACATTACTCATGGGTTCTCATCACTAAGGAATGGATATTTGTATGTGCATGTGTTTTTGGTATATTATGCAAATTATTGCTTATAAAAATATATAAAGGGTTATCCATTTTGCGGTTTTAAAAGTATAGGGCTGGAATTCGATATCTGTTAAACAAGTTGTTAAACCAATTTTTTTTTCAGTTGAAAGTCTGACATTTATGAAAATGGATCGCTAACTATCGCAGAACGCATAAAAATTGTTAAAGTCTACTACAGAAATGGTGTTTCTGTCACAGCCACATATCGTGTTTTAAGAGGAGATTATGGTTTACATTATTGACCAACTACGCAAGCAAGTGGCAAAATTGTGAAGAAATTTGAAGAGACTGGATTGGTTACAGATATTGTAAGGCCTGTGCATTATTGTTTCGATCGTACCACTAAAAAAATATAGCTGCTGTAAGTGAAAGTGTTGCCGAAGACCCGAATGTGTCGATTCCTCGTCGTTCTCAGGAATTAGGACAGTCTTACGGCACATTATGGCGTATTTTGCATTTTGATTTTTCGAACAAAATTTTCTTCAGCGACGAAGCCCATTTCTCACTCTGTGGGTATGTTAATAAACAAAGTTGTCGTATTTGGGGTTCTGATAATCCTCAAGTAATTTAAGAGAGGCCATTACATCCACAAAAAGTCACTATTTGGGGCGCTCTTTGGTCCGGAGGTGTGATTGGACCTTACTTCTTCGAAACGGACGATGGAACGACTGTCACCGTCAATTCGGGGCGTTATGGTCATATGATAACCGACTTTTTTTGCCTGCTTTTGAAGAATACGACTTGAAGAATATGTTTTTTTTCAAAAAGGACGGTGCCATATGTCACACAACTCCAGCGAATATGGCTTTATTGCAAGAGACATTTCCTAGCCGTGATTTTCTCGTCGTGGCGATATCAACTGGCCACAAAGATCATGCGATTTGACACCGCTGGACATTTTCTGTGGGGCTACACGAAAGCCCGTGTTTATGCAGATAAGCCTTTAACTCTTGAGCACTTGAAAACCAACATTCGTCAAGTTATGGCTGAGATACCGCCCAATATGTATCAAAAAGTGGTCCAAAATTACCTCAAAAGAATCGATGCTTGCAACAATTCGCGTGGTGGTCATTTAAATGATGTAGTGCTTCACACATAATGTCAACGTTCAAACTTTATAATAAAAAGAAATATCATGAAAAAAAATAATTTATATGTCTTTTATTTAGGTTTACTTTTGAAACCGCAAAATGGATAGCCCTATACTTTCTTATTTTCCTAGTGCTGACTTTGAGATTAATTAGTGGTTCAAAGAAATTAATATTGGACTTGTTATGGTTTGCTAATTTCCCTTTCCGGTACAAGTTTCTACAAGTGAGAGCAGAGAGTTTTCTTTTTGTGCTACCTTGATATTTCAGACCTGTATCACAAACCGTACATTGACAATCAATTTTTCTTCGAAGAAGCATCTTCGAAACATCGTTTTCTAAAACGACAAAAAACCGTAGTTTCAGTAATTTTAAAACTCTTGTGGCTTTGTGTTTTTGAACTTTTTTTTAAAATTGTCGTTTTGTCATAACCACCCAAAGGACTCTCGAATTCAGACTGACACTCAATATTTTTCCAAAGAAGCGTTCTGGAACCTTCGTTTTCTAAAGCGATAAGAGAAAAAATATAGTTTAAAAAATTGCCGATAAAATTGTGTTTCAAACATTTGGAATCGTGTCTTTCCATTTTGAGACATTTTGAATGATTCCCAAGTTGTTTTACTAAATAATGTGAACAATTAAGAAAAGTTAAATGAGTAATTTTTCGAGAGGGATACTTTTGTACCTTCTAATGCCGTAAAGATTTTTTTTTAGTTTTTTTTTTCATAACTTACATTCAACGAAGCGAATTAAAAACGCTAATTTTTTACTTCCGGAAAAAATATCAATGCGACTAGAATTACGAATAGACACACAAGCATATTTATTTATAAGCCTTACAGGGTTTTGTCATACATTCAGTTAGTCGAAAACATTTATTTCGAAAATGAAAAAAAAATTAAAATTAGTAACATTTTGTGTTCAGCTTCGATGAACCAAAAAAATCTATTATCAAGCCTAATATCTTATTGAATTAATAAATGTTTTGTAGGTAACAAATCAAGATTAATATATTAATCTTCAGATACTTTTTCTCGAATTTACTATTCATTAAAGAAATGTCTGTATAATCAAGTTGCAAATCGAAGGAGTATTTTTGTTTGTATTTTTATTTCATTACTCGTATGTTCAGCAGGTAATTCTTGATGAATTAATAATAAAACTAATTGACAAGTTTTATTTCTTCTCTGAAATATTCTTTCCATTTTCATTAAAAATCCAATTTACCTGTCAAAAGAACCAAATTGGTAAAGGTTGTATATCTTTTATAAATTATTTAAACAGCACATACATATGAGTATGTACTAACACAAAAAGTCCAGCTGAGTTTTCTAAAAATAAATGAATATCTAGGTAAATGTGTATTATTCGAATAAGAATGAGATGATATTTTTATGTAACTAATTATTAGGGTTTACCTTTGAGCTTTATTTTTTGGGGGAAAATGAAAATGTCAGACTGTGTTGGGGTTGAGACAAATCAATAGCTGTGTTCCGTAATATGTACAGACTATAATTTTTTAAGAGTGGAATATAAACCTGTCAGAGAGAGAGGGAGAGAGAGAACTAAGCGCATGCATTGAACACAAATTGTAGAAATTAATTAAACATTCAAAACAAAAGTGTATTTTTAAAAAGGGCTTGGGGGTAAAAAAATGTCTATGGAGCTATCATTGACATGTCAAACCGACTCGGTTTCTGTCAAAAACCAATAGAAGTTTGGGAAAACAATTTTACCCACCAATAAATATTTTAAAATATCTTTTTATACCCAAAACCGAATGTTTTTTTTACAATGATTACCTGGCAAAAAATTTTAACACATTTTTATCAAAGCAGCACATAAAAGTAGGTACTTTTGTTATAAACTAAATTCAATTTTCAATTATAAAAAAAAACACGAAGAAATATCTTTTTTTACAATTGTTTTTGAATTTAAATCCATTAATACTTCTAACTTTTCACTTTTTTATTATTCACTTACAATCTAACTACTTAAAATAAACAAATAAGTTTTCGAAAAATTAAAAACTAACAAAATTAAAGCTCATAAACGTAGACCAGCATTGCCATATACGAGGAATCATGAGTCCGCTGGCAAATCTAAAATATCATTGCCATGCACTTGGAAGAATTTTTTATTCTTAAAGAGAATAAATGTAGTAAGAAAACGAAACTTGAGTGTGACAAGATCTCGTCGCGTTTTTTTTTAAATAAGTGTCAAATTATGACCATGATAATTAAGCATTTCATGTCGTAAGTTAGGTTAAATTATAAGACTAAGTAATTGAAAATCAGTTAGCTTCAATATTCGATATTTTCTAAATGTCGTGAAAAGTTCCATTCCATTGAATTGGGGAATGGCTCTATAATTGCTGTGAATCATGTAACCACTCACGTCTTATTTTCTTCCGTGGTGTGAGCTATTCTTTTCTTAAAACTTGTATCGATCTTGGAGATTTTACTGTGGTAAATGGGTGAGATTAAATCGTTGAGTTGAAATTACAAAATTACGGATAAAAATTTGAACCAACCGCACTTTACTGGCTTAACTCGGTGAAATAAAATTACTGAACTGGGGTACAAAATTTGAACGACACGGTGATGTTTGTAAAATTAGATTTTGGGGGAAGTGCGGGACCGATATTCAAACAAATGTCAACTTCCTTGTTCTTTGACCGATTTCCATGAAATTAAAATATGTTGTAGCTGACATAGAATTATGAAAAAAAAATTGTTTCAAAATAGGGTGTGTCAAAAAACTGTAATTTTTCAAAAAAATAATGAAACGAGTTCTACATGCAAATTAAAAAAAAAATTAGCTTGAATTATAAATTGTTTTTAAAAGCACTAAGTATACTTAATTTAAAACTCACAAGTGCTTCAATCAACAAAATAGGGTAAATATATTGAAAATATATTAAAATAAAAATATTTTAAAATAAAATCATACAAATTCTTATAAGTGTTATATACAAATCGCGTTATATATAAAAAAAACTACTTGATCAGGATTATTAAAATAGTTCTGAATTTAAAATTAAGTGATCTAAATGCTGGCGCTTGTACAAAAGTACAAAATCTTTTTTTCCTACTTTTGAAATAACACAACTGACAGCTTTTGTATAGTTCTTTGTTTTTTGCATTTGGCATCATTTTCGTGCGGTGAAATTCAGTGTGCTGGAAAACATATTTTACTCACTCGTGAGCACCATCTTCTGTGTACGAGGATCTTACAGTTTTTCGTAGCTTTTCGCAGTTGCTAATATTTCCTGCAAAAAAAATGTTGGGCTAATTGTTTCAAACTTTAATAGTGACCTATTAGAATCCCCTACATTATTGACAATTAACAAGTGTTTTAATCGTAATTTTATACTATTAAATTCGTATTATTTTTGCCTTCCATTTTAACCGGTGACAAGGGAGAAGAGAGAATAAATTATTGGATTTACTTAAGGCTAAATATAAACGTACATAACGTATAGTTTCCAATTAATTACTTAGATCTTAACCTACAATACCAATTCCACTCAATCACGTCCAAAGGTACTGCTTTACGCTAAGTTTGCAACAGAATTCAGGGTGGTTCAGGGAGGTACCTCACTCCTTAACTTCCATGCACTTCCTACCTTATCTACCATCTATTAATAGGTTGTCTACATTCAGCGGAACACAATGGATCCATAGAAATCAGAGTGAGGTGATGTGGCACTGCATATCATTCCCGCCCTAACATATGCTTGCAGATTAATAATGACTTACACACTACTAAAACAAAATCAGCATTATGCATCCTAATCCCTACCTGCATTTTCAGTTGCGACATATTCAGCGATGATTTTCTTCATTCAAAATATTAAGATCCAAAATGCACGTTAGAGCTATACCTACATAACTGATGGTTAGTACATATACCTGAAACCAATTTCACTCAAGCATTTTGCTATTTGTTTTAGTAGCGTTAATCTTTTGTTCTCTACAATACCCCATACGAACGACTTATTTATATATTAACATTGCAATACAAGGCTGTAACGATGCCGTCATTTGGGAACAATCTTTACAACTATGGTATTCACAGATTTTCCTTATAATGCTCGTAGAAACCACATATTCCCCATACTGTGAATAGATGTAGTGAATGCTTAAATGCACTTCAATCAAGTTGTAGAGTGTGCATTCACATCCTTTCGCAAATATTATAGGGCTTCACTCTCGGAAAATCCTCACATATACACGTTAGCTAGCACAAAAACAATGAAAAGGATGTGGCTTTCCAAAAATTATCGTAGTCAAGTGCAAAAATATGCAAAATGCACAACGGGGTTACGCACAAACTTGCATTTTGTGGCTTTATGGAAAATTAAAATAACCAGCAAAAAAATAACCACAAGAAATTCCCCAAGCTTGAGTTTTGGTCGACACCTTCCCCTAGTGGTGTTCTAATGAAACTTTAAGCAGTTCTCATCGATCCAAAAAAGATGCATAATATTTTACCTGAGACTAAATCCGTTAATAAGGAAGTTAAGAAATAAATGGAAAAAAAGCTTAAGCTGGTTTAGCATGCCCTTATTTTATTCACACAACTAGCAACTATTACATTGGGAAAACGCCATGCATTCAAAAAATGTAGGTAAATTAACAGAACTCTAGAGAAGCATCTGCTTTTTTTACCTTATCCAAAATGGTAGCTGGTCTTCACTATTTCGTGCTTAGCTGGGTACCTAGTAGTGAATGGGAACCTGTGGTAGTCATTTCGAAAGGTTGAAATTGGCAGCACTGCTCACTTCATAACAAATGCCAGCCAAAGACAATTTATTATATAGAATGGAAACCTCTAGGCTGACATTTCTATTTGACAACCCTTAAAGCACAGAACCACAAATGGATCCGAAACGATTCCAAATCGGATCAAATTAGTATGGAAATTAGAATCACCACGGAGCTATCATGTGTATGTATTGTTAGAGAGAGAGTTTTCTACTTCACCATACTCGGTGGAAACCGAACCTAAAGGGAATCCAACAATAATGAACTAATCTAATACGAAATATGTTCTCTTACAAATATTAAACTCTTATTTGTTTATTTGACAATAATCCCGTTTTTTCATTTTAAAGTATTATTTTATAACTTCTTTACACATCTATTATGGTTTATGGTATTCTTTAGTTATTTTGGTTTTCCTTGAAGATGATAAACATTTGCTTGTTTACTCTGCAAAATCGAAAAGCAATTACTATTTCTTTCCATTTGTCTTCATTTCTAGTCCATAAAAAATACTAACCACTCGAATATCGATTCTCGTTCCTCATTTTACATGCGTACACAGAAAATTTGTTAATGTGTGTGAGACGATCCGTTTTTTTTGGATTCCAAAGTGAATCGAGAAATTCGGGTCCGTGTTTTTGCTTGAAGGGAAAACGAAAACAAAAAAAAAATGCGTGTAATGATTTTCTAAAGATGAATAATTTATCTTTTTTTTCGCTTCGAACAGGTTGGGATTTTTTTTCTGGTCTGGCAAATTGACAGAATAAACTGATAATATGATCAGCTCAGTGCAATTTAGTGGGGAACACTGTATATTCAACCAAATTTAAATGAAGATCTGTGTGAGCTAGTGGTCTTTATTACCTTTTTTACAACTTAATTGAAATCTTGAGGTGGAAGGTTCATATGTACATACGTTCTCACGTCAGCATGAAGAATATTCAAAAACAAAAATCTCAATATGTGATTTCCAAAAGCATACCCACACATGTATAGATATGTATGTATAATATTCAAGGCAGGAAGCAAATGTCATCAAGAAGCTCATCTATATGCAAGCTTCTCTTTTTGTTTTACCCCCAGCTTCAATTTGAATGATATGCCAGAAGGACCAACAAAAAGGGCTGCAAAAGCTAAAACGTTTACATTTTGATGACTGACGCATACATACAAAGAAAGGGCTGAAAGGCATTTAGCTCAGTTATACGATGGAATCTAAATTGAACCATGGGATTGTCCCTGACAGACGATAGACGACAGTCGATTTTTCTATAGAGTCAACAGGGATTTGAGATTCTGCATTGATAGTGATAACGGTGGAGTTTGTCAAGCTTCCACATTCAAGATTCAAACGAAAGCGCCATACAAAACTAAACTCATTGTAATGCAATACTCCTTATTCAATTTCCGTAGGATGCGGATAGTCACTAAAGGCTATTTAACACTCCATTATCTATTGTTTTGGTGCCAAAAAAAACACAGAAAAAAAGTTGATCTATGAACTCTGATGTTTTTTTGAGGATGCAGTTTACTTTTTTTTTGTGTAATCGTAAAAATATCTGAGGCTTTATAGGGCTTTATTTTTTAAAGAAAGAAATGTGTGCATGTAAAACAGAAATAACAATTGCCACCCTATCCGTAAATGCAATAATTTATACAAATGATGGCAATTGTGAGTTAGATTTTGACATTTGTGCAGTAAACTGATACAAAATAAACGTCAACAAGACATTTGAATTATTAATGCGTTCTAATTGTTTTGATTAAACCTTAGAGCATTTTCCTATAGGGTGACAATTTTTTTATAACCTTTTAGCTGCTTTATTTTTAATGATAATTATTAATAATTATTAATTTAATTTCGATGGCTTTTTAAGTTGAATTATTTAGGAAATTTAGTTTTCAAATTTCTTATAATGAACTTAACCGATCTAAATGAATTTTTATCCGCAGAAGTTCCATAACAATTTTAATAGCATTGGATATCACATTTATAATTAACATGAAATTTCATTGTAGTGTTGTGTGAAAATTGACAACCGTCAACAGACTAAGCAAAATCGGTTAATAGCGATGAGAATTGTCGGTGACTCGTTTTCGAAGAAGCCCAATTGCCCAATGTCACCAACAGACCATATCAGACCATATTACACACCATCCAGATACAATATTCTGCGGACAATATTGCGTGTGGATTTTACTTCCCCATATGTGACAATTTTGCTGGTAGCGTGTCCACTAAACAGCGTTGCCACTTTTATGGAAAAAAAATTCCCAAGTAGATTTGGAAAAAAAATGCAAAAGATTCAGTAAATAATTATTATAATTTTTATAATTATAATTATAATTTGATTTTGATGGGTTAGAACTTTATATTACTTCATCAGTAACTTCGTTAAATCTGTAATAAAAAAAGCTTAGTATAAAACATATTCCAGCTAAACTTTCGGCTAATTACAGTGTTAAAAGTATACGTCTGCTGGATCCAGCATTGCAGGACTTTTTTGTGAACCCAATGACTACTTAATAAATGCAAATAAACTTACATTGTATATGTGTACTTCAAACTTCAACCCTCAAACACAACCCTTTAATCAAAAAATGTCTTCCTCTTCACTTTTCTAAAAATCAAAAAAATCAACAAATAAATAAAACAAAAATTCCATTAGCTTTGACAGCTGTCAAGTGTTAGCAAGAGAAAGCCGTATGGTTAATTATTAAAGTGTGTTAAAATGAGACTGACTGGCTGACAGAATGACAAAAAAAATTATTGCTTGGGTTGCGCATTGAAAGATTTTTTTAGGTTTTATTTTAAGGCAGAGTACATTTATTTTCGTAAAAATGCAATTGCAGCAAAGTGTAAACCCTATCACGTAGTGGAAAATAAGCATCTCGTTGAAAAAAATGTTGAATGAAAACTTGTAACGGAGAAATGATTCTGAGCATTGACCGATGTTAATCGACATTACCAACAATTTTTTTGAAACACATACAGGAGGAACAAGACAAATGCTATATAACTCATTTTCTTGCTCTATAATTCAAAATTGTTTGAAACGATTCGGGGTGTTCTTAGACCTAAGCATATCCACTTCAGATGATTTCTGATAATTTTACAATGGGTTCATTCAGATGTCGGTACGATAGCCAATTTAAGATAGGTTAGTATACACTTAAGTTCCTGAACAACCAACATCAGATAGGTTAAACTTGTATCGGTTTGCGCATATGTTTTTGACATTTCTTACGGGAAATAAATGTATACCAACGTTTTTCGGATATTTTGGGATTTTTTTTCAGCAGGTGTTTTGTTATCAGCTGTATTTTTACATGGGACTGCAACAACGCCAACCTATCAGGATAGCTATAGTTCGATCTTTGAATGAACCCAATGACAAAGGTCTTTCGATAGCAACGAGTAAATTTTGACAGTTCATGGCGCTGTTCGCTGACTGGGTTCAGTAGGTTATGGAATAACCTGAACCAAAGCAAAAACAAATAATTTTCAGCATCGTCGACGAGGGTTAAAATTTTAAATGAATGTGTACTCAAAAAAAAAAACGTCAAACTATGTATGGTGTAGCAAAATGATTTTTCAAGAGATTATAACAATATTATTAAGATACATAATCTACAAAGTCAAGAATTATCAACGCTACATTTGGGGCTGTAAGGAGCAAAGGAGCACGAATAGATTATGTATTTCAACTAACGGGTTATCCATTTTGGGGTTTCAAAAGTAATCGTAAATAAGACACATAAAATATTTTTTTTCATGATATTTCTTTTTTATTATAATGTTTTGAACGTTGACATTATGTGTGAAATACTACATCATTTAAATGACCACCATCCGAATTGTTGCAAGCATCGATTTTTTTGAGGTAATTTTCGACCACTTTTTGACACATATTGGGCGGTATCTCAGCCATAACTTGACGAATATTGGTTTTCAAGTGCTCAAGAGTTAAAAGTTTATCTGCATAAACACGGTCTTTCACGTAGCCCCACAAAAAAAAGTCCAGCGGTGTCAAATCGCATGATCTGGGTGGCCAGTTGAGACGAGAAATTACGCGGATAGGAAATGTCTCTTGCAATAAAGCCATATTCGCTCGAGTTGTGTGGCATGTGGCACCATCTTGTTGAAACCACATATTCTCCTAGTCGTATTCTTCAATAGCAGGCAAGAAAAAGTCGGTTAACATATGACCATGACGCTCCGAATTGACGGTGACAGTCGTTCCATCGTCGTTTTCGAAGAAGTAAGGTCCAATCACACCTGCGGACCAAAGACCGCCCCAAACAGTGACTTTTTGTGGATGTAATGGCCTCTCTTCAATTACTTGAGGATTCTCAGAACCCCAAATACGATAATTTTGTTTATTAACATAACCACCGAGTGAGAAATGTGCTTCGTCGCTGAAGAAAATTTTGTTCGAAAAATCGCCGTGCACCGGCTGTTGTTCAAGCACCCATTCGATGAATCTACGACGTGGTCATTTGTTGTGTGAGCTGGACTTTATATGGATGTTGGTGTAGATCCAAATTCAAAATACACCATAATGTGCCGTACGACAAGCCTAATTCGTGAGAACGACGAGAAATCGACACATTCGGGTCTTCGGCAACACTTTCACTTACAGCAGCGATATTTTCAGTGGTACGATCGAAACGATGATGCACAGGCCTTACAGTATCTGTAGCCAATCCATTCTCTTCAAATTTCTTCACAATTTTGCCAATTGCTTGCGTAGTTGGACGATTATGTGAACCATAATCTTCTCTTAAAGCACGATATGTAGCTGTGGCAGAATCACCATTTTTGTAGTAGGTTTTAAAAATTTGTATGCGTTTTGCGATAGTAAATGTAAATGTCAGACTTACAACTGAAAAAATATTGGTTTAACAACATAGTTTGACAGATGTCGAATTCCAGCGCTATACTTTTGAAATCGCGAAATGGATAACCCTTTATATTCCAATAGTGCTTGTTTTTGTTGTAAGCTTAGAAAAAGGATCAATATTTGTTATGGGCTCACACGATTGTCACACAAAAGACAGATTTCAAAAACAGCCAACGCAGCTTACTAAAAAAACAATTTTATAAACAAAACTCAAACGTCTATCTATGTATTGGGTACATGATTTTCGTACAGCCGCCTTTATACATATGTGTGTATTCTAAGTAAAATGTAGGTACGTGTTCATATTGATTGCATGCCTTAGGAAATCTTCATATTATGTAGAAACGATATACAAAATTCGTCGAGGAAAAGTTAGCTGTGTTGTTGCCTGATTTATTGAAATATGATGTTAAATCGTAAGAATTTTCTACAGAAAATAAAAGTTTGACTGAAAATTGTGATGTGTTGTAGTGTGGTGTGGTGTGGTTAGTGAGGTGGAAATTTTGTGTACAAAAAATTTATATATTCTCAAAAGAAAATTTTATGATGAAGTAAGAGAAGTGAATAACGATGATGACACAATATGCATTCAACTTAGTTTGGAATTTGTTAGACCAACTTGTATCATTTTTCAAATAAATTAAAGTCACTTGGGGTAATTCCCGTCCTCACATATACAAGTTTATATAGGTAGAAGTTTAGAAGTTTAGAATCATAATGTCTTAAATGATGATGACACAAAATTTAGAAAAAACGATTCGTTTATAATCTTACAGCTAAAGTTTTTTTTGATTCTCATTCAATTTTAAAACCATCCTTAAGGAATCCATCATTCAATTTAAAGACTTTCAGCCTATATTCACGTGAATATTGCACACAATTTTTTACTATTAATTTTTAAATGTATTCTATCTTTTAAGACCAAAACTTTAGTAATATTTTTTTTTGTTTAATTCTCAGGAGAATTTAATTGTTAAAATGTATTTTTTATCAAAATTTATATATTTTTATCCGTCGGATAGCAGAATGCAAATATTCACGTGAACTTTTAACAGAATAGGGTTGTTTATCAATTACTGAAAGTAAAGGGTCCGTTTTTTTCAACTAGTGCTTATTTCGTGAATGGTAACACTTAGGTCATGTCTGATTTGACAGATAATTAGTTTTATCCTTCCGCTAAACGAATATGGTTGTGTATACGCTTGAACAACGCTGGGAAATATTGCGACATTACTTTGAAAATCATGGTAATGTTGCAGAATGTATGCGAAAATTGCGTACGGATTTTGGAAGAAGAGAAGCACCGTCAGCTCCGTATGTTCGTAATCTTGTGAAAAAAGTGAAAGAAACTGGCATCCTCATCGATAAACCAAAGCGTGAAAAGCCAAAAACCGTTCGTTCACCCGAGAATATTGCTGCTGTGGCAGAAAGTGTGCGTGAAGCGCCATCAACATCAATTCACCATCGTTCTCAACAATTGAAAATTTCGGAGACATCATTATGACGAATTTTGCATAAAGACCTTGGTATGTCGCCATACAAAGTCCAATTGGTTCATATGTTGAAGCCAACTGACCATCCAATGAGTTTTCGCTTCGCTAAGTGGGCCTGCGATCGACTTAGAGAAGATGCCGATTTTGCCAAAAAAATCATCTTTTCAGATGAAGCTCATTTTGATCTTGGCGGGTCTGTAAACAAGCAAAATTATCGAATTTGGGGCACAGAAAACCCGCACGCATACATTGAAAAGCCGATACATCCAAAACGAGTCACTGTTTGGTGCGGATTTTGGTCCAGAAGCATAATTGGGCCATTTTTCTTCGAAAATGAGCTAGGAGTGGCCGTTACAGTCAATGCCGATCGTTATCGGGCCATGTTGAACGAATTTTTGTTCACAAAAATTGAAGAGGAGGATATTGGCAATATTTGGTTTCAACAGGACGGCGCTACGTGCCACACAGCCGAAGCTACACTCGAGGTTTTGCGCCCTGTTTTTGAAGATCGCATTATCAGCCGCAGAGCTGATGTCGTTTGGCCACCTCGGAGCTGCGATTTGACACCGTTGGACTATTATTTGTGGGGTGCCGCAAAAGATAAGTGTTACGCCGACAAGCCAGAGACAATTGACGCTTTAAAGGACACTATTCGTGAAGCCATTGGTGAAATACAGCTGCACATAATGGATAATGTGCTTAAAAATTGGACCGATCGTGTAGGCTACTGCATGGCCAGCCGAGGCAGCCATTTGAATGAAATTATTTTCCATTATTAACCGGAAGGTTTGTACTTTCAAATAAAAAAAGAAAATTGAGAAAATATTCAGTAGTTTTTTTTAATGATATTTTCAAAAAAAAAGTTATTTGGCGGGCCCTTTATGAAGGTGCAGATAATGAGTGCACGATTGTCAATATTTCCAAAATATATTTCAAGTTCATTTGGTATCTTAGGGAATTAATAATTGAACTAGTCTATTTTTAGCAAGTTATAACAGTTTTGCAAATACTTTTTGGCCCACCCTATATTTTATTTTGTCGCATGGAATATCAGTTGTTCCAACTGTTTGTTTATCGATTTTGATCAAGTTAATTAAAAACTTTGTTTACACTGTTTCTTTAACTTTTGTCGATGCATCTCAACATAACAATCTTTTTATAAGCCATAGCTATACTTCTACTTGTATGTTTTCGAATTTATTCAAGGTTACGAGAGGAAGAAAACTATTCGATAAATAACGAATGTATTCCGACCACTATATCAATCGATATACGAAACCACCACTGTTACAGATTTTTGTTTGGAAGAACTTTTTTTAACTCTTTAAATTATCGATACAAATTTTTGTTTGCTATAGTTTTCTCAACAAAAATAGTTTTCAATGTTTACTTGCTGTTAAAATAGTTTTTAGATTAGATAGATTAGATTAAATAAATTTTTATTGATTATAAAATAGTACATATATACAATTCTTATAAATATTTTAAGGCGTGGCTATAAGCCGTCTGCCGATTTCTTAATTTGACTTTGAGAGTTTACAATATTAAATCAGAAAAAAGTAATGAAATTAGTAAAATTTGTTTGAAATACTTTTGTTTATAAAAACATTTTAGTAGATAAAGAAACAAAAATTTTATTAAAAAAAAAAAAATGAGCTTAAACATTGGATTTTTATTTTAAGTAACATACGAAAGCAAGATTGTGATAAGTTTTAAGCAGCAAAAGATGTGATTTATTATTTCGAATTATTTCTGATGAAAAGAAATATAGATATAGATAATACATGCTACATAAATTACAGATTACAATTTAACAGATTTACGGAATATAAATATTTTAAATCAGTTAAAAAAAAAAAAAAATTGCAACATCTTTAATAGATAGGCTTTTAGTTTAGCTAAAACAAAAATGAGGTTCTAATTTATTTCAATTATGAAAGCGGCTTTTAGTTTAGCCAAAACAAAAAATAGGGTTTTAGATAATTTCAAAAGTGAAAAAGGGCTTTTAGTTTAGCTAAAGCAAAATTTATAAAGTGAGTGTATTGCTCGCGAGTTCACGACAGATTCAAATATGTATTTCAGTAGTTCTTTGCGTAGGAAATAAATTGTACCAGCAGTTTCCAACCACATTCCCCATTCAGAACTCTGATGCATTCTTCGAATGTCAAAAGACTCTTGCTGAAGAAAAGTCTGCGGATTTCTTGTAATATAGGACAAACTCCTACAAAATGAAAGACGTCTTCGTTTTGGTTTAAATTGCACAGAGAATAAAGAGGGTTAATGTCTTTACGATATGGTCTAAAATTAAGTTCAATAATTTCAGTTCTTATTTTAAACATTAGACTCATATCTAAAACATTGAGATCATTTCTGAAATAATTGTTCTCGCCCAGACTGAAATTTAAATTCCTATATATAGCCCTAGAGTTTGATCCCCTAGCCCTATCAAGGTATCTCTGATACATTCGCTCGTCTACAACTGCGATGCAGTTATACAAAATATTTTGCCAATCAGTTACATTCTCAGAACTCAAATTCAAAGTAACTCCATGGACCAAGGCTAGTTCTTGCCAATTCTTAAAAGGAGTGTAGCCGCACTGAAGAGAAACAAGTAATATTCTTTTATGTAAGTTGCTATCAGACCTTTTCATAATTTTAGACAAAAAGTCAGCATTAGCCTTCAGATTTCTAACATAAATTAGCGGTAAACCGGACTCAACATAAATCGCATAGTTGGGAGTGTTCGAAGGTAGTCTAAATATTCTTTTAAAAAAATATCTTTGAACTGTTTCACACTCCTCCAACCATTGGTATCCGTACACTTCGTTACCATAACAAAAACAACTGTTTATCGTGGCTTCAAATACTTTGAATTTTGCGGTAGGGTCTACATGGCTATTTGTAAAAAAATTTGTCCACATTGAATTTATTGCTGTTTTGGCAACAGCCAATTTTGCTTTTATATGAGCCCTGATGCTTAAATTGTGTGAAATAACGAAGCCAAGATATTTGAATTCATTCACAACTTCTATATTCATGCCATCCAATGACCAGTTCCTTGAATTTCTATCAGAATGGCTTCTGAAGATCATAATAGTTTTTGAGAGGCAACTACATAAGTACATTTTATTGGAAGCAGCAAAATAAAAGTAATGTTTTCTTGGTGACTTAACAAAACTTTACTGAATGGGTTTTGTTTCTTTAGGAAAAAAAATGATTTTCGAAAGTTATTTAAGATTTTTTTTTAATCTTAGAGGTATCGATTACATTTTCTGAATAGAATATAACATTTTGTTAATGGCTTTTAAAATGGAAATAAGTCGATAATATTTTGTTATAATAGCTCCGTTGTCAAAATTGGTGAAAGCACCTTACAACACTAACAGAGCTATTTATCAAGTTTTTTTCTGCTTGGAAACAATTTGAACTTAACATTATCGACTTCAGGAAAATAATCTCAATTGATCCCAATTTTTTTTCTTTTTCGTAAGGAAATTATTAACAGAAGGCTGTGCCGTCCGTGAATGTGGATGTAACGTCAGATGTTTTGGGCATCAAATTCCAGCCTATTGCATTCCTTGTGAGAAAGTAACAAATCATCCAACAGAATCTCTTTCTCATAAAAAACTGCCAAGTGTTCGAATTCCACAGAAAATTCAGGTCCTCGCCAATCCAGTCGATTAGAAGAATGGAGAAGAATTGGAGGAAACGACATCAGGAATATTTTTAAAGACAAAATTTTACAGTTTCACACAAACTATCTATAACAGACAGGTAATTCGCTTGATCTCCGAAATGAGGATAGGCTAGAAGGGAATTGGTTGTTCTTAATTTTAATATGTAAACTGTTTAGTTAATAAATCACTTTTTTCGTCTAGTTTGCTTTGGGCTTATATATTAACAATACCAAGATTGGAACATTTTTTAAAAATTCATAATTGAAGGTCCAAAGCTTATATGTCAACAGTCAATAGTATTTGGTGTTTTTTTTTTTAATATAGCCAGAATAGCTTGCGAAGAGTTTAGCTTAAAGAAGAATGTGGACTTTGTTCTGACTTCTTTGTATAAGAAATCTTTTCAGCTGGGCTAAGTTTTCACGAATTCTTGCAGAAGGAAATGGAACAACGGAGATGTATGGTGACCTAGAAATTTGCAGTTTTTCTAGCAGAAAAATTTAAAAATATAATACAAAAATTAATGGACTTAGCCGATTTCAATAATTATTCTGGGATGCAATTTTTACAGTTGTCCCTTCAAAATGTAGCAATTTGCAAATTGGTTGAAAAATGTTGGTTAAACTATTTTGAATCTGGATTAATAGTAGAAGTATTAGCGGCAGATTTTATGTTTGTCATGTTTCGATGCACGCTTGGTATGGAAACCCAATATATTTTACTATTGAAGAATCGATTTATACGACAAGCTCTTTATTTTCCTAAGTTATTAATGTCAATTTCCTGAAAGAATTATAAATCTGAATGCTCAACTTAAAACGATAAGAATTATATACAATTTTTATGACCTTTTATCGTTAAAGATATATGTAACTTTTTTGTGGGTTGTAGGTCAATAAATAAAGATGTTGTTATTTAATGTGCAACGTTTCAAGCATGTTTATGCTCTTCATCAGGCGTTTATTAATACGAGATATAAAAGTAATACATGCAATACATTAATATAAAAAATGTTATATACATATGACGTCAAGTAACTTATAAATAATATTCAAGGAATTTAAGTAAATGCAAGAAAATCACTCATTATACACAAAAATCTCGAGCAACAAAATCTATTACAAAAAACAACAAATTAATTAGTGAATTTAAATTTTTTTAATTCGTATTCAAATTTAAATTTACTGGTAGACAGGAGAAGAACGTCCATTACTCTACACAATCACGTATACCTTAACCTACTGTGTGTTGTTGGTCGCTTAATCAGTTGGCTGTATGTACTGCGGAGCTTTTAGCAGTCTGATCTTCGGTTGACAGCTTTGTTATTGTTAATTATATGTAGCATCTCCAGCAACATTCTCCTTGAATAGTGTTGCTCTGTTTGCAAAATCTCCACATTATCCAAAACTGGTTTATGTTTTTCTTGCAAACAGTAGAGAGCTAGTGCGATTTTTTGTGCAGCCCCGCTATTCAAATCTGATCTATGACCAGACAGACGATTTTTAAGTTTTTGCTTGGAGTCACCTATATAGACCGATGAGCATGTCGTCTCTTTCCCACACAAGCAATTGATCTTATAAACAATGTTGGCTTTCTCCATCTTATCCACTTTCCCTTTGATGTTGGAGAAAAGCTTGTCTTTCAGGGGATTCGTAGTCTTTAAGGCTATTTTTGTCTTCGTCTTGTCTCTTACCGTTTTCACACGCCACGAACTACTTCGTCGAAAAGAAACTGTGTCGACACAGCAGTTCGATTTCTGGAGATCGAAGTGGTATGTCGATATGGCGTGTAAAAAGATCGAACTAGTACACCGGCACAGTATCCATTTTTTTGCTGTTGTCTGTTCATATATTCATAATTTGAAGATATCTGATTTGCATTTTTCTTTCATATAAAATTAATCCGTTTAATTACTTCTTGAAAATAATATGGCGTGCAGACATTTTCACTTCAATCATTTATTTTTTTAAAGTAAATTTGACAACTTTTCTATTTGCCAGCTGGTTTTAACATAAAATTATACATCGGCGTATGTGCGTGTGAATGCTCATGTAACAGCGAACTACTTCATCGACATGATCGATCGATGTAGCGTGTAAAAGCGGTATCTAAAAGGTGCAGTGGTGAAACGGTAACGGTTAGAGAAGTGGGCAATGAAAAGTGCACTCTTATAAAAAGTATCTTGTTGGCATCAAGTTTATTTTCTTTTTCCGTTTGTTGGTAGTTTTTGATGAGTTAGTTGACTATGATGGTGTGAAAGGAATTGGAGAACAGGGTGTTGCGGATAATATTGATATTCTTCTGGTGGAAAGAAACATCGCTTTTGTCGAGTACGCTGTTGACAAAGTCTTGTGCCTTGTTGATAATTATTGGTATGGGTTGTTTGGAGTGAAAATAGATAAGGCGACCTGAAGCAATAGGTTTCTTATACCAATCGAAAATTAGTCTGTCATTTTGCTTTAGACTTTCACATCCAGATATGGAAGTTCGCCATTTGATTCCATTTCAACATTGAATTTAATTTTGTTATTGAAAGAGTTCAATGCGTCGAGTGTTTTCTGTACTTCTTCGGATTTAATAAGAACAAACAAGTCATCTATATGTTTTGTTATGATCTTGGGTTTATAATTAAATTTACCCAAGACATCTTCTAGCAAAGTTTCCATCACTAAATCGGATAGAATTGGGGAAGCTGGGCTGCCCAAAGGTATACCTTGCTTTTGTTCGTAAATGGTACCTGAGTCCTCTAAATAGTTGTTGTCCATGACAGAATCTCAATATTTCCATAAATTTCACTTTTTTAATATTGGTATATTCTTTAATCTTATCCCAGTTCATCTTTATGATATCAAGAACGAACATAATTGTTATGCTGGTAAACAGAGAAACACATCAATTGAAACCAATATTTCTCCATTTTCCAGGCGGAGACGTGTAACTTTTTCTATGAAGTCTTTCGAATTCTTAACATTAAATTTTGAATTATGTGTCAAATTCTGAAGAATTTTCACGACAAACTTCGAAAGCTCATAGCAAGGGACGTTCGTCAACTTAAATCGGTTATCTATGTGCAACTTTTCTTTATAAAATTCTAAAATTTTCCCAAAACGTCATTTTAAATTTTATCGTGTTTTCGTTTGAAATCTATGTTTGCAAACAAAAATTCGAACTTCAAATTAAATGTGCCTTTTATTTACCACTAGCCCAGATGGCTACATGCCAAAAATTATTTTCAACTATATTAACTCTTCTAATAACATAATTTAAACTGGGAAATAAAAATGCTATAATAATATGTTTGTGCATACATACATGTGTATATGTATATGCAAATGGAGTAAACTTGGAATTTCAATCAAATCAGCGAAAACAAAATTAATCATAAACACTTTTTTATTTCGTCAATTTAATAAATTCCTCGACTGTTAATCGCTTAATAAGTTCATAATATAAACAATACAGTATTATATTCCAGATTAAAACTGACCTATCATAATTCGAGCATTATAACAATGAACACATGGATCCCACTTCCAAGCTATAAAAATCGCAGGCATGAGATCATTTCACATATAAAATATATGTATGGTGATTGATTGATTTTATTTTACGGAAAACAAATATTGGATTTCTTTGATTTTTATGGATTGTACAAAATTAGAATTTAATTTTGCTTTCTTTGAGTCAGCAAAAAATAAAAATTTGGATCTTTAAATAAAAAGAAAAATAACAGAAGGTACCATTTGTGTGTCTTCTTTAAAAGATTTTTTTTTGTTAATTTCATGAAATGCTAATATTTTGTATAAGGTACTTAATAATGAACCGTGAAGTGTTGTCGTAGTTTATTTTTAGTTTTCTTATAAATTGGAAGTACATATTCTTTCAACAAGAAACCTCATTTGAGGTTAATTTTATATAAACATGCCATCAATAAATTGTTATTATGATTAGTAAAAACAAGGCAGTTTCTAATTCTATCTTGATCTATGTCTGCACATGCACATGATAAGTAAGAAGTAAGGAAAAGCCAGTAAATCAGTTAAATGATAAATATCCTGGACAAGTAATTTCTCGAAAACAGTAAAACTCAATGTGTTTAAGAAAATGTATACGAAAATGCCTTACAAACAAATTCGGCAAGCTTATGAACCTAATAATTTAAATCTGGAAATATACATATTTCCCAAAAAAATTGTCCACTCGTTTTTGAAATACATTTTGGATTAAAAAAAAATATATATATTTAAGAAAATTTTCTTATATAATTATCGAATGGATGATTCAAAGATACAAATGTATATTTAAATCTAGGTTATGGATTTAAATGATGTAAGTTAGTAGAGAAATATGTACCAAGCTATGTAAATATGTACGTATAATAATGAAAGTGAAGAATATAGGTGGGTGGGTAACTATACGTATATAACTTTATAATTTAGGTGAAATATACATAATATTCATGTTATTTTTAAAAATTCGTATATAAAAATATATGAGGGCCTACATTGTATATATGTTTGTACTTATTTATTAAACGAAGTATAATAAGGTAAAATTAAATGGATAATATTATTGCTTAGTTGTTATGTAGTTTGAAAAAAAATTAATTTCTTATATATAAAATTTTAAAAACATTTATAGAAAAAAGTTTGAAATTTTGGAGAAATTATTAATATGCATATAAAATTTTAATATCGTGAAAGATTAGTGATTGGTTTTTAAAAAATCGAATTTCAAAATAAAATGTTTAATTATATTTTAAAAATCGAAAAACCATTTTTGGAAAAAATTGAGTATGCAGTCTTATTAGCACTTCTTGGTAGGGGCATTTGCGTAAGAAAAAATATAATCGGTTCATCCAATAGTGACAATGTCGAAAATATATAGAGTAGTTCTATGGGAAGTACCGTTAATAAGTACGCAAAATAAAATATTTGTATACTTAAAAGTGGATTGTACTAATTTAAGAATACACACATTTGTTGTGAAAATTCTTGGAGTAGTTTTCGAGAAATATATTTTTTTCTTAACGGTTTTTTAACATTTGTATGGAAGGTATCGTTGTTATTTATTTTATAAATATAGTTTTTATGTTAAACTATACAAGAATATGTGAAAAAACTACTAAATACGAAGCTTTGAAAAAATCGGTTGGGTGTTTTCGACATTTTGAATTTTCAAATTGTTTAATTTTGTTTTTGAAAAATTTTTGCTTATACTATGTTCCCACCGAAGCGAAATCTCGGATTTCGTATACTTCAGTCCAAATCTAAGTATTTCACCATATAAATAGTTTTGGCATTTCGAAATCCGAGATTTCCTAGAAAACACAATGAAATCCCATTGCTTGTGCGGGCCATTCATTGTGAACGAGTCCATTTTAAACGTCAACAAACTTGGGTGAAAAGCTTTTTATGTACAAATTATGATCTTTTACTCTAACGATAGGGAGATAAAAAGAGAGAGTATGAATTTTTATTTGACAACGTGGCTTTGGTTGATGAATTAGATAAGCAAAAATGGTTGTTGTTTGTCCTTTTGAGAGACCAAATCGTGGATTGAGGTGGTGTTAACACCAATTTGAAATCTCGAAAGCTTCGTGCTGAAATCTCGGATTTTGTTTTGGTGGGAACATAGTATTACATTGGTGTTTAAACTTTCTAGGGGATTTTGCATAAAGAAAAATCAAAAAGACATTTTCCCTTCATTAATGAATCGAGGGCAAACAGACAGACGGAATTGCTGGACCTAGTTTTTTCGTCTTCGGTATCATCGTAATGTCTACAAAACAGGCTGCAAAACAGGATTCATTTTTCGTGATTTTCAGTTAGAATTTTGTACGTTCTGTAATTCGAATATATTATCTTTTACCATTTTTATTAACCTCAGTGTGTGTTAAGACTGAGTTGTAAATAAATATATTATCTCTTTTTAAAAGAACTAACTACATACATAGATTAATTAACAAGATATTCGAAAATGATATTAAACGTAAGGTATTTTTTTTGTGATAAACGTTTTAGATGTACAGAATGCTATTTTGGCAGCACTGTTTTCATTAACAGCAATTTTTTCATCTGCCATGTGATTTATCTTTAGTTTGGTTTGTGATCGAAAGACGCCTGAACAACACATGCAAATTGTGTGGATTTATTTGGAATGGACTCGAAACGAGATTGTTGTTGATGCTGATTTTTATGGATGAAGCTCATTTTTGATGTTATTGTTTGTTCAATAAGCAAAACTACAGCATTTGGAGTGTCAAAATCCCGAAACCACTGATGATACCCGTTACAAAGAGAAAAACTGACAATTTGGCGTGGTTTATGTGCTCGTGGAACGATGACAGTCATTATAGGGTTACAATCAATAGTCATTCCTGAATTGAACCACATTGTTGTGGGGAGCTGTGGTTTAACACAATTAATTTGTGGAAGGAAAGGTTTAGTGAGACCATACATTCGTGTTTTGAACCTGTGAATTGGGCTTCAAGATAGTGCGATTAAACACCGCTGGACTGTTTTCTGTAAGTCGCGAGTATACACCGATAAGCTAGAGACGATTGGCAACTGGAAAAACAACAATCGCCACTTTATTGCCAATATACTACCTCAAATGCTTCAAAAAATGATCGATAATCGGACCTCAAGATTGGACTAAACATCCATATGCCATATGGTAAAGAGTTATCTTGAAAATAAAGCTAATTTTGTGGTAATTAATACAATTCATCTGTGTTTTATTTCATTTTATAGTTAACTTCCCTTTAAAAAAAAACACCACTTACAACTGTTTTGCCAAAACCAATATGTCTGCCAAGCTTAATAAACATTTTTAGAAAGAAAGTAGTGTAATCCTTTAAGGTGAGATCGCGATTCCACGCTTCAAGTTTAACTTTTTCATTTTTTTAATGCACAAAAATGTCCGCGGAATTTCCCTGGTTAATTACAGTCGAACTTCGTTAACTCGAATCATCGATTGCCAAAAAAATAATTCGAGTTATCAAGACTTCGAGATATCAAGTAAAACACAAGATAATACTAAGTACGTATTATTTATTAGCGAATAAAGAACAGCCGTTGTAATTATTTAAAATATTCTGCTATAATTGAATGACGAGTGGATTGACAGAATGCTGTACTTAATAATAAGATCCTTCTTTATTGACCCACTCTCCAACTCTTTTATTAATTTAAATTTATCTTCAAATGATAATCAGCCCTATCACAAATTCCATCGTAATTGTAAATATGCTACGTTTCCCGATAAATCTATCACAAATTCCATCGTAGTTGATTCGGAGTGGTGAAAAATTCGCTTACGATTTTCGAAGTTCGTAGAAATTGGTATCACTGAATTCGAATGGAATGAAATGAAACAGACTTTTTCTACGACAAACTATTTGTGTCTGACACTGAAAGTAACGCGTCGTTAATAATTATTTTAAAGAAAAATGTAATGTATATTTACAAATTCTATGGTTTTATGAATAATATTTGATTTTAAATTTCAATATGAAAGTTCCTAATGAGCGAGATAGGCGACCTGGCCTCCCAAGGCTGTAAGAAACTGGCAAAAGAAAAAATTGAAAATTTCTGCGAAATTGTAAAAGGCAACCTTGGACTACAAGATTGTTTTAAATGTTCACATAATCATGTGTTTAAGCTTAATTAAAATTGAAAATAGCACGGTATTGCTAAAATAAGAATATTCCACTCGGATTTTGTGGGGGCTGTTTGTCGTAGATCGGGACGTAACTGTCCGTGCTGGGATTTATTACTACGGAATTTGTGATAGGGCTGAATGTTTTTAAAATTCGCTTTAGCGACATATCCACGTTAGCCATACTTTTAATAAAAACTACACACTGCCCTGTTAATATCTACGTCATTTTTTTTTTTAATTTTTATTTCGTCTTTTTTTAACTTTTCCGAAGACGAATACTATTTTTTTTTTAAATAAGACTACCTAATAATGTGTGTTCTAACACCGGAACATGACAGCTTTACTCACACTTAACGGAATCACAATTTTCAACATTAGCATAATGTATACAAGGTCATAGAACATCCAAACACAGTGCCAACAAACGCGTTATCGAGACATTCGACATTCGAATTATAGAAGTTCGAGTTATCAAACAATCATTAGATGTAAACTTCAGGATTCGCGCTATTGCCAACCAATTTTATTCGAGCTATCAAATATTCGAGTTGTCGAAGTTCGACTTAACGAAGTTCGACTGTATTTTTGCGGCTGCTAAATCATTCATCATCTAAATCAATTAAAATAGTAAATATTAAAAATAACTTTTTTAATTATTGCAATTGCCTACTTGTAGATATGTAATTTTATCTTATTGAAACTAGCATACATTAAGACCGTTTTATATTTTAATTTTTTTAAGTTAAAATTTAATGAAAATCTACAAAATAAATACACAAATAAATTAATTTAATTTGGGTTCAAGAGTTCAAACATTTTCATGGTAAGCAATTAAATGTGAAAATAAGACGCAGGAATCAGGGATTTTTTTCCAGTATTTCAACGTTATTTTAAATTAATGTAGGTTATGTTCAATTTTGTTTGATGTAAAACATTACATAATCGAAATCGATAATCCTATGGATTACCTCCTCACGTGGCACAAAGTAACACGATTTTAATTGAATAGCAACCCTAAAGGTATTCACGTGATGAATAATGAAGCTAATCACTTTTTTTTTTAAACGAATTTAAATGTGTGGTGTGTGAACTGAAAATATCGTTCTAATTGTATTGGGTTAAAGCAAAAAGCCATAAAACTCTTTACTTTAAAATATTTGAGAGAAAAATTCAAGTAAACTAGACGGATTGCGATATATGTAAGTTTCTCGTGAAAGTAATCGGTTTTAAAAATAAAATTGGGTGAAAGATTATCTTTTATACTTAAATACATTTCATATTTGAAATTGGTGTGTAATAAGTCATCTAAGGTATAAGGATTTAAAAGTGGGAAGTTCCATTAATTATTTCTTGAGAAATAAAGGAATTTTGAAAAAATTGTTCTTGTGGTTCAAAATCATTTTTGTTTTCAGAAAAAAACTATTTTCTTAAATTGGATATGCAGTGTTTTGGCAATTGCGAAGTTTATTCAAAATCCCTAAAATCATTATTAATAAAATGTTCAAAAACTGGTTGAATGAACCAGCTACGTAGTAAAGATTACTTAATATACAAATTTCTTTCTTCAAAAAATCTATATTCATATTTGCAGCAAATCCGTCACGGGCACGATAGAACTTCTTTTTTGTTTTGTAATGTGTGTCTTGTAAGATTCTTTTGAGAGAATACTGAAAATGGCATCAAATCCCAAGCAATCAACATCACAAGAGCTTGTGCCTTTACAGTGTAACGGCATGATATGGAATAAATTTAATAGGCTTATGCTGAATTTTTACACGACTTTCAAACTGCCATAGCCCATAATGTCTATACTTAAAAAAAAAATTGGCAAAATAATGACTCATCATCAATTTCATAATAATGTTTTTGCACAATGTCAAATAATCGCTCTTTGATGTTCTGTCGTTATTCTGTCATATTACTAATACATTCTTGCTTTTTGTCATAATTTCCAATAGGTTTAATGGCACTTGTAAAGTTTTTTTTATGACGAAAATATTAGTTGATCTTTGAACATTTCAATGACGAAGTCATGAGTGATTGTAAGTAATTGCTTGAAAGCACCATACAGAAGCGACATTTGTTTTTACATTTTCGTTAAAATTTTATAAATTGAAAAAAAAAATTTATTGGCACTCCTGTACGGTAAAAAAATGTGTATAAATAGTTTAGCAATATGGCAGTTTTTTTATGTGTTTTGTATTAAAAAAAATCTATATTATATTCCTAACTTTTATTTTATTTTCTGGTCGATTTCCATTTAGGTGTCTTGAAATTAGACCGGAAGGTTTTATTTTTTCATTTCCTTTGTAATTTCCGATAACTTACATTTTGAAATTATTGTCAGAGTTATTTGCATTTAACATTCTGTTTTCCTTTTTTTCAAAATAAGCCCTTGTCAATTTTTCGAAAGAAAACATAATAATTTCCCAAAGCCTCAATTTTCGGTATTCGTTGAACCTTTTTACATAAAAATCACGCAAACACTTAACAAAAATCTGTGACATATGTGTTCGATTTTTTCCACAATTTGGTAACGTGTGTGTTAGAGATTATTGCCGTATTTACAAGAGTGACAAATTGCCTTAATGTCTCTTCCATGAAAACTATCGAACTAATGGAAAACACCGATACTACTCAAAGAACCACTCAAATATTTTTCCTTTTGGATGACATTATGGAATTAACGATAACAGTAAAGTATTAGATGCTATTTGTCTTGGGGATATATATAGTTAAACATTGTTTGCCTTCCAAATTGTGAAAAGGGTAATTTTGGATTAGTTAGACAGAATAGAATATTATAGGGGAAAGTGTTAAAAACATGTCGGAAAATCATTCAAAAGAATGTCGGAAATATACAAAAATTGGATTTTTGTTTTTCTTTAAAATTTCACGGGTCAGTTGGTCCAATTAACTAACGATTACTACCATGCTTTTTTTATGACGCGCTCAAGGGATTATGAATACCCTTTATATGTTTTTAACACAGCGCGGGCAACCGGTTAAAGAAGAGAAAGAAGGATAGGAAAGATGTGTGGCGCGATGTTCTGAGACTAGAGCTGGTTGTTGTCTCAGATTTATTTCCAGGGATGGCGGCTGAACTAATGCGGAGAAAATTACCGTGTCTTATTTACTTATGTTTTTTTGGGTAGAGGTATCTACGCAGTTTCAGTAAATAACTCTATTCATTTTTTGGGAAGAATAGCTAGTTCTTTATTACTTAAAGTCATTAACGCAAAATTTTAAACAACCCATTGTTAAGGGCTTAGCATTTTACTAGTTAGCAATTTCCTAAGTGCTTATTGATTGAAAAACTATTTCAAAATTTTTAAACCTTTTCTAAAGTAAAAAATTGCTAACTAAGCAGAAAGCTGAGCATTTGTAAATTAATTATATGTTGATGAAAACCCAACATGTGCTCTAAAAAGTTATTAGATATTTATATTTTCATCATTAACTTCATTATTTACAAACAAAAAAACAAAAAAAAAATTGTGCACCACCAAGACTCGAACCTGGGATCTCGGGTCCATCAGCGAAATACTTGCAGTATTCATTCAGTAGTCATTACGTGATTTTAAATTTAGCAAAATGTTAAAATCATCTTTTCAACTTAGTAAATTGCTAAAAGTGGCTTTAACATTTTACTAAATCATTTAAAATGTTGCGCCATTGTTAACAAAAAATAAAATATTCTTATAATTGGGAAAATAGCATAAGACAAAATTAAGTTTATTAACTTATAAGCTTGAAAGACTTGCAACGGTTATTTTTAGCGACATACATTTTTTCAAGCACATAAATTAAATGATATAAAACACATGTTTTGATCGCACGTACTTGCTCTTATGTTCGATCGCATCGTAGACATAAGATTCTTGTTAGTAACGGCTAAATATATTTTTAAATTTGTTGTTTAATAAATTTTTCTTATACCTACAACGTTTCTTTATTTTTTTTTTTGTCAAAAAGAATTTGGTATCGTAATTTTAAGTATTTAATAATTAAACTTAAAAAAATAATTAAAAAACCTCAATCCGTTTTTGAAATATTGAATTTCCAACACAAATATTTATTAAAAATGGTTATATGGCAGGTACCATAAGTAACATTTCGATTAAAAATAAATTTTTTTAAAATCAAAATCGATACATCCGTTTTCAAGATAAGTGAGATTTTTCCATTTTTGCCAAAAAAATGTATGGCAGGTAGGTACCATTATTTTTCGAGCTACGGTTAGGTTTGGTTAGAAGGGGTGGTGACATGGGGATGGCAAGCTGCCTCATGCTGCTTGAATTTTATGCATCAATTGTGGTTCCCAGGGTAGGAAAGGAGAAGTTTATGGAGGGGAGTAAATAGGGAGATTAGGTTTGATGTCCCTCCCTAAACCATCCTGTCTTTGGAATAAATTCCAGCCTATGTTTAAGTGGCTTATTAGAGACATCGCCCAGTTCTTGGAGAAGTAATCTCCAATGGATTCTTTTCTGGTTCGAGCTAGGCTGGGGGATTCACAAAGGAAGTGATATGAGCCCTCTTACGCCTCTATTCCCATTGAGTTGTAACTACTTAGGATGCCGATCAGGAGGAACAGTAGTTAAGGGCTATTAAGCCCTAGTAAGTATTCTGTTTTATTTTTTCTTAAAGGTACATATCTATCCAAATATTAATCGAGCTAAAAAAAAGAGCCAGGGACTAACACTACAAAGTTTGAAGGAAATCGCTTCAGATGTTTAGGCTTTAGAGCGACCTACAGACAGACAAACCTACTTTTTTGGTATTCTCTGTTCTTGTAATATCAAGTTTGATTAAAATCTCTGCTTCGGTTTTTTTTCCAAATTCAAAACTTTCCCCAAAGTACCTGTATCGCAAGTAAAAATACTTTAATGTCCAAAGTGTAAGAATTACTTTTGGTCATTTTGTAAATAACATTCAAATTTCGACTTAGCTTTCATATCAAGAGGTTCATTGCTGCTCTGATAGTAAGACTGACTAAACAATGGCACAATAAATTTTTACCATCATTTTGGAGAAATTAATATCATTGCGCTTGATATTTCAAAAGCATTTGATAGATTTAGGTATCAAGCGATCTTCTGGGTTCAATGAATTTCTTCTTCTTTCTTGAACTGCTCTCGGAACGCTCAATATCAGTCGTTTCGGATAATTTCAACCCTGCTGACATTGCTAAGATATGTTATTGCTGGTGTGCCTCAGGGTTCCGCTTTGACCCCGAGTTATTTTCTCATATTTATTAATCTTACCTGGAACTTCTAATTCCACTAAATTATTTTGCTCACAAGAGTATTCTCCGCTTTTCATACTTATTCGTTTTCAAATTCACCTCCATGTTCTGCAGATGTGGAATTCCTACAGAAAATTCTGATAAATTCTGATTTCGAAATGATTGTCTAATATCGACAATAAAAACCAATTAAAATTAAATGCTCCCAAATTTATTACTGCCTTGTGTCGTTAAAGCACTAACCATGAACTGCACTTAAATTGAAAAAAAAAAACGATCAGCTTTTAATTGTCGATTCATTGGTTCTTGGTTTAGGCTTTTCCCGATTACTCGAGAAATTCTTTTGCCACTCTTATCTGGCTGTAATCTATAAAGCTCGAACATTTTTGCAGAAGTTCTTATAACTTATATAAATCTATTAGAGAGAATTCAAAATAGAGCTCTAATAATGATAGAACTGTAACAGAAGTATTACCATCTCTTAAACACATTCGACAAGTTTCAAGACCTTCATTATTTCATTAGTATTTTCATTAACGATATTCTAGTGAAATAGCCTCCTGTTACATTCCTCCCCTAAAATTGCTTAACCAAATACTCGGGCTTGAGGAATTCCCTTGAGCTTACCCTTGAACGAAACTTCGGACATATTTTCAACTAGCACGCAGAGAATTATTGTTAAGTGTTTCAACAGGAATGTTTAATTCCTTACCAGACTCTATTTGTCTTTCCTTTTTTTTGAATTCAGAACTTTAAAGCTAATCTCCTTTAAGATCCCTTCCAATTATTCTAACGTCTACAATTTGCTTGTTCATAGAAAGGGTATCCAAGACCCCTTTCGAGCGTGCACAGTTATAAAACGAAAAAAAATAATTTTCAAGGGGAGCCTTAACAGTAAAACTACTCGATTTCAAAAGATTTGTGATTTTTTTTTATCAGGAACAAGGCAGCTATCATCGTAGTGACATGTTTTTTTTTTCAAAGAGATCAACGAAACTTCAACTAAATATTGATTGTTTTTCGCTTCTCGTAGAATGTTGTTTCTCTGTTTTGGATGGTGTTTTCCTGCTGGTGCCAGTGCCAGAGACCTTCCAAGTTTGAGTAGTCTTTGAATTCCAATTTTTCAGGAAATTCCCAACACCATTTTGCTGGTTGGAAATCCCATTTTCGTTGTTTTTTTTTTTTGCACCTGTCGACACTGTATCATTTATTGGAGAGATGGTGTGGCTCGATAATAATCGAACTGTAAAATCCAATGGAAGCTGATGGTGGACGATGAAATAATTTAAAACCTCACACATCCACAATCTGGGCCAAGAACATGTTAAGAACTTCTAGCAAATTTCTGACCATTTGACCCACCATATCTCCACAAAAAAAAGTAGGAAAATACTTTTCCCTTTTGGATTAGAGCCAAAACCAATTTATTTTTTTTTTAATCTTTAATCCGTGTTATACGATGTGGAATATAATACCTCTACATCTTCTCACTTCAAGTACGTACGTATGCCTTGTGCATACAGAATATAATACAATTCTTGAAATTCAATCAAGAAACCCTCTGAGCTGTGTCAACCTAACCAAACTTAACCAACAAAAAAAAAAAACACACCTCACAGGATCACTCTACATGCATATGTATAAGAAGAAAAAAATAACATCACATATATCACACATTTTTCCATTAAATTTTCAATCGAATCGTAAAATTTATTTGCATTATTACGTGCAGAGTAGGCAAGAAAAAAAAAGGATAACAGAATGTGGAAACGTGAGGTAGGTAACTAAGAGTAGAAAATGGCTAAAACCAATTTGCATAACTGCTTAATGCTATGAAAACCACTCTGTAAATCTTCCGCAAGGCAGCACATATTTGTGTACGGACGAGGAGGTGCAGGTTAGTGAGTTGCAAGTACCCACCTACCTATATACCTAACGAAACAAAAAAAAACAAAACAAAAGCTCTGCATCCTTTGGTTAACACACAAGGTAAATGCTTTAAATTCCAGGCCAACCTATCATCCTTTGTAAAGGATACCCTCGGCTACATAAATTGTGTTTAAACGCTAAAGTGATAGTTTTTAACGCGTTAAGTCCACTTACTTCAGGTATACCTAGATACCTACCCTATAAAATCAACAAGGATTTGTTTTATGTTTCCGGTTCAAAGAAAACAACAGCTAAAAAGCAAATGCAAATGCAGGCTTATACTTTGTTTGCAGACTTACCAAAAGGAAAAAGACACTTTTCCATCATATTTCTGTGTTGCCTCTGTCCTTTTAGAATATACCCATCCAGTTGATACTATATGAGTGTGTACATGTAAGTGTGTGTGTTTTATTTTATTTTAAACACTTTGTAAACTCTCATATCAGATGAAAATGAATCACATCGCAAAAGGGGATGTCCTGTGATGCTGTTGTGTATCTTTATATCTATCTACGAGTATCTGTTACTAAAATTGCTACTCGGTCTACTGTGAATTGCTGTGTGTCACAAAATAAATTAAACTGAGTGAAATATGGATTCTTTCCATTTAGCGCACTTCCCGCCGCCGCCGCTGCCGACGTTACAAGACATACACACACATCACTTGACGGAGATATGCCCTTAGGGCAAGGATATAGCTATGGCACCTGGAATATGTATTCGTATGTATATGCAATTTAAAATTAAACACTTTTCTCAGGAGATTCATTCGAAATCACAGCAATTCTTATTTAAATTTTTTTTTTTTTCACTGTGCAGTTTAAACAGCATATCCTTATACACGCGAAGGACTGGCGATGCTAAAAACATCCACAACATTCGAACAGGGAATTCTGTAGTTTTGAGTAATTTTTTTAAAAATATTATTTCATAATTAGAGATGTATTCACACTTTTATCGTTTTACGCCGCGCGCCGTAGCCAAGGATGATGATAATATTTCACAAAGGATAAGGACTACGAAAGGATGCCACCAACACGGTCTTATGATATTTTCCATCATTCTATTAAAATTAATCAAATTTGTTTGTCACCTTTTTTTTGAAATGCTTCTAATGGTAGGTACTTTTGAACATTGTGTGTGAAAGACTATTTTTTAATTGAGTTAATGGAACATGGCTAAGCAGGGATTTCATATCACTCGACACTGCACCGCAAGTCTATTTTTTAAAATAGATGCACAAAACTTCCGCCCGTCGTCGACGGGGTAAGTTATTTCTCTATGGTGTCGGTCCCGAGAAACATACAAACTTATTTCGCTGAAGGCCAGATATCAACTGATTTTGAATCAGTTTTTGATAGCAAAGTTTGCAGACGTCGAAGAAGACGTCAGAGAATTACACGGTGAGCAGGTGCATGCGCAGGTGAAAGCCGGGTGGACATTTGTTTGTTTTTGATTTTTTTTTATAAATTGTCGAGAGCAGGTTATTTTTATAGGAAATATGTTGCTGACTTCTACGCATCATGTTGCTTCAAAAATAAGTTTTATATTTTCACTTTCTAGCTGTCTAGTCTGTTTTTTTTTTTACTTTATAGTGCGATGCTACGGAAACACGGGAAACTAATGAAATCATCTATCCACATACAAACTTTCATTAAAAAACCATTCAGTCGTTCAATGTAGGCACAAAAGATGAACATGCTCACCCAACATGCTTATGCTCGCTGTGTTCTTCTTGTATATGGGCTGGTTCGAGAGTCGCTTGCTGTTGGCGAAAAATTTTGATTTTATCATGTTCGTTGACTTGGATGTTTGTCGTGTATGGGCATGTTCGCGAACAAAGCGCAGATTTCAAAAAGTGAGAACTACAAAAATAAAATTGGCAAAAATAAATCATGGATAATCTCACAGCTGTTTACCAAATTTCATTAAAATCCATTCAATGGTTGAGGCATGAATGCGGAACAAACACACAAGTATATATTTTGTTCATAATTTATATATATATTACATACGAGTATATAAGCTTTTCCCATATATGAACCGTTCGGTTCCATTTTTCGGCACAAAAATTACCTGCATGTGTGTGTGCACATTTTTTTTTTTTGTAATTCATTTTTATTTCTTATTAACTTATAACTATCTTAAAGCTAGACAAAAATGTTTAAAAACTAGCCTAATTATCAATAACTTGCAACTAATTTACTGGCCCTTTACGGGCGCTCTAAATTAAACAATAACTCTTACAACTAATGTCTTTCGACCTAAAAACTATTTTAATTAAATCAAATTTTTTTATTTTATTTTATATTTCAAGAAAACTTTTAGAAAAACTTGGTATCTTATAATTTTTTTTTTTTTTTTACTTATAAACTAAACCTTAATATATATTAAAAATAATTAAAACTACTTAAAATACCTAATAATATTTAAAACATGTGTGCACATGTGTGTATGTGTATGTACTTTTTGGCTTCTTGTGAACAAAAGCTATGCTGGCAATTTGTATAGAATGAGCAGATATGTTATTATGACCCCTATGGAAAATTAAAACAAATCTAACCCACTGGAACCATACATTTTACCGGGATAAGAAGTAGCGTGTGGCCTATTCCAGACAATAATCTATCTCTGTACCAAATTTCATCCGGATCCGTTCAGCCGTTCCAGAGTTATTGAGCAACAAACATCCATACATCCATCCATCCATCCATCCAAACTTTTACATTTATAATGTTAGTAAGATTAGTAAGACTAAACGACATTGAAAATTATCACTATTTTATTGATTAAAGGATATTTTTCGAAAGGCTTAAGATTGAACATTTATTAATTTGACAAGATTAACAGAGTATATATTTTTGCAACATCACTGAATATTACTACAGTTGGACTAACAATAATATTGCATTCGATGAATATATTTACGCCTACATTTCGAACGCATTTCCCATCCTTAAAAATATCATTTTAATTAATTACATACAGGATCTGCTGGACTTGGGGGTATTGGTTGGTAATTGGCATAACATTTTATAAGCAAAAATCTAACGCAATATTTCGGTGGCCAGTTCTGGCGCATCTGCGTGAGATAAGGATACCCTCAACTAGCTGCTGGTGCAGAATGTCTATTGTAGCATCACCTGTGTGCCAAGTAGCACCATCGTATTTTACTTGTGGTATAGTACTATAAGACAAGTTTTGCATTTGGAACAAACAAATCGAACTCGAGATTTTTACAGCCTAAGACGCTGAAGCGATTTTCTTCACACTTTATAATTAAGCGTTTTTGGTGATTGGTTCGATTCTTTTTTAATTTTTTTTAGTTACAAAAATAACGGGACCCGCCATATTATTTTTGTGGCCAAAATGGTTAATGTCAAATATCTCGAACACGGCTCTAACGGTTTTGATAAAAAAAAATATCAATGTACTATTATATTTCGGTTTAAAAATATTTGTACACAAAATATTAAGGACACTGCGCTATAACAGTTTTTTTTTCGATTCTCGTTAATGGATCAACGGATTTCAATCAATATTTTTAAGCAGAAGGTCCCACAAATTTTATTTTATATTGCATACCAAAATTTTCAAAAATATTTTTTTGGATTTTTTTGAAAAATTAATTTTTTTTTGCAAAATTCAGTATTTCGAGAAATGGGAGGATTTATTTGTCTGCCATGCATTTTATTTCGTAAGAATTGTAGTAAACATTCAAATAATTTACTTAGGGCCTAAGAAAATTGAATGATATTGATGAGTAGCGCTCTACAAAAGGCATGTTTTATGGGAAAATTTGTCCATAGTACAGTATGTTTTACAAGCATAATCACTATAGAAGCTTTACGGTAGATAAAAATAAAAAAAGAGCATCGATTTTGATTTTCTTAGTTTTGTTCTTAGATGTTGGCACGATTGATAGTACGGTTAAATCTCGAAGGATGTGTTCATGAAGTAGTTATAATTAAAAAAAATCTATTCGATAGATAAATCGATCTTCTTGATTCTTTTTTTTCGTTGGCCAGGTTATATTTCTAAAACATTAGATAACTCCATTTTTTTATATTCAATATAAAAGTTGTTTCCCTGAAAACTTAGCAATTTTTCTATTAAAATATGTAAGTGAAATTTTTCAAAATCAAGCTCTCTTAAACGAATTCCGTTTTCCTTTCATTTTTCACTAATTCAGACCAATTTTCGAGTTTTGTGCTCAACTTTTATTAGTAATTCATTAAATAAATAAATTCTATAAATAAGAGTTTGATAAAAAAAAATCGTTTTTTTATTAAGACATACAAAAAAGCAATTTTAAAAGTTTGAATGGGTGAACATATTGATTTATTTTTAATTTTACCATGTCATCACTCTTGGCCGTGAACGTCGCCTCACTATATAAGCATACATTTAAGTGTTCCCATTATTATTTTATTTGTAGACGTGTACCTAAAACTGCAAGATGTTAAATTTGTTTTTTACTCCGTTTTAGTCTGCTGAGTGAATATCGAATTGAATGTAAAACGCACACGGAAAATAAGTAAAAACACGAAGTATGCATTTTTTTAAACGCCGAAACCTTTCGTCCCTCGTATACGTTAAAACGATTGGCAACAAAAATTAGTCACTATTTAATGAATTATCTGAATCGATGACGTTATCAAGTTCAAGTATCATAAATTACTCCTTTTTCCTTTGAACATAGTCTACTAACATACCCGTTCACTTATCTTTTCGCCACGCCTCGGCCATTTAGATTTTTTACAGGCGTAATTTGGGCGCAAACCTTTGAATTGTGGATTTCGCAAGTAGACGATCACTCATACGAGTATGGTTGGAAACAAACATGAAAACAGAAGATGAATGTTATTTTTATTGTGCCAAAACGTTTTTGCCAAACTCCCATCCGATTCCTCCTTCAGGTGTGGTTAAAATTACATATACATAACCCTGCGCCACCACAAGCAATTTTAATTTTTGTTTTTATTTCAAAAATTATTACAGACATTTTTATTTCTTCGTTCAGTGGGGAAATTATTTCATGAAATCTTATTTACAATCAGAGTGCCAAGCAAACAACATCTATGATATTTACATTTTCGGCCTGGAATTTCAACTCAACCCATCAATATAACCATGTAAAGGTAAAAGGCACACAAATGTCAGCCGAATTAACACTAAAGTCAAATTATTTCTTCATTTATTTCTACAGAGATGGTAAGAAAAAAATGCAAAATCGATTTCGTAAGATAATGTACTTCATGAAATTGTTGGTCCGCATTGGAAATTTCCTTTGCATGTATGATTTTCTGAAAGGAATTATTTCTTGTGGAGGTGCAGGGTAAGTATATAAGGAAATTAATAATTGAAGTGAAAAAGTTTTCATTGCCTTTTAAATTATGAACAATTAAGTTTTCATATTTTTGTTTGGTTTTTCCATCATTTTGGTACCTTATTTTTTAAATATTTCCTGGTTTGGCTAAGTCACTTAAAAACAACTCATATATGCCTGGGTTATTTTCGGTACTACTAATTAGAAAAGGTTATTTTCAGTATAGTTCATGATCCAAAAATATATTTATGGTGCTTTAAAAGTTGTAAAGTTTAGACATTTTGAATAATGGTCGAGAACGAAAATTTTCTCTGCATAAATAAATTAAACACATTTTGAATAAACATCATAGAGGTAAAACAAAGTTTCAATACAAATTTAAATTGGGAAGGATCTAGCATATCCTATCTATGTATGGCTAAATACCTTGAAAGTAACCTAGGCATCCCCATTTTATATGTACTCGTATGTATAAGATACGTTCGTATTTCAGAGAGATAAATGTTTAAACTTTCATATTTATTTTAATGAAACAACCAAATAGTTCTGCAAACATTTTCTTATTAATTATTGTTAACACTTTGCCATGTCTCATGGTTTTTATTTATTGCGAATTAAAATTCCGTAGAATACATTGTCTGTGTTTATATTTTGAAAATGAGAACTAGTCCACATAAATATTTAAAGTACATGCTTGAAATTTTCAGACATCATCACAAAAAAAAGTAGTTAAATTATTTGAAGCGTATTTGATAGCATTTAGAGCAGCGTTTTGTACACTTGACTTAATTTGTTTCTAATTGGGGCTAACTTATTTCACAAATACACTACACACACACACGTGCAAAATAAGTTTATAAAAAATTAATAAATTTATAAATAAATGATGGTTGTGATATAAAATTTGTTCTAGTTTTCAAAATTAAAGCAAAATAAATAAGTTAAGACAATTTAAACATCAAATTATAAAAATGTTAATTTATTTCTATTTGAAAACAGCTTAAATCCATTGGAATATTTGCACAAAATTAACAAACCTTTATTGTAATTCTTTTTAACTCATCACAGGTTCTATTTTTATCATTTCATTTTACTCTGTATTTGATTGATTCAGGATCTGAAGAGCTCAGTTGAAAGTGTGAAGTAAAATGCACTTTTTTTATTGATCTTATAATTCCAGGTAATTTTTTTAACAAACAAATTTTACAAAAAAAAACATATAAATTCGGATTCTTAATAATAAAATAATAAATAATAAAAAAATATATGAGCATAGGAGAATTGGTGCAATGAATCGATAGTAAACAGATGCTCTATTAACATTCTATCATAACAAATACTTGTGGGGAAAATATGAAAATTATGATAACTATCGTAACTTTGTAAATTTTAATGTTAATTTTTTTAATCCACAGGTGTACGTATATACTCTAGAAATTAAATAAAAAAAGAATTTTAATTATGATTTAATTTTACTTTAGTTTCAAATAGTTCAAATAGTACTTGGTAAGAAAAAACTCTCTAAAACAAATTTCGAAAAAATTGATTGGCACTCTGCCGAAAATTTTTCAAAAAAAAAAAATTGGTACGGAGATCCCAAGTTTAAATTAAGACTGCTGTCTACAAAACTCTGTACAATTATAAAAGAAAAGGCTTTCCGCCGCGCCGTTGGAAGGATACGGAAATTAGTTTTCAGACTACAAAGAAATAGTTGTTGGCTGGGGTACCAAAAGGAAGTATTCTAGGTCCAACATTTTACCTTTTATTTAAGTGCGATATACCTTAAACAGACGATATCATTATTAGTTCAAGACAATATGTTGGTATGTGAGCAGACTGAATAAGCTTTGCAAGTATAAAAAAATCTCACTTTATTGGGTACCTGAATGGGACTTCCTAGCAAAATAGGAGGAACGTCACCTTTAATGGGACGAGAGCCCTATTGCGGAATTGGAGAAAATGTGATAAAAAATAAAACTAGATCCTAGGAGGAGGCTAAAAGATCAAATTGAATGGCAATCGAAGTTTCTTGTTTTTATACGTGAGTGACTTGGTTGAAGGCTTGCCATTGGGAAGTATGAATCGTTTAAACAGGATTGGCATATGATATGTAACATCTAATATCTCACTTAATTCTTATTTATCAAAATTACAAATATCAATATCTAAATACTAGAATCCATTTTTACGTTTTCTTTTCAAAATTTCAAGATCATACAAATACATAAAATGTGGTAAAAGAAAGTTCTTAATATCCAAAAAATGACTTAGTTAATTATGAAGAGTAAATGCTTAGTACGATTTTCTAAAAATTTTGTTTAGACTGGGTCACACGAACTTTCTCTTATGAATCTAAATATATATTTAAAGCCATTAATTCTTGTATAAACAAATTTTTTTCAATTTTCTTCTTAAAAAAAACTTGATACGAAAATTTTAAATATTTAATAATATAAACTTAAAAATTAAATTTCAAAAAAAAAAAACATTCACCCGTTTTCGAAATATTGAAATTTCAAAAAAAAATATTATTTTTTTTTTCAAAGATCAAATTAATCAGATAAATATATTCTGAATTAAGACATGACATTACGGTTTTAGAGAACACCAAAAAGTGTATCCCTCAATTCCGCCTGTCTGTCTGTCCTCAAGTCTGTAACGGTTCGATGGATTTGTTTTTCAGTTTTGCTTAAGACGACAAATAACAGTAGCTCACATAAATTTTTAAAAAGTTTAAACACTATTTTAATCGAAAATATTTCAAAACATTTTTTTTTTTTTGAATATTAAATTTTTTTTAACTTAAAATTTCAAAAACGGCTCAAACGATTTTTAATTAAAAAAAAATAAGTTCATTTATGAAGAGAAAGTGTACCTCTGATAATTTTTTTTAGAAAAAAAATTTATTTTTGGAAGGTACCTCTAGTAGAACAATTTTTTTGGTTTTCGAATTTCTGGGAAATGGTTAATTTGATTTTTTATTAAAATTTTTTACGCATAACATTTTTTTTGTAAATTAAATTTTTTTAAACTTAAAATTTCAAAAAACTACTCAATAGATTTTTTTTAAAAATTGGTATTTGGTAGCTTTTTTTACATAAGGTTGAATAGTTAAAACAATTATTTTCCTAAAATAGAAACAACAGTTCCTTCCTTACAAATCTTAAAAAATCTCAAAAACGGCTACAAGAATTTTTATAAAAAAATGTGTGTGTTTTTTTTTAATTTAGTACAGTCCACTTTCAATTATAAAATAATTTTGGGTACTTATTAAACGGTACTCCCCATAGAACCACTTTATATATTTTGGACTTTCTCAATATTGGATGGCCCGATTAAAACTATTTTTTTTAATGCAAACGCTCCATAAAAGTGTAAATAAAACTGCATTCTCAAATTTTCAAAAAAAAAGATTTAGAAAAAATCAATAATTTTGTTTTTTGATGAAAAATCGATTTTTTCAAAAAGTCAGTGAATCTTTTTGAAATTTGAATTTCATATGTATATTAATAATATCTTCAAAATGGAGTGTTAATTTTTTTTCTAAAAATGTTTTTAAAATTTTATATACAAAATTAATTTAAAAAAAACGCTCCAACTATTTTTGAAATTTTTCTATTTATCTTTAAAAATCACATGAATCTTATGTATGCATATTGCACATAAATTATAAAGTTATTTGCATATATAAGCCATACCCACATACATCCTTCAATATCATTATTTTATTTATATATTTATATACCTAGGCTCCATCAATGTATGTACCTATTTACTTATTTATTTATTTAATCTATCGAGCTTACAATCTCTATTAGACTTAAAAATGAATGATACAATGTACATACATATAACATTTTGGGAATAAATATCCTAAGTCTTTAACAATTGTATAATTGATGACGATTAATTTAGTACATACTACAAAATGGCTAGCATTGACGCCTTTTTGAATGAGGGTCTACCTAAATGTAGGTCGATTATGTAGCATACTGAGTTATATAATGTACAGGAGCTGGATACTGGGTTTAGTTTATAAAAAAAACGTGGCACATAAAAAAACATTTTTCTAACTCTCAAGGGTCTTGAAGGACCATAAATCGAATAGAATACAAGTAGGGCAGAAGAATCAATGTGGGAACATAAGACATCTCTTGCCAGCATGACAAGATATTGTTTACGCCTAGATTTAAGACTTTGCGACCCTAACAGGAGGCACCTCTGCTCATATGAATGAATAATATTATCCATCCAATTTAGCTTACTTAATCTAATTTGCGTTGGACTGCTTCAATTCTGTTTATGCTTACTTCGTTTCGTATGTTGGATTCCAAATTAAACAAGCATACTCAAGATTTGATCTCACTAAACTGATAAGTAATGATTTTAAAGTATGAGGATCTTTAAAGTCCTTTGAGTTTCTTTTTAAAAAGCCTAGCAATTTATTTCCTTTAGAGACTATATAATCACAATGATTATTAAAATTCAATTTCTTGCCAAAGATAACGCCCAGATCTTTGATTTTCTCATCTCTCTCCAATACGCGTCCATTGATTTTATACGAAAAATGTATGGGTAGAGAAGATCGGGTGAAAGAAATTTGCTTACATTTAGAAATATTTAAATGCAAGCAATTTTCTTCACACCACTTAGACACTCTATTGATATCATTTTTTAGAAAATCGTAGTCGTTACTTGATTTTATAAGTTTACAAATTTTAAAGTCATCTGCAAACAGTAAATTATCAGAGTGGGTTACCCAAGAGGGAAGGTCATTTATGAAAAGATAAAAAAACATAGGCCCAAGGTGACTTCCTTGAGGGACTCCGGAATAGTTTTAAATCATTTTTGAATAGTTTTCACCAATCTTTACAAACTGTGTTCGATTTGTAAGATACTGTTGAAACCACTTTAAGATATTTGAATTAAATCCCAATGCTCTCAATTTTTCTAATAATATGATGTGCTGCACATAGTCAAAAGCTTCCGAAAAATCAGTGTAAATAATATCCACCTGACCACCACGTTCTATACCTTTTTTGTAAAACTGCGAGAAAAGAGATAGCATGATGGTAGTAGACCTACCTGTAACAAACCCATATTGGCTAACTGAGATTCCATGTTTAATATTTGCATAAATTCGTTTTTTGACTACGACTGGCTTTAATCCACACAGTCCACAAAAACAAAAGTAATATGTAAATACTGTTTGCGTTTTCTTCGAATATAGTTTTTTGACTACCGCTTCAAAATTTTTTGTAATTGTTTGTAACTTCGAAATAGGTCTATAGTTGGCAATATCTTATTTAGAGCCTGCTTTATATTTTGGTGTTATGACCGAGGTTTTCCACTCATCTAGAAATACACCCTGTTCTAAGGATTTATTGAATAACTTCCTTAAAGGTATAGCTAAACTTTCCTTACACATTTTCAGAAACAAAGGAGACATTTTATCACAGTCTTCATATTTATTGTCATCAATAGATGAGAGCTCTTCCAAAACTTCTCCATCTGTTATTATAATATTACCAAGACTTGTAATTGGTTGAATATTGAGACCATTTCTATGTTTCGGGCTTTCAAGAATGAAATTTGATTGAAAAAAAAATTAGCAAATAAATCACAGATTTCAAGTTCACAAGAAGGTGTTTTTTTTTATAATACAATTCTATATACTACTGAAATTACTCAGCCAAGTAGAAGACATAGCATAATATTTAATTGGACTTGTTGAATTATTGATTCAAGATAGCTTTTAACGGCCTTTAGTCCACAAAATTTGCGTTTCGTCCCAGCAATCTCACTTGGACTCATCAGTTCATCACATGTAACCCTATCCTTAAAATTCATATTTATTGGTAACCCGAAAGATTGTCTTTTTTCCTTTTACAAATGACCAAAAAGCTTTTGCATTGATTTTTATTTTGGATTCTAAGCTCCATAAGTATATGGACTATATACAAATTTTGTTAGGGTTTCATATTCCAGTAGAAGCTGCCTGAAATTGTCTTTGGACACTTGATTGGATCAATATTTTATATGAGCCTTAGTGCCAATTTTTCAATAGTCAGTAGTTAAGCAGTCAGTTAGTACATATTCTCCAAATAGAGCAAACATCAGTTTTTCAACAGACAGATACAACTTAATCTAGGAATAAAATTATCTGCTCATTTTACAATGGAATAAGGAATTATCTGAGGAATAAAATAAATAGCTATTTTCGATGTTAAAAACTGAAAAAATATTGCTTTGAAATAAACGTTAAGCAAAAATTAATTTCTATGAAAAGTCTATAGATTGTTTTTTCTTGATTTGGCAACTAACTGGGTGTTTATCTGGAGATTGAAAAATCGGCTCTTAATCATTTTGTTTTTTAAACGGCAAAGTCTTTTGTTAAACCAATTTGGTCTACCGTTACCCTTCTTTCTTTTTTTAGGAACTAAAACAATTTTTGCATCTTCTATCTTATCCCTAAATTTTAGAAGCATAGTTTTAAGTCATTAGAAGTAAAAAAGTTATCCCAGTCCACTTATTTATTGCTCTACTTACATAATTAAAATCAATAACCTAGATTTAAATATACATTTAGAGCTATACATTATACTAAGAATCAAGGTAATCTTACTTACATCGGCTTTAAACCTGCATAGGATAACTAGAGACTATATATACCTATACCTACTAAACAGTGTCAATGTTTAGCTATATTAAAGTTGTTAGCTATAAGAGCAAGTTCGTACGATCCAGTCGTGCATTTTATTTTATTTGAATTTCATTATCCGAATGTTTTAAACCGTGTGATATATTTGAAAATGTCTTACACGCTCATTAAATCCACAAATTTCCTTTTCTTGAAATAATTTGCAAACAAAACTTGCTATAAAACTTCTCAAAAACTTTTTCACATATAGAGTTAACTATACATATTAATTTAATTATAAGAACTAATTGTTTGCATTGAAAACTTTTTCGTTTTTGTTATCAGAGTTTCTTAGAACTTCTGAATTCCACATCCTGAATTCTGATGATTGATATGTATATTTGTTTTGCTGAAGTTGTGTTCGCGCATCACATTGGGTATGAATTTTGATTTTCATTTCCCAAAAAAATCTCAAACTGAAGGCAACTAGCAATAATTAATTCTGGCGAAGAGAGAAACTCTTTAACTTTCAAATTAGCAGACTGAGAACTCAGTCCATACATGCTAGACTATATCTAATCTGCTAGACTATATCTAATTCGAAAAAGCTGCTTCGACTATACTGAGTTTGTGTCCTTGAATGGCTTTAATGGAACAAAGGACACACAGACAGAAGTATATACAAACGTTCTACGTATCTCATCTTTCAGGGATTACCTTCCCGTTTCGGATGCATGAAATTGTATTTTGTTTGTTGCAGCTGATATGCCAGCAAGTACAAAACGTCATCCTTGTTCTTCTAGTCCTTTTAAAATTGCATTCCAGCCATTTGATATACTCCTGCTCCTCCTCGCTGCTATATATGAATGGAAGAAACACAGGTGTGTAAGTTGTCGGGGTATTATGCATGTTACAGAGGAACACACGTTCATTGCCATAAGCAGATCATTTTTTCACGTAGACAGCTTTTCTCGTGTCCTTGCTCGAAATACCTAGCTATTCCATTCAATTTGAGTTGAAAACGAATATGATGTATACTGTCATGGCAGATGGTATCTGTCAGGATTGAAATATTACTACGATGCCCAAAATGATTGGATTGAGGGTTATCATATAACTTTGACAGGTAATACGATGCTGAGGCCATTCGAATCATACAAGTGAGATAATTCAGATATAACTAGTTATCGATTAATATTTATGGTGTGGTTGCAAAAAAAATGATTATCCTTTTTATGATTGAGAAGGTTTTAACGGCTAGACTCTGAGAAACAATTTGGTGTTAAGTCCAGTCTATCATACTTATTTGCGAAGAAATTTACAAATATGTCAAAACCTCGTTTAAAATTGTTTGTTGTTGTTGGAGCGTTGTAAAATAAAAAGGAAGTGAAAATGGATGTTTCTGTTTTAAAAAAAAATTAATATGCATGTTTTCTACTTTACAGAAAAGTACGTCCGAAGTTTGACTTAAGGAATATCATTGTCATTTTCCAAGGTTCCTAGAAAAACGAATTGTACAATATCATTGTTTTATATGAGTAACTCAACTGGATATTTCACTTGAAAGCTATACCTATTAATATAATAGCAATGAAATATTTCTGTCGTTTTCAGGATATCGAATTTACATTGGAGTTCGAATACTTATTATTTAGTTTGTATTTTGCCGTAAGATCAGAAGGGAAGAAATCCTTAATACTTCGAAGCGCTTGAGGACATTAAACAGAAAGTTGCTTATTATGAATACTCAGAAATGTAAATTGCATTTATGTTCCATGAATGATAAGCTTTTCAGTGGCAAAGAGAGGTTTCGCCTTAACAACATATGAATTCACAAAGAGAAGATAAGCAGCATTGCTGTTTTCCTCTTAACAATACAAGCACGTTAATGGTTCTAATACCATGAATCTAGAAATACATATAAATATCAGGGGGTAATATTTTTAGTGAAAGAGCTTAACTAGAAGAGTCGGACGTGCAATGGGTCCCTGAGAGATATCAGCATTTATTTCATGACCTTGAAAAAACTTGTATTTCTTTTACAGATGTTGGTAGTAAATATTTTCTATGAAGACATCAGTGACATTTCAAACCGACTAGTGTTCTATCAAAAACCAACAGAATTTTTCGCGACAGATTTTGCTTTAGCTCCTTAAAAAATGTTTACCCACTAATCAAAAAAGAACCACAAAGAGTGAATCGGTGAACATATTAAATAACCACATACATCCAAATAAGAACAACGACCAGAGCCAAAAAAAAAAAACCTTTTAATGTCCAAACTAAAACACCGACATCTTTTTTTACAATTTCCTATTTAAAACAAAACACTTTATTCTCAATAACACATTTCACTTTTTTTTTATAAATTAATTTGCAATCCAACTAATTAAAATTAACAAATAAATTTTCGTAAAATAAAAAAAAACACATAAAGTAAACAAAACTGACTTGTTCACAGATATAGACCAGCATTGCCATATGCGAGGAATCATAATACCGCTGACGAATCGAAAATAGAATTGCCATGCAATTAGGAAGAATTCTTTTATTGAGCAGAAAGGATGCGATAAGAGAACGAGATCTCGTCATTCTTTTTAAATTAGTTTCAAACTATGACGAGCATACACATACTCAAAATATGTACGGTATTTCATGCCGCCACGTTATGTTATAAATAGATTAAGTAATTCAAAATTAGTTAGCTTCAATATTCGATATTTTTTCAAATATCGTCGTAAAAAGTTTTGTTAAATTGGGGAATAGTATTACAAAATGTTTACTGAGAATAATGTCACATTCTCGTCTCAGTTTCTTGCGCATTGTGAATAATTCTCTTCTTAAATTTCATCTCGATTTCGGAGATCTTACTGAGGTAAATCGATGACATTAATCCCCTCAGTTGAAATGGGTGATTTAAAATTGAACCAAGGTTGAATTCACCGCATTCTGCAAACTAAATTTGCCGAACCACGGATCAAAGTTTGAACGATGACGGTAACGTTTGTACAATTGGTAGATGGTGCCGTTATAGGGGATGTATTTACGCAAATACGGGGCCGGATTAAAAAAACTATCAACTTTGCTTTTGTTTGACCGATTTTCATGAAATTGAAATATGTTCTAAAAAATAGTTTAAAACTATTATTTTTTTTTTAATGTCAGCGTTTTGTATATATTACAGACATTTCAAAAGAAAATCATACGATTTCTTGCAAGTGGTATAAACAAAACGCTGTCATTTCAAAACGTTTTACTTCATTTTGGATTATTAAAAGGGTTCTCAGCTTATAAATTAAGTGCTCTAAGTGATAGCAACTAAAAAAACGTAAGCAGTCGTTAGGACTGCCGATAGAAGTGAAAACTTTAAATTATGCAAGAACAGCAATTTTTCATATTAAAATTACTTGAAATATCGAAAATGTAAATGTAGTACTTCATCTCTATATCGCTTACACCTTACAGCTAATCTAATTTTGTAATTTTCTTTTTTTTTTCAAATTCTCCCATTGATTCTTGCGTTTGTATCGAATAACTAAATATCTGAAAATGCACTATACAAATATAAGAAAATAAAATAAAGCAACAAAAATAAAAAGTGTAAGCGATACAGTTATTGACACTCGTAAGGATTTTTTCAGTTGACACAGCTGGTAAATATATTCGATTTGGATTTTTGAAACTCAGATACATTCCTAAATATATTATTCAATTCATTTTCGTGCTAGTTATTTGGATTAAAAGCGAGTAAGAGTTTCGTGATATTGTAAAATTTTAATATTTTTAAGACCCTATTAAAATATATAGTAATTGACACTCATGTACACCTATTGACACCATAGAGTTTTACACTTATTGACATATCTTTGAATAGAAAATATATACCGTTTGGTTGAGGTTAGCTTAAATCATTTCTTAAACCTGTATGTTGCTTTATTATTAAATTTTTAAATACAAAAATGTAGAACTTAAAATAAAATAAAAATAACACTTATATTCATTCATTTTTTGTTTTTGGCCACAATAAAAAATTGATTTAATCAATATTAAAAACTCTAGTAGCATCGCTAATATGGCCAACATATTCTGCTCCCCAAGATATTTTTTGTATTAAAATAAACCACAATTATTTGATGTCTGGTAATCCAACGATTGCACTGACCGATGTAACCTGATCTGGTGTTCTGAACTTATTGAAGGGTGTCGGCTCAAAAACGCCTTAAACCAGCTATTACCTGAAATGTTTTGTGGCCCAAAAGGATGTCATCTCCAAGAAAATCCTTGACGGTATGAAGCACATCCTTTTTTCTCTTCGGAAAAACTTTTCCCTAGGATGTTTTTTTTATCCATTGTACCAAATACTCTTCTTCTATAGCCGACACAACAGATTGTGTACTAGGCAGGAACTTAGGCATATTTCAATCGAAATTATAAGTGTAAATCTTTTTTAATAGTTTTAACTATAATATACCTTTAAGACCTAAGGTTTTTCAAATGCAACCTGAATTGCACGGCACGGGTTAGGAGGAATGGAAAGATAGGAAAGAATTTTTATTGGCAAGTGTAGTTCGAGGAATACGAGTATTATAAAATTTAGCTGCAGCTTTTTTGGACATCTTTTGTGTCCTCACAGCTTCAAGCACTTTCTCGAGGTCTTTTTCTCAATACATTTAGGAATTTTTCCAGCTTAATATTAATTTAAAAGAATAATATAATTATTGACACTATATATAAGTACCACTATAGTCATAGTGTCAACGTTTGTACTCCTATAGAAGACAGTTATTGACACAGAGGTGTGAATTGTGAATTGTTAAAATCTCAACACAATAGTTGACACCCAAATTTATTAAATATATATCAACAGAAAAACAATAAAAAATAAGGTAAATCCGCTTCCAGGGCATTATCTTTCATAATAATCAACTAATATGATCAAGCTTGTATTAAATATAATAAATTTATCTACTAACATGTTCGGATTCCTTAACGAAATACATAGACTTTTTCTTCATAAACTACACAATCGCATAACAGTCATGTTTAGGTTTGGGAATTCACAACAAATCTGACTAGCTCCTAACTATATAAAAATAAGGAGTGAGAGAATAAAAAACAGGGAAGAACTTAAAAGAAATAGTTCTGGGAACCGTTCAGATTTGTACCAATGAAACGTTCTGTAAGAAGAGGGTGTCAATAGCTAGGCTGAAATTTTGCAATGTCAATAATTGTGTCACTTACGCTAATTAAATACAGTAGACGCTCGATATAGTGAATCTCGTTCTAGTGAACTATCCAATATAGTGAACACGCAAAATTTTATACAGGGTACTCTAAATAGTGAACAAAAAAAAATCTCGGAATTTTTCAACTACAATGCGCCCATAGCTTGTCGATAGGGTTTTACCGTTTAGTTTCATATCGCTTTAACAATAAGCTCGTTTGTGCCTGTGTCCTATTTTATCAAAGGATGCTGTTATTAATATTGATAAGGTCGTTGAATTGGCGGTACATAATAATGTAGATTATTCTGACATTTAAGTTTTAAAACATTTACAAAAAAAAGCTGTCCAAAACAATTTAAAATTAAGAAAGAAACAAAGGAAAGTGACGAATTATATTAACACATTTTAATTTTGTGTTATGCAACTACAAAACTTTATTTCTACCTTGGTACCCAAAAGTTAAGATTAATTCCCATCAATTGTTGTTTTTATGAGTTATAGAGCTTTATTTTATGTTTTTTTTTTGTTTCTTCCGTGAAATGTTCTTTTTTCCAAAGAAAATTTAATACTAATGCTTTTTTTCAAGTCTCACTCTGCCTATGTGTTTTATTTAATGTTTGCAAAATTGCTTATTTACACTTAAGAATTAGAAAAAAAAATTGTGTGTGCTTCACACTACTCAATGTATATAGTTTTTTTTTTATTAAATATAGCTTTGAAAAACGAATAAACAAGCTTACTCGAAATTATGAACATGTCTGGTTTTTATTATTTCACTATTTCGAGCGTGTACTGTATTAAATAATATCAACCTAATTTTCGGACCACAAATTATTAGAGACATTTAAGAAAAACATTCTTTTTCATTTTTTTTCCAAAATGACAAAAGCATCACATTTAATACATACTTTTACACTGCACGGTAATCTTTGAATCTACAATTTTAAATAATTTAATCAAAATACACACAATACAAATTTACTTATACACACATTTGTATGTATTAACAGCACTGAACACTTTATATAGTTACGTCATACTTATCTACCGCTATCGATAATGCTTGAACCAATTCACTTGACCATTATACTGCGCACCTCTCCTCAAATTTTTTTCCACATCTCATAAATTTTGAAAGATAAGTACACATACGCACAAACACCTTCCAGAGATGGACTTTATTTACATGAGATATGTTATTTATTGTGCAGTTTTCAAAAATAGTAGGTATTACATCTCTGGCATTGTCTGGCGTCTCTCTGCGCAACCGATGCGAAGTTGGCCAAGTAATTTGGTTCAAGCTATACTTGTATATTTTCTATGTTTTATCGTAATTTTGTGGTTATTTTGTCATTGTTTGAAATAGATCACCTGATCAGTAGGCAGTGGAAGAAGCATAGACTTTTTCTCAATTATACCATATTGATATCGATGTTTTGAATGACTTAACATCGATAAAATTACACCATATTGTTATCGATGTTTTGAATGATAGATCTGTGTGTTCTCTTTTAGCATCGATATTTCATTAGCATGGATAAATATCGCACATCTTTAGCATGTCAATTTTGTGATCTTATGAATCTCTGAACATTTTTACCCCCACCGAAGAATGCTCAACGTGCCTATAGAAGTTTTCACTTCAAAAATAAAAAGAATTTTTACTTCTAGCGCGTGTGCATAAGTACACAAACTCTTTTTTAGAAGCTTGAGATGAACAGTCAATTAGGTCGTACGTTTTTATCTCAATTAATTCCAAGGAATCCAAGAAAATCTTTATCTCAGAATAGTAATTTCAATAATAAAATGTACAGTATAAATGTCAAACGTTGGAATGTTACATTTAAAACATGTAAAATTTAAATAGAAACCGTTTATGATTTACTAAATCAAAGTTTTTGTATCCCTTGAGAAAATTATTTTCCAGTTCCAGCTTTATTTCTCAAACGCTTTGAACATCATTGACTGCAATATTTTTACCGAAACATCTAAGTAGTAGATGTAACAACATTAATATATTCTTTTCGACTACTAGCTCATATTTACTAAAGATTATAAATCCCCAAGTTTCGGCCAATGTCGAAGTCTATAATTATTAATGGCGAAATTATAAATAAAAAATAAAAAAATTAAAGACAAACTATGTTGCCTTAACCTCTTAGAAACGACCCGTATCCTTCTTAGTAATCTTAACTCTGACCCTTCAAATTTAAATTGAAGTCAGAGACATTCACTTCACAAAAAATAAACAAACTATTTAAGATATTTCACACATTCTCACATACCTCTGGGCTTTCTTATATTCCTTTAAATGTTTGCGACATTTAAATTCACACAATCAAAAACAACAAAAACAAATTAATTAAGTTTTCAAAGTAAATAAATCTTAAAGTTTTTGCCAATTAACTGTGCAAATCAAAACTTTTTGTGCTGCTAAGAATTATAAGGTAACATTTTCCACATACCACCATAATTCCGTGATTGAACTTCTATTCAAAGTATTTTCCTTAAATTAAGGGACTAACCATTAAACTTTGGTCACAATTTGTATAAAAATAACATCATTCCAAATTCCTAACGACTTCCTTTATCCTTATTATTATTATTATTATTATGGGTAATTGTATGCATGGGTATATATCACTTTTTATCATGATCCTATATATACTCGTATGTAACACTGAATACACGACTGACACATGTTGGATTATCATACAAGGTCTAAAGCGTTATGAGATTTCTAAATAATAAAAAAAAAATAATATTTAATTCCAGCCATAAAAGAATCCTTGAGGGTCTTTTGACACATTAAGCTAACCCATGAGGTTTGGTTAGTATAAAAGTATTTAACACACACATATATGAAGTAATAAAATAGAAGTTTATGTACACCAATAAAGTATAGGCTGTCCCTTAAATAAGTGTCCAAATTGATAGGTTTGGTGATCTCGAATGTTGGTTATAAAAGTCATCTATGCCAATGGAAGGCACATAAATAACCTCATCAATTCCAGTAGCGTATTAAGGAATCTCTGCCAAATTTTATTGATCCCACTCCTCACATATAATTAGCCTTCCTTCGGATTGTTTCAACAGTTTGTCATTTGGTGTGACAGACATAAATTCTGAATGCACATTTGTATAACACCATGTGAATAGCAAATTTTAAATATTTACGAATAAGTCAATGGAGCGATTCCTTTTCAATTATGCTAGATGATTAGGAATTACACCAGCATGACGTTGTTCCTGAAAAACTTAAAGGTCTGTTCTGTTTCGTTGTAAGTAGAGTTGAGGATGGTTGGCAAAGCGGCTATTCAGGAAAAAAGGAATAGGAAGTGTTTGGAAAAAATAGCGAAATGAACGTGGCGCTGAAATTGCCCTCAAAATTCAACCTAAACTATAAAAAATCAACTATAATTACGATGCATAAGTAGGAGATTCCGATTAGAAATTTGCTTGTGTGCTTCAGTGAGCGTCTGCAGCACACCAGCGAAACCAAAAAAAAAATTGAAGATTAAAAAAAAAATACCAATACAGATTCGATAGGACTTTCTGGAAATCAACTTAATATTTGGGTGGTCTAATATGAGATACTCCATGCAATTGTGCTGACGTATTTTTCATCATTTATCATTTCCACTTTAATTTTCAAAGTTGCCCTTTTTGATAAGGCAACTTTCAGGTGTAAGTGGGACTGATTTTAGTATAAATACTAAAAAGGTTGACTATAGAGACCTTGAAAACCAGTTCAGCGCTTTATAAATCTGTATCGAGTAAAAACGTGTTCCCTCCGATTGGTCTCCGCTAATTGAGGCGAGTTCAATCAATATGTGTTTGAAAAACATTGGACAGAGGGTTTGGTTATACAGTTGGACACCGTCTGAAATATTCATACAAACAAATATATTTAAGCCCTGGTTAGCCTTGAATAATGTATGTCTTCTTGGATATTTGCTACTAAACATATGACAGGGATTAACTATTTCATACATAAATATTCTTTTTTTTAGAAACGTCATCTCTACATATACTTTTTCAAGTTAACTCCGAATTAGTAGTTGAACTTTTTTCACTTCCTACTCACTCAAATTTGTTGATATTTATTGGAAAAGAACAGAAAGTAGCAACTCCTAGCAACCAATCGAAAACTACCTTGCTTAAAAACGCAGGCAAGCATCCAACCACAGTTGAACCAAAGTTGAATTCGGTCTATGGTTCCAATCAACTTATGAAGGTTTAATTAACGTTCAGGTTCGCTTACGCCTTTAATCAGTAGTTGCATGGAATTGAACTCAGGTTGAATAATAGTTAGAATGTTCAGAAGAGAAAAATTTCCCATACCTGTCATTTTCTGTCTAAGGAATTTATTCTGTGTACAGAAAGTTCTGGATCAAAAATATCCGTTCACAATTGTTGCAAATCGTCCAGTATTCATAATTAGAAATTTAGATGTACCAATTGACTAAAGTTTGATTCAATTGATAAGTTCTTTCTTTTATCAATTATTGATGTTTTTACATATGCAGTAGTTTGAATATTCTGTTCATAAGTTTGACTTTTCTAAGTTGAAATGTTCTGCTAATTATCAATCACTTGATTTGACAACCATTACAGGTGCCCTAGTTAAGACTTAAGAATCATATAGTTGTGTTTTGTGACTTTGTTTAAAATTTTGCCAAACTTATTGATTTATCGGCTCAATAGATACTTAATTTTGCGATCGCAGATGATTTAACTTTAATGAAAAAAAACTCAAATGAAAATTAAACTTTAAAGTGATTATACATCTATGTATTCTGAAAGTTGGAACGATTAAAAATGTCATTATTACAGCCATTAAATAGTGGACATGCAAAATATTTTAAGCCTTCATATATTTTAACACCTTTATCGTATAAGCCTGACGAAATATAAAAACAACATACCTATTCGCTTGTCAATACGCGCGAGTAATGTAAATTTAATAAGTGCGTGTATATTCAAAAGTTATTAATTTTAATATGTGCGATGCGTGTGGTAATGAATTGATAATAAAAATGAAAATAAAAATAAAAATAAAAATTGTTGATGCTGTGTGTTATATTATTGAAAACATTTTCTCTCTTATTTTATTGAAACATCTCCATAGGAGGTATTTTTGAATATTTTGGCAGCTGGATACCAATTTTAAAGGGACCAAAGTAATATTTTTCCGAGTAATAAAAGTTAAAGGTATTTTTTATTGATGTTTTTTTTTAAATATTAATTAACTAAATAAATTATATATACTGGTAAGGCGTTTTTTAATTTAAAACCAGAAGGCTCATTTTTATAACCTTTATATGTTTATTACTTATATTTGCTTTATATGTTCAACTAATGGCGAAATATGGCAAAATGTTTCCTAAAGCCCAAGCTCCAAAAACCGCCATTAATCAAAAAAACTCTATAAGTATGTTCATATAAATGAAAATATTTGTTGCCTAATTTTATTTACAAATATACAGTCTTTAAAAAATTTTACAAAAAATTTGGGTTGCTAATTTTAAGCATTTAACAATATTAATTAATAATAATTTAAAAAAACTGCATTCACCTATTTTTGAAGTATTGAATTTTGATTTTTTTTTAAATCACAAAAAAAAAAATATTTTTTTAAGGGGGTCGGCAATAGGAAAGATAGGAAAAATTGCTTCAGTGCCAAAAAAGTACACATCTGTATACCTACATAGATTTAAGTTGTAACCCAAAAGTAAAGACTGACACAAAATTATCATGAAGCACAAATCACGGTATTACTTAAAAAAAAAAACACTCACACAAACACCAGGATTTGAACCGGAGACCTCTCGACATGTAGCCGAATGCTCTACCACTGATCATACCAAGTACCTTCCAAACCTCATACAATATTTCCCCAAGATTGTGGCAATAGAAACTGCAAACAAAATGGTTGGTTTAACAAGTTAGAAGAACTTGGGAGTTACTGCAGAATGAACTTCAGTTTGCTGCATCGATCTGGAAAATGCAACAAATATGGCCTTCTTGATCTCGTTGTGAATGTAGACGAACAATATCGAATAGACTGTGTGAATGAGGCTTCGCCTCAGTACATAGATAGATATACAGCCATCATAATCATAATTTGTGTGACAAAAATTACTTTCGTTCCGACAACAAGCAAGAAGACAAGCAAAGACTTCACTATATTCGCATCTGGATGGTCTTCCAATACTTTCTAGCTTATGCAACATCAAAGAAAGGGAGGACGTCGTTCATTTTATTTGAAAAGGTCCTGTTCTACGTAAAATAAGAAGGGAGTATTTGAAAAGTAATTATTCATCTAAAGAAGAAGTAATGGCCTTACTTAATTGCGAAGCCAAGATAAATGATCTTTACAACTATTTATTATCAAACCGCGATTTCTTATCGAAATCAAATTATAAACGAAGCCTTTTAATAAAAAAAATTTGTATATATTATAGTAAATTTTCTTAAAAAAATAGTATTTATGCCTTAAAACAAACAATTAATGAAAGTATTGATTCAGACAGATGTCAATCGGGCAGACGGCAAAGCCAAGCTTAAGCGATTTTTGTAAAAAAATGTTTTGTACACTTATAACCTAAATCAAATAATAAATCAAATTTATCTATCTATTTACTACGTAACGCGTAACGTAACGAAGCGGTTTACCCTCGCATAAGAAGTTATCACTTCAAAAGTTTTTACTAGGTAGTGACGGAGAAATTAGAGTTTCTATTCAAAAACTTTCGAATGTTTTCTTGACATCCAGAAAGAACTCGCCGATTACTCGATAACCGTTGAGAGATTTTTTGAGATTCATTTTGGAACTTCAACAACGAATGAAGCATTGATTACCTTTCCCTAAACCCAAAACAGGGATTAATGTTTGTTGAATTCAGAAAGAAACTACAAATTGTAAAAATGGAAGCAAATTTCTTGAATTTTAATTATATATTGGTATTTCTATCATCCGCATCTGCATCTGCAACTATGAGCAATATTTTTAAATCAAGCAATTTGCGACCGATTTGAAACGCAGTGTTAAACATACTTTTGAAATAATTACATGAAAAAATATTGAATATTTAATAGTAACATAAAACAGTTGTCAAAGAATATGCACCTGCGAAACACTATTGTATACTGTGGCGTATACGTAATTTTTTAATATAATTTTTTTTATACACGGTATCCCGCATATTGTTGGAATTATTTTAGGGTGAGATTATTTGATAAATTCTAAGAAAAAAATCGTTCTACAGTAAAGGTTTATGTCTAATTTTGACATCACTTATCGTGGATTTAAGAAAATGCTTACTTTGGTGTACCCTGATACATGTTAACCAAAATTTCTCTGGTAAGCCTAATGGTAAAAACTTCGTTTAGGTCTTTATTTTTAGAAAAAAAATTCCAGCTTTTAAAACTACGTTCAAATAAAGTGGATATTCTTTCTCAGTCTTAAGATGCCCAACTTTTAGACTGTTCCATTTTTCTTGCCCGTTGTAAAAATATACTAATAGTCTCAGCGTACCTTTAGCTTGTTGTTGTTTCATTGTTGTTATGCATGATCATTTTTTTTTTGATTTTTTGAAAAACATATTTGAAATTACTTCACCCTATTTTTACTTCAAAATAAATTGTTCTCAACAAAATAATCTAACTAAAATTCTATAGCGTTCGAACAAGAACATTTTTGTATGAAGTTAGAAATATGAATCACAAAAAAAAATAAGAACGATGTAACTACTCATTGCGAGTGCACCGTAAATATCCTTTTTGACTAGCGACCTGGGGCCGAATTACCGCATCAGTTATCGAGTCATACGTGACTGAATTATGTAAATTTGGCATTACCGCTCACGTTATCGAGCAGTCTAGTACAATAATTTGACATTCTCTCATAAGTTATCGAACTGAATTTTATTCGTCAGATGAGAAGCCGACTGATAGAACATGCATGTGGGTATATGTATATGTACATAATATAATTTTTGGATACTTTCGCAGAATTTGATAAAGACAGAGGATTGCTTTTGTCCCCTAGGAGTCTGCGCTCCATAGCTTCGTACATCTCATCTTCTGGTTGATGTGAATTAAATGTTACTTATTATGTACATATGTATGTACGTATAAAAATATTTTTTAAATCCTCACCATCTGAATCGCTTGATAAAAAGAAATAATCCATTTTTAGTGGATATTTAGAAATATCCTCAAATCCTTGTAATAAAAACTGGAAACTCGCGAAAAATTTGTTGTTTTTACAAAAAAATGAAATTTGTTTGTCCAAATATAAATTAAATGAATACAAATTTCATCTGTCAAACAAGAAAGACTCTATAAAAATCAATAGAGACTCGATGTAGTAGAATAGAATTACTACAATTTAAAATAGTTACACGATACGTTAGTCTTCGAATGCCATCATGCCAAAGTGATCACTAGTTCATTCGATAACTGATGGGACTCACTCACTCGATCACTGATGCGGTAATTCGGCCCCTGATGTCAAAAGACTAATGAAAGATTGACACTTTTAATCTATTTCATCAAATCTTCCATTTTAGTACCTATATACCTTTGGAATAAGGTCAATTTGCATTCAACTGCAACAGGGTTCCTACCTTAAATGATAATTAAAAATACCTTCCTTTATCTCCGTCACCCTCTCCGTTGCTAAATCTTATTACATATAGTTTGTAGATTGTTGTAATAAGCTTAGTGGTTTGCAATTTCGACCAACATTTAACCATAAATGTCTCTTTGATTTGAGCAATTGCGAGATAAAGGTTTAGTTAAGACCAACGGAGAGATATTCACTTGAGAACTTCTCTGCCTTAATTAAATCTCAATTGAGAACACACAATATGCCATTGAGATGTACAGTATGATAATACTCGAAGCAGGACATGCTTTGTTTACAATGTGACCTAATTTGTGGTATTCCAATCCATTGAGGGAAATCCTCCTTTTACAAAGCTTGTTAAATAATAAATAAATTAATTTTGACTAAGACTCAAAGTTATGTGACTGACTGTTTTTGGATATGATGCTAGATGATACTTATCATATGGGTGTCTTGGAAAATATGCGGGAAATATCATATTCCTCATCCTGTCGTACAAGAAAAGTTTTTAATTTAAACCGTAATGGTTAGACAGATTTGAGTCATGAAAGCAATCCTTGTTTATTGAAAACTATTCCAAGGACTTAAGGGGAGAGTGATTCTAATAAAATATTTTGTGAACAGCAATAAATAGTTAATCAAAGAGTCTACAGACAGAAATGATTGTATAAAAATCGAAAAAAAAACATTAAATCCTAAAGTTAACATACAATTGTGAAAAAAACCTTTAAACTAATATCATTTTTATTTGACAATTTTTTCAGGCCGTTATGTGTTATTTATCACTAAAAAACGCCTCATCCGCAACTCACTAGTGGTACAATATTATATTATGTTTTTTGCTGATAAGCACCACACATTCAATTTTTCTGTCATCAAAAGTCTCGCAAACAAATGAATACAAAAAATATTTTAGCCCGAAATAAATTTGTTTTTAATTCCAAGTATAGTGGCCTCCCACCAAAGGCAGAGAAAGTAGAAAAAATAATGTACTTCAATCCTACACAGATACATGGGTGACAGTTAAAAAAAATTAAAAAAATAAAACAAAGAACTCACCATATTGAATAGAAATAAACCATCAAAATTGTTTCACTAAATTGGGAAGATAGATTTGGCAATTTCAATTCCTATTTTTTTGCTCGGTATTTCTATCAGAGTTTTCAAATAAGGGTCAATTTTTTGTTGTTGAAAAAAATATCAGAAACATTTAATAAAACATAAGATTATGCTAGGAATCATAGAAAAATAGTTGGTAAGAAATTTATATATTTATGGTTCCTAAAACTTTGAATTTTGATAGGAGAAATATTTCATGGGCTAGCCAATTTCGCAAAAAAAGATGAAAACTTAGACTGCAGAGAAATATGGCAAAAAAAAATAAAATTAAGACGCAAAAGAAAATCTAGAATCGTATTCTGCTGTACAAGGATTTTGCAACGCAGTTCTGCTGAAAAAAAGAGTAGATTAGTCAATAAGACTCTATAAATTTTCACAAATTGTGCACTCACCTTAAATGTATCATTTTTTTTTTTGTCAAGAATCATCTTTCAAAAGAACACATCCAAATTTTCGGATAGTAGATTTGTCAAATAGTTTCTTTTTTTTACCCTAAGAGCATTTTCGTTACAATGGAAACAAAATTTCGAGTGCTCATTAAAGACTATTTTTTTGGTTTGCAAACCAAACAAAAGCTTGACTCTTCACCATCGATTGGAACTGGCTTACTCAACACCGGTGCGGTCGTTAGAGTTACGCCTAGTGCCATGGTCTCCCAATTGAGGTTACCACACCAGAAATGATCGACAACTTCCAGGCGACCTCAAAGAGGCCACAGGCTTATCACATTCCTCATTGAAAACGATTTTACATGAATGACTGGATATGAAAGAGCTTTTCGCAATCAACAACAAACGCATTCGTTTGACAACGTCAAAGGTATGTTTGAAGATTGCAAGATTGGTAGTGCACCGTTTCGTAACCTTAGATTCACCACAACACACCAGCAACTAAGAAACATACAAAACAATGGACTTCTCCTGGTGAATCGAAGCTATACAGAAGGCTAAGGTGGGATTGTCAGGAAACAAAATCATGTCTACAGTTTTTTTGGATGCGAGCGGTGCTAATAAAATCGATTATATTGAAAAGTGTATTCTGAAATAAAAGTTCTTTTTCACCAGTCGCAATGGCTTGTGACAAGCGAACACACAACTATCGCGCCACGGCCACCCCCAAAGGATTAAACTTTCTTGACTATTAAACACCAGGTAACAACATTGAATTTTATAATCCAGAAAAAACAATCTATAGAATAATTTAATTTAAACGTCACTTTTATTTCGAGTATCGAACTTTTCATAGAAATTAATTTATGTTTAACGTTTATTTCAAAGCAATAATTTTTCAAAGTGTTTTTGACATCAAAAATAGCTAATTATCTTATTCCTCAAATAACTCCTAATTCCGTTCTAAGATCAGCAGATAACTTTATTCCTAGGATTAAGCTGTAACTCATTTTTGAAAGACTGATTTTTGCTCTATCTGGATGTTGCTTAACTGTCTATTGAAAAATTGGGCCTTAGTGAATTACTTTTTTTTTTAAGTTCTAGTTGTTCAAAAATCGCTCATTCGATTTTGGTGAAATGTTTTATTTTGGAAGTGTTTATGCTCTCATCTTTTCTTATCAAATAATTTGCTTACAAATAGTTTTTTTTTTGTTTAAAGTCAATAAAAAGCAAGTGCTTTCGACCTAAATGAACCTTTAATTTTTGTTTTAATTGCCCTGTAAAAACAATGAAATTTGAACAATGAAAAACCATTGTATAGAATAATCATATGGTCGAAGGACTTAAGTTTGATTGTTTTCGTTTATTATTATTTTTATAGTGCTAAATTTTTGTTTTCGGAAATAAACTTAAAAACAAAATCCAATTGCAATGATTTCTTTGGTGGTGGTTGATTGTTCTTTTTGTTTTGAATATGTCACGTGGCAGGGTTTATTTACAAATGACCAAAAATATTTTTTTGATGCATGCGCTTTTGTAAGTGATTTTTTTTTAAGTATAAACATGAATTGAATAAGAATTTAAATCCTGTTTTTAAAATTAATTGGCCTTAAAATGCAAATGAATTATGAGAGCTCAGAAACTTAAGCAATCTTTTTCAAATACACCTGATTCCTCAATAAAATTTCTTAATTTCGCTTAGAAAAAAATGTTTGATTCACCACATCAATTTTTGGTGGCAAAATTTGTGAGATCTCAGAAAATGCCTGATTGAGTAAAAATAATATTTTCCATAGATGTAACAGTGGAAAGTGATTAAGTCGGCGCCCTTCATTGCAGATATTTTTTGGTCAAAGGACACGAGTTGGGGGTATAATTCCTTGCAAATATGTGACATTTGAAAGTGTAGCATTATGAAATTTTAACAGATTTGCAGTCACGTGATAGTATGACAGTTGGAAAGTGTGATAATGTGAATGTGTTATAATGTGAAAGTCTGACAGTAATTCTGTCTTCAGAAATTAGGCGAATGAGAGTTTTAAAACTCTTACAGTATGGCATTACGAATAGTCTATCCGTGTTACAGTGTTTAAATCAATCAGTGTTATAGCGTAACACTGTGACAATGTCAGTTATATTTGGTTTAAGGATAATTCAGATTTTAAAACCGGATACATGTACATAATATATGGACGTGACTCGGGACATGCCAACAGTTTGACAGTGTGCAAGAAAAGGAGACCATATGCTAATGCCTAGGGTTAGAAGAACATTTTTTTGTACAGTTAGATCTTAATTGTATCTCAATTTATAAAATTTTTTTTCGTAAAACTAGATTGCACAATTTACAGAGAAATGGTATATTATACCTTACTACTGAAAATCTTATGACATTTATTCAATAATACTATAATATAGATTACATTTTTTGTGTAAGGAAAAGCTACATAAAAAAACCTTCTTTGGATTAAGTAATAGATATTATCTTGAGAAGGGAGAAGTGGGGTTTGTGTATTCACAAACTATGGTGTTGTTTATATTAGCATATTGATGCATTAAAGAAATAGTTGTAATAATAAATAATTATGTATATAAGCAATTTTTAATTTTATATTTTTATAACAGCCTTACTAACTAAATAACCAAATAAATAAATAAGTATATAAAGAAATTAATAAATAAACGGAAAAACAAATGTATATATAAATTTTATCAAAGTGATGTATATAGATAAATAAGTACATAAATATCTAAATAAATAAATAAAAAAAAACAAATAAATAAATACTTGAATAATTAGTTAATAAATAAATTGTAAATAAATTAATATCTAATTTTTTTATCACAGTAGGTTTTGGAAAATATGAAAAAATAAAAAAATAAATAAATAAATATATAAATAGACAAATAAATAAATAAACAAATATATAAATAAATAACAAAAAATAAATTAATAAATGCATAAATAAATAATTAATAAATAGATAAATGAAAATAAATTAAGCTTACAACACTTTAAGTTGTTAAATTTGATAAAAAGTTATTGGCAGAGCAACTGCACGATAGTATATAACGTTCATATAATTTTGAAATTCTAAATTCAACTTTTTTAATCTTGGTCTCCTCGTGGAGATCCTGCGTAGAAAGGTGCCGGGGATGATTGAGCATCATTTTTAATAATTTATCTTGCATTATTTGTAATCTGCGAATATGACTTTTTGCACATGTTCCTCAGACAGGAGAACCATAAAGCATTATGCTTTGGAATATTAACTTAAATATTATCAATTTTAATCAATACTCAATTTAGACCTACGATTTATATAAGGATATAGGGTTCGTATAGTCATATTGAGTTTATGAAGTGTTTCCTGGATATGTAAACTAAAAGTATAAGTTTTGTCTAGGTGTACCCAAAAATATTTGGCCCTCGATTTCCATTCAGTTTGAACCCCGTTCATTTGAAGTCTATTGCTAGGCAAAAAACAGGCTTTCCCTTTTCGAGTGAAAAAGAGAGAATGTGTCTTCAATTTAATTTTCCAATCGTCGCAATAAGATTGAACTAAATTCAATGCAGATTGCAAGTTGATTTCAATTACGGAACCAATTGAATAAATACACGTATCACCCCCAAAAATTGCAGTTTTACAGTCAGGGGGTTTCGGAAAATTTTGCGTGTATATAATATACAGGAACGGTCCAAGAACTGATCTTTGGTGTACACCTGCAACAATTCCAGTCTCATCAGACAACCAATTATTAAGAGAAACTTTGAAAGTGCGTTGAAGGGCATTTGACTTCCGTAAATTAGTTTTCATTCCCGCAACCGCACGAAACGCATGGAATAGTTAACATTTTTAAGGGCTAACAGCATTATAAAACTGTTATTAATTAACATTTCCTTACTCTAATCCATAATATGTACATATATAAACAATAATCCAAACATTTTATTAATTTCTATCAACTGCCCCACAAAATAGCCAGGACTACTATCCTTACGCTGCAACTTAAAATTTTAATCAGATTTCTGAAAAAAAAATGGTTTATTTCTTTGGGTTTTGGGATATATTGTGGATACTGTATTACTACAAAACTGTCAACCATCTTAGCTTCAGAATAATGGTAAAAAATACGCCATCGACATTTGCCTTATGTATAACACTTCTAAAAGCTTTAATACTGTTATAAATTGCACTATCACGACCCTAGCAGGAATTTGGAGCAATGAAAGAATTACAAAAAAAAATATATGAACTCAATTTTGATGACGGTTTATATTGTATTGTTTTAAAATCAGTCCCATTCATAAAAAACAATATATGCGCATGCATCCATACCCCTCCAGTTATATTTTAATAGTTCTCACAGGCTCATAAGACTTAGTGACTGATTTATAATCATATCCATATTGTCTATGAAAAGGCGCCTTAAATTCTCGACATCCCTCCATAAGGAATTTATACCCACCCACACACATACATACATAATGTATTTCTAGGTATTTAAATGAGCATATGCATCATGCAGATGCGTTGAATGCAGACAATTGTCTGGAAGAATGATTTTTATGTCTTTCCGCACTTGGGCATAATTGAAACACGTTTAATCCTCTAGGATGAGCTCGTAAGTAGGTGGATCGATATAATATACATATGTATCTATGGCATTGTGTGGTTGATATAATTTGTAATATATACGTTGCGCTCGAATTGAAGTGGTAATTGTGTTGGTTCTGGGATAAATCGTGGATAAACTATGTATACCATGTAAATGTATTGCTTCTTTGTTCTCTCTGGTTTCCTATTGTCCTTTTCCATTCTAGAACTATCCTTGGAGCATAGAACAATATACTTTTTTAAGCTTCTGTATAGCTATTCGTAGGAATGGTATATAGCTGAAGGACAATAGAACCAGAACATGTACCCTGACAAATTCTGCCTTAATGATTCATCTTACCAGAATGTGTTTCTTGTAAGACCACGTTAAAAAATGCATTTGCAAAATTATTCTACTTACACTGGATTTAATTAGAGATGTATCTGCAAACTTATAATGCTTATTTTATCTAAACATTTTGAGCTTATCATTGCTGGTGGTTGCGGTTTGCGCGAATTATTTTCAGTAAATTAATTAAATCCTTCCAACTCTCTATGTACGAATTCCAAACAAGGGGAGTAATTTATTTTGGGGTTTCACTCCTTCTTATTTAGCTGAAACTTACATAAACTTGGTATGCTACTCTTTTGGCGATATCATTAATTAAATTGAAAGTGGTGATGTTTTGTGTCGTTTTATTTTTTTTTAAGTTTAAAATTAATTAATTACGGTTGTAAACGGTGATTTTTTAAGAGCTTGGTTTTTGAAAATTCAAAAAAACACAGAAACTTGTAAAAAGTGAATGCAATTTTTATTTGGATCGATAAATCAATTTCTGCCATTTACTTTTTAAAAATAATTTCACTTAAATGTTGCCCGCGGCTACGCTTCAGGTGGTCCATTCTGAAGGTCCAATTTTGGCAAACTTTTTCACACATTTCGGCCGGAATCTCACCAATGACGCGTTCAATGTTGGCTTCCAAGGCAGCAATCGTGTTTGGCTTGTCCCCATAGACAATAGACTTAACATAGCCCCACAAAAAATAGTCTATCGGGGTCAAATCACATGATCTTGGTGGCCAATTGACTGCGCCAAAACGTGAGATCAACTGCTCACCAAATTCGCCTCTCAATTGATGCATGGTTTCGCGTGCAGTGTGGCATGTGGCACCGTCTTGTTGGAACCACATGTCGACCGAGTTTAATTCTTGCATTTTCGGCAAAAAAAAATCTGTTATCATGGAACGGTACCTTTCTCCATTGACCGTAACCCTGCGGCCTTCATCGTCCTTGAAGAAGTACGGCCCAATGATGCCGCCTGCCCATAAACCGCACCAAACAGAGCATTTTTCGGGATGCATTGGTAGCTGCTGAATTGCCTCTGGCTGCTCTTCACTCCAAATACGGCAATTCTGCTTATTCACGTATCCATTTAGCCAAAAATGAGCCTCGTCGCTGAAGACAATTTTGCGATAAAAAAACGGATCCTCATCCAACTTTTCTAAGGCCCATTCACCGAAAATTCTACGTTGTGGTAGGTCGCCTGGCTTCAATTCTTGCACCAGCTGTATTTTGTATGGCTTTAAACCAAGATCTTTGCGTAAAATCTTCCAGGTGGTCGAATAACACAAACCCAATTGCTGCGATCGGATCGCCGAATGGACATATCGCGATCTTCAGCAACACTGGCGGATGCAGCAGCAATATTCTCTTCGGTACGCACTCTACGGATACGATTTGGTGGATTAATGTCCAATAAAGTGAAACTGGTGCGAAATTTGGTTACAATGAGCTGAATAGCCTGCTCGGTGGGTCGATTATGACGACCATAAAACGGACGTAGCTTGCGAAACACATTTTTCACAGAGCACGAATTTTGATAATAAATTTCAATAATTTGCAAACGTTGTTCAGACGTAAGTCTATTCATGATGAAATGGCAAACAATACTGATTCGAAATGTCAAATGTTCGTGGAATTTGTCATGTGTGATCTGTCAAAAATATAAACGTCAAAAACCAAGTAGCAAACAAATCACCCGTTATAAGAGATGTATGTTATTTTTTTTTAATGAAGAAGCTCTCGAAGTGGTAGGAAGTAGAAGATTTTAAATTATTAACTTAATAATGGGTGGTTTGCTTTGTCTGCAGTGAATTATAGTTACAAGCAAATATTGAATATTTCAAGGGAGATTAATGCAATTTAATACATTAGGGATCCTGTGTTTGCTTCAAATTATGCATAGTTCAGCTTACTGAAATCTTCTTTCTTTGTATCTGACAATGATTGACCCTCGATTTTACTGCATCGCCGGGTTGGCTTTATACATTTTTACCCATGCGATTATAGGTACTATACTATAAGGCAAGTTATGTATTCGTAAAAAAAAAAATTGTTTTTCTAACAATCAAACATGACATTACGATCATAGAGAACACCAAAACAGTGGGTCCCGCAATTCCGTCTATCTGCCTGGCTTTCTGTCTGTAGATCGATCTAAGCGGCTGAACCGATTTTGTTCGAACTTGTTGTTTTAACCCTAAAAAATAACGGTACTTTTCATACAAATTGTTCTACCATCTTAATTATCTCAAAAACGGCTTTAACAATTTTGATAAAAAATGGTGTGTGTACCAACTTGAGTATGGTCTACATTTGGGCCGAAAAAAAATTTAAAATATTTTGTTATTAAAGGTACCTGCTATACAACCAATTTATTGATTTTCGATTTTTTCATAAACGGCTTCAAGGATACCGACCAAAATTTGTACACAGGATCTCCTTCAAATTATAAATAATACTGCATTTCAAAAAATAGTTTTATTTTTAATTTTTGAAAAAAAATAATATTTTTTTTTTAGAAAATTCATTATTATGAAAACGGGTGGGCGATTTTTTCTGAAATTTTGTTTTTAAATTTATACTATTAATTATTTTAAATGGTATTACCAATTTTTTTTAGAAAAAATTTAAGAATTCTTATATATAAAACATTAAGTGAAAAACGACTTTAAAAATACTTTTAGCCTTTTCAATTAAGAATCTTTTGCATATAATGTGATCGATCATAGGAGCAAGTACGTGCGATCCAGTCGTGCATTTTATTTTTTCAGGTTTTGAACTGTTCCATGCCTGAGTCCAATAGTTAAGTGCAGGAGTTATTGCGCTTTTCTTATAATTTTGTACGGTGCGGGCATTAGCATGATTTTGGTTATTGGGCAGGATTCTTACGATCTCCTGTTTGTACCATGCCAATGGGAGAATATCGACAGCCTGAGTATTCTGCCCTTCAGATCGCCATTAAAAAGATCAAGTGCTCGTTCTAAAGATGTAGGATTAGCGCTTAGGTGCGCCATTTTGATATAATAACGTGCATAAGCATTGATTATCGATGGTTTTGTAGAAATATGTAACCGAAGGTCTGCTCTGATTGGATACTATTGCATTTCCCGAAACACCTTTAAGGTCTCAAATATAGTGACAAATTTCGGGTTCAGATATTTTTTTAAAGGAATATAGACTACCTGGGCGGCATATAGTACGATCCCAAAATGTGTGTTGGAACCAAATTTTGTTGGTTTGTATTTTTAGTATGGCGTACCGAGATTGCGATGGAAAGGTGAATTATATTTTACTGCTCCAGCGAAGCGCCTGAGCAGCCTCTCAACCACAAGCGAAGCAGCTAGTAGATAAGCGCTAGTCCGAAAATGAATCCAATCTATCAACAAAATCGTGCTCTAAGAACTGCAATGAACTATTGGATTAGAGCCATCATTTCGTCAAGTTGAGAATATCAATTACATACATTCTTATTGGTCTTCTTTTAAGATAGAAAAGACGGGAGTCTAGATCAAACTAAAGCCGGGTAATGACCCGAAGGTAGTAAGTCAGCATCCCTAATTTTGACGTAGGCTCTCCTATTGGAGAGTTGTTGTTGGACAACAACCGGCATGCGTCGCGAACTAGATGCAATTGACGAGCTGTCAATGTTAAATTATGGCTGCGTTACACAGGTGTCGTCAACACAGCTCAGCTAAGGGGTGCGTTCAGTAATAATGGAATATTAAATTCGAATAATAAAAATAGAATAAAAGAAATGTAAATAAAATTTAAAAAAAATGGGTGTACTTTCACAGTGGGTGCCAGTAGTTTTTTTTTTTTAATTCCAAAAATATTTTAAATATCGAAATGAATTATCGAAAAGATAAAGAACTAAATAAAACACAAGATTGATTGTATTACCAAAGCTTTTAAATACAATAATACAAAAATGTAAGGTATTTACTGAATTTTAGGAGACTTTTAGCAACAGCGGGAAGGGAAGGCTAAAATGGACGAGGATAATTAGGGCTGGCAAGGAGACTAGACTTCTTTAAAAACACCCGAGACGAAACCGTATTTTTAGTACCGAAATTAGCCGAGACTCTCGATGGCATCAGTGGACTCGGCGATGTCGGTGGTTTGGCTCCGATTTGAGCTAGAAGATAATATTTATTGATTTAATTATTTTTTAGTACCTACTCATGTTCTATTATTATAATATTCAGAAGTTTTTTTCGCGAAATATTCTATGCTCGTTAAAATATCCAATCACATAATGTTTTTATAAAGTTATACTCAGAGAGGCGCACTGCGAAAATCCAGGGAGGGATTTATATATGCATTTCGTTGTAACAGAAATCGCTCGTTTTTCAGACTTTGTTTCGCCCTTTGGAAAAAGGTGACCTTAAGATTACCAAAATAGAAGAAAACGCATATAATAATATAATTTTGTTTTTTGGAATGTGTGGAATAAAGCCAAATTGAAGACTTTAATGACCTGTAGTCATAAGAATCTTCAATTTGGCTTTACCTATTACCTTTCTGTGGGTGAATCCGACGCTGAAACATTACAGAGACTCAATTATTGGAGTAAAATAATAAAAAAAAAATGACATTGCAACTGACGCAGACACATCGTCCTACTCAGCTCACATCTGAGTGTGAACTGTGTGTGAACTGAATTACTTTTGCTGTGGTATGTGGCTGCTGCTGCTATTCAACCCCCATTGATCATTGATGTGCTTTCAGAGTTACCCGTGTCCATTTGTTAAATCATTCGGTTTTCTTTCCTTGGATGTGCTTTTGATTTCAGAGCTTTAAAAAAAGTTTTGAATGATGAGTGTTATCGTGGAGTTTTTTTTTTCATTTTTTGCACATCTTTTAGTGTGTGGTAACTACGTTGAAATGCAGGAACAAAATTTTAAGCTGTTCTCTTTGAAGAAGATTTTAATTAATGTGAAGTAAAGTATTTTTCTTTAAAATGTATGTTTGAAATATGTTTTTATTTTAAAGTTTTGAGTAATTTTTATTTTTAACTCGTGAAAGCTTAAGGAGGCGTTTTTTTTAGAATTTTGTACAATTAGTTCGAAATGGCATCGAGGATTTCAAAAGATTTAAGTTACGAAAAAAAAAGAAATTATTGTTGACGCGACAAAAAAAAATCATAAGAATTTGCAAAATAAGACAGAAGCTGTGAAGCAAGTGGCTGATATTTTTCCTGTAGGTGAACGAACAGCTTACAGACTTCTTAAGGAGAACAGTTCCAAAGGCCAAAACTCGCCACAAAAGAAAAACTAATTTGATAATAAATTATTTTTGTTTGGTTTTTTTATTTAAGGGATTAGGCCTACTGGGGATACCCTTTGAACACGTACCTTTTAACTTACCTCATGGTGGTGTGAAAATATAAATATATTTTAATTTTTATAAACAAAACGATTAACTAAAAATTTAAAAATTAAATTAGGGCGGTAACCCTACATACTATTCTTTCATATTTGGGTCCATTACTACGAAAACCCTGTGAGAGCTTTATTGAGTGACAGATTTATGCAATCCACTGTAGCGGGAAGGAGAGGAACACGTCATATCTTGCCTACACTGTCTATTTTTTTGGGACAGAGAATATACATTTTGCTGGTGAAATTTCGTTAAATAAGTCGCAGATGACAAAGTCTACATAACCCGTTTTCACAGACGACTTGTTTGATTGTTCTATTGGAATTAAGTAATTAACCTAAAACATATTTTGTTTTAGATTTCAATTTTTCATTTTTCATTTTATGCAAGGTAAATTTAATGAAAACCCAAATATTCCATTATTTTTCATTTCATTTTCTTGTTTACTCTGTCAAAATTATATTTTCAATTTATTTCATTTTTATTTTGCTTGGAATTTTAAAATATTCATATTAAATATTTATTTACCAATGCATGCAGGAATCTGCAATGTTGTAATATAATTAAGAGTAATCTATTTATAAAAACACAATTTTTATCCCCACCAGAATTTTGTCCTGATGGCTTAATATAATAAATGCATCAAAGCACAAAAATCATTGTTTTTTTTTTGCAAATTTAAAATATACAAATACTCGTACTATCTCTTTGTTACATACTCAAATCCCATTTGGCCTGTGCTTAAAAAATATTACTTCCATTTCCGCAATACCCTTTTTTTAAACTCATATACATTTATTATGAATAAAGGGGCAAAACCTCCATCAAAAAAAAAAAAAGATACTATTTGAATAAAAAATTCACGTGAACCTGTTTCATGGCCTAAATGTGTATTTGTCCCCATTATAATTTATCAAAGTGTCTTGGGAAATCTATATGTCCTTTGCAGTTTCAGCTATACAAATCGTAAAATAACTACGTTAATCTTTTGATTTATTTCATTCAATTATTGATCGGTTTTTTATTCGAAAACGACTTTTATGCATTTATACGTGTACACTGGCTGTACCTATTTCAATTCGATTCATTTCACTGGAAATCTGAAAAATCAAATCGAATTTAATTGAACCAAACGTAAGGGTATTTATATATGTATATATTGATGGATTGGACTGTTGGTATATTTTCATTATGATTCAATTTCTTTTTACGCAAATTTGAAAGGTTTTGTTGCAAGTAAAAATTCTAGGTATTCAAAAATTATTCATACATAATTTCAAAGAAACCGTAATTATTTCAATGAGCCGCTAATAATTTATCCATGGTAAAATAATTCTCTTAAATCGCGCAGTATAGTTTCATCAAATTTAATAAAGCCTTTTTAAAACAAAGGATAATATTCAGTCCAAAATTATTGAATTATGTAAAGGTTAGGAGTGAGAGGGAGGGGGGCAGGTTAAAGTGGAATTAATTCAACCACATGCTGTGAAACCAAAAGGTCAATGTTATTTTTCTTTAAAATTCGATATCTAGACTACCAGCAGGGGGTTACAAAATCTGTGTGGTAGATATGTGGCTGCAAAAACACTTGTACCACTGCATGCATTGCGTTAAATTTAGCACCACTTGATACATACTTGAAGTATGAAAGGTTTTTCACTGTATCAATACTGCTTTTGATGGATCCGACGCAGCGCGGTATTGTTATGTTAGACAAAATTTGAATGCCTTTGGGGAAGAATGAAGCTATGCTAACGGGCTCGCTGGTCGGAATTTTCGGGAAAATTAATTGGGAATGGGTGGTTGTATTGGAGCCGGCGTGAATTCGTAAATTAATATGTCATGTTCAGATTAACAGTGAAATTTGATAAAACTTTTTTGAGACAAAAGACTTGTTGGCTTTTTTTGTCTTTACCAACGAACCAACTAAATTATGTGTTTTTGTTTTATAGATCCTTATATTTGTCGCATAAATCATGAAACCAAGTTCTATAAAGGATGCTGTTGTTTTAAGTCGACTGCTTGTTCATTAATTTATAAATATGTATTCCTAAAGGGCATGTTCATTATAACTATTATTCGATAACAATTGGTTTAAAATTGATTCAAAATTATTATTTAAAAACAACAACGACAACCCTTTTAGTGTTCTGCAAACTTATATGCAAAAAAATAGCTGAATTTAGTTGTAACTCCTGCTGGATGTAATTTGAAAATAATTGTAACTGTATTTATTTGAAAATAAAGGTCAAACTTACAATAAATGAAACGCACTCAGTCAGCCGGGCTAGCTTTTTTTAATAGGGTTTAGATTATATGCATTCTTATTATACTAACGCATAAAAAACTGTTTATTTATTCTTGCAGAAGTAACAGATTGTTGCCAGATTTAATGCTTTTAAAACTTGCATCCAAAAAAATAACGTTAACGTTGATATCTAAGATCAAAAGAAGTGGCCATATACGAGTATGATTACGCTGAGGAACACCTGATATGGCAACGACAGAATGAGTTCTTAATTTTGGCCTGGTAAGATCTATTGTACAGATTAGCAGAAATCAAAATATTAAAATCGTTGTCATCCGAAAACTGATCAGAAGAAGCCCTAGGGCGATATTTTTCGCTATTACTCAACTTGCCGGTAATTCAAAAGTTGTCCAACTCTGCAATTTTGAAAATTTCCCTGGAGTATTTGACAAATAAATTTAGAGGAATTTGCTTGTAACCTCTAATATTTAATTGAGTTTTTGAGAAATTAAAAACGACGGACAGTAGTGGAAATTTTTTTTTTTTAAATATATTTTTTTCAATAGCTGTGTAAATGCTGTAAAATTAATTCTAATTTTTGTTGCTGCCTGATGAAGAGTGTATTAATGCACGAAACGTTGTACACCATATAACACCGTGTTTTTTGACCTGGAGAGTGCTACAAATATTTTATTACAATTTGACAAATAAATTTCAATTTCAACTTTGGATTTGAAAATCTTGTTAAGGTTTAATAGTTCTTTTTCGTTAAAAACAAAAATTGAAGACTAATAGTTATAATGCTCCAGTGAAAACTATTTTCTCAATCTCAGGGATAATTTAAATGAAACATCATATATTTATAAATACATAGACTGAATAAACAAAAATACAACAAAATCCCAAGTTTGCTCCGTTAACTTCAACTATTTTCACAACTATTTTAGGAAGTTGAGAAAATCAAAATTTGAAAACGTCAACTATGAGTGAATAAAAAACAAATACACAAGTTTAATTCGCTATCAAACATACCCAAGTTTTATTCAACTTTGAGTGAAGAAAATCACCGTTAGTGTTAGACTTATAGATACAGTCGATTTCATGTCCACGTTTCAACGCAAGATGAGCAATTATGCATATCTGCAAAGTAAATTATTTGCAGTTCATCGATTCCGCATGAAGCCATGTTGTTGAATGCAGTTTATTATCCAACAGTTGAACATTAAATTCGGTTTAGAAATAGAGCTGTGTCAATCGTGATTGATTCGGTAATTATGACCCGTTCATTAAAAAGATTAATTGATTGCAATCAGAGTAAGTAAATCGAATCAATCTATTTCAATACCAATCGTTCTACACTATACTACAATTTCAAACAAATGATTGAACGCAAGGCAATCATATTTCGTTCATTCCACTTATTTGCAATCAAAATGAATTGCATTGATTGGTTTCACTTTTGACTACACTCTATCCTTCTAAAGAACGAACGAAACTGAATGGAAATGAAATATGTATGTATTGGATTTTCTCTTTATTTTCTTATATGTTTATGTGTTAATGGTTTGATACTCGAAACTAAAGAAATACCTATAACAAAATGTGGGTATGTTTTTACCAATTTTGTTCTTGAATTTTTTTAAAGCATCAGTTAAATTTCACATCCTCAACCACATTACATATGCACCTACATATGTATAAATGTTGAATGAAAGCAAAAGATTGATTGACTTCACACACACACAACCTTGTAATTGTTTCAATTTAAAAATGTTTCAATATGGTTCATTGAAAAATGAACGATTGAAAAGACCAAATCTTTGAAATGAACGACATTTGAACGATTGAATCTTTAAAAATGAACGATTGACACATCTCTACTTAGAAACTGTTTGGAAAGTGAAAGTCTAAAATAAAGTTAAACACAGAATAAAATGTATCAAAATCCCTTCAGTAGATTACGAAAAAATAAATATTTTCTTAACATTTTTTTTACATTTTTATTGCATATTTGGTTTCAGTTTAAAAAAAAATATTCTAAAATTAATGTACTATTCAAAATCTTCTAGCTATAAATTAGAAAATAAACTAAGTCGATTTTAAAATATTAAGCTGGCAAAAAAATTTTTTGATTTAGAAAATACATATCATTTTTGATATTTTGTACTATAATTTTTTAAGTGTTTAAATAATTTTATTGAAAACGCTTAAACAATTCTCGTGGAATTCTTAGTAGACACAAGTCGTTTTCTACTTATATTTTTATATGTAACTTTTATCTTAAAAAAATATTGGTATGGTAATCTTAGATATTAAACAATTGAAAAAAAACATTATTTCAAGAAAACCGTCGACCCCTTCTTGAAATATTGAATTATCAACAAAAAAGTATTTTTTTTGTCAGCTGAAGCGATTTACTTCAAACTTTGTACTTAAAAGTCTACGGTGATTGGCTCTGTTATTTTTAAAATTTACTTTTATATTGAAAAATATTGGTATCTGCGATACAATATTTTAGTTCTAAAAATGGTAAATCTTAATTACCTCGAAAACGGCTATCCCGATTTCGATTTTTAAAAAAATCAGTGCACTGTTACGGGCATTTTCTACATTTTTGTATAAGAAAAATATTTAAATAAAATGTTATTAACGGTACCTGCAAAAGGACCTTTTTATGAAATTTCGACTATCTCATTAACATCTTAAGAGTTTTCGATGAAAAATTTTATACCAGAGGTGCTTCGAACTCTAAAGAATATTGCTTACCAAAATTTTCAATGGGATTTTTGGAAAAAAATATTTTTTTTATTTTTTTGGATAATCGTTTTTATAATTAGAAGTGTGGACGATTTTTTTCAAGTTCTGGTTTTAAATGTATATTGCTAAATTCTTATAATTATCATACTTACATTTTTTCAGAAGCAAATTTAATAATTTTGTATACAAATAATTTTTTAAAACTTTTAAACACCCCTTATACTCTCTTAATTCTGTATTCAAAAATATTATATGACAAACTAATGAAAATTGTTCGAAAATTTGGTATTAGCAATATTTTATTAGCATAGTAGATTTTTAATATTATATATAATAAAATACACTACTATAAAGGCAAGATATTTTATATAATGTTTAATAGTCTACAAGACAAGTATCCTCTTTGAGTACAATTATAAAATATTCCACACTCAAAATATATTAACTTGCATTTATTCTCTATTTTTCGTCTGGTGTTGGTGGGTTTTAAAAATAAATTTATGTGGAAAAATATGTTCGTATTCAATTTCAAAACTGAATTGGAAAACCCAATGAACATAAAAATTATTAGAAGATTTGAAAATGAAAAAAACAACATATACAACATATACATACTTTATTTCTAATTATCAAAATTATATTCGTTAAACTTTTCTATAAAAGCAAAAACCCGCAGTATAAACAATTAAGCTGCTTTCATGTGTCAAAAGTGTCATGACAATAACCACCATATTCTACAAACTACATACGAGTAGAACCACATTCAAATTTCATGCTGAGTTCTATATGAGCTGAATACACGACACGATTAAATAAAAAAACAAAACCAATGTACCCAACGTTTGTACATATAAACTTAGCTGAACCAAGGATGAATCTGGCTATATCATTAAGGTGACCATCCTTTGTCGGTTTTGTATTTAATTTAAATAGACGTTTCCCCGTCTTGAAGCGAATATTATCTTCTAGCCAACAGTGGGTGTACCAGTACCAGCTGATCCACCAGAACGTACTTGTTTTTACATTTCACGGTTTTAAAATAAGTTATGTGCATGAATTATACTCATCGTCCTTTTTTTAAGGATGCCTTTCAAAAACTTGAGGAATTACTACAAACAAGAAAAAAAATGAGATAAAATATTTTTTTTTTTTTTAATTTTAATATCGTAAAATGGTAACCATAGATATCCCATATGACACGATGGTACTCCATACACAATCAAACACACAAGCAAATATAACCAAAGGAATATAAATTAATCAGAATTCTGATAAATATTCCTGGATGCTTCATGCTCTTTGGGTTCCTGTCCCGTCGAGTCACTCGGTCGCCAAGCGATGCAACACAAGCTCGTGCGGTCGTTACCAAGAGTGTTATTTTGCTTTCGTGGTATTGGCTAAGAGGTCTTTGCATTAATAAACAAAAGAGTATTTTTTCCATTTGTGCTGTATGTTCCTTGATGTCCTTAACACGAAACCTTTTATTTTTTATTTATATCCTTCTGTTTTTTTCTTTAATTCTCTGGTGAATTGGATAAATAATACGTGTATTACCTATTATTAAATGATTTTTGAGTCCTTAAATATTTTTCGGTATTTGAAAATATGCATACATAATACTCGTACGTGTGCAGGATATCTACATAATATAATAACTTTCTTGGGGGTACCAAACCTACATCATCAAAATATGACAAATTGTTTAGGGATGTGTAAAAAAAGGACAATGTGTCTATTAACGTTGAGGAAAAGAAAATATCCTATTGGATTTAATGTTAATTTTAGTGGGGCGGGGGAGTGTTATGGGTCTAAAAAGGAACGTGTCCATTTAATACAGAATTTATAAACCCCATTGTAACTTAGCTTAATAGGGAAACTCAAATCATTTCGACCTTTTTGTGTGTTCACCTATTTCGATTTGAAAAATAAAATAAAATTACCATAACGACATGTTTTCCTTTGGAGATTTTGTACAGCAAACTTTCCATCCACCATCGGCAATCTGTTTTTATTTTTTTTTTTTTTTTAAATTCAAGCATCACAGTTCTTACAGTTCTTAAAATCACTTTAATCGCTTGTTTTGGAATGAGAAAATAATTTAAAAGAAAACAGGAAATGTTTGGAGAGAAAAAAATTCACAAAATTTCCCTGGGGTCAGTTTAAGTTGTTGTTTTCATTTTCGTGATTTAATAAAAGACTTGATAATTCGAGATGTTTGCATGCAAAATTCGCACAAAAAAAAATCTTGACATCCGCAAACAAGAAAAAAAAATAATAAACAACTTACTGTGTATAACTTAAGCTTTAAACTGAATATTGAAGATGGGTTCTTTTTATTTTTTCCTTAGGTAGTAAAGCGTTTATATTTAATCAAAAGAACTGAGAAACTTTTTTTTCAGCTTATATAGATTAAATCATTATTGTAAACGAATTCGTTGTCCAAAAAAAAAATAGTAATAACAACAAAATAGATATTTCAAAGGAATTTTTCATAATAATGATTTGCATGGTGCCGGTATTTTCTTAGTTCACGAAAAAAAAACTAAAAGCCGGAACAGCAAACAAAAGCCGAAGACACGCAATACTCGGCATCATTATTTTAAGAAGTGAAAAATTTATATGTGTATTTCGAGTTTCAGGGTAAGTAAGTAAGGAATTCATTTATTGTTTCGTTTTTGATATAATGTTTATAATTTTTGATGAATTTTATAGCTATGGCATTGCCGTCAGCTCGGTTAGCAAATTAAGTACATACATTAATACTGTTTTTTTTTTTCTTTTTTTTTTCATAAATATTTAAACAAATTCGGTAAGAAGTAACATCCTATATTTATAAATAACTTTCAAAAAAGAATAGAGTCTTTTCCAGTCGGAATCATTTAGCACTGAAATAGTTTCGTGGAGCGTCATAGTTTCCTTTCCAACGAATGTTTTTCTTTGGGCAGCAAAAATGGGGCATATACCTATGACTTGAAAACAGTCCTTTTTGGCTTTCAAATTACATAAAGTGCAAAATCGGTTAAAACTGTTGTTGTAAGGAGATCCGTTTAGCGTAAGAACTTCACATCTTGTTTTAAATATTAAAGATATTTCCCTATAATTAAGTGAATCATTAAAGTAGTTTGATTGCATAAGGCTAAGTTCCAGTTGTGAGTAAAGTAGTCTGCTATCTAATTCTCGAGCTTGTATTATAAGCCCATCACGTTCAGAATTTTCGTGCGCTAGTATTATTTTGTAAAGCTGTTCTTTTGTTTCCCAGATGTTTCCATTTCGACACCCACCAGTCCTCGTTTCCTAGCTCGTATAGTGCCATTCGTTTAGTCAGTCGGTCAGCGCGATGAGACAAGACCTTGACAATGTAGTCTGCCTGTGATTTCAGAGTGCCAGTAAAAATTTTGGGTAGCCCTGTTTCCAGATATAAAGCATAGTTTAAAGGTTAATTAAAAAGTTTCTTCAAAAAGCATCTGTGAAATCTTTCTATCGATTTTTATATTCGTTAATTCCCCATACTTGGGCAGCATAGCAAAGTGAACTCCTAACAGCAGCATCAAATATCCTGTATTTCGCTGAAAGTACTATTCGTTGATTCGAAAAGATATTTCTCCAAGATAGATTTAACAGACTTTGTGTAGTTTTAGCTTTGATGGTTATATGATTGCTGAAATCTATAGTTTTATTAAGAATTACTCCAAGGTACTTATACCCATTACCATTACTTTTGATTTATCTGCGTTAATGGTAAGTCCCCATTTCGTGCAATAATCCGTGAGATGATTAATCATTAGCTGGAGATTGACAGGAGTTTCGGAAAGTATCACTAAGTCATCAGCATATAACAGGACATTTACGGCCAAATCAGCAATCCGGATACCTCCAGGTAGGTAAGACTCAACATCATTTATTAAAAGGGCGAAAAGGGCGAATAAAAGTGCACTTAATAGGCATCCTTGCTTAACACAAGAATCTGTTTCAAACCATTCTGAATAAGTTGATACATCCCACACAGCAGCTTTTGATTCTGCATACATCTTCTTTACTACACGGATGAACTTCGAGGATATGCCTAGTTGTGAGAGCTCGTAGAAAAGTGCATTTCGATTCACAAGATCAAAAGCAGACTTAAAGTCTACGAAAAATGCATAGACTTTCTTGTTCCTCGCTTGAAAGGCTTTTACGATGGAGGTTAGTACGAAGATATTGTCAATGGTTGAAAAATTTTTCCTGAAGCCAGCTTGGAATTGGGTCAATGTATCGTTATATTCTACCCATGTCTCCAATCTGTTAACAAGTACTCCACAGAACAAACAGTTTCGGATATAAATCAAGAAAATCGAAAATTGGGAATTGTTATTATTCCGATGAGTAATTTAAATTGTTTCTTAATAATGAACAAAAAAATCACTTCTTTTAGGCAATTATCTCGACAAAACATATTATATTTACTTTTTTAGTTATTTAGTTATTTACAAAATAAAAATAATATTATTACTTCTTAATAAAAAAGCTCATACATGCCTTGGAGGACGTTTTTCCACAGATTCCACAAGTTCCTGAAGCATTTCTACAGGAACTTCTCCCCAACGCAATTTTACTTCCAAATTTTGCTTTGTGTGGTTCGTGTCAAAAAAGCTCTTTTTTCCCTCTTTAACTGCCCCATACATTCTCAAAAAAACTAACCGTTGCGGTGGACAGTCAAGTGTCTCTATTCCGATATCTCGGAAAAAATTAGTGATCATTCGGCTGTTGTGGCATGTGGGACTATTCTGCTGAAGAATAAATGACTCTCCGATGAGTCAGTAGCTAGGTAGAGATGCTTATACTTTTAAGACAGTAAAATATTTTTGCTATTGTTGCTAATATTCAACCAATTGTGTCTAAGTTTCCCTGACCACTTGACGAAACATAACCCCAAAAACTAAATGAAACTCATTGATGTTTCATTGCCTGTAAAACTTGGTCATTTTTCTAACAAATCTATTTGTATGGGAGCCATGAAACTCAACTGCACTCTAATCAGTCCATAAAAGTCGGTTCCATAGAAGCTCGGGCTTATGGATACATTTCATGTGTATGCAGAAAACTTCATCTCAGTTTCAAAGCTCAATTTCCTAAGTTGTGTCCATACAAAAATGACACAAACATGAGATTTGCTACTAGGACAAGGCTTCATGGCATATACCAGCCACTGTATCTTGTTTGTGCTTCTAGAGCTTATATGGAATGTTTTTCGAACAGAGCACGTTCATACGTTTGACGACTACGTATTGTACATTCACTAATGGCATTTTGAGAGCATTTCTTTTCAACTTCAAAATTTTAGGTGTTAAATCAGGATTTTGAACGAATTTGGAATTTTCTCATAAGAATTTTGTTATCTTTTGCTATAGTTTTACTTTTTCTTACCTTAAATTTTGCACAGATCTTGTGTCAATGCCCTGTAAGCGTCGCGTCGGTAAGCTTAACTCCGTAAATATTGAATTCACCGTTTCACCGCTACTATACCTACTTGGCACAATAGTTGCTCTAATGTCTAACCATAAATCTGCTTTCTTACCCATGTTTCTTTAAGAAAAGGCTAAAATAAATAATACTATTCATTTTTTTTATCAAAATTAAGAAAAAAAGCCAAAAAAAAATCTTAGTAAAAATACTTATGCCAATACAAAAAGAGCACTGTTAAAATCATAACCTTATGACATATACCGTTATCAACGATTCACTCAAAAGAGCGATCACGCTACTCTCAAAATAATTATTCCGATATAAATGATAGGCCATCTTATTTTTAATTTTACAACAAAAATATCAACAAGACAGCTTATGTAAAATTTAACAACAAACAAAACAAGCTTATTGGCAAATTTTACTTATTGGTTGGCCAACTTATTGCGAATTGCAATCAGATCATTGCAATTAGTCAAACTCTTTTCACGTTCCACATACCATCCACACTTCATTCAATACATTGTTTGCACACCACCAAATCTGTGGTGAAAATACGGAATTTACAAGACAATGTCATGAAAAAATATTTGTGCGTGTGCGTGTTCTGCGGGTTAGTTCAATGTTTAAATGTTTAACATTCTCTTTTACGTAAGAACCACTCTTAATAGAAACACATTTAGTTTTTTACTTGTCCTAAGTAAGTTTTGGACTTGGAAAAAAATCGATCTCGAGATTTTGAGTAAACTTGACATTACAATGATAGAGAAGTGTGGTCAGCAATTCCTGAATTTTGAATTATTTCGAAAACGGCTGTAACGATTTGAATAAAAAATTCAATGCACTATTATAGGTATAGTCTACATTTTTGGTTTACAAAAATACATAAAATGCTTCTAAAGGTACCTGTCATAGAACCGTTTTTATCTAAATTTTATTTTCGATCTTCTCATTAATGGCTCAACGGATTTCGATAAAAATGTTTGTATAAGTTTTCATTCAAATTAAAATAGTACTGCATACTGGAAAAATATTTTTTTTTTTCGAAAATTCAATATTTCAAAAACGGATAGACTAAATTTATATTATAAAAAAATTAATGAAATGTTGTACATAAATAAGTAAAAGACGGCTTTAAAAATATATTTAGCTATTTCTGCTAAAAATCATTAAGATCGAACAGAAGAGCAGGTACGTGCGATCCAGTCATGCATTTTATTTTTCATGGAGGAACTCACTAGCTGGTCTTTATGAAAACAAACATGCCATGTGAACAAAATGTTAAATATGGACGGATATTCGTCGGTAGCTCTCAAATCAAGTTAATATAGTTGGTGGATCAATTTTTATTTCATATTGCTTGAGTTATAAGCATCCATGTATTTTTTCTTGAATTTTGTTTCGAGTTCATACATCATTTACAAAGAAAATACTAAGTTCACTCAAAAGCAATCTTATTATATGAATTTAATGGTGAAAACACCAATGCTCAAGACGAAATTCAGAGACTTGTGGAAAGAAAGAAAACTCAATACATTACTATCTGAAGCATTTGATTGCTGTATAGTCGATATTTGTGGATAGAGGGCGTCAGCCACTTCCTGCGATATTTGTAATGGACCCAATTTGCACGATATGCCCAAACAAATTTTTGTCCTCGTGCAAGACAAATAGGGAAAAATGTCCACAAAATTCGTACTCTCCGTTAAAGAGCAATTTAGCTAAATAGCTACTGATTTCTTTAAGAGTGAATTGTTGCTTGTTGTCACCTGTAGGCGTTTTTCTTGAGTGCATAGAGTATATTCGAAGTTGTTCCCAACAGAACTAACTCCGAAAAATCTTGAACTCTTAGCTCTCAATTATATAATTTTCTTAATTAATTTCTGGCATTTTTAATATTTAAACAAAAATAATTTCTGTCACACTTCGGTTTTGACACATGACATTGGGTCTGTTTAGCAATTAACTCAGAATAAAACATAAGAGAAGAATAGCTTAGTCGATCTTTTATGAGCTTATCGAGCGTCATGTTCGGAACGAAAAAAAATACATATTCGGAGCTCTGAACGCCCTAAGTAAACAAGAAACAAACAAATTTTTTGACAACACGGATTCTGCTCTGAACTAGAAAATAAAAAAGCCCAAAATCTTTTCAATTTGGCAAGCGTACAAATTTGGATAGTTAAAAAAAAAACTGAGATTTTGCATAAATTTCGCTCTGTCAAATATTGAAGAAGTGAATTCAACATATGTTGGCCACAGTTTTTGACAACATTACTGAGAAATTTTGCTGAAGAAATCCTCTTCATATGAAAGAGATTGCTCAGATCTCTAAAATCTTACTTTCCTGAACCAGCATATTCAGAAAAAATGTTTTATTCTAAAAATAGTATATTTTTGCCGGTAACAATCAAAGTAATATAAAAAAATGTGTGTTTTGAGTCCTGGCTTTAAATCCATTGGGTTGAAGACGAGATAAAGCAAGAACTGGAGGAATTCGACAACCAAGAAACACGAGAATTATCGACGCCACTACAAGAAAAATTAATGTTTGTTTGCGAATTATTAACAACAAATTCATAATTCACTTGCGCCGGTAACACAGTTTCCTCCAGAATAAGAATTGATTCCAAAAATTATCTGAGCTTAAGTAAATTCGGAAGGCAATTAGTTGTTGTTGGAGTAAACATGTAAATTTTATCCAGGCTTCGAAAAACCATCGCCTGGGTATCGATTTTAGTCTCATATAACAAAATCTGGACTCCAAGAGGTATTCTGTCGGCCTTTTGTGTTTTTTTGTGGAAGAGCTATCGACCTATAAAGTTAAGATATAAAACCTGCAAGATATTTACGTTGAAGAATTTAATTTTATAATCTGGAAATTCCATGGAAAAAAGTTTGGAGTGCTCCGAAATAACTATCCTTCTTTTAAATCCCTAATGATTCCCAACAACGAGACTTTACCGCCGTAGTTGATTTCCATTCGTATAACCTAGGCTTGGCAAAGAATGTAGTATTTTTTTTCATAAGACCTAGAGAGATAATGGTTATTCAAATAGACAAATTTATTAGTGAAATTACTTATTTCGAAAGTTAACGACCTGTCGTTAAGATCTTAAAACAAGTAATTTAATTTCCTTAAGTTAATTATAAAATTCAAATTATCAGAAGTTATCCAAGGACAACCGACAATCATTCAGCTTATCGAGTTTCACTCAAAGACCGCATAAACTGCGTAGGCAGTAAATTCTTCGGATGTGCTTTAAATTATATTTTTGATAAATCAACGCTCGAATTGATGGACAGCATCCCGAAACATCACACAGAGTCAACACTGATTAAATAAATTGGAGTCATTTTTGGCCTTCGGAATTTCTTCATGTTTATTTTTTGTTAAACAAAAACAAAAAGTATCTCCAAAGTAAACTGGGTCGGGTGTCATTAACAGGTCATGTCATTTAACCTCACCATAAGCACCAGTTATTATTTTTTGTTTCTTTTGTTTAAATAAGGAACAAAGCAAAAATAAGGACAAGCTTCTTGCTGAGTTTCCTTAATTTTGTTATCTCTCGTGATATGATTATAATTATGATCGATAAATTAAATATCAAAAAGCCAATTAAGGAAACGAACAAAACTTTCAGTAACTCATCAGTTCGAAAATCAAAAATCTCTCATTTTGTAAGCCACGTCGGTCGTTCGGTCGGTGTCTTGTCGTCTTATTTCTCAGGGCCACTTTTTGAAAAACAAAGTTACATCGAGTCCTTTTTTTCTTCTCGCGCAGACATTTTTCATAGAATTTTTTTCTTATTGACACATCCAATAAGACCCTTCGACGAGTGTGCTTTTATAGACTACGAGTATCCATAAGGAACTTTTGCTATTTTTATTTGCTTTGCAAGGAGTGTTCTGTCAGGATGGTTTACTTCTTTGTATGCGAATATACTTGGCAATGTCAATTCGCATTGGAAAAGGGTTGAAAAAAATCAAAAATAAAAAAAAAAACAAATTAGAACGATGATGATGGAATCTATATTTACTTCTTAATCGGTTTAGTGATTTGTGTGCAAACAGATGATTGAACTTTGATTGTTTGAGATTGAGCAGAAAAAATCGATAGATATGCCTAAGATAATATTATTTGTTCTTCTTTGTTTCAATATTAAATAAAAAATTCGCAATAAGGACCTGTATCAATATTTGATATTGCATTTTGTGCCTTTAGTTAGAAAGGATATCTTCTAACTTTGAATTTGCTGGCAAACAAAAAAAAAGTTTTTAGCAATCTTCTTATTTAATTTATAACAATGTCTATTTTTCCCAGAAAATTACTTTATTATAAAATTGAATTTTCTGGAGTTGAGAAGTGGGATGTTTTATTTTTTTTTTAGTTTTTTGTCACACTACAAAATAAAAAAAAAAACAATTATTTTGATTTTTGATACCATTTGGTACCATACCTTGCTAAAAAAAAATCCTTGAAGCTCCCTTAATTTTCATAATTTCTCTGACATATATTTAAATGATCTTTTTCAAATTCCTTGCTGAGTTGCTCTCTGACAACAATATTTCGATGTCATATTACTTTCCAAATTTATCCCTAAGTGCAAATTTTCTTTGTGTGAAAAGTATAGTGAAACTAGAACTAACGCCGGCGGATAAGTTATTAATCTCAAATGTGAAATGTATTACACAGAAGATGTGTTGTAATATGTAAGTATAATTTCTTACAATGAAACATTTATTAAAGGAACATGCATTGTTGAACGGAAGGACACTTTCTTCCTTTTTTTTTCTCAATTCTCTTACATGATGACGTTCCTTGAGTTATTTGTGTTAATGTATCTGCTGACGTACTTGACTGGAAATGGAGATTCAGAATGAGGTCAGTATTCATGTTCGTTTGTACGTGACAAGGTCTTAACTTTAACACTTGCATATATAAAATTCACATCAGAAATGGAAGAAAAGCAATATGTCAAAATGAAGCTAGAGAATAATGAGATTATTCCACATACCCTGTCCATAACTATAAATTTCTTTTAAAATTTAAAATTGTGTAGTTTTGGGCAGAAGAGAGCGCTCATGATAATATTAATAATTTAATAATTTTAACGATATGCCTGCAAGACATAAGGTCTTTTAAATGCAACCTGAATTGAACGGCACTAGTTAAAATGAATAGAAAGGTAGGAAAGATTTTTTTGTTGGCACAGTGGATTTGAGAATTAGGTACTTACTATCTCATTTTAACCCATGGACGGCATCCAATTAAAATTGGAGGCATAGAAAAGAATGTTGCCTAGCGCGGGGATCGAGCCCACACGTCTAAGTTAGCAATCAATCACTACATCCACTGTCCCATTGCCGCCTGCATGAGAGAGTAAAATATTTCCCCTTCCTGAAAATTTCTGCTCAATAAATTCTTGCAGGCAATACATTTTCAACTGTCAGGTTGACGTTTATCAAAACAGAAAAAAAATGTGTGTCTGTATGGATGTCGGTGTTTGTTTGTTGCAAGAAGCTTTGTTAAATAAATTAAAAGTGAAAAAAAAAATGTTAAATACAAAAAATTATAGAATTTCAACGTTATTGGAAACTTTTTCTTTTTATTATATATTTTTGACGTTTAAAATTAGGTAGAATATCATACTTAAGCCGTTAGAGAATTTCTGCCATTTTTTTTTTGTTCTCTCTGAGAGAATTTCATTTTCACTCTTCATAATTTGATAAGGTGATGAATTCTAAAAAAAAGCACTGGTATTATAGACATATATTCTTAAGAATATTATTTATTGCACAAAATTTGGAAAAATTGCCGAAACTGCAAACCAATTGGCAAAAACGGTCAAAATTGTTGAGAGAATTTTGTTTACCTATGCTTACTTGTTTAAAGCTTGTCCCAGTTTGATCGTTCTTTAGTTTTCTGCCACCAGTTGCGCACTCCAAGTTGGCTAAGGTTTTTTTTTCAGTTGTACACATCACATAAGTCGGGGAAAACATCTATTGCGTTGTCCCTCCGGGTAAGATTCGAAGACTCTACTAGTCAAACAATCGCTGTTCATTCTCTCTACATGCCCTATATAGTCATCTATATGTACATTTTGCCGTATAACTCGCATAATTCTTCGTTAATTTTTTTCCCAGAGCCCGTCAACACCTACGGGACCGTAGTTATTTCAAAAAAATTTTCTGTCGAAGCCACCAAGGATTTTAGGAGTCAATTGTGTCCTCTTAGACCAAAGAAACAGCCATTGACAAGAGAGATTCTTCGTTTGATTGCTTGATTGAAATTGTTGTCAGAAGTTACACCGCAGCAGAGATAGACGGCGTTACTTAATAACTCAGATTTAGAACTATGTAATGTTTTTACTTTGACGTCCTTTTTGACAGCATATATTTTGCTTACTCTCGCTTATCGCAAGACTCATTTTTGCCATTTTAATGTCAGTTTGTGCAAACGGCACCAGCGATATTTTTCTGTCTTCTACGCTGACTACAGACTTTTGGCGTGACTGTTGTTGACAATGACATGTGAGTTATGCACTAAATTGTTCCAAAGCGAATTTTGGAGGGATAAAAACTTAAACATATGTAGTTTGTATAGTTCGTCTCTGTAGATGCTATTGGAGGTGGCTTTAAAATCGATAAAAATAAATTGCGGGTATCGAATTGAACATCTTTAGAATTTTACCAGATCTGTCGGATTAAGACCACACTGATACTCATACTGGTAGATATGGTTATTACCGTAGGTTTTAAGCCGTTCATTATATAGTATTGCAATATTTAGAAGACTAATTTCTCTATAGTGGGGGCAGTTGAGCGGGTTTTCATTTCTCGTGGATCTATGCTTTTTCTGACCAAATCTACCAATGTATTTGCAGCTGCCTTAAACAGTTAGGCTGGAATACTGTAGGACAAGCTGTTTTGCAGGACAAAAATTTGGATAGAGATATCCTCACTTCGTTTTGGTCAGGTGGACGGAAGTTTTCCCTATCATCGTCTAAATTGAATGATTAATTCTACCTGATAGCAGTATGTTTATTGTTACTCCTCATCGCTAAGCAGTCTGCAAAAGTAGTTATTCCATATTTTCAGCAACGAATGTGACTCTAATAAAATACAATTAATTAATAAAGTGTGATTTTTTTGCTACTTGGTTTTTGACGTTTATATTTTTGACAGATTACACATGGCAAATTCCACGAACATTTGCCTGAACAACGTTTGCAAATTATTGAAATTTATTACCAAAATTCGTGCTCTGTGAAAAATGTGTTTCGCAAGCTACGTCCGTTTTATGGTCGTCATAATCGACCCACCGAGCAGGCTATTCAGCTCATTGTGATCAAATTTCGCACCAGTTTCACTTTATTGGACATTAATCCACCAAATCGTATCCGTAGAGTGCGTACCGAAGAGAATATTGCTGCTGCATCCGCCAGTGTTGCTGAAGATCGCGATATGTCCATTCGGCGCCGATCGCAGCAATTGGGTTTGTGTTATTCGACCACCTGGAAGATTTTACGCAAAGATCTTGGTTTAAGGCCTTACAAAATACAGCTGGTGCAAAAATTGAGGCCAGGCGACCTACCACAACGTAGAATTTTCGGTGAATGGGCCTTAGAAAAGTTGGATGAGGATCCGTTTTCTTATCGCAAAATTGTCTTCAGCGACGAGGCTCATTTTTGGCTAAATGGATACGTGAATAAGCAGAATTGCCGTATTTGGAGTGAAGAGCAGCCAGAGGCAATTCAGCAGCTACCAATGCATCCCGAAAAATGCACTGTTTGGTGCGGCTTATGGGCAGGCGGCATCATTGGGCCGTACTTCTTCAAGGACGATGAAGGCCGCAGGGTTACGGTCAATGGAGAAAGGTACCGTTCGATGATAACAGATTTTTTTTTGCCGAAAATGCAAGAATTGAACTCGGTCGACATGTGGTTCCAACAGGACGGTGCCACATGCCACACTGCACGCGAAACCATGCATCAATTGAGAGGCGAATTTGGTGAGCAGTTGATCTAACGTTTTGGCGCAGTCAATTGGCCACCAAGATCATGTGATTTGACCCCGTTAGACTATTTTTTGTGGGGCTATGTTAAGTCTATTGTCTATGGGGACAAGCGAAACACGATTGCTACCTTGGAAGCCAACATTGAACGCGTCATTGGTGAGATTCCGGCCGAAATATGTGAAAAAGTTTGCCAAAATTGGACCTAATGAATGGATCACCTGAAGCGTAGCCGCGGGCAACATTTAAGTGAAATTATTTTTAAAAAGTAAATGGCAGAAATTGATTTATCGATCCAAATAAAAATTTCATTCACTTTTTACAAGTTTCTGTGTTATTTTGAGTTTTTGCAAAAACCAAGCTCTTAAAAAATCACCGTTTATAATACATTAGTTTTGATTATTGAACTCAAATTTTCAAAAATTTAATATTTTCTCAGTTATTTTTTCATTGAAATTCTTGACACTATAACTATGTTTAAATTTTTACCACAAAAAAATTTTCTATAAACAAACACATACTTCATGTATTTGTCGCACAAGTAAAACCAGAGCTTCACTCTTTTTTTTTTGCCATTTTGAAAATTCAATTAACGTCCCTTACAATCAAACACAAATATTTTAACCACTGCTATAAGGTATTTTAAAAAACACCAAGCAAATAGATACACACACACATTCATTCTCCATAATCCAATAGCACTAAAAAACAATCAAGTTCCTGGGAATTGAAGTACCTATTTTAAGGCATTGTTTCCATTCAGTGGAATTTTGTTGCATTTGATTTGGTTAGTGGAAATTGCTTTTCCAGGAATCACATGAAAAAAACAAAGGATTATCATCAGTTCTATGTAGGTACCATAGCAATTGCAATGCATAACCTCAAAAAAATATCACCTATTCACAATTGGTTCAACGGAAAATAGATACGAGGTGGGGTATGAAGGCAATGCTCAAGAGAAAGGAGAATAATCTTGAATTTTAATATGAAAGCAACTTCCAAACAAAGGATTGATAAGATTTCTTGTAGATTTGTAGATATCGAACTCAATTCTAATAAGAAATCCTTGTTCAACACAATGTAGTGTGAGACCCCTAAATAATATCAAATCGGATTATCTCAAGAACAAAAACTGAAATGGAAATTTTTCTACTACACATACCTGCCTACTCCACACAAAAAAAATCGATCCTAAAAACACAAAGAAATTATTCTCAAACAACACTTGTAGAAACTTAGCAACATACACAATCTATCAGTTTCCTAAGCAAAAGTTATCTTCAACGATAAATAAATTCAAGTTCAGAATGTCTTGGTCCTTTTTTTTTTTTTTTTTGTGTTCGATTCGGTTTGAAGTTGAATCTTATGATATAGATACTATAGCATGTACCATTACAAGGACTTACTGTTTAAAAGAGAATTGAGGTATTTCTGCCTTCAGCACATCATTCTTTGAATTGTCTTTTTCATTCTTCTCCTTTATTATATTTTTTTTTTGCTTTTTGTTCTGTGTTCTGTGGCTACACCACTTACCTACTCCTTAATTTCGTTTTTGGCACAAACAAGGAATATTTTATTCGATCCGGAAATGATTGTGTATTCTGCTTAAGTTCTTGTTTGTAGCTTGTAATCAGCTGGAGCTTATTTCGTGCCCTCATGGAATGGCACTCGAGTTCCAGTAGGTATTTATTTGCTATGTAATTTCCTCTTCCTCTTTCGACATTCTCTTTGCATATGACAAGTGGTATTCAATTATATCTTGTTTATAGCATTTTTTGGTGTTGTTGTATGAATGATATACTTTTATGGGCTTACAAAGAGTCGAGGTGGAAATGTATCTTTCTTTAATTAGTGAAATAGAATAGGTACCTAAGTTATGTGTTTAATTGGATACTCCTAGTTTTTTAACCAGAAGCAATAAACATTAAAACGATATGTTGCTAATTGGAATTCCATTGATGCGATGTTCAAATGTAAATAATGGTAAGGTATTAACATTCTTTGCTGAAGATGATTGAATAATATTTAGCAGCCTTTATAACGTTTAGGTATGAAAATCTCACAAATGTAGACATTTTTTGTTGCACGCAGCATCATATAAATGCAGTGTTTGCCATTTTAAATAATATGAAACAGTTAGCCAATGTACTCAGTACGTACTTGCTCCTATGTTCGATCAGATTATATGCAAAATATTCTTAATAAAAACGGCTAAATGTATTTTTAAAGTCGTTTTTCAGTTAAATTTTTATACATAAAAATTCTTTATTTTTTTCTAAAAAAAAATTGGTATGAACATTTTAAATGTTTAATAATATAAATTCAAAAACAAAATTTCAGAAAAAATTATCCACCCGTTTTCGAAATATTGAATTTTCAAAAAAAAATTTTTTTTTCCAAAAATCGAAAAAAAAACAATTTTTCGAAAATCTTGAAATGAAATACTTTTTATAATTTGAACGAGCTCCTGTACAAAATTTTTTATCGAAATCCGTTGAGCCGTTTATGAGAAAGTCGGAAATCAATAAAATGGTTGCATGGCAGGTACGGTTAATAACAAAATATTTTAAAATTTTGTTTCAGCCAAAATATAGACCATACTCAAGGCAGTACTCAAACCAATTTTTATCAAAATCGTTAGAGCCGTTTTCGAAATAATTAAGATGGTAGAAAATGTGTATGGCAAGTACCGTTATTTGTGCGGCTAAAAGAACGATTCAAAAATTTATTTTGGACAATCACTTAAAAAGCCTAAGCAGCAAGTTTGAACACAATCGGTTCAGCCGTTTAGGCTGTAGATCGTTCTACAGACAGACAGACAGACGGAATTGCAGGACCCACTTTCTTGGTGTTCTCTACGATCGTAATGTCATATTTGATTGTTAGAAAAAAAATTTTTTTTTACGAATACATAACTTGCCTTACAGTACCTATAATCGCAAGTAATATGCACGATTGCCGATCCCGACTCGACACCGACAACTGAATAAATTGCTTTTTATTTTAAATATTTTTAATTTTGCTTAATGTGCAGTCCTCAGTTTAAAATACATTTTTAGTTGTTCTATTTTGTCTCCAAGATTTGCATCTAGGGCAACGAGACGAAACCAGGCGAGACTTTTTTTAGCCTCGTCTCGGACTCATCAAAATCGAAAAATTTCACTCTCGTCTTGATCTTGATCTCGCCTTTTTGCCATGAAAATTTAAATGTGCAGTTCCTTCTCGGTCTCAGTCTCGGGCTCAGTCTCGGTCTTGGTCTCATCCTTAGTCTTGGTTTCTTTCGTGTTTTTTGGTAGTAAAAATATGCAAAATAAGACCCGTGTTCAGATTGAAGAGCTGGTAAACGGTTGTTGGTAATGAAAATGCGGGCTCTGGAGTCGTTTGTGAAACAAATAATAAAATGAGAAAAATTTCGAATTTTCTGATGTAAAATTTGAATTTTGTAGAGCCATCCCTCAGTCGGACAGTTCATGGCTTGATAGGTAGACAACATACTATATTTTGACGTTTGGATAATATTTTTTTCCAAATGTCACACCCAAGGCTTAAAATCAATTTCTACCAAAAATAATGGTTTTATTAAATATACTGCATTCCACCAACACAATCCAAAATAACCTTAGGATTGTTTTTAGTTTTATTGTGCGGATTGTGGAACCCGTGGTTGTTAGTTGAAAAAAAATCGCACGAATTTGCTGCGGCGGTGTCTCCAATAATTTGTACCAGAAAAAACATAACAAAATTCACCACTGTAAGTGAACATTTTATTTCGAAGTCCCCTTTCACACAGGTCAACTAGTTGCACTAGAGACTTTTTTAAAGTTTTTTCACACGAGGAAACAAAATATTTTTTTTTTTCGTATCATTATGCTTCTAGACTGAACGAACGCTATACGTATCTTTAAAGAAACGTCAAAATAAACTCCAAATCGTTGACAGGGGAGATTTTATTCACTCTCCTTACTTCTTGTCCTTCTTTCAACAGATTAAAAGAAAGTTGAAGGCAGCTGAGTTTTCTCGTGTAAAATCGGTTTAATGAAGGCAATCACACATGGCAGATATTTAGAATTTTAAATATTTTGTTGACATATCCAATACGGGGGTGGTAGATTTTGAGAGTTGATGGCGGCAATCATCGTATAATTAACAATAATTCATTTGATGACAAAAACAAACGTAAACGTAAATACAAACCACAATGGTAAGCTAGAGTGACTACAAAATAACTCTATTTTTGTTATATTCGGAGGTGAAACCCTGAACCTCCACAAGCAATAATATTATTTCTAAAAATCGAACATGCAACAGAAATTTCGAATGAAGACCACAAATTGCGTGAAATAAATTATTTTACAAAACCGATTTCACCATTTATTTCTTACCATCACTGTGGAAATAAATAAAAAAAATAATTTGACGTCTTATGTCAGTTTCACTCCTATTTGTGTGCTTCCTACCTTTGCATGTGTATAATGATGGGTTGAGTTGGAATTCCAGGCCGAGAATGTAAATACAATAGGCGTTGTTTGCTTGGCACTCTGATTGTCCATAAGATATCATGAAATAATTTGCCCACTGAACGCAGAAATAAAAATATTTGCAATATTTGCTGAAAGAAAAACAACAAAAAAATGCATAGTTTGCCGGATCATGAACTATTTATAATGTTATATATTCACGCGAGTTCCGCCGTGGAACGCTAAATTGCTCTTTTTCAAGATCGTGAAATTTTAGTGAATATTTTATAAGGAATTATTTGTCAGTGATTTCGCAAAGATTTACCAACAGCCTTACGCCAACTGATCATAAGCTAAAGTCAATAAGCACTCGCTTCAAATAAACTAACTGGCTGAACACCATGGAGCTTGTTTAGCTGTCAAAAAATATCGGACGTGCTATATACAAACTCGTGTCTTACAAACTCACAATGCAACGATACAGCTCTCTCACACTTGATAACATTTGATCGCACCAGTATTTTTTTACGGGTTTTGAATCCCTTACTTCCTTTCTACTTGCGATTATAGGCACTATAAGGCAAGTTATGCATTCGTAAAACAAAAAAAAATTCTAACAATCAAACATGACATTACGATTATAGAGAAGTGATCGGTAAAAAATGTCTGTCTGTCAGTCTGTCAGGCTGTGTGTCTGTATGTATAACGAGCTTAAGCGATTAGCTTCAAATTTTGTATGTGTGATTATTTTGGCATTTATCAAAGGGGAAATTGAAATTTTATTCGTAGGCCTAAAAATAACGGTACTTGCCATATGACCTTGAAGGAAAATATTATTTTTCTCTAAAACGGCTACAGCGATTTTGATAAAAAAAAAATTGAGAATTTTTTTGTTGGTAATAGCTATCATTTGATATGAACCAAGTTTACGAGAAAAGTCTATTAACGGTACCTTTCATATAACGGTTTATTTAATTTTTGGCTTTCTCGGTAACGGTACATTGGATATTTTCCCAAATTTTACATCTGAGAAAATCTAAGTAGCTAAATTAATTGCTCTACATTTTTTTTTGAAAAATCAATATTTTTAAAACTAATCAGAAAAAATAATTGTAAATTTTACATTCACATGTACATTAATAGTCTCTAAGAAATTGCATAACAAAATATCAAAAAAAAATTTGTTTTCAAAAAACGAAAAATAAAAACAGGATTTCATCAAAACCCGTCCTACAATTTTCGAGACACTTTTTTATAAAATTGTCATTGATCCGTGGCATCTAATGGCGTTCTTCGTTTTTTTCGAAAAACCGATTAAAGTGATGGGTTTGTCAGTTTAAATAAGTTTAAAAAAACGATTTATTCCACCTATACACCATTGACTTTCATTATATAATATGTACTTGTACTTATATACATTATTACCCTCCTAATTTACATAATTAAAATCCATTTAAATATACATTTGTAGGTAGGTATGTAGTAATATTACTCGTACCTACATAGGCTTTAAATCTGCATAGGATAACTATATAGGCTAGCTACCCACCAACAGCGTCAGTGAGTAACACTAAAGTTGTTTGTTACAACAGCAAGTTTGTACGATCCAGTCGTGCATTTTATTTCGCGTCGATCGTGCACGTGATTTTGATTTTTGTCAAAAAAAAACTCCAAGGAAATCTTAAAAGTTGGGCCAACTCTTGTAGCATCGGGTTGTTCAATTTGCACCTGCGTAACGTTAAGTTCGTAACACCGTATTTGTGTAGTTAATATTGTGACAAGCTTCATAGTTGTAGCTCCATATCCATTTTGTTCAGTCAGTAAAGAACCACACTATTGCAAGGATAATGCGACGGCATGGTCGCTAATACAATCTATATGGTCATCAAACAGATCCTTTCCTTAAACAAATGGGAATAATAAGGCTAGGTGCGCACATGCAACTTTCAGTTTTGTTTGCTCCAGTTTGGTTGCTAAGTGGCTATCATCGACTTATATGGAAGATCACGCACATGCAAGAACTATTCAGTCGTCGATTCGCTGAACCTAAAATTTTGTGTTTTGACACAAATCATCCGATCACCCCAAATCAGTTATCCAGTTTTTGTCACACTTAAAAAAAAAAGAAACATATTGCAATTTTTTTCAAACAATGTGCAAATCTATCACTTTCTTTCATTAGCATAAGAATAAGGATAGGAATAGAAATTGAGAGAAAGAAAAACTGAATAAATATCATCTGTGTGTTGGTTTATCTCGTTGATTGATTTTTAAGTTGCTTAATGAATAAACTATTTAGTTTCGGAAAAAAAGCAAGTGTGCTCCTAGCCTGATTTTAAGTATATGCATGTAAGATCAAAGGTCTTTTAAATGCAGCTTTAAATGCAGGACAGACAGAAAGACCAGAATTTTTGTTGTGGCAACATGCTAAACAGTTACTTTCTCGAACTCTAACCTTTCATCCTTAAATAATATTTATAAATTTAAATGTCATTTTTCTAACCACTGAGATTTATTAAGGTTGACATTTTTTTGTCAGAGATAAGGGTTGACAAAAATGACTTTTCAAAGGTATGCAAATACTTACTTAAGGTAGATATCTGATAGTCATTGGATGGTATCTAAATTTATATACATTTGGGATTAAAATAAAAACCAACAAAATCTACATAATCATTTCGTGACATTCTTATATGTTTTATAAAAAAATATGAAACGACCTTTTATTGAATAATTCTGGAAAACTTCAGAAATATTGCTTATCAGAAAAATCAATTTAATTATACTTGTAAATATTCTCAGTGTTAAAAACTATTCACAGAATAACAAAGGTTTAAACTGTAAAACTAAAAACCTTAAGCAATTTAATTAATCGACCTTTTATAGACCTCCTGAAAATAGATGCCGACCAAGCAAATTTGATCGACCAAATAAACTTTAATCCTTTTAAGTACTTACGTATACAACTCAACTCTATCAAATCAAATCAAATTTACAACCAACTAAAAACAATAAACAAAACTTAAGTCCCAGTTTTACACAAAATCCCATTCACAATATGTGTTACTTAATCTTTTTCAAAGCATTTACCTACATCTACCTGTTAACATCAAGGTATGTAAACGGTGATTTTTTAAGAGCTTGGTTTTTGAAAATTCAAAAAAACACAGAAACTTGTAAAAAGTGAATGAAATTTTTATTTGGATCGATAAATCAATTTCATTTAGTTTTTAAAAATAATTTCACTTAAATGTTGCCCGCGGCTACGCTTCAGGTGATCCATTCATTAGGTCCAATTTTGGCAAACTTTTTCACATATTTCGGCCGGAATCTCACCAATGACGCGTTCAATGTTGGCTTCCAAGGTAGCAATCGTGTTTCGCTTGTCCCCATAGACAATAGACTTAACATAGCCCCACAAAAAATAGTCTAACGGGGTCAAATCACATGATCTTGGTGGCCAATTGACTGCGCCAAAACGTTAGATCAACTGCTCACCAAATTCGCCTCTCAATTGATGCATGGTTTCGCGTGCAGTGTGGCATGTGGCACCGTCCTGTTGGAACCACATGTCGACCGAGTTCAATTCTTGCATTTTCGGCAAAAAAAAATCTGTTATCATCGAACGGTACCTTTCTCCATTGACCGTAACCCTGCGGCCTTCATCGTCCTTGAAGAAGTACGGCCCAATGATGCCGCCTGCCCATAAGCCGCACCAAACAGTGCATTTTTCGGGATGCATTGGTAGCTGCTGAATTGCCTCTGGCTGCTCTTCACTCCAAATACGGCAATTCTGCTTATTCACGTACCCATTTAGCCAAAAATGAGCGGAAAAAAAACGGACGTAGCTTGCGAAACACATTTTTCACAGAGCACGAACTTTGATAATAAATTTCAATAATTTGCAAACGTTGTTCAGGCGTAAGTCTATTCATGATGAAATGGCAACCAATACTGAATCGAAATGTCAAATGTTCGTGGAATTTGTCATGTGTGATCTGTCAAAAATATAAACGTCAAAAACCAAGTAGCAAAAAAATCGCCCGTTATATACCTGGAAACTCCGAATCCATTTCCCCTTTTTTATTGGAAAATAGATATAGTTTCTTTTTGGTTTTACAAACACACGCAGAGACACAGACTATAAGACTATTTTTCGTCCTTGTTCTGTTTTCAAATTCAAAACGAAATCCAATTAAATTGACCAAAATCTGTAAAGGCCCTCGTTGTCACCCATCAAAAGTATCCTAATACTCATACCTCCTGGTCTGGAATAGTTGAATTGTGTGGCTTACCACAATCAACAATCAGGACTACCCACGTGTGAATGCATAATCGACAAGCTTAGGTCCATACAACATATCTCCGTGTTAATAGCTCGTAAAGACCGTTTAGAAACAACAACTGCATGGGGCAGGCCCTTCGTAATTGATATCATACCAGCTACCACACAGTCCAACACTTCTTGTGCGAGCTTTCCGGAAAATATTTTCCCAAAAATACCTTTAGAGTAGACTAAGCATTTAATGTTGTGTATCTACGAGTATACATATATGTATCTATACATGTATTGTAAATATATCTAACCCTTATAGTCTCGGGTTGAAAGCCATTCCATGATGCAGGATTATTTAGGATAATTGCTATTAAATCATTCATGCACGTACCCTCATGTGGGTGTGCGTTTTTGTGTATGATACAGGCTCAGAGAGAAGTGCGTATGTGTATATGGAAATTTTAATACTACACCTACTTTACCAATAAGTATACAACTTCAGCAGACCCTGTTACGGATAGGTACCTATTGCCAAGCTCTGCTACAAGAGTATTCTAGTCGATTAAACAAGGATTTTCCTATTTTTAGGTCAAGAGTACTCTAAACACGACTGCTGCTGCTGTTACATGTTCGATAACTACAAGTGACTGTATGGGATTGCGGTTTCTATAGGGATTTATTGAACTATGACAGGATTTCCTTATTGATTTTTACTATTAGTCAATAAAAATATAAATACGCAATATTTTCAAATAAATTTTAATACCTTCTGCTGCATGTCTACCAACTTACCTATATATCTACATATGTAGAACCTATACACATTCATGATGAAGATGCCTTCTAGCTTTGCCCTGACAAAGGATATAAGTTCCAACAAATAATTTGCATTTGATTGGCGATGAATATATTGAGGGTTTAATAGTTCATATAAAGGCTCTTGAAAGGATTTTGCATTAGATATACATTTCTGTTACAGTTATCATACTTCAAGCCTGTAAATCAAAATCTCTTTGGTCTCTTATTGTATTTTGGTTTTATTTATTTAGTAGGTGCTATGCTTTGTCAATTTTTAAATTTTAATTTCGAAAGTGTGTTAAAACAAAAATTGTACCAAGATACTGTGGGACTGTGGGACATTGTAGAATTAAGTGAATTGATGGAAGAGGCGATGTAAGAGACATTAAAGGCATTTAAATAATCTAGGAATGTGATACACCAATGGGAAAAGAGTGTGACTTTTTTACTTGCGGTTGCGATATATGTAGGTACTATAGGGCAGGTTTTGCATTTGGAAAAAAATCGAACTCGAAATCTTAATCAAACTTGACTACACGACGACAGGCAACACCAAACAAATGGGTCCCGCAATTTCATCTGTCTGTATGTAGAACGATCTGCAGCATAAACGGCTAAACCGATTCTACTTGGTAGTTAGGCGTTTTCGGTGATTATCTAAAATTTTTAAATCGTTGTTTTAGACCCAAAAATAACGGTACTTGCCATACAAATTTTTCTACCATCGTAATTATCTCGAAAACGATTTTGATAAAAATTAGTGTGTGCACTCCTTTTGGTAGAGTCTACATTTTGGTAAAAGAAAAATTGTTTATATATTTTGATATTAACGGTACCTGCCATACAACCATTTTTTTTTTTATTTTCGACTTTCTCATAAACGGCTCAATGGATTTCCTTCAAAACTTGTATGCAGCAGGTTCTCGAATTCAGAATAATACTGAATTTAAAAATTTAAGAAAAATATGCTTTTTGGATTTTTGAAAAAAAAAATATTTTTTTTTTTTGAAAATTCAATATTTTTAAAACAGGTCAACGATTTTTTTTGAAATTTTGTTTTTTAATATAAATTATTAAATAAAATATTAATATATATATTTTTTTTTTTGAAATTTTTTAAATTATTTTGTATATAGAAAATTACGTAAAAATGGCTTTCAAAATATATTTAGCCGTTTCTATTAATAATCTTATGCATACGTTGTGATCGAACGTGCGATCCAGTCGTGCATTTTATTTTTTTATAACACCACATCCGAAATAATAAGTCACTATTGAAATTGTTGAGAGGGAATGCGGTTAGCCTTTTGGTACTCATGTACACAGCTGTAGAAAATAAATATTAGTTTGTATTCCATTGAAAGAAATAAGTTTCTTTTTTAATAATCTTGCACGCGTTCAAGGGATTATGAATACCCTTTATATGTTTTTAACACAGCGCGAGCATCTGGTGAAAGAAGAGAAAGAAGGACAGGAAAGATGTGTGGCGCGATGTTCTGAGACTAGAGCGGGTTGTTGTCTCAGATTTATCTCCAGGGATGGCGGCTGAACTAATGCAGAGAAAATTACCGTGTCTTATTTATTTATGTCTCTTATAATTCATATTATTTTATTTATTTCTTATTCATATTTATGCGTATGCTAGTTTATTCAATCAGCAACTCATTTTATGACAATTTTTAAAATTGCTTTTTAATGGAATATAAGAAGACATAGACAACGGCAGGAATCGAACCTGCGACCACAAGGTAGACAGGCGAGCACACAACTATCTACCCACGACCACCCCCGAGTTTGTTAATATTCCACCACCAATCTAAAATATGGTTTATATACATGGTGTTTCGCATAAAGTGTGACAAAAAGCTATAGAGTGTTGTTTGGGGTGGGACCATATAATCGAAACTGCGTTATGTAGATTAACACAGTGTGTTGTCTATAGATACGTTTGCAGAAGTCCATCAATAATATTAATAAAATTTTCGAAAAGTATATTTAAAATAAAAAAAAAATAAGTTGTTAAATCTAATTTTTTTTTAAATTATATTTTTAAATGAGAATATTGACAAACAAAAATTTTTGTTTAAATCTTTTTTTTAAGCTGTATATCAAAGACACGTTCACATCAGACACGTTTTTGCAGTATACCAGGCGATTTGTTACACCCCCCCCCCCCACCGTTTTTCTCTTTTCAGTACCAATAAAGTCAGATACTTCAAATTCAGAATATTTATTACGCTGGTAAAGCACGCAGGCTTCACTAAGTTTCAATTTTTTAGCATAAGTTGTTCCAGAGATATAAGGCCTCAAAATCACAAAAGCCATAATTGACTGCAGATCATCAAATTTGACTCACTGACTGACTGACTGACTGATCATCAAAATTATGGTTCACTTCGGTGATATAATGCAGGGCGCGTGGTATCCGCTTACTGCCTCAGAATTGGTGTTAGTTGAATGGAACACCGATTTCTGTAGAAACATGAAAAGGAACAAACAGTACATTTGAAGTTTTCCATTCAAGGGGCTTGGTATCCGCCCACTTGATCAGAAATGTTATCAATAATATAGACCACTCCCAATTATAGCACAGTGATAAAGTTTTGAGGAGTGATAGGCCTTAAAGTACGCTAAAAGAGACACATATCATATTTTAGATTTTTCATTCATAAGGCTTGGTATCCACCCACCCTCTGAAAAAGAGTGTAATTTATATGGAGCACTTCCAATTTTCATTGCAAACTATTAAAATCTATGCAAAAAGGAGTGAGATGAGACCAGAAAACATAAATGTTAGAAAAACAGCTAATTTCTTATAAACAAAAACCTTTACGTAACAAGTCAACCGTGAAAGTGAGAAGTGAAGTTGTGATACCAAATATTTATAAAGGAAAATTATATTGAACCAACTACAAATTAAGAAATAAATTTGATTATTTAATGAATTGTTTGTAAATTTTTGGTGGATTTACTTGACAATATTTCTTTTCTTATGTCCAATTCGAAAGGTTTAAAAAACTTGCCAAGTAAACTCAACAAAATTAAGTCCCGAATATCAAAATATAATGTGACAAAATCTCGAATAACCAAATTAACATTATTTAGTTGAATGGCTTAGTTTTTGGTATTAAAAATTGTAACTGGAAGGTGATGACCGCCAGAATAACGATTTCTGCCAAGAAGACGAATGCTAACAATGACGAGAAATGGTCAAGAAGAGGCGCAGTCAGGAACCCAAGTTAATGAAAAATATCAATAATTATCTAAATAAGTAGCTGTCTGAATGGCCAGTTATATATGTAGTTTCAAAGTAGTTTTACTCCATCTTGGATTTTCTATCTAACTCCTGCAAATGACGTTGATTTTCTTGGGAATCCTAATGCCCCTTGACATTAAATTCGGGTCTTGACAGCATTGTCCAATGGGAAATAAAAAAACGCGTGGAATTTAATGCTTCAAAAACTGAATGTTATCTTCTGTCGTTATAGCAGAATCCACATCCAATTGAAGAAACTTATCAGCTTTCAGTCCTTGTGTGTATCATAGACAAACTTTTGTGAAATGATCACATATTCGGCGTTGTGAAAAGAGCTGATAAGTGTTTGGGTTTTCTTCGAAGATACAAAAAATTCGTCTCCCCTTCTGATCTGGCTGTGATCTATAAGGTCACCATTCGTCCAAAGCTTGAGTGCGAGTCTTACATCTTTGCTGGGGTTTCCAAAACACATTTGAATCTTTGTCATAGAATTCAAAATAGAGTAGCTTTAAAAATGGCAGGTGATCTTGCATTCCTCCCTTTAAACTATTCAACCCTTATACTCGCTCGAATAATCTTCAGTTTACCTTGGAACTCAGCTTCAGACATACCCTCAAGCTCAGAGATTCTTTCTTTAGCCGTACGAAACGAATGTGGAATGATTTACATTACTCTATTTTCTACTTCCATTTTAATATTCAGAGCTTCAAAACCTTACATCCTTTCTAATTTCCTTATTATTTTGGCCATTCCCGTTCCCCCAGGGACTTGGAAGGACTTCATTCGGAAGGACATTTTAATCATGAGCAGTTGTTTAAGATAGTTCTCAATCAACAAACAATAGCTCATCTAAGACTTCATTTTTCATTGCAGCCATATTTATTTATAATGCTTTGAATGTATTTTTAAACTTTTCAATCTCAAGAACGTGCGACTATCACGTCCACGTGGGTATATTTATAGATATCGCTACCTATATAAATAGAACTATGGAAAACGTAAGGCATAAAACTCTTAATGTTTCCGCAAGACCGTACAAGTTTTGGTCTAGTTATTAAAGGTATTCCCAAACACCTTTTATTTTATTCACAAAATTAATGAAGACGACACGACACGACGGCGACGTAAACAAAAACCACAAACAGTCGTGAAACTTTTAATAATTGCGGTTAAAATATGGTTTTTCAGTTTTCCAGTATACCTATAGTTTTTTTTTGTCTTTGTATCATCAATTGCATCAATTTTGTTATACCTATAGTCCTTTTATCTTGAAAAAGGATTTGCCTTGCTGTTTTGTGTGTGTGTGTGTTGATATATATATATATATATAAATTAAGCTAGTACACTGTAGGGTTTAAAAGCTTAAAACCAAGTAAAGTATTGAAAAGCTAAAAATAATATTTAAGAGAACAAAAGAAACCAGAATTCGAAATCCTACGGATACTAATCTTTTGTTAAAGCTGGATAAATTGAAAAACTTAAGTTTTGCTTGTCTTTTTTTATCTTAGAAACAAATAAATAACTACAAATTTATTTTCCCATTTCATTTTAAAGAGTAGTACCTATACGAGTAGGCAAAGCACTTTTGTGTATTTCTAAGGATTTTCAGGACTTCACTATGGCTATATTCATTAAATCTTTGTTGCGGACGAAAATAAATTGACAACAAACCCAAACCAGATCCTTTTCATATAACTATAAGTATCTTTCCGGTCCCTGATTTTTTTGTTTACTGTTTTTTTCAAAACACTTTTTTTTCTCTTTTATTTATGATGTTGTTGTTGATATTTTTGTTATTTTTTGCGGTAGGTTGGAATTATATAGATATTTCTTCCAACATAACAATTTCCGGGTGCCAAGATGGCAGAACGTATATTTTTTAGTATTATTTCTTTGGCAGTTCAGTTGTAAGGACAAAGGCTTGATACAAGTCAGGTGTGTGCTTTAAGTGGAAGAAAAAAAAAATAAATAAATTCCATTGTATGAAGGGGGATAAAAAATTGTTTTTTTGTTTTCGTTTGGAAGGTTTATGTCCTTTTTTTTCATTGAATCAAAATAAATTAAGTCCCTTAAGGTTTCTGAACACGAGAATGTTCACTTGTTATACATTATATTTGCAATTTTTGAAGGACTTAGTAAAATCTGAATTTATTTTAAAGTTTAAAAATAAAATTGAATTACAACAAAAAAAAACTGATATTCTTAAAATCCTACGGCTTATCATTTTGTTTGTTTAGTCGAATGCTCGTTTCTACGCACGACACAGAACATATAAAATGTACATTCCTAGTAACAAAATGGAAATGATTCCATACTTGGAATTCTTACACAATAACAGAATTTCCATATCTTACACTCAGATTCTGATTATGTATCAACTTATTTTTTAAGATTTTTTTAGTGACCACCACTCCAAGTTTACGCATAATATACCAATGTCATACAATGTTCGGTCTTTTAAACACGAGATGGCGCAAAATTATCACTCTAACAAGCATCGCTATAATTTTTGCAAATGGCCGGAAATGTCAATTTTACATTTGAGAAGGAAACGAATACCTACATACAAAATAAACACTAGCAAACATGAATCAATACAATCTGAAAGAACGCGAAATAATTAGGTCTGAAACTCTGATCCCGTACTTGGTGCACAGAAACGCACCAAATGTCAAATTTCTAAGAGTGGGTATGATGAAATTCTCTGAAAAAGTGCACTCACAGTGCAAACGTAGATATACGGGAATACTTTTCTACAAAAATTTAATTCACATAGACTGCGTTTACATAATGCAATTTCAGCGTGCAATTTGTAAGTACAAAATTGTAGTAAACAGACTATGGTTGAAAAAATTGCCCTTTCTTATTTGTGATTTTTGTGATGATACGATCGAACTTTCTAAACTAAGTGGAGTAAATAAAGTTAACATCTATTAAATATCACAGTGGTTAAAAGTATATTTGCAACCGAAAGGAGCTCAAAACAGAAACAAGGACTAAAAATCACTCTTGTGTAAAATGACACAAGAATGCATTGACAACTTTTGTCGGATAGAGGAAACTATCCACAGAAATTTCTAAGGAATTCAATGGAATCACAATCATGGTTAGTTTCATTTCATATTGTTTCAGTGTTTTTCTCTTTTATTCTTTAGTCCTTTTTCTTCAATTCTGAGCCGAATCTGAGTTTGGAAAAAATTAGTGTCTGTTGTTTTAGGGCGCTCCAAGAGCTCAGACAAAGTCGACTAAGCATTTTGGGTTAATTGCAGAACAAACCAATTGTCATGTATGACAAGAGCGAAATGTGAAGAAAAAACCACTCCACAAAATTAAAAAGGCGGAAAAGTTGGCAGAATTTATTCTTAATAAGGAATACAACAAGTCGGGAGTAAATGAATAATATGTCAATTGATGACAGCTAAGATCTCAAGAGAGTTAAAAAAAGAGTTTTCTAAGCTTGCTCTGTTGTTCGGAAAAAATTCAGTGTATTCTGTATGAGCTCGAACTAGAAAAATAGAAACACACATTTTTTCTTATTTTTACAAAAATTAGAGGAATTTATGGATTCTAAAACTGAAATAAATGCATATTTTGATTGCGAGAAAATGAACATTTGGTTGAGAAAAAACTGGATCGGATTATGAAAATGAAAGAACGCAATTCGCGCTAAATTCCTATAAAGGAATAACTCATAATAATCAAAATTTTGTTTCTTACTGTGTCTATATAATTTTCTGTCAAAATTTACCCCACCAAATAATTATTCAATATATTATTCTCGAGCTAAAATTTGACAAATTTTGTTTTGTGATTTTGTTCATATTTATCATGATACACCCTATATTTTTCAAATTTACATCAGCAAATCAGTAACTGGAACTACTCGTATTATTGAAAAGTTTCGCAAATTGAAATTGAAATTATTTTCACTTTCGATAGTTTACGAGCGAATCTGCAAACCACTTCATATGCCAAGTAACTTTCTGTTCCCTCATTACAATAGATGATATGTTTTCCGTGATTTTAGCTGCTCATTTCTGGAAATTCAGCGCATTTGAGAAACTTACCAATGCCACAATATCTATAAGAAAGACTTGCCGCATCTTATGTAAAAGGCAACCAATTTTCGAAATAAGTGGTCCTTGAAGACTAACTTGTGAATGTACCTATATATCTTCTGAGGTTCCAGCAACTATGCCATATGTCTTCACATTTGATTCTTGGAACCAAAATTTGCAAAACATACAAGCTTGTATTTTATTCAATCACCAGAGTGAAGTTCGAGCAAAGATTCAATTATGTGATTTTTGAACCATCATATTCCACAACCGCAACTAGAATCGTGTTTACTTAGGCACATGGCAGTAGGAGCTATACCTACGATGGTGCTGGGCAGTTAGTTTTCCAGGTCAGTTGCTTTTGTGCAATCAAGTTCTTCGATGCATGTCCTGCAAAACAAAATTGAAAACCTGCTAAAAAAGACTCAATAGCAAAGGTCTTATAGAATATTTCAACCAACGAACTATATGCATTCGGCAAGATGAAAGAAAAAAACATATTTTTTGTATTCACAGTTACCTCAGAATTTTTCATAAGCGTTCCCTTGTGATAGATACAATTGTTGCAGGACTAAAAAAGAATTTAAAAAGTTTACTTCACCTCACCACCATCACCAGGTATGGAATATGGTACGTAGGTACCTATGGGTAAAGCGAGAAAGGAGCAAAAGGCGATTCCATGTTCTCATGGAATTTCAATGATAAAGTCTTCCGAGTAAACAATGAACAAAACAGTTAAAAGTCAAACTGAACATTTTTCGGTCCCTTCTTTTCACTATAGAGAAGAAAATACCTACAACTGCTTACAGAGCCTGAAAACGCATGCATTTCATATCGAAGCGGTGCAATGCAATGGATGCATGCATGTTTTCCCATCCCTCTTCTTGGAAAAAATATACTAAAGAAAATATTTTGAATGCCAAAAGTCTCATTTTGAAGTTAAGGACCAAACAAGCCCATATACAATACGTATATGGGCAACTCTACTCTGCTTTATTTTATTGCCATGTCAAAGGCAACTTAATCATAAAAGTTTGTTTTCTTTGGCATTAATCCAAGTGCAATAATTAAATGGAGAAGTGAATCATAATTGCATATACAAATGGGAAAGAATGTACTTAAAAAAAACAAATTATGTATGAATATAGTACATATATATGCACATAGTTGCGGATACGGATATAATTAAGGATTTTTTGTTGAGAGGTTGATAACTTTCTGACAATTTATTGCGATTTTATGAAATTCTGAACGGTGGACTTGAAAGCGATAAATTGTTTTGAGCAAATCTGTTGCAAAAGTGTATTTTGTGTTCATCAACATTCAACATCAGGATGAGATTGATATAAAGAACGCAAATTTCCTTGTCGAAACCATGAGCATAGTTGGAATATATCGGATGGGATGTTCCCTATATTATATACACGAACCGTGTATTCTTTAATGTCACACGATACACCTTATCTGGGTTCAATTACTGCATCAGTGAGTGTACACTACGTTATATTGCTACTACGTTTCCACCGACCACTAAACCACTAAATAAGTAGCTGTCTGAATGGCCAGTTATATATGTAGTTTCAAAGTAGTTTTACTCCATCTTGGATTTTCTATCTAACTCCTGCAAATGACGTTGATTTTCTTGGGAATCCTAATGCCCCTTGACATTAAATTCGGGTCTTGACAGCATTGTCCAATGGCAAATAAAAAAACGCGTGGAATTTAATGCTTCAAAAACTGAATGTTATCTTCTGTCGTTATAGCAGAATCCACATCCAATTGAAGAAACTTATCAGCTTTCAGTCCTTGTGTGTATCATAGACAAACTTTTGTGAAATGATCACATATTCGGCGTTGTGAAAAGAGCTGCTAAGTGTTTGGGTTTTCTTCGAAGATACAAAAAATTCGTCTCCCCTTCTGATCTGGCTGTGATCTATAAAGTCACCATTCGTCCAAAGCTTGAGTGCGAGTCTTACATCTTTGCTGGGGTTTCCAAAACACATTTGAATCTTTGTCATAGAATTCAAAATAGAGTAGCTTTAAAAATGGCAGGTGATCTTGCATTCCTCCCTTTAAACTATTCAACCCTTATAGTCGCTCGAATGATCTTCAGTTTACCTTGGAACTCAGCTTCAGACGTACCCTCAAGCTCAGAGATTCTTTCTTTAGCCGTACGAAACGAATGTGGAATGATTTACATTACTCTATTTTCTACTTCCATTTTAATATTCAGAGCTTCAAAACCTTACATCCTTTCTAATTTCCTTATTATTTTGGCCATTCCCGTTCCCCCAGGGACTTGGAAGGACTTCATTCGGAAGGACATTTTAATCATGAGCAGTTGTTTAAGATAGTTCTCAATCAACAAACAATAGCTCATCTAAGACTTCATTTTTCATTGCAGCCATATTTATTTATAATGCTTTGAATGTATTTTTAAACTTTTCAATCTCAAGAACGTGCGACTATCACGTCCACGTGGGTATATTTATAGATATCGCTACCTATATAAATAGAACTATGGAAAACGTAAGGCATAAAACTCTTAATGTTTCCGCAAGACCGTACAAGTTTTGGTCTAGTTATTAAAGGTATTCCCAAACACCTTTTATTTTATTCACAAAATTAATGAAGACGACACGACACGACGGCGACGTAAACAAAAACCACAAACAGTCGTGAAACTTTTAATAATTGCGGTTAAAATATGGTTTTTCAGTTTTCCAGTATACCTATAGTTTTTTTTTGTCTTTGTATCATCAATTGCATCAATTTTGTTATACCTATAGTCCTTTTATCTTGAAAAAGGATTTGCCTTGCTGTTTTGTGTGTGTGTGTGTTGATATATATATATATATATAAATTAAGCTAGTACACTGTAGGGTTTAAAAGCTTAAAACCAAGTAAAGTATTGAAAAGCTAAAAATAATATTTAAGAGAACAAAAGAAACCAGAATTCGAAATCCTACGGATACTAATCTTTTGTTAAAGCTGGATAAATTGAAAAACTTAAGTTTTGCTTGTCTTTTTTTATCTTAGAAACAAATAAATAACTACAAATTTATTTTCCCATTTCATTTTAAAGAGTAGTACCTATACGAGTAGGCAAAGCACTTTTGTGTATTTCTAAGGATTTTCAGGACTTCACTATGGCTATATTCATTAAATCTTTGTTGCGGACGAAAATAAATTGACAACAAACCCAAACCAGATCCTTTTCATATAACTATAAGTATCTTTCCGGTCCCTGATTTTTTTGTTTACTGTTTTTTTCAAAACACTTTTTTTTCTCTTTTATTTATGATGTTGTTGTTGATATTTTTGTTATTTTTTGCGGTAGGTTGGAATTATATAGATATTTCTTCCAACATAACAATTTCCGGGTGCCAAGATGGCAGAACGTATATTTTTTAGTATTATTTCTTTGGCAGTTCAGTTGTAAGGACAAAGGCTTGATACAAGTCAGGTGTGTGCTTTAAGTGGAAGAAAAAAAAAATAAATAAATTCCATTGTATGAAGGGGGATAAAAAATTGTTTTTTTGTTTTCGTTTGGAAGGTTTATGTCCTTTTTTTTCATTGAATCAAAATAAATTAAGTCCCTTAAGGTTTCTGAACACGAGAATGTTCACTTGTTATACATTATATTTGCAATTTTTGAAGGACTTAGTAAAATCTGAATTTATTTTAAAGTTTAAAAATAAAATTGAATTACAACAAAAAAAAACTGATATTCTTAAAATCCTACGGCTTATCATTTTGTTTGTTTAGTCGAATGCTCGTTTCTACGCACGACACAGAACATATAAAATGTACATTCCTAGTAACAAAATGGAAATGATTCCATACTTGGAATTCTTACACAATAACAGAATTTCCATATCTTACACTCAGATTCTGATTATGTATCAACTTATTTTTTAAGATTTTTTTAGTGACCACCACTCCAAGTTTACGCATAATATACCAATGTCATACAATGTTCGGTCTTTTAAACACGAGATGGCGCAAAATTATCACTCTAACAAGCATCGCTATAATTTTTGCAAATGGCCGGAAATGTCAATTTTACATTTGAGAAGGAAACGAATACCTACATACAAAATAAACACTAGCAAACATGAATCAATACAATCTGAAAGAACGCGAAATAATTAGGTCTGAAACTCTGATCCCGTACTTGGTGCACAGAAACGCACCAAATGTCAAATTTCTAAGAGTGGGTATGATGAAATTCTCTGAAAAAGTGCACTCACAGTGCAAACGTAGATATACGGGAATACTTTTCTACAAAAATTTAATTCACATAGACTGCGTTTACATAATGCAATTTCAGCGTGCAATTTGTAAGTACAAAATTGTAGTAAACAGACTATGGTTGAAAAAATTGCCCTTTCTTATTTGTGATTTTTGTGATGATACGATCGAACTTTCTAAACTAAGTGGAGTAAATAAAGTTAACATCTATTAAATATCACAGTGGTTAAAAGTATATTTGCAACCGAAAGGAGCTCAAAACAGAAACAAGGACTAAAAATCACTCTTGTGTAAAATGACACAAGAATGCATTGACAACTTTTGTCGGATAGAGGAAACTATCCACAGAAATTTCTAAGGAATTCAATGGAATCACAATCATGGTTAGTTTCATTTCATATTGTTTCAGTGTTTTTCTCTTTTATTCTTTAGTCCTTTTTCTTCAATTCTGAGCCGAATCTGAGTTTGGAAAAAATTAGTGTCTGTTGTTTTAGGGCGCTCCAAGAGCTCAGACAAAGTCGACTAAGCATTTTGGGTTAATTGCAGAACAAACCAATTGTCATGTATGACAAGAGCGAAATGTGAAGAAAAAACCACTCCACAAAATTAAAAAGGCGGAAAAGTTGGCAGAATTTATTCTTAATAAGGAATACAACAAGTCGGGAGTAAATGAATAATATGTCAATTGATGACAGCTAAGATCTCAAGAGAGTTAAAAAAAGAGTTTTCTAAGCTTGCTCTGTTGTTCGGAAAAAATTCAGTGTATTCTGTATGAGCTCGAACTAGAAAAATAGAAACACACATTTTTTCTTATTTTTACAAAAATTAGAGGAATTTATGGATTCTAAAACTGAAATAAATGCATATTTTGATTGCGAGAAAATGAACATTTGGTTGAGAAAAAACTGGATCGGATTATGAAAATGAAAGAACGCAATTCGCGCTAAATTCCTATAAAGGAATAACTCATAATAATCAAAATTTTGTTTCTTACTGTGTCTATATAATTTTCTGTCAAAATTTACCCCACCAAATAATTATTCAATATATTATTCTCGAGCTAAAATTTGACAAATTTTGTTTTGTGATTTTGTTCATATTTATCATGATACACCCTATATTTTTCAAATTTACATCAGCAAATCAGTAACTGGAACTACTCGTATTATTGAAAAGTTTCGCAAATTGAAATTGAAATTATTTTCACTTTCGATAGTTTACGAGCGAATCTGCAAACCACTTCATATGCCAAGTAACTTTCTGTTCCCTCATTACAATAGATGATATGTTTTCCGTGATTTTAGCTGCTCATTTCTGGAAATTCAGCGCATTTGAGAAACTTACCAATGCCACAATATCTATAAGAAAGACTTGCCGCATCTTATGTAAAAGGCAACCAATTTTCGAAATAAGTGGTCCTTGAAGACTAACTTGTGAATGTACCTATATATCTTCTGAGGTTCCAGCAACTATGCCATATGTCTTCACATTTGATTCTTGGAACCAAAATTTGCAAAACATACAAGCTTGTATTTTATTCAATCACCAGAGTGAAGTTCGAGCAAAGATTCAATTATGTGATTTTTGAACCATCATATTCCACAACCGCAACTAGAATCGTGTTTACTTAGGCACATGGCAGTAGGAGCTATACCTACGATGGTGCTGGGCAGTTAGTTTTCCAGGTCAGTTGCTTTTGTGCAATCAAGTTCTTCGATGCATGTCCTGCAAAACAAAATTGAAAACCTGCTAAAAAAGACTCAATAGCAAAGGTCTTATAGAATATTTCAACCAACGAACTATATGCATTCGGCAAGATGAAAGAAAAAAACATATTTTTTGTATTCACAGTTACCTCAGAATTTTTCATAAGCGTTCCCTTGTGATAGATACAATTGTTGCAGGACTAAAAAAGAATTTAAAAAGTTTACTTCACCTCACCACCATCACCAGGTATGGAATATGGTACGTAGGTACCTATGGGTAAAGCGAGAAAGGAGCAAAAGGCGATTCCATGTTCTCATGGAATTTCAATGATAAAGTCTTCCGAGTAAACAATGAACAAAACAGTTAAAAGTCAAACTGAACATTTTTCGGTCCCTTCTTTTCACTATAGAGAAGAAAATACCTACAACTGCTTACAGAGCCTGAAAACGCATGCATTTCATATCGAAGCGGTGCAATGCAATGGATGCATGCATGTTTTCCCATCCCTCTTCTTGGAAAAAATATACTAAAGAAAATATTTTGAATGCCAAAAGTCTCATTTTGAAGTTAAGGACCAAACAAGCCCATATACAATACGTATATGGGCAACTCTACTCTGCTTTATTTTATTGCCATGTCAAAGGCAACTTAATCATAAAAGTTTGTTTTCTTTGGCATTAATCCAAGTGCAATAATTAAATGGAGAAGTGAATCATAATTGCATATACAAATGGGAAAGAATGTACTTAAAAAAAACAAATTATGTATGAATATAGTACATATATATGCACATAGTTGCGGATACGGATATAATTAAGGATTTTTTGTTGAGAGGTTGATAACTTTCTGACAATTTATTGCGATTTTATGAAATTCTGAACGGTGGACTTGAAAGCGATAAATTGTTTTGAGCAAATCTGTTGCAAAAGTGTATTTTGTGTTCATCAACATTCAACATCAGGATGAGATTGATATAAAGAACGCAAATTTCCTTGTCGAAACCATGAGCATAGTTGGAATATATCGGATGGGATGTTCCCTATATTATATACACGAACCGTGTATTCTTTAATGTCACACGATACACCTTATCTGGGTTCAATTACTGCATCAGTGAGTGTACACTACGTTATATTGCTACTACGTTTCCACCGACCACTAAACCGAGATTTAAGTAGATTTAGCTAAATCTCCTACAAATCTTCAGGATTTACCATACAAATTTTAATATTCTCAGATGAAGATTTAAAATAAATCTCATTTAAATCTTCAATCGAACTACCCTATTTCCATATCGAAATGAACATATTCATCGGGAAAGTGAATTTTTCTCTTCGATTGACACAGATGAAGCTGCCCGTCTCACTTTTACATCATTAGAGAAAATGAAAAGTTATATGCATTTTGAATAGTGCTGTCAAAACTAATCTGCTTTTGGAGCGGTGGAAACACTTTTTGAGATTAGTAAATCTACAAGAGACTAAAGTTCAGTGAAAACGTAGAATTACTGATTTTTTCGAATTTGGCATAACTGCTTACAATATCGAGTATAATATATAGTATCTTATTCAGTATTTGACATTTTATGATCAGTGGATGAAAAAATGCTTACAAAATATTAACAACAAAATATTTCACGATCAACTTTAATAAAATGAATGGAACCCACACAATTAGTTTGGATGCATTTATGGCCCCGCCCGAATGCTATATTAAACATATTAAATAAAATAAATTAATTGCGCGCATTTCCAGAAACTATATTATTTTTAACAACAACATCCTTGCAATTTCACGAAGGAAAGCTAATTTTTCTACATCCCAGCATTGATCAATACTACATCCGAGTAGTCACATTGATGTAGTAAAAACTCGATGAAAATCAATAGAGACTAGAAGTAGTAGAATGTAACTATTACAATTTTAAGTAGCTAAAAGATATGATACATTGTTGTCAAAGTTCAATTTTTTACTACTTATGGGTTAGAGAAGGAAAAAGTTTAAAATGTCAAATAGCAAACATTTGCTTCTATTAATAACATATTGCACTTAATACCCGATTCATAGATAACCCGCAATTAAGTCGTATTTTTTAATAGGGTTAAAAATATCTACTCGTTCATTCCTAATTTTTTGATAATTTATTACTAAAAAGTTTAGCCGACTGGATGATGACAGATTTTAGACCGAATGACAGATAGATATGAAAAGAGCTGCGAGTTTAACGTGCAAATACATAGTTGTTGATGTTTTGAATATTCAATATTTACACAATGGCTTCCATGGTATCTAGGATGATGTGGATCTGTTTGTTTTGGATTTATTTGTGCGCAATAGTGAGTAACATTGGCAGATCTTTAATGTGATTTTTCTCAGAGTAAATATTGAGTTCATGAACTTTGTCCCGAGAACGGAATCCACACTGATACTTGCCGTTTGTAGTGTTACAAAATGGATTAGGATCGGTAGTTCTTGCAACACATTTGATCGAGTTATCGATAAGTTTTACTCTCACAATGAAAAAGAAATTTCCCGAAACCAGAGCGATATTTTTCTTTAAATCTACGAATCTCGAAAAATCTATCACAGAATTCATTCGTAGTGGAGAATTTTACTACTACAATTTCGAAATTCGGAGAATTTGGTATCACTGAATATGAATGAATCGAAAGTAATTAATTTTTCTCTATAAATTTACAACCCATTGAAGAACTGAAGGCATCCAGTTTAGTTAAAGATATAAGTAAATTAATATTTTGGTTAAAAATTTCGAATTAAATAAGTTCTGAAATAATTTTTTTCTGAATGAGAAAAATAACATTGTTTTTAATTGGCGAAGTAGTAAAGGTTGGAAATTATAAAATAAAAAAAAAGTTATTAATAGAACCTTGGTAGGATATATCAATATGGAGCTGATATAGAGTAAACGTACATATTTTCTAAAACACATGCCAAAAGGAAAATGCACCATTTTTTTGCTTTTTGCATATAACTCGAAAACGAATCAAAATTTCCAGATAGTTCTGTTAACCTTTTCTGTATAAATAAAAATTTACCACCGAAATTGTTTATTTAAAAAAATGTAAATAAATTTTAAATGCGTAAAATATTTTTAAAAAAATCTTTTCTCGTACTTGTGCAATATGTAACTCATTTCTATTAGCTGTGAAATTATTCATATGAAATAAATGATAGTTTTTTTTTTCCATAAAATTCAGTTTTGTAGTAAAAAAAATTTTTTCCTTGGATGAATTTTTATAAAGGAGGTAAATATAGTTATCTGTTTTTATAAAATAAACACCAATCTCTGCTGTAAATAAAGTTTCAAAATTTATTCGGAATTTTTAATTGAACCATTTCGATGTCAAATTTTATTCTCTATTAAAAAGTTTTTTTCGCAGCATTATCTGGAAATTTTAATTCGTTTTCCAGTTACATATAAACTAAAAAACCCAAGAAATAAATTTAAATTTTATATCATTGGCACCTAAGAATTTAATAGTAATTCGGTATTTCCTCCACTTCAATTACCTTTTGAATGATTTACGCAATAAGAACCCATGGCCGTGTATAACAGTATGTCGTGTTTTTTTGAGAAAAAAAAAAACTCTTTTGAATGCGTGGATATATCCAATTAACCTTTCAGGATTAATATTAACATATAATCTACTTATGGCTTCTTATACTGCATATACACACCAACACATAGAATATTTTTTTTAAATCCAATTTAATTTCCTTTCTGTACATGTCGATGTAGTCTATGAAAAATTATCCACACAGAATATGTAGTTCATCTCTTTCATATCCTTCCAAACCACTTTGCAACTTCATGCAACAGAAACAGAATTAGCAGAAAGGATTTTTTTTTCTTGTGCGGAAATAGGATTTACTTTTGGAAGCGCTCTTTTTTGTCCTTTCATTTCATCATGGAAACCTTCATCAAGCTTACCACAAAAGAGCTTACCGTGTTAAAGTTAGAACACGTGAGATTTGAAATCCATGATACTGGAGTAAGTAAATCCATACCTTTTTGATAAAGAAATACAAAAAGAAAAGAAATATAAAAATTAATAGCTATGCACAATGTACAATCCTGTAATCTTCACATTTACTTTGAATGGAATAAATTCTTCAGAGATATTTTTGATAAATTGTTTACACATCTCTGGGTATACATTTTGTAAACAAAAAAACTCAAAAAGAATGAAATGATACAAAAGGGAATTTACAATCATGAACAAAGCATTTCCTTCGGAGATTTACCACTCACAAACTACAAGCAATCATTCTTTGGTAATCCTCTAGGCAGTCAAGAATCCAATTTGAAAATCTTAACCCGTATCTCAACTCAACTCGAACTTTAGTTTATAGTGTCTAGTTCGCAACCAACTCAAGTCAGAAGAAGAGTAACTTAAGTGGAAACCATAAGAACCTAAAGAGGGAAAGAATTACAAGAAAAAACAAAAATAGTTTGCCATATTATCTTTTGTAAGACTTTGCACTTTTTCATGTTCTGAACTTATAGCATACCAGAAATAAAATGCACGAATGGATCGTACGAGCTTGCTCTTGTAACTAACAACTTTCATGTAGCTAAACAATTAAGCATTTTTTTATAAATAAAATTTTAAAAAGCATTTTTCGAAAAAAATAGAAACGCCTTTTTAAAGCTTTTATTAATATACATATAAAATTCAAATTAACGAAAAATTCAGTGATTGGTTTTTTAAAAATCAAAATGAATTTATTTTTATAACTCCAAAAACTTTTTTTTTTTAATTTCAGTATGCAGTCTTATTAACAACTCTAGGTAACATTTGCATTAAAAAAATAATTTTAATCGGTTTATCCAATAGTGAGAAAGTCGAAAATATGGAAAGTAACGGGTGATTTTTTTGCTACTTGGTTTTTGACGTTTATATTTTTGACAGATCACACATGACAAATTCCACGAACATTTGACATTTCGATTCAGTATTGTTTGCCATTTCATTATGAATAGACTTACGCCTGAACAACGTTTGCAAATTATTAAAATTTGTTATCAAAATTCGTGCTCTGTGAAAAATGTGTTTCGCAAGCTACGTCCGTTTTATGGTCGTCATAATCGACCCACCGAGCAGGCTATTCAGCTCATTGTGACCAAATTTCGCACCAGTTTCACTTTATTGGACATTAATCCACCAAATCGTATCCGTAGAGTGCGTACTGAAGAGAATATTGCTGCTGCATCCACCAGTGTTGCTGAAGATCGCGATATGTCCATTCGGCGCCGATCGCAGCAATTGGGTTTGTGTTATTCGACCACCTGGAAGATTTTACGCAAAGATCTTGGTTTAAGGCCTTACAAAATACAGCTGGTGCAAGAATTGAAGCCAGGCGACCTACCACAACGTAGAATTTTCGTTGAATGGGCCTTAGAAAAGTTGGATGAGGATCCGTTTTCTTATCGCAAAATTGTCTTCAGCGACGAGGCTCATTTTTGGCTAAATGGATACGTGAATAAGCAGAATTGCCGTATTTGGAGTGAAGAGCAGCCAGAGGCAATTCAGCAGCTACCAATGCATCCCGAAAAATGCATTGTTTGGTGCGGTTTATGGGCAGGCGGCATCATTGGGCCGTACTTCTTCAAGGACGATGAAGGCCGCAGGGTTACGGTCAATGGAGAAAGGTACCGTTCGATGATAACAGATTTTTTTTTGCCGAAAATGCAAGAATTGAACTCGGTCGACATGTGGTTCCAACAGGACGGTGCCACATGCCACACTGCACGCGAAACCATGCATCAATTGAGAGGCGAATTTGGTGAGCAGTTGATCTCACGTTTTGGCGCAGTCAATTGGCCACCAAGATCATGTGATTTGACCCCGTTAGACTATTTTTTGTGGGGCTATGTTAAGTCTATGGGGACAAGCCAAACACGATTGCTACCTTGGAAGCCAACATTGAACGCGTCATTGGTGAGATTCCGGCCGAAATGTGTGAAAAAGTTTGCCAAAATTGGACCTTCAGAATGGACCACCTGAAGCGTAGCCGCGGGCAACATTTAAGTGAAATTATTTTTAAAAAGTAAATGGCAGAAATCGATTTATCGACCCAAATAAAAATTTCATTCACTTTTTACAAATTTCTGTGTTTTTTTGAATTTTCAAAAACCAAGCTCTTAAAAAATCACCGTTTAGTTCTATCGGAAGTATCGTTAATAAGTACATCAAAAAAAGTATTTTTATTCTTAATAGTGAGATGCACACATTTTTACTTGCGATATAGGTATATTAGGGCAAGTTTTGAATTTAAAAAAAAAATCGATCTCTTTTAATCAAAGTTGACATTACGATGATAGAGAACACCAAAAAAGTGGGTCCCGCAACTCCGTCTGTCTGATTGTACAACTATCTACAGCTAAAACGGCTGAAGCGATTTTCTTCAAACTTGGCATTTAAGCGTTTTAGGTAATTGTCCAAAACAGATTTTTGAATCGTTGTTTTAGCCCCAAAAATAACGGTACTTGCCATACAAAATTTTCTACCATCTTAATTATCTCGAAAACGTCTCTAACGATTTTGATAAAAATTGTTGGGTGTACTACTCTCGGTATGGTCTACATTTTAGATAAAAAATTATTTTAAATTTTTTGTTATTAACGGTACCTGCCATACAACCATTTTAATGATTTGCGACTTTCTCATAAACGGCTACACGAATGTCGATCAAAATTTTTATACAGGAGCTCCTTCAAATTATAAATAATACTGCATTTCAAAATTTTCCAAAAATAGTTTTTTTTTGGATTTTTGAAAAAAAATATTTATTTTTTTTTTGTTGAAAATTCAATGTTTCGAAAATGAGTGGACGATTTTCTCTGAAAATTTGTTTTTGCATTTATTTTATTAAATATTTAAAATGCCCATACCAATTTTTTTAGAAGAAATGTAAGAATTTTTATATATAAAAAATTAAGTGAAAAAAGACTTTAAAAATACATTTAGCCGTTTCTGTTAAGAATATTTTGCAATAATGTAATCGAACATAGGAGCAAGTACGTGCGATCCAGTCGTGCATTTTATTTATAAAAATTCTTGAAGCCGTAGAAATTTATTTTTTAATGGATTTTTTCAACATTTGTATAGGAGGTACAGTTTTTTTTATTTAGGTATATATTTTTTTTAACTATTCAAGATAATGCCACAAAACTACCCAATACGAATTTTTCAAAAAAAAACTTTTTTTTTTTAATTTTTCAATTAAATTTTTTTTTTTAAATTGGATTACATTAGTGTTAAAACTTTCTCGGAGCGAAAAAAAATTAGAACCAAAATGTTCCTTCTTCCTTTATTAATGAACTGATTTTTTATAAGAATCGTTGGGCCGTGCTTTGAGAAAAAGAAGATTTAACTTTTTGGCAAAAATAAATGTACGGCAGGTACCGTTATTTTTCGTCTTTAGAAAATGAAAAAAACGTGTGGGCATATTACAGAAAAAAAATATGTAACAAGTTTCAAGCAAATCCATCCAACCGGTTATGCTGTAGACCCGAGGACAGACAGACGGAATTCCGGAACCCTCTCTTTTGGTGTTCTCTACGATCGTAATGCCATGTTTGATTGTTAGTTTTTTTTACGAATCCATAACTTGCCTTATATTTCCTATATATAATCGCAAGTAAAAAGATTAAAGTGGCAAAAAAAGTATACAGAATTGTTTGGAACAAAGGGATATTTTAGAATATAATGCAATTCCGCTGCCAAAGCGAAACTTTGTCATTCAATTTGTTTTCCCTAGTTGAATCATTTAAGAGTATCTATTTCTAATGCAGGGTGTTTTTTTAATGGGAACTATTTTTTTGTTTATTGAGAAAAAATATTTTTTTAATCGGCAATGCTTCATTAATTTTATTTTATTTTTTACATAATTTTGAATACAACACTCAATACTGCACACACAAATTTTGAAAACTACTTTTCTTCATAGAAACATAAAACAAATCAATCAGTTTATTATTTTCTTGCTTTTTCAATAACAACGTGTTTGCATTAATAAGGCTATGCTTTATTTCAATGCTATGCCATTATAACCTTGAACAAGAGTAGATATAAGTTCATGACATCAGCTCTGCATATTAATTTTTGGGTTCAGATCTTATTTAAGAAGTGGAAACTTTTCAGTTTTATTTTAAACTTTATGACAAAAATATTAAATGTTGTTGTAGCAGAGTCGATATTGATTTTATTTCAAACATCATGGTAGGCTCTTATTTTTGAATAAACTTTAAAACAAAGCACAAAATAAAATGCACGACTGGATTGCACGTGCTTGCTCTTATATTCAATCACATTTTATACACAATATTCTAAGTAGAAACGGCTAAATATAGTTATTTTCAAATTCGTTTCTTACTAAATTTATTGTATATGTACAAAATATCTTTAATATTCTTCTAAAAAAAATTGGTATGGCAATTTGATGTATTTTTAATAATAAAAGCTTACAAATATAATTTCGAAAAAATTGTCTTCCGTTTTCGAAATATTGAATTTTCAAAAAAGTTTTTTTTTTTCAAAATCCCAAAAGAATGTATTTTACGAATATTTTCGTATACAGTATTGTTTAGATTTTGAAGGACCTCCTACACAAAAATATTGATCGAGACCCGTCAAGGCGCTTATAAGAAAGTAGATAAATATGGCAGGTACCGTTAATAACAAAATATAAAAAAAATCGAAAAAAATGTAGACTATTCACAAGGTAGTGCAAACACTTTTGTCTATCAAAATCGTTAGAGCAGTTTTCGAGATAATTAAGATGGTAGAAAAATTGTACGGCAGATACCGTTATTTTTGGGGCAAAGAAAACGACCCAAAAATCTAATCGACACAATCACCTAAAACGCTTAATTAAAAAGTTTAAAGAAAATCGCGTCAGCGGTTTAGGTTGTAGGTCGTTCTACAGACAGCAGACAGAATTACGGGAATCACTGCTTCTCGCACTTCTATTTTTAATTTCAATATAATGTCTTGGTAAACCTTGAAAATCAATCGAGTTCAGAAATTCTGCTAGGTAGTTAGTGATTCTTCTTCCTAAATAATTGAATATATTGTTTAGTAGGTCGTTGCATAATCTAGTACAATAACTTGACTGTTCAAATTAATATTCCATCATTATCTAAAATGTGCTACGAATCTCGAAAAATCTATCACAGAATCCAAAATTATAAATAAAATTCTCCACGAATTTTACTACTATAATTTTGAAATTCGGAGAATTTGGTATCACTGAATATGAATGAATCGAAAATAATTCATCTTTTTCTAAGACAAGTTATTCTTTTCTTGAGGCACAATCTAAGAAACCGTCTATCTGTCATATGGCTGAATGTCATATACATACATCCATGTTTTTAGCTGCTATAAATAACTTTATGAAGTAACTTTTGTTTCAAAGTAGTGGTTAAATCAATTGGTAATTTTCATTTTCCAGATCCAATATTTATATAACAGGAATATTTTGAAAAAATAACGAGTACTTTCGCCAAACCAGTGTTTAAATATAAACACACCTCACACGCTGACAGTTCATGCAAACAAATAAGAAAACACACCTATTTGACATTTTTAAGTACCAAAGTGTCATATGGACTTAGTAATATACGAAAAGATTTTAACACACCCATTGGAGTCTCCCAAGAATCTAATTTAATATTTTTACACACAAATCTTGATATTTTAAAAGTATACGGCACACCCTGTTTTATCCAGTGCATTGTTTACATGGACCTTTTTGCGATTCGTACTTTTAAAATTGTGTGCGTGCCTTTTTCATTGTTTCAAAGTTAAAAGATATCTCTTTGAGGTTTTACGAAATAGTTTTGAAAGTTCAAATAAGTAGATAAGGATAAGAAGTAGTTAACTTGATAATGAATTGTTTAACCCAATTGTTTGTAATGTTTTTATCAATTAATAAATTGTAAAACCGCATTCCATTATCGAAAGTACTCAACTTAATTAAAAACAACAAACACGATATCTTTATCATCATAATGCCAACCATTCATTTAAACCTCAAACCATATAATTTATTTTCTTGTGTCGAATATCTGCTCATCTTGAAAACGCACATTGATTGATTTATTAGAATCTATCTTCTCGTCGCGGTATTATGCAAATTGTTTTTCAAATTAATTTTCTGTAGGTACACAGTCAACATTGGCTTTATGTACCTATAAATATTTAGTAACATAAATCACAAAGGAAATCAACGCTTTGTTTACGCACAAGAGCTTCCTGAAGGAACCACGAAGGATTCATGTTTCATGTCATGTCGTCGCTTGTCTATTGCACAACCAAGAAGGAATAGCGAAAAAAAAACAGCATTCAACTATTCGAATGAGTCAAGTATAAGGATATAGATACGACTTTCATTTTCCAATCAATCGAGTTTATTGGATTAAACTTTGACTTTTGTCCGCAAAAGGACACATTTAGTTAAGTTACTTTATTTCTTCAGATTAATGCCAATGTAAAAATAGTGCAGACGAAGAATATTGGAAATCCCTAAACAAAAAAAAAAAAAACTGGATATAAAAATACTGAAGTGTACAACCGTGTTGGACGTACATGATTATTGAATTTATTATACCAGCTACTGAATACAGTTGGGTTAGTTGTTTCGGAACTTTTTTTTTTTTATAAAATAATTTGTTCGAATAAATTTCTGTAAATAATATTTTTTTTTGTTTTTAACATTTTCGAAACAACATAACCTTAAAGCACTTTTTTGAATGCCAATACTAATTGTTATATGTATGTAATTACATATCGATGGTGTTGGCGAACATAGTTGAAAATGTAATTTTTTTTTGCAAGGGGTTAGCTTTGATTTTTTTCTAAAATGTCGAAAAAAGTGAAGTCATGAAATGTTCAACAAAGTATACACCAATGGAAAGGTCTGTCCAATCTCTTTCGAGAACTGGCAGCTGTAGGTTTTTAGGGAGGTTGGTTGCGGAGATATCACCATCCAAAGCAAGTCAAATGCAATTGGGTGGAAAATCATGCGAATAACTTTGGATTGAAATATCTCAACAACCAGATGCCGCAGATGATTTTCGACTTCAGCTGTGGATATGTATAGAACAGAGCTTTCTTTAAATGTATATATCGGTGGGCTTGGCGAACATTGTTGAAAATGTAATTTTTTTCTTGCAAGGGGTTAGCCTTGATTTTTTTCTAAAATGTCGAAAAAAGTGAAGTCAAGATATTTGCAACAAAGTACACACAAATGGAAAGGTCTGTCCAATCCGTTTCGAGCACTATCAGCCGCAGCTTTTTGGGGAGCTTGGGTGTGGAGATATCACCATCCAAAGCAAGTGAAATGCGGTTGGGTGGAAAATCATGCGAATAAATTTGGATTGAAATATCTCAACAACCAGATGTCGCAGATGATTTTCGGCTTTAGCTGTGGATAGGTAATGAACAGACCTTTTTGTGTATGCTGTTGCTTTCGAGAAAATAATAAAAAAAATATTACTACCCTGGGCTCAAGGCTGCGATGTGTAAGCACCGTGTTGTTTAAAGTACAATATATAAAAAAGTATGTATAATATGTACTTTTATATACCATATTTACTAATGTAAACCAATTTTTATAACTCAATAATTTGTATTTACATCCATTTTTCTAAAACGAGCAACTACATGCAGTTAGTAAATCAGAAACCAAGAAAAATCTTGCCATTTGTGTTTTCGTAAATTCCTTCCCTCTACATTTTTCTATACTCCTGACTCAATCTGTGAAAAAGACGAAACAACTAAAATAAAATGCACGACAGGATCGCACGAACTTGCTCTTATGTTCGATCACATCGTATGCAAACGATTTCTATTAAAATCTAAATATATTTTCATAGTCATTTTTTATTTAAATTTGTATATATATAAAATTTCTTTAATTTTGTTCAACAAAAAATTTGTATGGCAATCTTAAGTATTTAATAATATAAACTTAAAATGAAATGAATAAATCGGCTTAATCAAAGAAAAAATAATTCAAAATTCTGAAATAAATACTTTAACTAATTCGAGCTCAAAAAACAGCATGCCATTTTATTTCTTGGATTAATTTGAATTTATAAGAAAAAAATTTAAATAATCTGTGAGGTTTTTGAGATTTTTTTTTAACTTTTTGAAAACATTTAAAAAAAAACAAAAAGCCAGTCATAGGTTTAAACCAGTACATAGAAATATAATTTTTGAAAAAAAATTTATGAGCAGTTTTCAAAATACAAATTTTGTATTTTTTTAAATGGTTTTAAAAATACAAAAAAATATGAACTAAAAATATTGCTATGCAGTATAAATTGGGTTACCTACACCTATATATGTGTGATTTTTCTGAAGAATCTAATCCATTATGAGAAAGTCGAAAGCAAACAAAAACGGTCCTATGGAAAATACCGTTTTTAGACATTTTTTAAAATTTTTTTTCAACCAAAAGATCTGTCGTACCTAAAGAGTTGCACTGATTTTTTTAAATCAAAATCGTTAAAGCCGTTTTCGAGCAAAATAGGCTTTAATGTTTATTATTATTTTTTTGGGATACAAACAAATAAATTTCCCCCCAAAAAAAACTCTAACTTGCCTTATAGTACCTACCTATAATCGCAAGTAAAAAGGAATCGCATAAGTCTGCTTTTACACACCTGCAATTCATATGCAAGCGTTCATTCTGTTTTATTCCCCTCTCTTTTACACGAATGTGATTTTTAACTGCAAAGTTAACTTTATCCAAGTGAGAGGAATAATATATCCGCTTTCTTTACTCCACTTAAACGTATGGGAGTTAGATGAACAATAAGAAAGAGTACAAAGAAGAATAATAACTGCAATTTTTCAATCTAAGGAACGTAACTTAAAAATCACAGGTTCAAATTGTAATGTGTAATCTGTCTAATGTTAATGGTTCGGGCATCCACTTCGTACATTTTTCAAAATGGGTCATTAAATTGGTAAGAGATGTTTAAAAAGGTAAAAAAACTCTCCCAAATTCAATAACATTTTTAAAAGATCGCTTATTAAATTCCCAATCATATTTTAAGGGAAATGGCATTCGTTACTTTCGTAACGTAATTTTTAACTATACCCCTGCCGAGACTTTAAGGGAACTTCTATTGCAAGAACTCTTTCAATTCGAATTGATATTAAGTTTTTTTAGGGAAATCACATACATGCTCTGTTATAAATTAAAAACAAATTAACCAACCCAGTTCATAATGCTGTCTGCTTAACGCGTACCTGTAATTCCATAGGTTTAAGTAAAACACGGCCATTTAGAGTCGGGAAAATGGTTATAAAAAATCCGACTATTAATAATGTTATTGAAAAGAAACTCGAATGCTTATACCGGCATCGATCTATACGTCTGTTTTATTGAGCTACTGGAAGAAGACTGTAAACTGAATCTTACGAGCAATATTAAATTAGCTTACTCATACCTGGGTGGTTAGCTTTTATTACCACATATAAATATAATATATATCTCCATACATTAAGTCATTTGATAAATTGACACCCAGAGAGGTATGACAAACACTACTTTGTTTGAACTATTCTCCATCATCATAGGAATGCTAGTTGTAATATAAGACCTCAACTGGCATTTTTTCACAAAACTCATAACTTCCCTTAAACATAGGTCAATTTAAAACAGAATATCAAGTCAATATTCTTAATGTCGACGACTTAGATTTCGCCAAATTTCACAACTATAGTAAATTTTCTTGTGCATTTTATGAAATTGGACAATAATCCCTTGTGCAATAAATTACAAGTAATTTATCACACGGATTTCTATTTAATCAACAAGATAAGATGAGAAAATCATTCTATCTATACAAACGAGTATCTATAGCTAATTTTATGTAGTGAAGGCGAAGAAAGAAACAAGGACAAAACAAAAGGATGTGACAGTTGAAAAGGAGTAATTCAAACGACCATGCAGTCAAATTGTATTTTCTCGGAGAATAAAGGATTTCGCTTGAAATTTCTAAGGACACCGTGGATAGGAAATGGTTGGTTTTATTTCGAGAAAAAAAAGTGAAGACAATCGGTTAGGATACAAAAATGCAATATAAATTCTTTTAACTTCATACATAGTACATATGTTCATATATTGCTTACACAACAATTCAGTGTATTTTTTTTACAATAAGAAATATTCAGTAACAACTTTCAAGTATTTTTGTTTTATTTCAATTTCAAATGCCTCGTTGTGTATCATAGGAAAGAAGAAAACGTTTATTCCTCAGAAAAAAGCCAAACTAAGAGGGTTATAAGTTAACGTTATTTGTTGGCTTTTTTGAGTTAACCCTAAGTTAAACCAGAGTTAGTCAATCATGCAAATAAAACAACTAGAATTCAGTACACGATTAAATTTAACTTTCCAGTGTCAAAAAACTATCGAAATCGATGTGCGACACTATGGAAATTGCCATTTTTCTCTTAAAATGGATATGGCGACACTATTGAAATACCCCTTTCCATGTGGGCTCGGTGGCGTGGTGCGTAGTGCGTTGGCTTCTAAAGGTAGCTTGCTCAAAGTTCAATACTCGATAGAGGCATAAAAATGTGTTCAATTGAAATGAAAAAGTAGACCAGCACCTCTAGAAAAAGCACACGAATCTGATGATCGACTTTGCCAAGTCGTGAAATAGCTATAATTCCAACCAAAACAATATGAAAAATGGTATGAAAAGTGTTTAAAAAAAGCAAGAATGTATAAATATACAAAAATTGAATATAATACAAATACAAATGACCAGTGTCAAATCTTTCATATAAAAAATTCCCTCCTTATATGAACAACAAATTGTTGGCTTATAAAGAAGTAAGTAGAAAATAAGAAGAAACCCGAATAAACAACAACAAACTTGTGTAGCTAATAAAAGCGCTAGTCGTTTCAATGCAATAATTAAAATACTTTTTTTAATTAATTAATTATTAACTAATTGAGTGTAAACTGAACCACCCTGCTTAATATTCATTTTATGCTAAGTATGTTTACTCAAACTTAAAGTTATAAAATCTACCGAAAATAAATATCATTTAAATAATTATCAAATGGAATCTTCAATGTCTGAAGTCAGGGCTGTCTTCAGAACTTTATGACCGCATTTCCGGATAAAAAGAAATTAATGCATAATTGAAAACTACATAAGCTTTTAAAATTTATCAATATTTTTATTTTCACAAATCATTTATGATTATTTATTACAAAGCAGATAATTTTTTTAACAAAACCATAAAGCTATCTCATTTTACTGGTGTTTTTAATAAAAAATATGTTTATAAATTCCTTAACAAATATTTATTATACTTTTTAGAAACAATATCTACTAGTTTTTTTTTAATTCCACAAATGTTCTTTATAATATGCAGTAGCCACCAGGGCTGCCGTTTAGTAATTCTTTATGGCAATATTTTCTTTTATAAATTGTAGTGGTTTAAAGTTCAACGTTGTTTCGAAAATTTATTTTGTAATACAATTAATATCAGTGCATCGACCTGGAAAGACTTTTAAATTACACCCGAGGGACTGCTTGGCGCAAAGTAGACATGTGAATTGGAAAAGGACATTAACATACTTGACATTTTAAACTACTGGTTACCCTGACTTTCAGGAAACATAAATTACTTAATTTGAGTTGTCCAACCAATTTGTTGTCTATTATTTATTTGAGAATTCAAGAAGTAAACACCATCATACAGAGTGATGCAAAGATTTTTTTAAATTTTCCATTAGTACTGAATTCGACAGCCCAGGTTAAAAGTTTCCTGCTTTCATTTATTTTTTCTTTCATTTACCCATTGCTTTTATTATATTAAAGGGGACATGCTTAAATTATTACTACTCGTATTCTACAGAAATTGAAAAGAATTTCGTTTTTTGTTCACTGTTGAATTAATTCATCTGATTATGCCTCAATAGCAACAGTTAAATGAACATTGGGATTTCTGTTGTTTTTCGTGGTAAGAAAAAAAATAATGCTTGAATTATAATTGTTTAAGTATTTCCTTGTTTACGACTCGCACAAAAGAATGCATATTAAAAAAAAAGGATGTTCGAATGAAAAAGGCTCAACTTAATAATAATGGTGGTCTGGTAAAAGAATTTTTGGAGTCAATAAGTAAATATAATACAATGTGGTACTGCATTGTTCTCAATCCAATTGACGCTATTAAAGCATAACAGTATACCAGTCTTAGCTCCAAATTAATTTAGTTATTTTATTAAAATGGCGTTCCAAACTACTAGAATTATAGAATTTTGAGTTTCTTTTTTAGTAATAAATAAACTAAAAGTTAAATCAATTTTTTAAATAAAACACATGAACCATAAAAGTATAGTTCCACATAAAATTATAAAAATTAATTTAAATAAAATATAATAAAATAAAATAAAATAAAACAAAATAAAATAAAATAATATAAAATAAAAAAATAAAATAAAATAAAATGAAATAAAAGCAAATAAAATAAAATAAAATATAATATAAAATAAAATAATATACTCAGCCTGTTCACTCTTATATTCGATTAACATACCAACCACAAGATTTGTAGTGGATACCTCTAAACATAATTTCGGAAAATTTGCCCAACTTTTTTTGAAATATTCGGTTTTTAAAAAAAAATTAATATTTTCTTTTTGTAAATCCAAAATTTATTTTTTGATAATTTGAATATTCAGTATCATTGAGAAATTCAAGGACCATTACAAATTATGTATCGAAATCGCTACGCCCGTTAATAATAAAGTAAAATTTATTGGTACCAATATGTAAACTTAACCTACAAACTACACATCAAATTGGGATACTCAGCATTAGGATGATAGAAAACGCCACAAAGCATGGGTCCCTCAATTCCATCTATCTGTCTATTGTCTATCTGTATATCAATCTACAGCCTCTACCACTAAATCCTTTATGTTCAAAATTAATAATTAAGTAGGTCATTGCCTAGATTTTTTTCAAAATATTTTTGTAGACAAATATAACTGTACCTGCCATAAAATTTTTGGTAACAAAAATGGTAAATCTTAATTATCTCAGAAGGGAATCAACAGAATTTTATAAAAAAAAATATTTGTACTATTATAGGTAGACATAGTCTACATTTTAGTCCCAAAAAATACATAAAATGTTACTTTATAGTACCTACTCTGTCCTTATAAGGAAAAAGGGAGTAAAAGCTAAAAATATTATCATATTTATAATAATATAATAATACTTAATAATAATAATAAATTTTTTTTCATTAATTTATAGTTTTTTTAAGTTTTGAAAAGCATTAAATTTTAAAGTGCGAAATCCAAAAATAGTAAATCGTATTTATCTGAAAACTCAAAAAGTGAAGATACGCCCTTTTGCTTTAAGACGGCAGTAACTATAGAACCGTTTTGTTCTTATTTCCGATTTTATCATTAACGGCTCAAAATTTGTATACAAAATGTCCTTCGAATTATAAAAAATAAACTGCATACCAAAATTTTGATTTTTGAAAAAAAATATTGAAAATTCAGTATTTTTGAAATTGTGTTATTAAATTACAAGCAAATTATGTCTTATTAAATAAATTAAGTAGGAAACAACTTAAAAAATATATGTATCTAGCTGCTTCTACTAAGAATCTGGCATGATTTCAAAGAACATAAGAGCATGTACGTCTGATTCAGTCTTGCATTATATTTAATATTAAGTTTGTTAAAAATTTGGAGTTCTTTTTTTTAAGTCAAAACATTCCCTGGAGTATCTATATCGCAAGCAAAAAACTTTTGGAAGTACGAAGCTTTAAGAAAATCAGCTCAGTCGTTTGGAATGTAGCCCATTATATATAGATACACATAGAATTGTGTAAAGAGAAATTTGAACAAAATATTTACAAATCCATCAAAATGCGTTTTATATATATACAACTTCTCCAATTTATCCCTTAAATCCCTTACGAAAAACCACCATATTTGATCCCAAGCTTGTAGATAATACTGGCGAAGATTTGGATAAATCACGTTACACATTAAAAACACCTTCTTCATACTTATTAACTGATTATCTACCCAGTAGGTCAGTATACAAGTCTGTAGGTAAGTACATTTAATTAATTATTGTCATGACTGTGACCTTCGTAAATAAAATTAATTTATGAGCTATAAGGATTTGCTTGTTTCAGAGTGATGACACGATTAGAGGGTGTTATTTTACACTCTTCTCAGGTAATTGATTGATGCTAAGAGTAGTTTAATAAATCTTAATACCTTTTTTATAAAACATTCTCAAAAGACGTATTTTTATAGAATCGTGTTTTAAATAGATAACCTTGAATTATTATATTAGACACTCATTTTTTGCTTGCGGACATATCTCAAAAAAGGAAATTCTTCAAAATTTGAAACAAACAATATTTTTCTTTATACGACTTTCTCATCCACTTCTTTATCTATAACTTTAAGCCCGCCTGTCTCTGCTGGATAATTAATAGACGCCATAGAACATATTTTTTCCTTCGATGTTTGTACATAAATATGTATGTAGGTCATCACTTTTAGTAGTTACTTGTTAAACATGCTAAAACCTCTCCATAACAAGACGTAAACAAATATATCTTGAAGCCGAAAATAATATAAAAAAAAATACAATCCATTATAAATCTCTTTCAATCTCTATGTATCTTTCTGTTTGTAGCTTTTTATAGGGCACCAGCATGATAAGAATCCAACAACAAACAAAATAAAAAAAGAAAACAAACAACATGCCGATTGTGAGAAGCCAAAAATAAGGTAGGTACTTAAGAGATAGAAAATTTGAAAACCACAACCAGCTAAAGATGGTAGATACGTAAACAAAAGTAAAGCATGTTTAACAAATTTCAAAAGCCACATTTTTAACCCTCTTTGTGTCTTGTTTCAAGTTTCATATTGATGACCTCGAGACATACAGTATCATCAGTATGAAAAGGTGTTTATATTGAAGCTGATTCAAATTTATTTAAAGAGATCCTTGATTTGTTTTAATGGAAGGATAACCGCAGTTGGACTATCGACTTGGTACCGTGTAGCCTTGTGGGCGTGTGTCTCAAGGGCCGAAAGAAGATATCTTAATTCTTGAAACAAGACAAGTTATTTTGATGTTATGGAACACGATATGTCTGACCAATTGAGTAATTGAATATGGTTGAATGTATGGTCTCCTACAGGTACACCTACCTATTCTAAAAAAAAAAAACAATTTAACAGAAAATATGTTATTCAACTTTAAGTGGAACGATTTAAATTATATTGTTTTTCTATTTTAATGCGGCTTCCTTTATGAAGCTGTTATCGTATGTAAAAGAATTTGTTTTATTTTGTATTGTCTAGACATAACAAAGAGAGTGATTCAAACTTTTATAGCGAGAAGTTTTTATTTTTCAAATTCTACTTTGTCAAGCAAATTTATTCACATAAGTGTAGAGCTAGCATTTTGACTTTGAACAAAGAACATATTCAACTTTCTTAAATTGCAATTTATTTGTATTAATTTAGGATAATTGGTCTGATCCACACCCTGCCAAATGGCACAAATTTCTGCCAATTCATGTTCCATGCTAACAAATTTGGTAGTTTTGAGCAGAAGAAAGCGGTCCTGAGAGAATGAAATATTACCCCTTCCTAACTATTTCTTGCAAATTTCTGAACAATACATTTTTGTAGGCAGCAATTTTTGGGCAGAAAATTTACAATTGTCATGTTGACGTTTGTCATATACGAAAAAAAAACTTTCGTAGTTGTTGTGGGAAAATATTAGGTCTGATCCAGACTTTTTTTTGGCAGAAATTGGCAGATTGTCAAAACTTGAAGAGTGGTGATAAAATTCTCTCATTGAGAAATAAATTCGGAAAAAACCTGGAGCAGCTTGAGGACAATTTTCGGCCAATTTTTAAACGTCAACACATTTGTTTTTTTTTTTTATTTCTTTATTTGCTGTAAATTCACATTTTTTTCTCTTCAAACTAATTATTTTGTATTTAAGTGTTTCTAAATTAATTTATTTGTTCAAAAAATAATTTTCCACAATAACTACGAAACTTTTTTTTCGTTTATGACAAACGTCAGTCTGACAATTGTAAATTTTCTGCCCACAAATTGCTCCCTACAAAAATTTATTGGGCAGGAATTGGCAAGAAATTGTCAGGAAGGGGAAATATTTTACTCTCTCAAGAGCGCTCTCTTCTGCCAAAAACTACCTAATTTGTAAGTCTGAAACAGGTTTTGGCAGAAATTGTTGCCAATTTGTGCCAATTGGCAGAGTGTGGATCAGACCTGTTATTTGTTGAACAATTAAAATAATTAAGAAACGCTAAAATACAAAATAATTAGTTTGAAGAGAACAAAATGTGAATTTTAGGCAAACAAAAAAAACAATTGTTGTGTTGACGTTTAAAAATTGTCAGAATTGTGAAATTGACTATTTCAGACTTTTTCGGTCTTTATTTCTTAATGAAAGAATTTCATCCCCACTTTTCAAAATGCCATTTCTGGCCCAAGAAAATCTGCATTAGACCTAATGACGTACGCATACATAAAATCACAGCCTCTCACGTACACGTTTTCAATAATAAAAATTTCTGAGAGAAAAAGAGAGAGAGAGAGAAAAACTTTAACAAAAGCATTGAACACAAAATATGTTCTTGATCACACTTTAAATTACAAAATTCTACGAATTTGTACGACAAAACTTTCAAATCCTAATCCCGTACACCAAATTTTTAAACTTTTTCAAAGAAGAGAGTACTCACGAGAGAGTACAATACCTATTTCCCCAGGCTGCGAATTCATGAATCAAAGAAAACAAGATTATGACACTTCTTTGTTTTTGTTATTTTATTGACGTCATATGTAAAACAAAATCCATTAATCCACAAACAACAACAATTTGTAGATTTTGTTTCACATATGATGTCAATAAAATAAGAAAAACAAAGAAGTGTCGTAATCTTGTTTTCTTTTATTCATGCTGCGAATTTAAGTTCAAGAAATTTCTTTACACATTAGGTGTGTTTGGTATCTTTTTTGTGGTAAGAAATGCAACAACTATCAAATTTCAAGAATAGGGGATATTGTTTAAATCTTGTAACAAAGTGAACACACACAAATTGGCCACATTTGTTTGTTAAATGCCAGTGGACACAAAGACAGAAAGTAGCGGTTGGCATAATTCAATGAACACTCCAAACTTACACAAATTTAATCAAAGAAAATAAAAATAGAAAAGGAAAACAACACGCAAAATAAGAAAACACTCGAGAATTCCTGTAAACAAATATTAAAATTTTCCACTTCTCGATTATTTGTGCTTTCCTTATTGCGTTTATTTCGTTATTTCTCTTTGTCTTTTGTTTTCACTATATAAACATTTCATTCTAGTTTACATATGATGAACTTTTCGCTCAAGTTCTCTTTTTTTCGCATGTGTCCATAATTAACACAAGGAAATGGCAGAACAATTTTTCCGGCTTGGTGAGTTGGTGCTTTGAAAAATTCTTGTAGTAAAAATTCACAACTTTCTCAACGTAGGGTTAGTTTTTCTCCTCCTCTTTGACAGTCTTTGTAGTAATATTTAAGACTTATCACATCTTTATACGAATTCGTACAAATTCACAAGATAATGAACAGACCTATTATAAAGACTGTCAAATTAAGGAACAAAATGCTTAAGCTGTCAGTTGCCAGGTGTGTCATTAAAAAAGTTGAAGATAATCAAACGTATCATTATGTTCGGGCGCTTATTTGTGCAATAAATTACAATTTATGGTAGCAAATTGGTTAGCTTAAAAAAAAACTTCTATAATACATATTCAAAAATATGCTTTTGTGTTGAGGCTTATAAATGTTTCGCTAAAATTTTTATTCAAATAGTTCCCGTAATTTTGTGAAGCTTTGTCACTCTCTGAGAAAGTTTTACCCCCGCTCATGGAGAAATCAGGGTCTGTGAATTTTGTTGCACGAAGTACGGGATGTCCAGATGTTTCTGTAAATGTTTAAAAAATATATTTATGAAAAGTTTCGTAAGATAAACAAATATCACAAATATTAATTAATTGCACGTAAAATCCTGACAACAATATTCAACTTATGGAATGACACATCCAAAAACTGACAGTTCTAGTTTTGTTTTTGTTTCGCTTTTCATTACTTTAAAATTATGTGCCAAATGCATTTCTTCGGCTGAAATTCGCAACCTCAGGGAAATATAATACTCTCCTGTGGGAGCTTTATTCTGTGAATAAATGCGAGCATTTGGTGTACGGGATCATGATTTTAACAGTTTTTCTTAGATATTCAGTATTTGAAGAAAGTAGAGGAACGCACCTAACGTATTTTGTTACATGCAATTAATTTTTTACTACCTACTTCTTTGGCAAATGCCCACCACAGCTTGATTTGATAAAAATGTCATCTGAGGGACAAAGTTTTCGATCACACGAATATTGTTTTCTTCCTATGTGTCGAGTTCTGTTAGTTTATCAGCGTAAACTAGCTAATATTTTGAAGATCTCTCAAAACTTTCCCCCAAACAGCCCAATCAATTGGGAAATGAAATTCTTTTTAATATTGGAGTGAAATCGACATTCTGTATGCGTCTTGGTTCTGTTTTCAAAATTCAGAGTTTCGGAATTGTTTTTATTTAAGCGCCAAGTTTCTGTTTCCGAAATTCTATAAGTCCAAAATTGTGTAAAACATAAAAGTATTGATACTTACCCAAAACACGATGATTGAGAGCTAAAATTTACATCATTCTGGCATACCGAATTATGGATCCTTACATTTTTTAAATACCGATTTCTTATAAAAAGCAAAACGTCTAAGGTTATTGAATTTATAATTTAATAAAGCTAATACTACAAATTAAAATAAATTTAGAAAAATTATAAATTCATCTCTTTCTCGCTACAAATTAATTTTATGCAATATTTATTCTTAGTAAACTCTATAGCTATCAAACTTTTCATGACCACCACTTCTCAATTGGAATAAAATTTATCTAAAAAAAAAAAAGAGTTATCCTCCCTGAGGCATTCAATTATTTTAAAATTATATTCTTTTTTATGCTCTTCACTACCATTCAAACTTTTCGAACCACTTTTATTATATTTTATGAAAGTTTTTAACTTCAATTAGAAAACGTAATTAATTTCAAAATATGAATGTCGAACTATTAATTTTCTGTAGGACAAAAAAAATGTACGAGTGGGTATATCTTAAAATTGATTCAATTGGATCGATTTTTCATGGTTTAATACATTTTGACTTTGTGTATTTTTTTTTTTGTTTAAGTTTAATTTGTTTTCTCTGTTATTCTTTTTTTTTCAGAATGATTGTTTGAGGAGACTACTTCCGTTCATAAGGGAAAAGATCAAAAATACAACGATGAATTTGACAGTGCTAAATGATAATCTTCATTATTCAATTTAATATCTTCGAAACAATCTTTAAGCTTAGGCCGGAGAGAAGGATTCGTTAAGACAAAAGGAGTTATTGTACTGGAGCCCTGGAAGAACAAACATAAGTAATTACGATAATATTTAGAATGCTCCTGATAAAAGGATACTTAAGAGATTTTTTCTGACATAATTGGTTTGATGCAATTAGAAAGGGTTATTAAAAGTTATTAAAAGTAAAGTAGGATTAATACGAAATCATTAAAAAAATGGACACATAAGACTAAATCTCTAGAAACTATATCACTAGAAAAATTACAATCAATATATGCACTGCACATGAGATGAATGTCAAATTAATAATAATTTTGTGGATATGTTGCGATTAATAAAAGTATAATGGCAATATTATTATTAAATATTCTTAAAGCGTTATAAATGGCAGTTATATCGATAACGGCTTTATGGACTTATGTATACCAACGTGCCAGAAGTAAAACGTCTTTTCCGAGTCTTACCATTTCTAGCAATTAATTTGAAACTCAGAGCCGTTTTAATAATCCAAATCAAATAATTAGTTTTGAAATGATAGCGTTTTGTACATGCCACTTACGAAAATTCGTATGTTTTTTTCCGAAATTTTTTTAACTGTTATATACAAAACTATGACATTTTACAACTTTTCAATTTATTCTGTGGATTGAAGCTTTTATGAGTTTTAAATTAATTATTTATGTACTTTTAAAAACAATTTCTAAAAAAAAATCTAAAAACCTGCAAATGTGTGCAGAACGCGTGCTTAATTATTTTCTTGAAAAATTACATTTTTTGACTCACCCTATTTTGAAACAATTCTTTTGTTCATAATTCTAACTCACCATATTTCAATTTTATGGAAATCGGTCAATAAACAGCGAAGTTGAGATTTTTTGAATCCGGTCCCGTAATTGCATTAATACATGTCGTTCAAATGTTGATCCGAGGCAATAATGCCTCACAATGCCCAAGAAAATGAGACGAGAGCGTGACATGATTTACTAAAAGCATTTTATAATTATAAGGCCCCAATTGCCGAATTTAATATGGAACGAAGCTATTCACAACTATCTTTAAGAAAATAATATTGAAGCTAACTGTTTTTCAATTACTTTATCTATATATTTAACGTAACTTGACTAAGTGAAATGACTTATTATGTGCCGCATCGCACATAGTTTAACACTTATTTAACTAGAACAGTGAGATCTCGCGACACTCACCTATTGTTTTTTTATGGCATTCCATTTTTTTTTCAATCTTCCAAATGCATGTCAATACTATTTTAGATTTGTCAGCGGGGGAGAGTACGATAACTTTGGCGCCAAGATATAATAACGGTTTTTGGTAGAGGGGCTTAATACAAGCAATTTTTACTATGGTAGGGGGGGGGGGTCTATCTCTCCTCGTTTAGGCGGGAGGGGCAATTTTATAAAAATTTACTTAAAATTTTTAAAAAAATATTAAAAAAGAACGGCAACACTTACAGTTTTAAATTATACCTTTTTCAAAAGCCAGAACCCTACGATTTATAATTAATTTTAAATAAAGTTGTTTTAGTCAATAGTTTTTTAAATAATTGACTTCAAAGTCAAAATTTATGAAAAAAAAGTTACAAAAATCACTTTGAATATTATTTTTCTCATGATTATGGATATCGATAAAAAAATAATTGATGTAGTTAACTGCTCCAATTATTTTTTTATTAAACACAGAAAACTACTTCTTTTTATGTTTTCTAGTTTTTAATATATGTAATTGAAAATTAGTAAAACTATACTTGTTCTTTAAACCCAAAAGATTCTTTAATTTTAAAGAAACTTTGCATATAATAAAATTTTCACCCTCCCCAAAGCCTATAGTGAGCCCAAGCAGGGGGGTTGCAGGGGGGCAGCATGCCCACCCTTAGGCATCTCACTGTTTCCATCGTAAATTTCATATATACCTTTGTGATTTTATTACAGTTAATGCGGTTATTAAGTGTTTCTTTTTTCTATGTACATACGTTTATGTATATAATATCAATTATTTTTTTTAATCAAGATTCTTTAAATGCAAAAGAAACTTTACATGCACCCTTCTGATACAAAATTATTTTTTTTTTGTTTTTCAATTTTCTCAAAAACTGGAAAACATAGAAACGAATAGTTTTCAGTGTTTGATTAAAAAATAATTGGAACAGTTAACTGCATCAATTACTTCTTTATTGGTGTTTATAATCATGAGAAAAATAATACTCAAAGTGATTTTTTTAACTTTTTTTTCATAAATTTTGAGTTTGAAGTCAATTATTTCAAAAACTATTGACTGAAATAACTTTACTTAAATTTTTTATTTTTTGTAGAGTTCTGACTTTTTAAAAAAGTATAATTTATAACTGTAAGTGTTGCCGTTGTTTTTAAATATTTTTTTTTCTAGATTTTAAGTAAATTTTATAAAACTACCCCTCTCGCCTAAACGAGGTGAGATAGACCCCCCCCTCCCATAGTAAAAAATGCTTGTATTAAGCCCCTCTACCAAAAACCATTATTATATCTTGGCGCCAAAGTTATCGTACTCGTGCCTGTCAGCGGACTAAGGATTCCTCTTATATGGCAATGCTGGCCAACGTTTGTCAATTAGAAAATTTTGTTTATTTGTTTTGCGTTTGTCGCTTTTTTTTTATTTAAATAAAAAAAAATTGTAAAACAAATGTGTGTCGGTATTTTTGAAGTGTGAACATCTAATCTCTCGGCACCGGTAAAATTGGGAGTTACGAGTTACGAAAGAAAAATCACCTTTGGTTAAACTCATCGAGGCATTCACTTGCTTCTTTTTTTTTAAATGGTTCGGGAATTTGATAAAGAATTTTTTAAAAGTATTCTTGAATTTGGGAGAAACTCTTTTGGGTAAAAAAAAAAAGAATGAATATATTAAGGTAAGACCGAACTCTCAGGAACCACACATCAGCGGAAATATATTTTGTATAAAATAGTATTTAGTTCAGTTGGACTAAAAATGTCTCGGCGCAAAAAAAATATATTTGAAAAATTCTCGCGCCAAATATGACTTTCATTGAAACTCATCATTAAAAACAACCCGGTGGTTTTTAGACGTTTCTTGTGTACTTTTTTCGGAGTTTAACTTTTTTACAGCTTGACTTATGCCATTTCATAATGTATAGACTTACTCCTGAACAACATTTGTAAATCGTGCAAATTTATTACCAAAATAATCCATTGGTTCGCGCGACGTACCACGATTTTCATAAGAAAATTTTGGTCAGCGATTAAGCTCTTAATTAATTGGGTACATTAATGAGCCAAATTGTTGTATTTGGATTAGTCATTAACCAAATGTTTTGGTTTTGGTACTGAGATGAAGGTGCTAGGATATATAATTATTTTTTTATCAACAAAACATTTTATTTGCTCTACCACTTTCCTGTACTGCCCTTAATACTATGTGTTATATTAAATTATCCTTAAATTTTGTTATGTAAACATAACTTCTGTAATATGTACATACTTCTCTCTATAATATGCAAAAAGGTGTTTACACAATGACAGCATGTGCTTAAAAATCACAGACTAGAATTTATTGTAAGGTGTAATAAAAGTCTTATCGGTTACAGTCTTACGTTAATGGTTCGTGCTATTACTTCGTAAATTTTTTTATTAAATGGTTGATGAATTTGGTAAGAAATGTTTTATGTAGTAAAAATGTCCCTTCCGAATTTACGAATCTTTTTACAAAAAAAAACTTATCAAGTTCCCCAACCATTTTAAATAAAATGGTGTTCGATACTTCCGTAACGTAATTTTCAACTTTACCCCTACCGATACCCTAAATGTCTATTCCCCTCCGTTAAGCAGGGTGGGGTAATTTAAAAACAAAAAATGACTTAAGCCAGAAAAACGCCAAGACCTTTTTGTTAAGTCAGAAATCAGCTATTGCTAAGTGTCCTAAATTGTTGCTTTTTTTTTGTTCTCTTACTTCGATTCTTCAAACAAAAGAAAAAGAATTTCTTAGACAATTCTAAAAGGTTTAACTCCACTGGTTAGGTATTGTAAAGACTTAATTAACGGATAAAACTTAACTGGGAATGTGAGAAAAGGAAGAACTGTGAGCAAGTAAATCGCCTTCGTCTAGCGCTGCTTCAGTTTGCGTTAACAAGTTGTCAGAAATCATTAGGCATTCTAATCAAGTCAATTGATACCCAAGTCTTGAAGTTTTTTTGTAATTAAATAATGTCATCAATAAAAATCAACAGACCTATCATCAATTACAAGGAAAAGGTATTCCTTTGCGTTTTATTTGATTCGTATTTACGGATTTTCAAGGATTAATTTAAAATACGTACTCCGGTTTTCGTTGTACAATTTAAAATGAGTTTTTTTTTTTTGTTCGTTAGATTGATATATTTTTTTTTTCATATGAGATGTGTACTGCTATTAGCAGTGACTTGCGACAATTTTTTTCTCGCCTCACACCATGACATGGGTTAGATTGATGGTGTTATTGTTTTTTTTGTTCACTTTATTAAATTTCCACTCACGTCCATCCAAAAGCCAATCCTTGCTCTTATTGGTTCATTGGATTCGAATACGTGATGCACTCAATATGGATTTCAATATTTTCCCTTGTTTATGTTCGGATTCGGATTGAGAGAAACTATCAAATAGAAATATTTATAACATATACTATGCATGTATATACAGGAAGTCATGGTTTTTGTCGAAGCAATTGCATATTTCCGGGGTTACACGTGACAAGTTTTTTTCGTTTATATTGTTGGGGACCAGCCACCATCGCCAGGAGTGTCCGATCGGAAAGGGTTAGATATACAAATTGGATTTCTTTTTACTACTTTTTGCGATTCTAATTGAAGGAATTGAGTTGTAAAGTTTCAAATTATGTATGTGGAGGTACAGATGATAGGATTATGTTGCAAGTATTGGAGAGACGAAAAAGCAATACAAAAGTGCTCTTTTGGGAATTACTGGCTAAATGAGCCCTGAAAGTTTTAGACGAATAATCCTGATGGATGATGATGTACACGGTAAATTCAATAGAGCTAATCAACGGTGCCTTCAATAATATGGATGATATAAGTCTAACGTGAGCTACTCCAAGATTCTTAAATCTGAGTCAGTTCGTCGATTTTTAGGACTATACAAAGTGTTGGATTGGAAAACTGTGCTATGCAGCTCTCATATCATCTTAGTGATGAAAGAAAGAAAGAAGAAAAGCTGTAAATAATCTCTACGAAATATTAAATGGTTCTCGGGGCTGGCTCGCTCTATATAAATATTGCAGCCATGCTATGACTTATCGTAATAGTTTTTGAAAAGTCAAGAGATACAGCAAGTCTATATTCATTGTGAATTCGAATGTTTATAACCATTTAATTTTGTTATTATGTTTATGTTTTAAATCATCAAAATTAGAAGTTTTCTTTTTTTTATGTTGCAAATCATCAAAATTGTCGACGGCCTCCAGGTTTCTCACTTTCCTATCAACTAAGTTTGAATATTCATGTAAATGTATTTAAGTTCTCATTGAGTATTCCATTATGTTAATTTTTCATAAAAATTATGTTAACAAGAATTTAAATCCGTTAATCTTTTTATGTTTTAAATCATTAAAATTAGCAGTTTTTTATGTTGTAAATCATCAAAATTGTTCAAATACCAAAATTTCTCTCTTTTTTTCAACTTTTTTTGTATATTCATTTAAACGATCGTATGTACATTATGTAAATAACTATTAATTGTTTATTAATTTAAATTTACCGAAACATTATCGTAAACAAGATTTATAGTTACATTTTCTCTTTATATAATATTATTTGCTTTTCATCTTACTGAAATGTCATTTCCGGCAGACGGCAAAATTGTCAGGTCCGTATTCTTACTCTAAAAAAAAATTTTAATTTTATCTGAGGAAATAAAGAAAAAATCTATCTATCTATCTATCTAGAAGAAAAGCGTTTAATGACATATTCATGATCGAGAGTTCGAGTGGGACTAGGGTTGGGTTTTCAACTCTTGAGTTGAGTAATCCATTTGAAATTGAGTTGAAAAGGTGACAGATGGCGTCTATCTGGTTATCAGACTCCACAGTACACATATTACAAGGTAAGCTATTGCGAGTGTTGCCATGATTCGGATGTCATGTTTATTGTTTTTCTTTATTCATTCTGCAATGTCAGGAATATTCGGAATACCAGATTTACGTTTCTATAAATATTTATTTTATATATATATAATTTATAGTTAAGCGATCCATTTTCGTAAATGTCAGACTTTCAACTGTAAAAAAATGGCTTAACAACTTAGTTTGACAGATGTCGAATTCCAGCCCTATACTTCTGAAACCGCAAAATGGATAACCCTTTATTACACGAAATATTCGGATAAATAATTTGGTTGTTTCTTTATTCATTCCGAAACGGAATACACTCTTTTAATACCATGTTAAACACGGATTGAAAAGAATATTTTCGGAAAATCACACTCATGTCAATGTCAAGCAAGAAAAAAAAATTAAAGCCGCTGATGTCATCCTTTCCTTTTCTATTCCGGATATTATTTTTGTTTCTTTTTTCATTTCGGATATTCTGGATAAACATTTCGTCGTTTCCATGCATTCGATTCCTTATCCATTATAAATAAAGAAACAAAATAATTATGGTACAAAAATCTCTGATTTTACATATAAATATGGATACGTCAATAATTCAGTAAGAGATATTTAGTAACAGGTAAAAGCAGGTCGAAAATAACTGTTATTTAAATAACATTTAAAATTTCTAAATTCTTATTTTGATTGATAATAATATGATAAAGTGTTGAATAATTAATTATAATATTCTGGTAGAAAGTAGCTTATTAAAGTTGCTAGCTTACTGATAATATTATTTGTTATTTCAGTAACAGGTATTTATAACTGTTATTTAAAAATAGCCCATGTCTTTGCCTATGCCCATTCTATGTGTAACACAATGGTCTCTGAGTTTTGAGACATGCACGAAATTGAACGAAAATTGATACTCTTAAGAGGATAACATGTAATATTTGTATATTGTGATCCGATGCTTTGTGCCAAGCCAACTCCTCAACTCAGGTTGTTCACAGCACAAACTTCGACTTAATTCGGCTCCTGATTTGGAATCGAGATGTTTTAGACTTATTTCAACTCAATGATGGCTTACAATACAATGGGTCGAAGCGAGCTTGGTTCGCATTTAATGGTGCATCGTTAAGTGTCTGATGACGGGAAGCGTTTGACGCGAAAATCTCGGCTGAGCAATTTTTATATCCACATCAAATCAGCTCGAATCGCCTTGTAAATCATTCATTGTTAGGTCAACTGCCTCCAAAGCTCGTTTCTGCAAAGTAGTTTATGTCAAAGAAATACACCGGTTGAATTAACAGAAGCGAAATCAGGAATTATACGTTTTTGACAACATTTTTTATATATAAAGATATTCCACAGAAAAAGCGCGGGCAGCTACAATATGAGTAATTGAACAGAGTTTGAACTACACTTCAACCTAATGCAAACTCTCATCAACATGGCTTGACTCGTTCGTTTGTGAAACGTCAAAAAAGCTGCATGTATGGTGGCCACCTTTCGCAGTGCCATTAGCAATTGTCTTGTTCTTTTTGTGTGTTCAAAGTGTTGACAGTTCGTCCAGCTACAGCTCCTGCTCCATAGTGATCCAGTCTGTCAATTTTAATGTAGTAATGCGCTAGATTACACATTAAATTTTTGAAACAGACGACAGTACTGAATGTCAATGAACACTGCTGTAGAAAAAAAATTGGTATTAAAATTATTATTTTACCTGTTTTAGACTTTTGAATAATTTTTTTTCGTCGTTCTCCATTTTTTTATGTCATTATTTCACAATACGAGTATTATAGTTTAGATATAAACTCCGGGTATTGACCTTGGCAGTAACAACATGCAGAAATATTCTAAGTTTGCAAGCTAGTAGTTTTTTCTGAAGAATTTTTTAATTGAACAAAAAAAATTCAACAATATTCTGTTCATCAAACATTTGGACTGATAAATAGTTGCTCATTACTCACGCCCGATTTCGATTAAAATTCCCCATGGCGTGTATTTATAAATATGGTCATAAATCAATTTACAATTTGTGCATTAAAAAACACCATTATTAATTGAAACGTAGGGATGTACAAAATATGGAGGTATTATAATTACTTTGCATGATTTACTTATTGATTTAAAAATCTACATATATGTATCTATGTAGGTATGTGTATAAACCCTTTAATAAGTGTTTAATTTAATATTTCCTTATACAAACAATTACAACTGTGCCAAACGAACATACTTTTAACACTTTCAATTTGAACAAATTACATGGAGGGCATAGGGTGTCAGTGTGGTGTCTGCTGTCCCTGATGCCATCTCTGATTTATTTCCGAGATAAATAATTCAATAATACCGATATGGTATTGGTCTGGTGGTACTTTTATTGAAAATAACACTGAAAATTATACACCCATTTTTGCCTGATCGAAATAATTCCCAATGAGAATTAAAGTAAAAAAACGACAAAAAAAATATAAAAATACATTTCATCGTTGTCGCAGATGAAGAAATTAAGCTTATTGTCCATTCGGACATCGAATATCATAAATGCCACGTTAAGTATATAAGCTCTCCGGAGTTAACACTCGTTGCTCTTAATTAAATATTTATTCAAGGGATCAATTACTGATGCGCCAAACTGGATAACATCCTTAATTGAAAATACTTTATTTGGGTGCAGCTGATGTTCCACAAGGTTGCATTTTTGTATCGCTACTAGTTTTTCCTTCATATGTATTCTGTTGTAGAATAGCAATTAAGAAAAAAATATTTCTTTTGAACAATGAGTTCATTTAACTTTAAAAAAAATTAGGATCTTACATTACTACCATCGTCATGCACTTCCTTAATGACATCACACTAAAGTTTGAATTTTAGTATAGTTTTTGTTGATTTCTCTTTGAATGTGCATGTGCATGCACATCCTATAGGTATATATAGTTGATGGAAGCGCTACCAAGCCATTAGTGCCTAACTGTTAATGAAGGAAGCAAAAAAAAAATTCCAGGATAAATGAAATAAATTAAATGAAACACAAAAAAGGGAAATTGCTTTATTCGCCTCTGGTTACACATTCTCATCTCATTATACATGTATTTAGGTTGCACTTTTTAGAGGGAGTTTGAAAATCGTGATTTTTATTTTAACATGTTCTGATCTGACTCAGGGGCATACATTATATTGTGTTACACTTTTCAATGCAGACATTTTAATGAATTTAAAATATTAAAAGGAAGAGAAAAGTTGCTTCCTTTATTTTTACAAATGAGTAACGTACGAATACATGTCTTTATAATCCAAAGACTTAGCGTTGTGGCTTCGGGGTAGGCATTCTTGTGAATTCCATAGTGATGTAGGTACCTACCTATATGAAGGAAGTTAAGTGTATTAGTATTGTCAACACCGAAACGTGTTTAAATTACATTCCTTATAGCAGCCTTTTATGTCATGTGTGTTAACGGCTTAGTTACCTTTATTATGTTAATTGTGAAAGTATGGGTTTTAAGAGCTCTTGAAATAATTCTTAAATTAGGACGCTGCTAACTTGAAATTAAGGAACTATGTGTTCAAATGCTAAGGATGTATTTTAATTATATTGGGGGTGTTTTGAATTATTTTATTTAAATCCTTCTTCCTTTTAAACTTTAAGTGCTTAAAGCATATTTAAATTTCTCACAATTGATATCTAAAATTATGAAAAATATTTTGTATGTGGATTAAAAAACAATATTCTTTTACAACTTATAAAACTAGAGGCCGTAAAACTTAGTACTAATTTGAAGTCCAAGGTGGAGTCAGTTGGTGGAGTTGCATATTATTGTCAATACTGTTTTTGTTGCGTTGTTCTGAGTGGAGCCTTGAGGCATTCAGTTGACTCTGATATCCTGGAGAAACATCTTGATTATGCGGACATCTTCCCCTCTCATTGGATGGATCTTCACCAAATGAAAACAAGGGTGTAGAGAGATGCTCAAATCGTGCGACTAAAAATCAATAACGGCGAAATAAAAAATAATCAGCATAGGGAGCCAGTTATCCTCTCTGATAAATATGTATCAACAGCCAATGGAGAAAGTACAGAGCTTTCAATATCTTGGGAGTATCATTTTTAATGAGAGCAGAACCAAACATGACATCAGTTGCCGTATCGGGAAAGCAAAGGCCTCTTTCACACGTGACGATTTTCTCCATATCATTTTTATGTGTGAGCCGTTGATAGTAAACTAATAAATGAATCTCTTACACTGGACGGAAACTGATTTTTTCCGTACGAAAGATTTTAAACATCCGTCTCAACGACTGCAACCGTATGGCTATTTTTCGTACGGAGAAAATATTCATATGTGAAAAAGACAAAAGGTATGTTTGAAAAATGTACATAGAATCCGTGCTGCTATAAGGCTTCAGCACCTGGAAAATTACAGCAGTTTTCTGGATGAAGCTTTAAACGTTCGTTTATAGATGGCTACAAAATATTCTTAGGATTGTCTGATCCAATCGAATATCCAAAAAAGATTTCCTCAAGAGAATGGGTCAGGAACCCATTGACTCTGTTATACAATGACCAAAATGACAGTGGATTGGATATGCGCTTCGAAGGACAACGACTGTATTTTAACTCAAGCAATGCAGTGGAATCCGATCAAACAAGAGGGAAGAAGTGTTGGGCGGTCAACAAGCACAAGGCGTAGAAGAGTCGTGGAGAAATAGGTACACATGGGGAAGAGCTGGAGGGAACTGAAACACATTTCCGGAAATCTCACACAATGATTTGTAGATGTGGTTGAAGCCGTGTGCCCCGCTAGCTCTAGAAACTGAAGTACATTAGTAAGTAATTAATGTTGTGTCTGTGGCGGCATCCTTTTGTTATTTACCAAGACTGCTTTCACAAGAAACAAACAAATTTCCAATAGCTCTCAACTGGTAAATTTTTAATGAAAGCCTTATTCATTCAAAATATAAGTAGCCTTTTCCTCAACTTTTTACGAAGAACAAAGGTTTATTCATCATAAAATTTACTACACAACTGTTAAATAGGCGTTGTATGATTTTGGTCCAAATCCCAATTGAAAAACAACTCATATGCATCTATTTTGTTATGTGTGGCTTTTTGACTTTTGATGGACAACTAGTTCTGATATTAAAGGCATTTAATTTGATGCGGTGACAGTTTGTGGAGAACTAAAGCCAAAGTGACGTACCATACTTACCATCCCAACCATACTTTCTGTACGTTTTATGTCGCTTAAGTGAAAGTCACTCACAGCATTCACTGCCTAAATTAAAGTAGGCGTTTTGCTTTGTTCGTTCAGAGCAGAACACATAGATTATGCACTGAACTTGTTCCAAACAGAGCGAGCTCTGAACACTGATCCACACAAATCAGAATACATTTCCATTTTTAACCATAAAAAGCAATGCCTACCATTTTTGTACACTGATACACACCAAATACAGAAAATCAGCAAGCGATCAACTTCTTTCGCTAACTTAGTTATTCAATTATTTTTTTCTTGACATTTTCCATCTTGGCACACATGACATTTGGTGCGTTCAGCAATTTACTCACATGCTCAGTCAATTATGTTCGAGCACGTCGACTGCGATCTACACATCTTCAGAACGAAAGAAGAAACACACATTTGGAGCTCTGCATGCTCTGAGTTAAAAAGAAACACAAATAAATTTTTTGACAACTCAGACTCTGCTCTGAACTAAAAAAAAAAATCGCCTAATGTAGCTGCAACTTGCGTCTGCCCAAAAAACTGAGTTCGTATAACGAAACGTGCTGTTACTATATCGGACAGACACCGTTTGAAAAAGTGCCCCGATATTAAAGTAAATAAATAATTGTTAATATCTACTAACTAAGTCTTCGCTTTAATTATTACCAACTTAAAATGTTTTAACCAGCTTCTTGCTAAGGCAAAATAACCCATATCCACTCATCATTCAATCATATTTCCATTTCCAGGAAAGCTTTATAAGTCCCATTTCAATCAATCAATTCATTAATTAGTTTTTGTTTGATTAAAGGTTTCAACTGAACTTAAATAATATTTCCAAGTAAACAATAAAGTTCAATCAAAATTGCCTTTCCCTACTATCGATGGTCAGTCAATTGGTAACAGTGATGCTGTCGACATCAATATTGAGTTATTAAATTTTCATATCCTTTTTTGTGCACAAACTTTCATCTGACCAAAAACGCTCCCAAAATCAACTTTCTACCCTTCATATTGAATTTGTAAAAATGCCATTCGCTGCATCCTCTTGAGGAATACGTACAATATGAATTCAAACTCAAACTTTCATGCATCGCAACAATATTATCCACATTGAAATTGGTGCATTTTTTATTACTAACTTGTATTCAATTTGGATAAAAAAGAGTAATATTTATTTAATGGCCACATATTGAAAATTCTTTATTAAGCGGCTTGATATTTATCTAGTATTAAAATCAAACATAATAACCTACGAGTATATATTGTATTTTCTTTTATTTCTTTACCAAAAGATGTTTCTAATAGGAAACCTACGCAAAAATGGCGACAGAGCTTCAGTTTCATACGATATTCAGTATCTAGGTAGAATATTGACATCTGTGGGCAAATGGTATGTAATGGCGGAAAAACGAAAACAAATTTGGACCTCTGACTCTCAAGCTACATATGTACATATGTGTATGTGAAAAAAATACAAAGTTTGCGGCGGGTTAGATTCTGTTCTGAAGTGAAAATCCTTACTGCGTTAACGCAATAGAGCAATGCTACGAGGGCGGGTCAATAAGTCCGTGACTTTTTGAATTTCTGACCTCTAATGAAACAGCAACACTGCTCCTGTCAACAGGCATCTGTCAGTTGACTCCTGTCAAAATTTAAACTTGCTGCGTCAGTTAGTTTGTGTTTGACAGCTATTTTTATCAGACTACTCACTAATTTGAGGAGAAAATGGAAAAAAGTGAATTTCGTGTGCTTATTAAGCATTATTTCTTGCGAAAAAAAACCATTACCGAGATCAAGGCTAAGCTTGATAAATACTATGGGGAGTCTGCCCCATCGATTTCAATGGTAAAAAAGTGGTTTACTGAATTTCGTTGTGGCCGTACAAGCACTGAAGATGCCGAACGTCCTGGACGCCCAGTTGAGGTCTCTACACCCGAAACAATCGAAAAAATTCACGATATGGTGTTGGCCGACCGAAGATTGAAAGTGCGAGAGATTGTGGAAGCCGTAGGGATCTCGCATGGCTCAGTGGTTTCAATTTTGAATGATCACTTGGGCATGAGAAAGCTTTCCGCAAGATGGGTGCCGCGTTTGCTCACAGTCGACCACAAACGCAATCGTGTAACAACTTCACAGGAAGGTTTGGCGTTGTTTAATCGCAATATGAAGGAGTTTTTGCGCCGTTTTGTAACCGTGAACGAAACATGGATCCATCACAACACACCAGAGACCAAACAACAGTCAAAACAGTGGGTTTCTAAGGGTGAATCGGCGCCAAAGGAGGCCAAGGTGGGTTTGTCAGCCAATAAAGTTATGGTGACTGTTTTTTGGGATGCACGCGGGATAATCCACATTGACTACCTTCAAAAGGGAAGAACAATCAATGGGGAATATTTTGGCAACTTATTGGACCGATTCAATGACGATTTGAAAAAAACCGACCTCATTTGGCCAAGAAAAAAGTTCTTTTCCACCAAGACAATGCAAGGGTGCACACATGTGCAGTTGCCATGGCAAAAATCCATGAATTGGGCTATGAATTGCTCCCTCATCCACCCTATTCTCCAGATTTGGCTCCGAGCGACTACTTTTTGTTCCCAAACCTGAAGAAATGGCTTGGTGGAAAAAGATTTGACTCCAATGATGAAGTCATCTCGCAAACAAAGGCCTATTTTGAGGACCTCGACAAATCATTTTTTTTGGAAGGGATAAAAAAATTGGAGAAGCGTTGGACAAATTGTATAGAGCTCAAGGGAGACTACGTTGAAAAATAAAATTATTTTTTTATCAAAAAATCTGTGTTTTATTCCAAAAGTCACGGACTTATTGACTTGCCCTCGTATAGTGGATACGTACATAACTTCAATAACTGTCACAAAGTGCCATATGTGATATTTTTTGTGATTCTTTAAAGCTGTACGGCTTTCTGGCATTTGATTTTTAATGTCAAATTCCAAGTATAAAAAATAATGAAAGTTACAACTTACAATACAAAATAGAGGGCTTGAATTTCGCTTTAACATTACGTCAGCTTTGTTCAATTGATTCTTTCGGTTGTGAAACGTCATAAGGCAACAATTACAAGTTGTCCAATTCGTACAGCAGTTGTGTTCTTAACATTTGAATTATGTATGTATGTGTCTATTTTATGTTTTGAAAGCCGCTATTCTTGGTGCAACTACAGTTATAACTCCGTCCCTTTTGCGTTCAGAAATTGGGGACGTTCGCTCAGTTTTTCTCAGCAATCTAGAATAACTTTCAGTCATAAACTAATAACGTAAAGACCGGAAACCTCTGCTTTCATTTGACATTTGCCTACAAGCTGAAACACGCACACAAGTAACTTTTCTGTTCCTCTTCCAATAGACACATTGATAAAAACGCACGCAAGAATCTTTTCTGTTCCTCTTCCTATAGACACATAGACAATACAGCCCTAGTAATTGTTTTTGTTTTGTTTTTCGATTTCCCATCTATTCATGGATAAAGTTTCAAAGCTACAAATACAACAATATAAACAAATGTGTTTTGGGGGGTGAAACGTACGAAAGTTTCCAATCTTATTATGGATTATTTGTGCTTTCAGTTGTTGTAATGCGTGCAAAAGCACAGCTGATGAAAAAACAGCTTTTATCATGAAAGCTATCTTGAGTCATCACAAAAAATTTTGAATAATTAGCTATTCGAGAACAAATGTATAAAACAGCTGACTGTAAAATTCATTTGGTATTTGGTTTGTTCTGATTTTTTGACAGCTTGCAGCTAACCTATCTGATTCGTCCACAGACAAAACTCCAAAAGTTCGGTATCCGAGATAACATATCTAATAATAGCGAGTTTTATTCAAAAAAAGATCTGCTTTTTCCGACAAAAGATTTCATATTTTTGAATTTTGAAAGTTACACTCCAACAAAAAGAGCAAATCTAGATCAAATCTTAGCACAAAAATTGGATCTCTGATGGGTTGGCAGATTTGATCAGAATCTGCACGTACATGTAAAAAGTCTTTTCTGTCAGGTGTCAAATGAAAAAAATATTTCGTAATTAATTTGTTGTGAACTAGTGCCAATCCGTGCTAAAAAATAAAGAAATATTGGACGAAGAAGTTAATAATTTATATTTTATAATTTCAGTGGAGTTTTTGATTGCTTCGTCTTCGTCTTCCTCGTCATCTGGTGATGAATATATGTTTTTTTAGGAATGTGTATGTCAGTTATTTACCAATCCTACAATTAAATTTGGAAAAAAGTTTAATTGAAAAGATCAAATCTCGATTTTGAGAGATCATTGAAATTTGAATTAAACTCGCTATAAGTGAGTGAACGCTGGCATTGGCACTACATATGCAAAATGTCACAAATGTGTCATCGATAGGTATTTCTTTGATTTGAAACATCGATCAAATTGCTTTTCCTATCTTTTGTCCCAAATTGATATGGATGATATCGATGTGAATGTAATTTCGTTCGGTGCTCCCTGTGCTGTCACAATAGGCATTCACAAAAAGTTGCCACAAAATAAAAAAGTTATTGTGTTCATTTCATAAACATACATTGCAATTTTATCGTAAATTTTACAACGTTTAAAATCCAGCCATTGTCTTAATTCACAGTACATATAATAAGGTAATATATTGCGCATGTTTACAAAATTCGGTTGTCATAATTCAAAAAATCGGTTGTCATATTTGGCAAAATGTCTCTGAGATTTGGCATTTTCACATACAAATAGGGGTGCGTCAATATTTGAGGAAGATGTGTTAAGTAAGAGGTAACAGTAGATCAAAAATAACTGTTATTAAAATGACACTTGAAATTTCTAAATTTGTATTTTGATCAAGCCAAACAGCGGAATATAGATACAAAAGTGATGAATAATAAATTTTAAAATGGGAGTGGAAAATCGTTTACTAAAATTGTTATTTCACTGAAAGTTTTTGTTCCGTTATTGTAATTTTAGTAACAGGAATTTATAACTGTTATTTAAAAGTAGTTTGCAACCAGCAGTTTGACCAATGCCTAAGCCTATGCGCATGACATATGTGACACGAGTATCTCTGAGGTTTGCCACAACGCGAACTTGAACGAAAATGAAAACCAGAATATGAACGGTGATTTTTTAAGAGCTTGGTTTTTGAAAATTCCAAAAAACACAGAAACTTGTAAAAAGTGAATGAAATTTTTATTTGGATCGATAAATCAATTTCTGCCATTTACTTTTTAAAAATAATTTTACTTAAATGTTGCCCGCGGCTACGCTTCAGGTGGTCCATTCTGAAGGTCCAATTTTGGCAAACTTTTTCACACATTTCGGCCGGAATCTCACCAATGACGCGCTCAATGTTGGCTTCCAAGGCAGCAATCGTGTTTGGCTTATCCCCATAGAAAATAGACTTAACATAGCCCCACAAAAAATAGTCTAACGGGTTCAAATCACATGATCTTGGTGGCCAATTGACTGCGCCAAAACGTGAGATCAACTGCTCACCAAATTCGCCTCTCAATTGATGCATGGTTTGGACGTAGGTTGCGAAACACATTTTTCACAGAGCACGAATTTTGATAATAAATTTCAATAATTTGCAAACGTCGTTCAGGCGTAAGTCTATTCATGATGAAATGGCAAACAATACTGAATCGAAATGTCAAATGTTCGTGGAATTTGTCATGTGTGATCTGTCAAAAATATAAACGTCAAAAACCAAGTAGCAAAAAAATCACCCGTTATTACCTTTATTATGTATACCGTGGTCTTAATTAACATGTGTATAATGTAGTTTTGTAAAGAGATAGCAGATATACTTCTCTGATGACAAATGTATTCGAAACTTAAAATAAATCGCTTTTTGGTTTATAAAATGTATCTTAATGTTTTCCTTTGATTTATGATGAGAGGACAGTTCAAGTTTCTGAGTTTTCAAGTACACCATGACAGATTGTTGTCGCTCATGCTCTTAATGGCATTTTTTTGTTAAAAAAAAATGAAAATTAATTATCCACAGGTGACTTCATCCATTTAATCAGAAAGACATTATACAATATTTCTGCACAAGCAAAATAATGCATAAATAATGTTGTCCTTTTAATGTTCCCTCGACGACTCTAAGGAGGTTTACCGTTTTTAAATATAAGTAAATTTGTGTTCAGGTTTTATAGTGTTATAATTTATAACTCCCACAAGTCAACTAACAGATGGCATTTGATGTTTATAGCCCTTAACCTTCGGCAAAAAATAATTCAAGGAAATACCGCATGTTTGCCATTATAGTATAATGCTGTGTAGCACGTGCATGTTATTCACTGTTGACCATACCAAGAATTTTCCGGACAACTTCCTGCGCGCGGTGATGTGGTTTTTAGTAGAATTTTGCCCATCTCATCAAAGTGACCTGTGTTTGTTAACAAGTGCGACAGGGGCAGCATTCATGCAAAATGATGGAAAATTGCATCGTATAAGAGTCGATGACTGCAGAACGTACAAAATGCGTTAAAATTTAGCATTGTTCGTGGAAGTTGTTGGCAATGTTTTGTTAATTTCTAAAATTATGTAGGTACACAAATTGGCTTTTTGATTGCAGCCATGTTAAGAGGCTATGCTGTGAGGTATAGAGAATCTAACAAATTTAACAACGTACAAAAATTAACAATATGGTCTGGGTTGTGTTGACATTGAGGGCATCAGTGAATCGTGCTTATATGCATAGGACCGTGATTTCAGAAAAGCCAAAAGTTTAACACACGAACGCCATCTCTGAGTGAGATAACTATGCCCACTAATCACTCGTGCAGAAAATCTATTGTGGCTTTCGTTGTGCGACGAATAGCGCTATCTTGCTGGAACCAGAGAATCAACGTCATTTTGGAAGAAGTACGGATAGATATATGACGCCAATGTGCGTCGCTAGCAAAAATCATCACAAGACAGTAACTTATATGAATGCATTAAGGACCAATTATAATAGACTTAATCGAGGTTGATCCAACGAGCCAATACAAAGTCTTATATTTCACTAACTTTAATAGACGTTCTACTCAGTTTCGCTACTTTAGCGAAATTACGCAAGAGTAAATGGCTCCAACACTCGAAAACGTCAAATTTAAAATTTGAAGTATGGTTTTATAACACACAAAGATTATATCAATTATTGGATTCGAAGTGACATTTGCACAGAATATATTATACCTGTTTGGTAACTAGAAATTTTAACCACGTTTCCTAAACTTGGGTTTTTTTACCTATGGGCTTTACAGCACAATGTAAAAATTTGCACAAATTCATACGAATTTTCAAATTATACCAAGATACGAATCTTTGTCTGCCAAACGGGCTTACGAACACGTTAAAAATTGACTTTATCTGTAAATGTGTGTGTAAAAATTGACTTAAGTGGTAAATGTGTGCGTTCAATCACCGCATTAAATTTGGTTTGTTTCCAATCTTGGTATTACTCATCTGTGATGGATACTTTTTGTGTTAACGATAACTTTTGAAAACTTTTCGTTTTGACATAAGCTTAATCTGAGTTAAGTCTATTATAGTTGGACCTTAACCGCGTGGTGAATATTTTAGCACTTCCCAAAAATTAGCTGCTAACAATCTCTACAATTATTCACAGGCACACAATTTACAAAATCTTTAAAAATAAATCTACATACATAATGGATATGGCTTATTGAAACTAGTTCGCCATTAATCAGGATTTAACGGCTTTTATATAGGTATCTTTTCGTTTGGAGTATCCCATAAGTAAAGTGCTCAAACTTTCTAGTGACCTTGGTAAAATTTATATGGCTTATCTATTTGAGAAATTAGTTAAACTTTTCTAATCAATAACTCTTATATGAGGTGCTAAGATCCCAAACCAGAAAATATGATCCCGCCCCAACCTTATGTTATGTATTAAGATATAGATATTTATAAAAATACAATTTTAAAGAGAAATTACACCAATTTAATTTAAAATATTTCTTTAAGCTTTAAACTTGGTAGTCACATTTTCGTTTCAAGAAGAAAAATCGATTTCATCATTTAAATATAAATGTAGGTCTTGGCATTTCCTGTTTCCGTGTCAGCATGCCTATTCTCACAATAATTATCTCCATAAAGTCTGCATCCATTTGCATTTTTAATGTATCCTGTGCCTGTCGTAAAGATAGTATATGCTAGGAAGTTTGCTATTGGATTGTCATAGTAATCAAAGCTTTGAGACACGCACTTAGATTTGCAAGGGATTTCAGGTAAATTGTTCCTTATGTAAAGATTTAAATTTTGTATCTCTGTCGCTGTAATGAATTTCTGGGAACAATTAACATAGCCCTTTATAATTAATGTGTTTTATTCATCTTGGTTTTTATGTGTGCAAGTTGGAATAGAATTATTTTTCCTGGATTATTTGCTTGAATTGGATAAGCAACAAAGAATTTCAGAGGAATGTTTACTTTGAGCTGAAAACTATGTACGAACACAGCACCTACTGAGGTAGTCATTTTACAAATATTCCTCAGTCAATTTTTTTTCCTAAGACATTTTGCTGTTGAATCCTGTTCATATAAATAAGATTACTGAGATTGTATTTTAATGAACTACTCTAATGTGTATATGTACAGAGGTATGGTTCTTCACATTTGAAAAAAAAAATCAACTAATTATAACAAAACATGAAATTGCAATAAAACTGACACGTTTAACTGTCAAGACTAGTTAACGGGTTTCAAATTAAAAAAAAAAATATTCACGAGTTTTTTTGTTAGAATTAAAGTTGGCAGCACTGTTTTTATTGACAGCCATTTTGTGTTCTGCAAAGTGATTCATCTTTTTCTATAGTTTTTTTTTTATTTGAACAAAAAAAACTATGGCTATTAGAGCTTAAAATTAAATTCCTAAAAAGAAACTCAACACCTTTCCTTAACTCTTAAAATAATTAACAAAAACACATCTTTTACAATTTAAAGTTCCACCTCTACAAAGATACACATTCTATAAAAACAAATCAACGAAGCATATATAGTGCACTTTAAATCTCTTAAAGCTTTACGCCGTACACCTCCAAACAAGACTTTTTGCGTCACGTTTTACAAAAGTAAGAACCAAAAAAAACACCCTCAAGTACTCGAGTATATGGAGCATGCAACCGCATACGCTTTTAACACCACCACAACTGCACGGCTCCAAACTCCAGCTATATTTAGTAAAAATCTTGAAAACTGGGTGGCAATGACATCGTTTTTCCGGTTACTGAGTCTTTTGATTAGTTTCTTGTTATCGGGCGTTGAGAAACTTTATATAATTTTCTTCCAACTCCAAGAGTCATGGTTGTCGTCGTGGGTCGTCCTCGTGTAGTAGGGAGAACTTAGTAGAATAAGATGAAAACATTGCAAGTACTTGTTTAACAAGGTAACTCTTTCACCAAAATTCCTAATCCTTTTACGAAAAGTCCTTGTTAAGGCAAAAGACTAAAATTACACATTGGGAAAGTTTTCTTTTATCATCACATATATAGAATAACATTTTCTAACCTTTCACTTGCTTGTGTGTAGGTATCAAAAATATCCTTAAACTTTTGTTCACATCCTGTGAGAAAATTTTCTAAATCGTATTCAGATATACTCGTAGTTAGTTTCAGGAGAGTATCTTATCATAGATTCCCGGATGATAATTGAAAAATACTGCATTGCATATGTTTCCATATGCAATTGGGGGTGAAAACTTTGAAAATATTTGAAAATTGGAAATCTCCTAGATTTTCAACTGTAAAAGGACCTCTATCTATTCGAAATAAAATACATTTGTATGAAAGAAAAAAATCTAAACATACTCGTACTTTTACATTTTACTGCAAATGCAGTATCAGAAGTTTTTATTCCCTGAGGATGTATTTTGCATCATGAAACCTTTGATTAGCTAAGTGTGTTGCTGTTGTAGAGCCAGGACATATCTTCTGGGTGGCTTCAAAAATATATTAGCAGATGCAGACACACGACGAAACAAGGACACCTGGAAATATTTCGTATCCCTTTTTAGCAATGCATATATGTGCGCTCAGCTCATATAAAATGCAGACAAATCAGCATAAAATGGGTTGACATTGGTATATGTTTATATATGCACTTGTGCATGGTTGAATGCATTTTGGACGAATCATTGCTGCCAAACAAATGTGTATAAAATTTCATTTCTTTTCATGAGCTATGGGATCAAGTGGCTATGGCGGCAGCGCCATGTCCCCGGGATGGCAAGGAGAGATTTTAAAATCAATCTACTTGTGAATGTAGAACATTTGGAATTTTAAACGTATCGAAGATATATACAATATTTTTTTTTTATTTTCTTTATTCAGTCAGAGAAAGTAAACTTTGAATATTGGCTCGAGTTTTCCTATAAATTTTTGCTTACATTATTATTTGCGAATGAATATGTGAATAAAGTCAATGTTGAAGTTAAGGGAAATTTCAAGGAACTCTTTCACGCTTTTAATAGAATATTGTGAAACTCGCTAGGATATGGGACAGAAATGGAAAGATCGAAGAGAATAAAAATGAAAAAGTGAAATTATTTACTCTTATGTATGTTCGATCACATTGTAAACATGTTTGATTCTTTTTTTCTTCCTGTATTTTAACTTGACTAATAACGTTGTGTTATTACTGTCATTGAAAATGTCTGCCAGAAATAATAAGAGGAAGAGAGATAGTTATGTCAAGATTGTGACACATAAAACTTCAAAATTAAACGTCAAAAGTTTTCCACACTTACAAAACTCAGATGGTAAGCTTTCCGATACAAAATTATGCGGATAAGTTTACCATTTTTTGGTAAAGTTTTTCCATACAAATTTTGACAGCTCATTGCGATAAATAATTACATGAGACGCCAAATTCATTTTTAAATTTAAATGTTTGCTTTATGTTTAAATGTAAATAACTAGTTTATACATTTTAAATTAACTAAATTAATCAGATTATTTAAGTTTAACATTAAATTTTGGACTATATGGTCACAAAATATTTCAATTAGCTTTAATCCACACTGTCCACAAAACCAAAAACAAAAATAATATGTAAATATTGTTTGCGTTTTCTCGAATATCATTAAATTAAATTAAATCATATTAATACACAAATTGTAACCATATCGAACTTATCATTTCCTAAAAATCAATATTTTAATATGCTAATTGTTATCAAACTAAATACAAATACAATACAATACAATTTACCATTATTCCACGTTACGCGGTTTTATGAATGCCCTTATTATTTTTAAGTCGAACATTTACCATTGTATATTGCGAAATAAGGGTTGTATGTGTAGCGCCTCTCGTTTATGCAGGTTTTTATTGTTAACTTATATTACGCAGTATCTTGTTCTAAATCTTAGAGATTTTAATCGTTTCGTCTAAAAGTTAAAACTTAAATTTAATTTAAACTTAACAGCGTGTACCAAATTTTATTCGTCTCGTCAAAAAGTAAAAAAAAATGATATTTGATCCAGCTTTAATTTTATTCGGCTAATGCGCAAAGAACTATAATATAGTTGTCTATTTTTTTCTTTTGAAAATATAGAAAAGGAAATTTTTGGATTCGTGTATGGATTTCTTTAAAAAAAATCCCTTTGGCACTAGTTTGAATTGATAATATTGATAATATTCATGATTTCCGCTGGGTGTGGCTCGTTTCATCCTAGGTCAGGCGTGATCCAACGTGAAGTTCCTAGCAGTCCACACCTCTTACAAAAATTCGTATCATTTTCGCTGACATTTTCAAACTATTTACTTAATTTTGTTATTTGAAGCCACTTAGAGGTTTAAATTAAATATTCTAAGGCTCACTTGTTGAGTGGTAAGTTAAGCCAGAGTTAGTTGATCCTGCAAATTAGCTGATCCACAGTAAATCCACCTATCAATATTTGAGATTATGGTCTGCTTAATACAGAAAGAAAGGCCTAAAAAAACTTACATGATACAAAAACACAAGGTTAACACAACATATTTTATGTCAAATCAGCTTAACACTCGAAAACTGTGCCTAAATACTTTTAAAAACGATTTCTTATTCCAACAAAATTTATGAAAAATTTGCATATAATATGTAGAACCCGTTTCATTATTATCTTGAAAAATTAACTTTTTTTTTACCCACCCTATTTTGAAACTAGTTTTTTCTTTCTTAATTCTATGTCAGCTACAACATAACATATTTCAATTTCATGGAAATATATAGCTTTAACAAAACCTGTAGCAAAAAAAATTTTATAGAAAACGTGTCAGTTTGACATGCCACTGATCTGCACAGAAAATGTTTACCCACAACACGCCGGCCGAAAATAAAGTTTTATTGCGAAAAAAATTAGCACAGAACAAACAGCCAATTTACAAGGCTGCCAAACAATAAGTTAAAAGATGAAGGCAGCAAAAAAAATGGGTTATATCCGGCTAGGCCGATAAGTCCAAGCATTGACATACTAGATATAGACTGCTAGGAGCCAACTTCACGATGGTTCCTTTTGAAAAAAGCATCACCAGCGACAATTTCAATCCTTGCGGTAGTTAAGAATATTATCAAGTCAAACCAGTGCATAAGGGATTTTTTTCAAGGAAATCCCTACACGAATCCAAAAATTTCCTTTTCTCTATTTTCTACAGAAAACAATAAGCAGTTATATTATTGTTCTTTGCGGATGAACGTAATACGATTAAAGCTAGATCAAATATCAATTTAGTTTTTTTTTTACTTTTCGACTAAACGAATAAAATTTAACACACACTGCGTAATATAAATTGAAATTACATTTCATTTTTTGTTTCAACTTTTCGACGAAAAAATAAGATAGATTGATAATTTAATTTCTTTTCTTTTTTAAATCATACTTTAACAATTATTATGATTTTTATACTATGAATTTAAAAGCCGTCTGCCAGAGTTTCGTTATTTTTTGTACAATATGAAAAAAATATGGTAGAAACGAAACGAATAAATTTTATAGAATTTAACACAAAATACTGCGTAATATAAGTTTAAATTAAAAAACTTGCATTTGAATATTTGCCACGTGACCAACAACCACGTATTTTGATTATGATGTATTCCATTTAAATTTTTATTATTGTCCCCCAGCACTATATCAATTGTTACCTTTCTAACAAACACTAGATGGCAGGGCTTTTTATACTATGTGTCAATAGATAGATCTAGTTTCTTTGCTTAAAATTTGTAGAAAGGTAATATCGACAACAGATGGTGCTCAATTTGTTTTTTCTTTTCGCCGCTTGGCCTGAAATAGTCGCTTAAAGCAGGGAACCATATTGTTTGCAAATATTGTATGGAAATGTAACACAAGGAGCCCATATCTAGTATGTCAATGAGTCCAAGTTATCCCATTGACACGAAGTTGGGTGTGGTTTAGTATGTATCACGCGAAATAGCACATGGACATGCTAGAGGGAGTGAAACACATTTTTACCGTAAAATGGCGTGAACACTCTGTTCTAACTAAAATGGAAAATTAATTTTAACTTTCACTTTCAATTGTCAACGTTCTATCGAAAACAAGACGATCGAAATCAACTTTTTCTTAGTTCCACACATTCCAATAGTTTTTTTTAATAATGTACTTTCACGTAATATATCTTGATCATCATAGTTTTTCCACTTGCCTTTGACAGTTCACGAATAATTGGTCTTCGAACATCACACTCAAATCAAAATATTTTATTTAATTGGCAACACTGAAATTTAAATTCATCACTAGTTTTCTAATCCAGACAAACCCAAAATGCAGCAGAATAAATTATTGATTAATGCCTCCTCAAAAATGTGATTGGCTTAAGAAAAACCACAAATAAATTGAATAATTCCATGGTGAAAATTTATCTGTGGCTGTCAAAATGCAAAATCATATCCCCACACTTTTATGTTATTTCAATTTAATTTGTAAAAACCTAAACCAAAGTATTAAATTCAGCCTGGTAATTTTGTACATCAATACATACGAATACATACATTTATTCACCTAAATTGAATTTTTGAAATTGGAGATTGAAATGTAATCTACATTTATTATCGACGTGGATTATATGAAAATATACATTTTTGTTTGCCGAAATTTAGCCTTCGGCATAAAAATTATATAGAAAAGTTTCAGCAAGAAACTAATACGCATTGGCTTGAAATTGTATAACATGATACAAAATTAATTGAATGTGTTCTCAGCTTTGTGGTTATTCCAACCAAAATGGATGGTGGCGATGGTGGGTAATATGGCGGGAAAATATATAATAGGATTTATGGTGGGCAAATGGTTTAACCATAACCCAAATGCAAATACTTTTTTTAAGTTTTTAAACACACACACTGTAAGTGAAATACTATCCCATGGGAGTATATTCGAAGGAATAAAAACTTTCTTAAATGTATGAATAAAAAGACACGTCCTTTGTCGTTAAATTCAAAAGATACTTCATTTTATTTAGCTATATACCAACTTAAGAATAAAACATGGTAAGTGTTGCCATGAAGGTGAACTAAAATTTTAATAATTGAGGTGTCGAGGTAACACACACAAACATCACATTTCTCATAAAATACTCACAGAAAATGTATTCTTCTGGTGCTCTTTTACACAAAATCCAACTAATAACCAGAGAGGAATCTTTAATTCTTATCCAAATAAAGATAAAATGTTTATATAATTTCATGTATTGTACAAACTTCATTGCAGCAACAATCTAGATAAACTCACACCAATCAAACACTACAGCGTTGTTGAAATATAAATAAGGTTAATAACTTGTGCTTATATTGATGGTTGAAATGGCAATGGTTGGGTGGCAATGGCGCAGTTGATAAAGTGCTTGATTGCTAACCTAGACGTGTGGGTTCGATCCCCACGCTAGGCGCATTCTTTTCTATACCTCCAATTTCAATTGGATGCCGCCCATGGGTTAAAATGAAACAGTCAATACCTGGTTCTCAAATCCACTGTGCCAAACTAGTGCCGTGCAATTCAGATTGCATTTAAAAGGCCTTAGGTCTTACAGGCATATAGTTAAAATTTAAAAAAAAAAATATTATTATTATTATGATTCTTTATTATTTTTTCAACATATGTATAAACATCGAATGATATATAAAGAAGAATTACAAGCATGGCAAGTAGTGCCATCTGCCGGATTAAAGTTTCTCTTATTAAATGATTTAAAGTGAAAAGAAAATTAAAACAAAGGACTTAACATAATTATTAACATGACGTAACATATAATAGTTATATATATCACATCAAACTATAAAACAGAAACAAGTTAAATATTGGTGCTTACATCAAAAATTCGTGGTATTATACAAAACAAAGTAAGAATTTATTTCTTTTATTCATTATATATACTTAACTTAATTATTAATAAAATCTTTTTTATAAAGAACCAAGCTTTTGTTTGGCTAAGAAAAAAAGTTTACAAATATAATAATTTATTTGCTTATTTGTTTTTATTAATAAATCTCTTTAAGTAATAAATATAGAAAATAAAGCTTTTAGTTTGGCTAAAACGAATAAAATGTAATAATTTGTTCACTTTGACATATGTACATATTCCTCTGGAAAATAAATTTCAATTGACACTAAAACGGCTCAAAGGATTTTGAAAAAAAAAAAACAATATATTTCCACAAAATGTCTATATTTTGGTCAAAAAAAGTTTACCTAAAATGTTACGAACAGTATACCTGCCATAGAAACTTATTTTTATTTCGAATTGCTCATAAACTCATCAACAGATTATGATTAAAATATTTGTACGGAAGATCCTATAAAATGCATTCTAAAATTTTCGAAAAATAATTTTTTGGATTTTTTCAAAGAAAAATCGATATTTCGATAACGGCGGCTGTTCGATTTTTTTTCAATTATTTTTAATGTCTTATATTGTTAAAAATTTAAGATTGCCATAGCAACATATTTTTTAGACAAACAATAAAAAAAACAATTGGGCATATTCATAGTCGATGAGAAACCCAGACACAGTTACAGACCGATTTTACTTACATATTATTTGTTTTATATTTTTATAAGATTGCTAACTTGTTTTACACACAAACTGCTTTAAATATTTTGGAATGATAAACTTAAAAAAATAGAATCAACGTCTGAAAATTCAACTAAACCTAGGTTTAACTTAGACACATAAAAATGACTTGCACCAATATATTTTGCTATTTTTACCAAGAACCTTATGGTTATGAAGTGAGTGATCCTGTAGTGCATTTTATTTCTCTAGGTGCCATGTAAGTGAACTGTTGCGATCTTTACTTACGAAAACAAAAGTGAACGAAAATAAAACTGTGAATCTCAAATCTGTCGTAATTTGTTAAAAATTTCTTCAAATGTCATTCCGTGATTTGACATTGGCAATGTTCAGATGTTTAGTTGACTTGAAAGCTGGTTAAGTTTTTTTGTTTTCAATTGGCGGCCAAAAAAATGTATTTGTAATTAATGTGGTTTTCCATTGGTATAAGAACTTAAACTTTTTTTATACAAATCTGACAAAACACGGATTTCTACAGTTAAAAGCTTCAATTTTTTTTAAATTCTGAATCCGTATTTTTCTGCGCATCTACCCGCTTTTTACTACCACCACTAATACCTAGTACAATTGGCAGCATTCAGTTTGACAAATATCAATTTCACAGAAACCATACCATGCCAATACAATAGCAAAAGAAATTTCAATTCAAATCGCGTCCCATTCGCCACGAAAAATATCAAATTCCGCATCAAATTGTCCATAAGGGAACTGTGTTAGAATTATCGCCTGTGTCCTGTCAGTTATCTAACAGTTTATAAAATTTGTTTCTGCAGTCAAGGCAATACGAAATAATATTTTCCACAAAATGACATAGATAATATGTCATCTGTGAAAAAATCACTAGTTTTCTTCTCTTATAGCGAGTTTCATTCAAATTTCAAAGATCTCCTCTCAAAATCGAGAATTAATCTTTTCAATGAAACCTTATTTCCAGATTTAATTGTAGTATTGGTGAATGACTGGCACACATTTCTGAAAAAACACATCTTCATCATCAGATTACGAGGAAGATGAAGACGAAGACGGAGCAATCAAAATTCAAAAAGATGAAATCTTTTGTTAGAAATAGCAGATCTTTTCTTAAATGAAACTCGCTATTAGTCAAATTTGTCTTTGATGAATCTTATTGGCTGCATATGAAGTCCATTTTGTCTTCTGAACGTGAGAATTTACGAGTATATTGTAGAGATGAAGAATTTAATGACGCTTAACGACAAGTAATTTAGCGTTACACAGCCAAAGAATGAGCAATTATTTTTCGTGCCTATTTGACGGATTTGCGGTTCGTTTTTCTGCCGCAGCATGAAATTCGTAGTTGCTCGTGAATCATTTTCTTCGTGTCACCCGGTGACATGGACACACACGACCAATCAACTGTTTGAGGGAGCATTTAGTGCCAACAAAAATTAAAAAAAAAAATGAAACAAATTGACAAAACACCAGGAAAGTGAACATGTTGCAGTTGCAGTGCTGAGTTTTTTCTCGGACAGTGTCGGTTGAAGCAGCACAGAGTAACAACCAACAAACGTTCACAAAAACTTCGTGAAAAAGTACTCGAATCTGTTCCTAGTATTCTTGAAACGTCATGTAGCATTTTCACGATAGAACGTCGTAGATTTGATTTAGGTACATATGTGTAGCTAAGCTATAAAGATGACAGCTTATGATTTTGTTATAAAGACATAATTCTATTACACCTATCAAAACATAGAGTGCCTTGTAAACGACCGACTGTTCCTTGATGTAAACTGCCAGAAAGGGAATTTCTTTCAAAATCACATACCACAAAATATAGGTTAAATAAAATATTACCTGCAATAAGAAAGTTTTTCATAAAAATACACCTTGAATATTTTTATACACAACAACGCAAAGTAAAGGGGATACCTACTCAAGATACAATATATGTGCATGATCATGACTTTCCCTAAAGCCTGAAAAGTACTTTTCAATAGGAACAACAATTTAAAATGTATTCCTTGCGAGTAAATATATTTTCCCCAACCAACAACGTGTGGCTTGACGTTAGAAAAGTGAAAGACGACCATATAAAATGCACCATGCAGATTGCACGTGAACCATGCAAAATCTGAATAATTGAGCCTTTTTCTACAAGAGTTTATTCCTTAACTTATCCTTCTTTCATAACAAATGCAAAAAAAAAACTAACAGTGATTTAAATATTTATGAAAATTTGATAAAGTGCGCGTGAAAATAGGAAGATCTGATTTAAGGATTCATATTTTATTCAACGGTAAAGTGTGAAAAGAGTTTTGTTTTTTTTTTTAAGTTTTAATATTTTTCTTGAAATTACTTTTATGAAATGTTGAAAGGAAAAATATTTTTTGTTCTTATTTTTGTTGTGCACTTAAGAAGTTAAAGCTAACTAATGAATCTGAAACTAAGAAAAACTTGAGCTTCTTATTATGTCCATTTTGTATGTTGGAGAAATGGAAATTGAGTAAATAAAGGCATGGAGTTAGTGAACTTTAAGGATACCTTTATGAATACAAATACTAAAAATGAATAAAATGACAAAAAAAATCATAACTGATCACACGTACTTGCTTTTATGTTCGATAAAGTCGTAAATACAAGATTCTTAGTAAAAACGACTAAATATATTTTTAAAGTCGTTTTCCACTTAACATTTTTATATAAAAAATTTCATTAATTGTTTATTTTATTTATTTTTGAACAATAAATTTTCAGAGGTAATTTTTAACTACTTGACAACATAATTTTGAAATCATTATTTATAAATAAATAAATTTCCACGAGTTTTCAAAAAGTTGAATTTTCAAAAAAGAAAAATTTCTTTAATTGTTTTTTTAATTTTGAACAATAAATTTTCCAAAGTAATTTTAACTATTTGACAATATAATCTTAAAAACCATAATTTATAAATAAATTGTCCACGAGTTTTCAAAAAATTGAATTTTCAAAAAAGAAAACATTTTTTTTTTCAAAAATTCAAAAAACATTTTTCTAAAATTTTGGTATGCAGTTTCATATAAAATTTAAAGGAATTCCTGTAGACAAATGTTGATCGGAAACAGTTGAATTGTTAATGTGAATATTAAAAATCAGTTCTATGGCACGTACCGTTAATAACATTTTATGTTCATACATTTTTGTGGATCAAACTATTGAATCTACGTACAGTACAATAGTGTAGGTACACAATTTTTTATCAAAATCGTTAGAGCCGTTTTCCTTGTAATTAAGAATTAACTTGTTTGCTACAGAAAATATTTTGGCTATTTTTGTGACGGAATAAAAAATTATTTAAAAACCATAATCGAGGCAATTACCTATAGAACGATTAAACACCAAAGTCGAAGAAAATCGCTTCAGCAGCTTAGGCTGTAGATCAATCCACTTACGGACAGACATAATTTCAGGACTATAACAACGTGGCATAGAAATAACTTTAAGAAATGAATGTCTGGTCTATAAAAAAGCTATATAACATGGATAAAAGTTATTGTAAATTCTTTAGTTTTAAATATTTTTCTTTCCACTTCAAGTCACTGTCTTTGAAAACAACCTCTCTTGCCTAAACTGGCAAATATAGCCTCCTCCAAATAAGTTAAAAACTTATTCCATTGCTACAATAAATCAAAAAGTCTTCAACTAAATGTAAAGAATGCCTCAAGGATTTTTCTTAATAAATAACTTCCTAAGATATTAGGGATATACAAATGTCTCCTATTTCAATCTTCATTGTTGAAATTTTAAGTTATTTCAAATTCTTGATAATTTTCAAGTATCTTAAAATAAAATATCTAACATATCCTCAAGACGAAAAATGCAATTAAATAATACTTGACTTATTGAAATATTATTTTAAATAAATCCACACAGTCTAAAAAACAAAAAACAAGTAGATATTATTTGCGTTTTCTTCTATTATTTAATACTTGACTAAACTCCCAAAAGTCTTTGAAACACACCATTCCTCTCTGCCCCTGCAAAGTCTAAGAAATTTCTATGTATTTTAAATTTCATTAAATTGTTTACATATTAAAAATTCAATCATTTTATCAAAACAATGCTACAGACCAGTTGTTGGAATGCAATAATAAGAAAATATCTCAACATTGCAATATAACCTCAAAAGTTTGAAATCCCTTAAACTCAAGAGATTTGCAACTTATATATTTTTACATTGTTATATCGTGTTGAATCTTTGCTGTCATAAAAAATGTTCCTCTCGGGAAAATTTCCATAACATGAGAGATTTATTTTCTTTCCACATCAGCTAACATTCTTCTTTTTTTGTTTTTGTTTATTTATAGGGTAGGTGCAGGTAATGCAACTCTTTTATGATGAAATGTATCACAACACAAAATATAACATCAACTCATTCGAGTATGCCTGTAATGCATCGTTGTTGGTGACGAAGTCAGTGATGAAGACGAAAAGAATATATTTCAAGTTTTCCCACTTTTGAATGGAAAGTTTGTAATCAACAATGCATCCGATAAGATGCGGGATCTTGGGAATTTTTTTTGAAGCTCTTGTAACTTCTTCCAAGGATTATCAGGGAATTTGATGTACATGCACGAGTATCTAAGTATAAGAACTCCCTTATAATGAAATTCTGTTGGGAAAACTAAAAGTTTTATTCTTTTGAATATCACAAATTTCTAAAAAAAAAATATATATTTAAAAAATTCTTGCTAAATTCAAGAAAATTGTATCTGTTCTAAATTTTGAAAAAAAGTTAAAAACAAATTCGGTAAGTAAGCCAAAAATATTGAAAAATAATTATTAAGCCAGAAAGTAAAATGGCTCTAAGAAAAACTCTGAAAAAATCTCTTGGAAAAATGTCAGAATTATGTGTAGGTACCAAAAGAATAAAATGCATGACTGGATCGCACGAACTTGCTCTTATGTTCGATCACATCGCATGCGAAAGGTTTACTATATTTTCAAAGTCGTTTTTTACTTAATTTTTTATAGGTACAATTTTTTTTTTTTAATTTTCTAAAAAAAAACTTGGTATGGCAATTTGAAATATTTAATAATATAAGCTCAAAAATGTAAAATGGCAACCCTAATTCTATTATTCTATTACTCTATTTCTATTGTTCTGTAATAGTTTAATACTTTAATCATCTATTCTACTTTTAATAATTACTTGTAAGATCACTTGAATAAAAACCACTCTTGAAGTTAGTCGTGCTCTTCTTTTATTTTTGTTTGCCTTTCCACCTATTTCGCTTACAAAGGTTATGGGCCCAGTGCACGTTAATTAGACTTACATCTTTTTTCACCTTCGAGTAGTACCACAAAATTTAATGTTTTTACTTTAAATGCGGTAAATTGTTGAAAAATAATTTGTTCAATAAATAAACTAGTACGTCGTGTCGGAAAATAAATTTAATTGAAAAAGAAATAAAATGTCTATGTCAGCGATGAACATCGATAAGCTTGACGGCGATAATTTCACATCTTGGTCGGTCCAGATGCGGAGCCTGCTGATCACGCTGGATTATTGGTATGTGGTAGAAAAGGTAAAGGATGAAAAGCTATCTGGTGGGGATAAGACTGCATGGGAAAGGACAGATGCGAAAGCGTTGGCAATGTTAACTCTTTGTGTTAAGCCTTCTGAGTTAATACATTTGAAGGGATGTGTTTCTGCGAAGACCGCATGGGATAAACTTACTTTAACCTACAATGGAAAGGGACCTGCTCGTAAGGTAAACTTATTTAAACAACTAGTTAAATTTCAATTTAAAATGGGACAAAAATTCACTACCCAAATAAATGAATTTTGTTCGATTGTCGATGCTTTAAATGAAATTGATGTTCAGATGCCTGATGATTTAGTTAGTATTTTGATGCTCTGTAGCCTACCAGATGAAATGGAGAACTTTATTGTTGCGATCGAAAGTCGCGACGATCTCCCTTCAATTAGTCAATTAAAGATTAAGATTTTAGAGGAAGAACATCGGCGTGGTGACAGGGTCGAATCAAACGAACAGGTGTTTTCGGTGAAACACAAAGAGGAGAAGAATAAACATCAGCGAAATACGACAAGAAACAGTGACAAACGAGGCAAGCGAAATGTAAAGTGCTACGGTTGTGGGATGAGAGGTCACATAAAATCCCAGTGCAGAAACCAAAGCTCGAATCAGTCTCAGGCACTTGCTCTCGTTCTCAGCGCATATACTCAAGAGGGAGCGAAACGTAACAACAACTGGATTTTAGACAGTGGTGCATCATCACACATGTGCTCTGACAAAAAATTGTTTTCGTCACTGAGGAAACATACTCAGAAAGTTTGGATGGCATGGGGAGACAACGTTGAAGCAAATGGGATAGGTCAAGTCACATTGAAATCAGATGCTATCGACATTATCTTGACCAACGTGTTGTACGTGCCAGAATTAAATTCAAATTTTTTATCTGTTAGTAAGATAATTCAGAATGGATGTCGTGTTCAGTTCACCGATGATAAAGCTTTTGTAAATTCTAAAGATAATAAGTCAATTTTTATTGCATATTTGCAGAATGGAATATACTCTACAAGGATAGCTTCAGCACACGAAATGGTTTTAAGCGCTCGTCAAGAAAGTGCATCGGTTATTTGGCACAAACGTTTTGGACACATAAACATGGGAGACTTATATACGATGTCACAGAAAGATATGGTTCGCAGTATGACTCTAAATAAAACAGATGGTTTTAAATGCACCACATGTGCCTTGTGTAAAATATGTACAAAACCATTTAAACATTATTCTACGTTGTTTACTTCCAGTTTGCTCGAAGTGGTTCACACGGATATCTGTGGCCCTTTCCGTGTTACATCTCAAGGCGGATCTAGCTACATTATCACATTTATAGATGACTTCTCGAGGTACATGACAACATATTTTCTGAAGAAAAGATCCGACGCCCTGAAGGTTTTTAAGGATTTTGTAACTGCTACGGAAAGGAAAACTGGAAAGAAGGTAAAATGTATTCGTAGTGATAATGGGCGGGAGTATACTAGTAGCGAGTTTGATAGTTTTTTAAAATTTAACGGAATAATTCATCAAAGGACAACAAGTTACACACCCCAGCAAAATGGTGTAGCCGAGAGGGCAAATAGAACCCTTATTGAAATGGCACGATGCATGCTGGAGGAGTCCAAGTTACCGCAATATCTATGGTCAGAGGCCATTAATACGGCCACATACATTCGAAATCGTTCGCCAACAAAAATTTTGAAAGATAAAACACCATACGAGTGTTGGTTTGGTTATAAGCCGTCGGTGAACCACATGAGAATTTTTGGGTGTGAAGCTATTGCTTTGTTAAAGCAACCGGGTCGGTCAAAGTTGCAGCCTAAGGGTAAACTATTATCATTTGTTGGTTATGCTGACCATACCAAAGGGTATAGGCTTTATGATAAGCATTTAAAATCAATTATCATTTCTAGGGATGTTACATTTTTTGAAGAAAAGTTCTCCAAAGCTGAATGTGACATTAAGAGTGCGTCGAATGACAAAGAAGGAAGTACTAATTCTACTTTTATTTTACATCCAGATGAACACAATGGCGGATTAGATGAAGACGTCTGCGAAGATGATGCTATTAAAGCTGGTGTTGATGTTGCTGTGGATGTTGTTATTGATGATGCTGCTGGAGACGTCTACGAAGATGCTGCTTGTTATGTTCCTAAAGTTGCTGCCGGAAAATATGCTGTTAGTGATATTGATGCTGAAGATTTTTATGATGATGAGGTGTTCGATGAAGATATTGCAGATGATGGTGGAAAAGAAACTGTAAAAGAAAAAGCTAATACGAAATCGAGCGGAGGAAGACGAAGGATTATGCGTACAGGCAATCCAGGACGACCGAGGAAAGTTTCTTCTTCTAAGGCTGGTCGAGATGTTGTAAATAAACTCGTATCAATTATCCCAGATCCGATCAATGTAAAAGAAGCCTTACAATGTGCTAACGCTATAAAGTGGAGAGATGCCATGGAAAAAGAATACTCTTCGTTGATCGAGAATAAAACGTGGGATCTTGTCAGTGAACAAAAACACCAAAATATCATTGGTTGTAAATGGGTATTTTCAACAAAACGAAATGAAGATGGAGAAGTAGAGAAGTATAAGGCACGGTTGGTCGCCCAAGGATGTTTTCAGAAAGAAAACGTGGATTACTTCGAGACATATGCGCCGGTTGTGCGACATCCTACAATTCGTCTCATTTTGGCAATTGGTGTACAGAAAAAACTTTTAATAAATCACATTGACATCGCAGCTGCTTACTTAAATGGGGATTTAGAATATGAAGTCTATATGCGGCAGCCGGAGGAATTTGTAGACCAGAACCAACCACAGAAAGTGTGTAAACTTAAAAAATCTTTATATGGCCTAAAACAAGCCGGAAGAGATTGGAATAAGAAGATAAACGAGGTGTTGGTAAGCATTGGTTTTGTAAGATGCAAAACTGATCGCTGCGTATACGTTTTGCGAAATAAACAACATTTGTGTATAATTGGATTATACGTTGACGATTTGATAATAGCTTACCCATCAGAAGCAGTATTTTTAAGTATCATGCAAAAGTTGAATCGACATGTCGAGGCTGTTGATCGTGGACCAATCAAATTTTATCTTGGGATGGAGATCGAGAGGGATGGCTTGCGAGGAAGTATAACTATTCACCAGAGACGATATGTTGAAGACCTGCTTACACACTGGGGTATGGAGAATTGCAAACCAGCGTCTACACCACTCGCATGTGGGGCCGTTTTAGAAAAATGTTCAAAAACCAACTGTCCAGCTATGAACATAAAACAGTATAAATCGCTCATGGGAGCATTGAACTACTTAGCGACTATTTCAAGACCTGACCTCACTCATGTTGTCTCTAAAATGTCACAGTTTAGTTCGCATCCGCATCTGGAGCATTTTATAGCAGCAAAGCACATACTTCGCTACTTAAGAAGCGATTCGAAGGTTTGTTTGAATTATGATGGTAATACAGATTTTGTTTGTTATACAGATGCGGATTGGGGTTCAGACGCAACAGATCGCAGATCCTACAGCGGTTACGTTGTGTATTTTGGCGGCGGTCCAGTGGCTTGGGAATCTAAGAAACAGCATGTCATAGCCCTAAGTACGATGGAAGCAGAATACATCGCTATGTGTCAAGGTGCGAAAGAAGTTGTTTTTCAAAGAGGCTTGCTTGCAGAAATGGGTTTCTCGAAATATTCTGAAGAAGCAACTACCGTGTTTTGTGACAATCAAGGTGCCAGTTTTTTTTGCTAAAAATGAAATAACACATAAACGTAGTAAGCATATTGACATAAAATATCATTACTTAAAGGACACATGTTCGAAAAATATTATCTCTATTACTTATATACCTAGCAATAACAATGTAGCTGATATATTTACAAAATGTTTGAACAAAAATAAGCATATTGAATTGTCAAAGAAATTATTTAAAACATAATTAAGTTTTGTTGTTATATACAAATAACTGAATTTTGGTTGAGATGGAGTTTGTAAAATGGCAACCCTAATTCTATTATTCTATTACTCTATTTCTATTGTTCTGTAATAGCTTAATACTTTAATCATCTATTCTACTTTTAATAATTACTTGTAAGATCACTTGAATAAAAACCACTCTTGAAGTTAGTCGTGCTCTTCTTTTATTTTTGTTTGCCTTTCCACCTATTTCGCTTACAAAAAACAAATTTAAAAAAAAATCATGCACCCGTTTTCGAAATATTGAATTATCAAAAAAAAAATATTTTTTTTCCGAAATCCCAAAAAAAAGATATTTTTACGAAAATGTTGGTATGCAGTATTATTTATAGATTGAGGCCCTTCAATAAAAAAAATTGATCGAAATCCGTCAAGCCGTTTATGAGAAAGTTTAAAATCAAAAAAATGGTTGTATGCCAGGTACCGTTAAAAACAAAATATTTAAAAATAAATGTTTACCAAAATTTATATCTAAGATAGTGTACACACTTTTTTTTATCAAAATCATTAGAACCGTTTTCGATATAATTGAGATGGTAGAAAAAATTGTATGGCAGGTGCCGTTAGTTTTGGACCTAAGAAAACAATTCAAAAATCCATTTTAGTCATACAAATAGACAGACAGACGGACGGAATTGCGGGACCAACTTTTTTGGTGTTCTCTATCATCGTAATGTCAACTTTCGAGTTCGATTTTTTTCCAAATGCAAAACATGCCTTATAGTACCTATAATCACAAGTAAAAATCCGTCTTATATTCCGGAAGTTCTAAAGAAATGTATATGTATATAAAAAATAGAGTGTGTAGACTTGTGTACACGCGCCATTATTTTTTTGGGCCCTACTACTTAGATCACTTAATTTTACAGTTTTAATAAGCCCAATAAAGTAAGTAGTTTTGAAATGAAATGAAAAATTCTTACGACTTTCTTTTAAATTTTCTGTAACTGTTATATGTAAGATCCTGACATTTTAAAACTATTTATATTAATTTGTTTATCAAAGAGTTTGTGAGTCTTAAATAATTTTTTTTTAAATTAAGTATTTTAGACGTGTAGAGCACGGATCATTATTATCTTGAAAAAATATCATTTTTTTGACCCACCCAATTTTGAAATTATTTTTTTTCTTTTATAACTCTAAGTCAGCTACAACATATTTCAATTTCATGGAAATAGAGAGCTAAAGCAATACATGTCGCGAAAACTTTTGATTGAAAACTTGTCGGTTTGACATGTCACTAACTCCATAGACAATTTTTACCCCGAACGCCGCCAAAAGGCTTAATTTAAAAAAGTAAGAATACAAATTTGTGGAAATTGTCAATTAAGCTAAATTTTGACAGATTCTGTTAAGGAAATAATTTGACACATAAGATTTATTACCGTAAAAAAAGAAGAATCTAATTCTGTCGAATTCAATTTACATAAAAACAAAATTCTGTTCGTCCGAACGGTTACACTGCGACAAACGTCCCGTCTTTACCAGTGTATGTATTGTTAGTCCCCAATGGAAATGGTAAATGGGATATAAATTAAAATATATATTTTTTAAATGTTATTTCTCTAAGGGAATCTCTTGGCCTCACTTACTGTGAGTCATAGAATTTCAACTTTCAAACGCTCCTCCAGAATTATACCCTTTGTGCAGTAGCCGTTGGAATAGATTTTCTTTTAAAATTCCAAGCAAAGTCTTAAAATATAATAGATAAACAAAATTCTAGGAATTCGCAATAACATAACCTAAAGGCTATTACATTTTTCATTGAAATCGAAGAACTTTGAATGTCTTGCAAAATAAATTCATCATTGAGTACGAAATAAAATCAATGTGAAAGGACATTCAACATAAAACTGGCACTCACTTGAAGAATTTTTTCTGTGAAAAGCTGTCAACAAAAATGAAAAATAAAATATTAATTTTAACGGCAAATTTGCAATAAGCATCTTTAAGGAGCTATTACAAAATTGAATACTCTGTGCAGTCCATATTTTATTTTCCTTTTCTTGGATTCATCCTTCGCTTGAGTTACAAGACTACTCTATACAAGCAGAAGGTTTTTTACTCATTTTCTTATTTCAAATAGAATTCAGGAAATTGATTTTTATGTCAGTAGCAGTTGAATCTTATATTTTTGTATTTATAAGTATGGAAGAAGAGGAACACTTGAGATAACATCATTGGTCTGTCTGTCGTAGATTAATAAAATATTATCCACTAACGCTCAGTGGCTTTCATTAATAACTAAATTTAAAAGCTTAATATTTGCTTTCAAGTAGTGAAAGAAATCGACAAAATAAAATGTGATTCAGAGTTACTTACCAATGTATGGTATTATCAATAAATTATCATTTGACCAGGGCCCATGATCTGTAACTTTCGAATTGATAAAAATAGTCGAGAAACAAACAAGAATGTTTGTTTTGTTGTTAAGATGCCAAAATTACTTTTTCAATTTATCGCCTTCCATTGGAAAATCCCAGTCAAATCCCAATTCAAATTTAAGTTATCGCCTCAACCCAGTTTTTGAGAGGCGTTAAGTGAGGAAAAGTTATCGCCTGAGTTACAGAACATGCCCAGGTCCGAAAACTCAGATCTCACAAATTTCGTTCCATCAAAAACTCAGGAGGCGAATGCCTACAAGTGTAGGGAGGTTTTTGTTTTCTACAACTCTAAAGTTATTGTTTGTGTTACATAAATAATCTACACTTATAAGATTAATATTTTACTACAATTGTAGACTTGTAGATTTGTGTTACAGCTCCCAGGTACGCACTTACTCGAAATGTCACTTTTACATTTTTTATAAATATAGGTCACCAATACTACGTTTTCACCTACCACTTAATCCAGATTTAAGTGGATTAACCATAAATCCTCTTTGAAATTTTCTGAAATCTTGAACATTTCCATAAAAAATTTTAATCTCCTTACAGGAGGATTAAAAATTAATCTCAATGAAATCTTCTTCGAAGTAGAAGGTTTTCAAAACAAACAAACCTTATTTCGTGGAACGGACCTATTGTCACGGTAAAAATTACCGCAACAAAAACTATTCTTTACGTTCCCTTTTTCCTTTTTTTTCCATATTATTTTTACAGGTGTTTCTTTCGTCTTACTGAGAGCAAGAGAGGGCAGCCATGGTCCATCAGCCATCGGTTCTTTCTCTCGGTAAAGTGAAGAAACAAAATATCGAGATTGCCAAGGTTGACACTTAAGTGGATGGGTGATCTACTTCATCGCATTCGATTGACGGTTGTTCGACTGTACAAAACAAGCACAGTTGGTCTCCGATGCCGAAGTTACTCGTTCCGAGAATGGCTGCTTGCCCAACCTAAATCAATCATTTATATGTTCAATGTAAAAGATGGAACGTTAACTGCTAGTCCTTTCCTTATTCCCCAAATCTGCGCAAAAGCCCAAAGATTTAGAGTAAATTCGCGAAATAAAATTAGTTAAACTCTCCTTCCTTTAAAACGTATAAATGAAATAGTTTGGTACCATTTTTTTTCCTTACTAGTTATAAACGAAAGGGGAAAAAATGTGCGTGATAAAAAAAAAAGTTCAGTTTCTTCTCGGTTTTTCAAAACTTTCTTTTAAAGCAACTTAGTGGGTGAAATTAGGTGGCTGAATGCACTCTTTGAATTGCCGCCCACTGGAAGTCCTGCCAGAGTTCGACAAATTCGAAGATGACTAAGCATGACGCTGGGGTTTAAAGTGCGAGTCGGAAGGGCTACTGGATCTCAACTGCGTTTGCTCCCTTCCGCAAATATACGGAGGGTAGCTGAATGAGAATGCGATCGAAATCCACGCTCGCTGAGTTGCCGAAAGCACTTGGGTATTGGAAAAAAGAAGAGGTCATCCAGCGAAAGTAAAAGGCTGGAAAATCACTTCTTACCCGTTTAGATAGCGAACAGGAGGTTCTTGAAAAAAGGGAAAATACAAAAAGAAAAGGAAAGTTCTGAAAATTAAAACATAAAGAAATTGAAACTTTGGCGAATCGAAAATAAGAAAGGAAATTTGAAAAAGGATATTGAGTCGAGCAAGCTAAGGTGGAAAAATAGTTTCCTAGGAAGGAGAGGTAGCAGCAGGAACAGCTAAGTATAGTGTTAATTTTTCTTTAATTTTTTTTTCTTTGTCGAAAGATATATACGAGTACATATAGATATAATTATTCGTTTTTATTCTCTTCAAATTAATTAATTCGTTTTTTTTTAATTCAAAATTATTTATTTCGTTTCATTATTTCGTTTGGCTTTTGTTTCGAAAATTTTCCGGTACAGCGGAACTCGCGACCCGTAATTAACGTACCTTTGTTCTTTCGGGACCGAGCGTTAACGGTCCATCTTCATTTTAAGCCTTCAATCTTGTTCTCTTTGTTTTAAAAGATCTTGGGTTTTACTCCTGCTTGCAAGGTTTCCCAAGCACCTTAAATTTGCATTAACAATAACTTACATAATTTTAAGCATAATTTCTTCGTTCGTTTTTATTTTAAAATACCACCGTCGGTTCCGCTCCGAAGGTTTGTGATTTCCTTACTCACAAAAAAAAAATCACTGGCGCCCTTCTATTTTTTTTTCACTGTACCCCGTGCGGCAATAAAAACATTTCGATCGATTTTAATTAATCGATTAATAAAACATAATCCGCAACATAAATTCGACTGGTGAACCCACCCCATTAAGCTGAGCTAGTCCATTTAGAAAGCATCCAAGTGCTATCTGCGTGTTGCACTTCGAACTCGAATTCGAATTTCTTTTGACAGTCATTCATTGCTCGTGCATAAAAGCATATAAGTCGTATTTTGTTTTGTCGTCGATCGTTGTCTAATTCGCGCGTCCGGATTTTAATTGTATTTAAATAAATTTAAAATAGTGTTTTCGATTCGGTTCGTGACGAAAAAGTGCAACACTATCCAAATGTCATTTTCTCCATTGACAAAAAAACCTGTCAAACATTATTTTATGCCGGTTAGGTTTATGTAAGTATTAATAAAATAAAAGTAAAATTGTATATTTAATTTAATTTAAAACCTACGTTGAATGTTTCTTTGTGCTTCATGGCATACAACTTAATTAATTCGTTTTGTTTTAGATGGAATCCATGGTTTATTTGACGTGGAGAATCATCTGTTGTACTGTTTCGAAAGAGTACACTATATGGTTGTGGTTACAGGAAGGAGCTAAGGACACATGCAGGCCACAACGGAATTCATTCGACGAGTATTCAAAACAATAAGCTTACCAAAAAATGCTTCTTAAGATTGAAGGCAAGAAAAGCAGAGATTCGATGGCCATGATTTGGTAAACATTACCCCAAATATTTTTCAAACGTAGTTAGAGAGAGCTATGATCTGGAATCGCTCTGGAGTATAGGATCCCAATACGACCGAGAATCCAACAAACTGAAAGATCTATTAATCGAGTTGTTTGAGAAGCACTATAACCTGCTCAGTAGTCTGCAGCCCTTACAAATAAAAATGTAGTCCTTTTCTTTTATGAAATATAAATATGTATGGATTTTCAGTCAAAGGTTATCTTATCCTAGATGCTCGTTTTCTACCACGTGATGAAATTATTCGATAGCTTCCTGTGGAACAAACTTGGGAACACACAGAATTTTTGAACCTTCTCGCCATACTTGTCCGATCTTTCTCATAAATCAAAGTAGCATTTCATCCGGCACTCTTGGCTCCCATATAGTCACTGATAGGAGTATCGCCCACATGCAGACACACCTTAACGGGCTTAAAGTTTTCCATATTTCGGAATATGTCATGGCAATTTTTAAAATGTGTACTTGGCTTCTCGGCTTCATCGTCATACGAACAGTCAACGAAATCAAAGAAATGGTTGATCTTCATGTTGCGCAATAAAACATCAGTGAGGATCGGAGTTCGACATAACACCATTGCAAATGGAGGTTGGCCTTTTCCTTAGTAACCAACTGTTGTTACATTCGTAGGTATTTAAAGAGTTCTACGGATTTGTTAGCTTGTTGTTAAGCCGCGCTGGTCGTCAGTGTTTCAGTAAATAAAGGTAGTTTTTTTTGTTGGGTTTTTGCACCACTTTCGGCAAAAGTAGCTGGAGTTGTTAATAATTAAGATTTTATTTGGCAAGATTTTTCGTCTCCAACAATCGATCAACTTCATCCACCTGTTTTTCAAGCTCCTTTAAGTATTTTCCAAAGTTTAGGTGAACTTCATGCGCGGGTGCCTATTTTGCATATTTTGTTTTACTTTTCAATGACAATTCAGAGTGAAAACGTCAAACTAATCTTTTTTCCTCTGGTGAAAACACTTCAAGATTAATTTTTAATCTACTGAATTTAAATCGGATTATCTTTAGCTGAAAACGTAGTATTCATGCAACAACGGGAAACCCCGAATAATGATTTTATTCCTGCAATAACGAGCTATCAAAAATTGTATGCGAAACATTTTTTGCAGAGCTGTTACATTTATCATATGAATTTCATGCGGAAAGAAAAGAAATAAACCGATAAAATAGAAAATCCATTTGTTTATTGACCAACTGATTACGCAAGTATTTTTAAGGGATGTGTGAGGGAAATATATATTTTCTTGCAAAGCGGAAAATTATCACGAGACTTGAATTTTAAGCGTGTTCCGCTAAGGAAACCGATTTAGTTCGCTGCTATGGGAAATTTTTTAAACTGATTAAAATTTAGTAAACTGTTTTAAGATTAGCAAAGTGTTAAGAAGTGTTATTAAGCTAATTCCCTAAAATTAGTCCGTTTAAATATCACTTAAACGCACTTTTTCTATGATAAAAGCAGACAATCAACAAATTTAAAATCAATTAAATTAATAAATGATTTTTATGATCAAATTTGTATTGAATGGGCTTGCCTCTATCCGCCCTCTATTCAAAAATCCTGTTTTCGCTCTTGCAATATATATTTATAAATACGATGAACTCTGTCCAAGTGATATTCCAACTTCGAAAGAATTACTATTTATATATATCTCACTCATTGATTAAGATGACATATCGGTGTCATACGCAATACCAAGAACACAAGTTTCGAGGAAAATGCCCAACAGAAGTTTTGTCGATTTTTGTTGATGTTGATCTAAAAATTGTATTCCAATAAAATATTAGCTTTGACATGGAAATCGGGAAAAGTTTTCCCTTGGATATCAAGACAAACACCATACGAAAATATGTAGTTACATAAAGGTTTGTCTCTATATATTATGATCATCACTATATGATGGCTAAAGTTGTTCAGCTCTGCAGTTCTGTTTGACTTTATGAAAAAGTTTTGCAATAGTTTGCTGAGTTCATGATATGGTATTTGTTTCAGTTAACTAACACTCATCGTTGCTTTCAATGGACTGTATTAAAGTTGTCACTTGTCATATATTTATGCTATTAGAAAAGCATTGATAAAGAGCTAAAAATTAATATGAGATTTTGGAAAAAATTATCATGTTTGCGATATTATTTTAAACACGATTTCTCAATGTCAGTGGCGTAACTATAGGTTGGTAGGGCTGGCAAAATGCCACGGGCACCCGACGCAAGATGGCCCGTCTCGAGAGGTCACGAGCTCAGAAGTAACCTAACATTCTTAGCAAAATTTTGTACCTAAGTACTTTAAAATTATAATATTTTTAAGTACTTAAAATCAATCAAGGTGGGGCACAACTAAAGACCATATACAAATTCAAACCAATCATAAGAATTTCAACACTTCAGAACTAAAAGATGTCAGTTTTCAGAACGCATCCATTGCTTGTTTCATTTTTTGTCGCGGTACATTGGTAACGCGGGCGGGCTAGTGACGGTCGGGGAATTCCCTCATTTTGGTAACCAATTAGGTTAGAAGTAGGTGACACTGAAAGTCCCGTCTTCACGGATTTGAAAATGTATATATACATCGATAGTTAACAATTATACAAATAAAATCAACTTGGTACGCGTTGACTTAGTAAGCCGAAAATATGTTAAAAGAAATTTATTATAATAAAAAAGCAAAAATGTATCTTATTGTAATCGCGGATTTTGATGAATTATAGTTCATTCGATAGGAAATTTTGAAATTTTGCAAATTAACCGAAAATTTTGCCTGGTGCAGTCAGGTCAGCTGACCTTGGGGCCAGTGGAATGTGCAGTTTCTGCATATCAATTTGTTTGGGAATTTTCGCTGGAGCTCCGCCATAACTTGGCTACGTGTGTACTTGCTCCACCTTGTTGAAACCAAATCCTGCTGAAAGGGATACGTCTTCGGCGAAGTTCTGGGTAAGAAAACTCCTTCAACATCTTTAAATAACGGTCCCCATTGACAGTTTGTGTTACACCGTTTTCTTCAAAGAAAATTGGGGCCGACAATACACCTTGATGAAACTGCGCACCACACAGTGACTCGTTCTGGGTGCAGTTCCGTGTCATGGAGCATTTCTGGATTAGATTAACTCCATATACGGCAATTTTGCTTGTAAACATTGCCGTTTAAGTCAAAATGGGCCTAATCAGACATGAACAAACAATTTATCAATGTGTTGTCTTCTTCGGCCATTGCAATCAATTTTTGGCAAAATTCCAGGCGAACAGGCAAATACTGAGGGTTTAACTTGCTCTTAATATGGACTTTGTATGGAAACAAGTTTAAGTCATCATGAGGTATCCGTTGTTATGACCGTCTGCTAAATCCAATTTGGCCGAATAAGTTTCGAGTCGAAACACTTGGATTTGCCTGTATTGCCGATGTAGCAGCTACGATTGATTTTGATACGGTCTTCGTTCGATGCTTCCAGATTCGGCAAACATGTTCGCCAGCCTCATAATGGTCGATCTACTCGGGGGAGTACCGCCAAACTCCAGACTAAATTCCCTTCGGACGCAAATAACGGACTGCAAAGAATGGTATCGCTGCACTATCCAAATCGTTTTTTCGGTATCCCAAGCATTCAATTTGATAAATTTAAATAGTAGCCTATAAAATAAAAAAAATAAGCCGATAACTCACACTAAAAAAAGTAATTGTGTACTAAAGTACTTGTGCGGAACAGAAAGTTCGGATAAAAGAATTGTATTAATACAAAAATCTTATTGAAAGTAAATTGTTGTTTCATTATAAATATTTAACTAAGTTTTGGGCAACTACTTACATCAGTGGTTTATTAAAACTAAATTCTAACGTGACTATTTCTACTGGGACGCCGGAGGGCCCCATCCAAAAAAAATTGCCACGGGCCTCAGATTGTATAGTTACGCCACTGTTCACAGTTATTATTAAATTTTCTTTATTTAGTTTCAATTCAAACTAATTAAATTTATACTGTTGGCTTTTATAACTTCCTCTTAAAAGCTGTACCAATTCAATGGTATTTTATATTCTTTTTACTTTTGTACTGTCTCTAACACTTAAATGTTTTCTTCCTCTCTTCCCTTCTTCTTTTATCTTCATTGGATATTGTCAGCCTACATGAATGGCATCATCCATCGAAGTTTTGTTACGCCATCTAGTTTTCGGCTTCTACAAAATCACGTGAACGATTTTATTTGAACATGAGTTAAAGTTAAGTTTAATATTATCTTTTTTTCAACGAGTTTTCTTAAAAGGACGGTTAAATTTTTGGCGGACAGGGATAACACAAGTCGACAAGTCTAAATTCACTTATCGAACTATTCTATGTAGTGTATTCTGTAACACAAAGCAGAATTGTTTACACTTTGGGGGCGTTCGGTGTCGCTCAGCTTTCTGACAATTCATCGGCAACTTCAAATCATTTATGAGACATTTGATATGCAAATTTGAGTCAACTAGTTCAGTGAGCAATCTGCCTAAAGTGCACTTTGTTTGAGGCAGCAAATTCCACGCCTTATACAAGAACTCGGCTTTTCAGATATGTATCTCAATTTCGGCAGTTTTGAGTCGGGACTTGGGCCTGCAACCGTATTCTGCAGCAGTTACACGAAGGTAACGAATAGTATAGGTCCACGAAATGATAATGCATTTCTCTGAAATCACTATTTGGCACGAATTCTGATCGGTGGTGCTTTTTGAGGGATCTTCAATGGAGAGGGTCAATTTATATTGGTGCAAATTTGATGGCAGGATAAGTATAAACCTTAGGGATAGACGAAGTGAAGGAACCAAGGAGAAACGTCACATGTCTATTCCAATAAGTCGGAAATAACCGGTGCAGCAGTCATCAAGTTAGACAGAGTTGCGATGGTTCCAATGATTTCTCTACACATTCTTCTGATTCTTGATTTCCTTCTGTGCAATCAATCTTCTTTTTTCTCCATATGGGAGAAATCCCATATGGAGACTTCTGAGTGAACAAAGTAAGGTAAGAATAATAGCAATTTATTTATATGATTATCCTTAAAAATAGATCGAATACTATATAGGTACATAAAAGTCAATGACTTAAAATATCTTTAATCATCATTATTGAAAAACCATTCAGCCTCCTTATCTCAAGTGTTTATATAGACATCAATTGCTTCAGATTTTCCACTTTAGCTTATTAAAAAAAGTATCTGGGAAAACTGCTCAATTGTTACCTTCCTTTCCTTTTAAAGTATGTTTGTATCTTTTATGCAATATTGTCAAATGGATTGCAAATAACTTTACAATACTTGTGATTAGATCTGACAAAGGCTGAACAAAGGCGTTATAACTTCCATGAATCAGATAATATACTTGGTGTTTCATCTTAGAAGACCTACAAAACTGTTACAAAAACCACCACCTTAAAGTCTTTAAATCAATTAGGTTATTCAATGAAAACTTGTTTTTTTAAAGAATAACATTTTCTTTGACTGTTTAACTCAAAGCTTCAAATTATAAATTAATTTAATGTTATCAACAGCTCCATTTTATTAATACACATTTTCAAAATATGTAATCAGATAAATTAGTCACCAGAAGACTTCATATAATAAATTTAATAATCGAATGTATATTTTTGTATGGTTTCACAAATTAGTCTGCGGTCTACCTTGAATTGAGGCATTTTGGATAAAAGTTTTATATAAAGATTATATGTGTAGGTATGTACTTTTGGGAGTTTACCAACATATTTCTATCCTTTTTAATAATAAATTTTTTCAAATTATAAAATTCCAGCTGAATCCCGCACATCTGAATTTAATTTAAGGTTCTAAGGTTGCTGTATCATTGTCACAATTTACTTACTATAAATAGTTATGGCAAATTATGGATTTGTAAAAAAAATTATACTTTCGATTTTCATCAAACTTGCTATTACGATAATAGCGAAGATGAAAAAAGTGGTTCATGTAACTCTGTTCTTCTGCTTGTGTAGGTGTCGATCTACATGGGTAAGCGGATGAAACGTTTTTCTTCAAAATTAGCACTTAGCGTTTTAGGCGAAACAGATTTTAAGATCTTTTTAAGCCCCAAATAATTATTATATTATAATTATCTTAATTATCTTGAAAATGGATCTAACTATTTTAATTTTTAAAAAATCTGTGCACTCCTACAGGTAAAGTCTACATTTTTCTCATAAGCGTCTTCAAATTCTTATAATAATATTGTACACCAAAATTTTCAAAAAATAATATTTGTTTGAATTCTTGAAAAATTCTATATTTCGAAACCGGGTAAACGATTTTTTGAAATTCTGTTTTGAAATTTATATTGCTAAATAATGAAAATTGTCATGCCAATATTATTTTTAGAAAAAAATTTAAGAATTTTGTTTATAAGACCTTAAGTAAAAAACGATTATAAAAATATATATGCTTTACTGTTTTTACTCAAGTCATAAAATCTTGTAAATCCGATGTGATCGGTCATAAGAAAGAGCAAGTACGTCCAGTCGTGCACGTTGTATTTTATTTTTTTTTATTTTTAAATGCAGAATCTCCTGAAATTTTTAAACAATATTATAAACCAACATATTTTTCAAGACATTTTTTTTTAATATTTCAAAAATTACTCAATCGTTTTTTTTTGGAAATTTATATCTAGTAGCTTTTTAACATTATCATGAATACTGGAAAAAATATTTTCCTAAAAGAAAAAATAACGGTGTCTACCAAAAATCTTTAAAAACTGTTAAGAAAAAATACATTATCTCAAAACCGGCCCCAAGAATTTTGATTTACAAAAAATGTGCGTGAAACATATTATTTTGCGTTTCTATTAAAGGTACTTCTCATAGAACTACTTTGCATATTTTCGGCTTTTTCGTTATTCGATGAAACGATTAAAAGTATTTATTATTTATGCAGATGCCCATTATACGTAGAAATAATATTGCATATTCAAATTATTATAAGGAAAATATTTTTTCAATCAAAAAAAAAAACCATTTTTTTAAATCAATTTTTCAAAAACGGATAAAAAGGGCTAGTGAATTTTTTTGAAATTAAAATTATATAAGCATATTAATTATTACTTTAAATCAGTGGTGTCCAACGTGTAGTTCTCGGGGGCATGGTAGCCCGCGGCCTGTATTCTAAGCGCCCGCAAGCACCACGGACTTAACTGGAATAAACTCTTCTTGAAGGGTACAATCGGAATTTGATAGGCGTTTTGAGAAAATTTTCTGTATGGAACCTCTGCGTTTTTTTCTTTTTAATCCTTTTATAAATACTGATATTTCAGAATTAGTCTCATTGATGGAGACTCATTGTTGCATCAATTAAACAAAAACGGAATTAAGAATTATTATAATTCGATGTGATATTATGCTTAAAAGCACAGACAGTAAAACCAACGAGATTTTCAAGCTCCTGGACATCATTAAATACAAAAACGTACGTAACTGTGCAGTCATCTTTAAAGCATCTTTCGGGTCAACGTAGCTATGTGAACGGTGAACGCGCCAAATACAGAAATATGTTAACGAATTAGCGCTTACAAAATTGTAAGGGTAGAAAAAAGGAAGTTTAAGGAGTGGAGTAAATGTGGAGATTATGTTTGAGGTGCCGACTTAAGCCATTCTGACCTTTGAATAAACTTGAGGATTAGTTTACCGCTTCGGGCTAGGCTGGGAATTCATAAAGGAAGTGATAAGAGAACTCTTCCGCCTATTCGTCCACACAACCTCTACAAAAGTCAGATGTTCTTATGCCCATTCTGGTCATGTGGCTTCCGATTGAGTTGTTCCCTGTTAGGATAACCATCAGGAGGGATAGTTGAGATCTGTTAAGCCCTAGCAAATATTCTGTTTTTTTCTTAGAGATATAAGTCGAAAGATTTCTCGAAACCCGACAACTATCGATACCTGACCATCTTTCGTTTGCGGTTTTGAGGAAAATTTCTTGGATACTTAAATTGTTTATTGTAGCTTTTTTCTCTCTTTATTGAATGTTCTCTTTCCAGTTCAGTTTACGATCTATAACCAGACCCAGATATTTAGCCGTGCCAATAATGCTTACTGGCGTCCCATTTCTGATGGATGCTTATATTTGGAATGTTACGTTTTCTTATATAAAAGACTAGTTCTATGTTTAATGGGCTTACATTTAGTCCGCAATTACTGTCCCAATTACTGAGCTTATCAATGCCGTTCTGAAGAATTTTGCACAGTGTGTGCACGAATTTCCCTGATGCCCATAACATGTTACAATCAGCATATGCCACGACTTTGACACCAATTGGACTTAGCTTTAGTAAAATCTGGGTAGCGACCAGACCTCTGCATTTAATAACTTTTAAGTTTGCAGTCGCCCAATTCTCCATTCACTATCCTGGACTGAATCATAGAGTCATTGTTAAAGGCCCCTACTATATCAATAAATTCACCCAGCGTAAGCTCTTCGAGTTGGATAGATTTTTCAATTGTGCTTACTACTTCATGCAGTGCTGTCTGAACAGATTTGCCTGTGAGAGACCACCACCATCATTTAGCTTCAGGCGAATTTGTATTCTATGAGTCTTTCCAGGGTCGTCAATAGGAAGGAAGATACGCTTATAGGTCTGAAATCTTTTGGTGCAATGTCGGTGGGCTTTCCAGCTTCCGGAATGAAAAGTATATAGAACATATATATATAATCTCATAATAAATAAAAACTGGGATAAAGGAATGATGTAGTTTCCTTTAATCTTAATCAATATTTTTTTACTCTGTAGTACCCGTAGCTCTTTGAGATTTTCAAAAAAGCATTTGGGGCAATACCAGTTGGACATCACTGCTTTAAACTGTAGATTAAATTTTTTGTTTGCTAAACACACATTATTTTTTTAAAAATAAAATAGCTTCACCGATTTCAATTTTTATTTTATTTTTTATTTAATTTTTTGACATTTTCATATTTGTCAAAGAATTCATTGGTTGTTTTGGTAATCAAATGACAAATTGATAATAACTTAAAATATTTAAGTTATTTATATTTAACTTTTACGTATTTTTGTATATTAAGTTGTCAGCTACAAGAGCAAGTTCGTACGATCCAGTAGTGCATTTTTCTTCTTTTTTTTTGTTTTTTTGAACAAAAGTTCGTTTTATTAATTTCCCGTGTAAGTAATGCACCAATATATGCGACTCCTAGCAGAGGATTTAATTAAACTGGATTTTTTTTAGCGCTATGCGAGATCATGGTAAGGTAGGTAGTCTACGTATGTAAATATCTATGTAAATGAACAGACGAAACAAAAATAAAATTAAATGTGAATTTATGACAGACTCGAGACATACATATATACTAACAATTTACATAGAGTGACTGAAAAAAAATATTAAGAAAATTGTCATTGCAGTGTAGACACCTAATTTGCTAATTGTGTAAACAACAATCATAGCATTTTGCTTTTCTGAATGTTGATTATGTCTGCAAGATTGATGGTGGAATAATGAGTTTTAATGATTTGATATTTTCGAGACTTATTTTTTTTTTTAATTAAAATCAAGCATCCACTTTCATTAAATTTATGACTTTGGAAGATAAATTCTGTTGTGCCATGTGACATATCACTAGAGTGTAATATAACCGCTAAGCTGTAAAAATTTTCAGAAAAAAAAACATAAATGGTATTTTTATTTTTTTAATTATGCTCATCATTACATTGAATGTTATTTTCCTAACTTTATCAATGAATAGGAAAATATTTTTTATTCTCTCACAAATAAAATAACCCCAAAGGAAATAATAATTAATTGCATATAACAATGCACATGTCATGCTGTCAGAAGCACCACCCAGGTGTCGTCAGTTCAAAAATGTTCCTGTTGCTCGAAGCGATTGCTAGAACTTATCCTTTTATATTTACATTCGCTAACTTGTCATCACGTTCTTTGTTTTATTTAATTTTGCATCCTGAGAATGAAATTTCAAAGTGCAGGAAATAACGTATGCATATTTAGATAAAACGTATTTTGTAATTCTCAACATTTTGTCAAAAGAATTGATTACCCATATTTGCCTAAGGGCATGTGTCTACAATTACACAAAAACCTCTATTTAAAAATAGGAAAATGGTAGATAGATACTCGTATGTGTGTATATATATATTCAGGAAGCTTGGAACCTTTTAAAATTTATAATTGATAGCACATGAGGGCGTGCCAAAAAATAGAAATATTAATTTCAAAAGGTAAACATTATGAATGATATTGGTACTTGAAATTGAAAGTGATCCACAATTCAAAGGAAATAAATGGAACTGGTTGCATGGGAGCAAATAAGCTGCAAATGATATCCTTTCTGGAAGATGTTGTAGTAAATTTGCTAGATTGCAATAAGTGGTTGAATCCAAGCAGAAATCTAATTGGTATATCCTAGTTTTATTTCCTTCCAAACACCATGACAACTGTATTTTAGGATTATGGACAAATTCATCAACACAAACTTAGACTACAGTTACTCCAGGTGAAGTTTCGGAGCAGTATGTAACATATGGGACACCTAATTAAGCTGTAGAGCTAGCAGAAAAATATACAAATATCTACATAAAATATCTTTTAACCCATTTCAGTTACAATGCCCTTGAGTCAAATAATTAGCTTATAAAATACATCTGTTCGATGTTACATATCTTTTATGAATAACATTTTACCCCTTAGAGGTATTGTAACCTTACGCATTCTATAAATTGTTTTTATTTATAAGGCTGTAATTCTAAAACTTTAAAAGTTAATTCTTTGTACACAAAATTTCATTAATTTTTTTTTCTAATCATTAGTGTGATAATTTTAAATATTTAATAAAAAAAAATTTTAAAATATAAATTCTAAACAATTCACTTTCCATATTAAATTTTTGAAAAAGAAAAAAATCAAAATAATTTATCCTTACAAAATTTTGAATATCAATTTTTTTTAAATATTTGAATGATTTTCTGCATAAACAGATTTGATCAAAATCGGTGGAGCCATTAATAAGAAAGTCGAAAATAAAACAAGAAAACGGTTCTAAGGCGCTACCGTTAATAACGTAATGTTTACATTTATTTATTTTTACCAAAATGTATAACATACACACTGATTATATTTTGGTATCAAAACCGCAATAGCCGTTTTAGAGATATTTAAGATTTGTCATAACGGTTATAAGCTTAAAAATTCAATTTCACCAAATTTGAAGAAAATCGCTTCATCAGCTTACAGAATAAAAGACGGAAGAAAAGAGATACAATCAGACCCAATTATAAATTTGTTGTGTTTTTGGTAATTAAGATTTTGTAAAGTCAAGTGCTCGCATAAACAAATTTCAATTTTAAGAACGGATTTTATGTTTTATGTTTAAATTAGTTGAATAATATATATTTTACATATTTTATAGAAGATCAGGTACTTCCAATGAGTGCATTTATTTTCATTCAATAATTTCTTCTTTACATTAGCAAATGACTATGCATCTAATTTATTTTGTGTATTTTTTTTATTTAAAGCAAAATAAAACCATAATTTGTCAGAAGTAATTTATTGTTAAATTTTTACTCTGACGAAAAAAAATCCTAGCAGTCTATCTTCCACTTCTAAATTGAATACCATATTGATGGTGGATGCTGTTTTTTTTTTTATTTTCATTTTGCATAGCTAAACGCAAAGAAAATACAATTGAAACAAATCAGAGACGGAATAACTTTCTTAAATAAACAAAAACAGATACCCAAGGAACAGGAGGTAGCACAGACAAAATACAAGGTTATAATATAGCGGCAATGGAAACATTGAGTTTGACCTGTATACTATAAAAGTTAACACTTAATTAAAATACAGGAACCTCCATATATTTTATTTCTGCATTGATGGCCAGTTAATGAATATTGTTAAGTCTTAAAGGTAAGATAAGGTAGAATAAATAATAATAGAATACAAAAATATTTTCCGAGTCCTACCGCTTAGAACACTTAATTTAAAACTCAGAGCCGTTTTAATAACCCAAATGAAGTAAGCAGTTTTGAAATGACAGCGTTTTGAATATAACACTTACAAGAATTCCTCAAATTTTCTTTTAAGACTTTTGTAACATGTAGGCAAAAAGCTGACATTTGCATTATTTTGTTGATTAAAGCTGTTGTGAGTTTTAAATTAAGTTCTTTTAAAATCAATTTCTAATTCAAACTAAATTTTCAAAAAATGTACACGATTCAATATTTTCTGAAAAATAACATATATTTTTGAACCACCCCTTTTTTATAATTTTGCACGCGCTCAAGGGATTGTGTATACCCTTTATATGTTTTAAACACAATTCGTCATCCGGTGAATGAAGAGAAAGAAGGATATGAAAGATGTGTGGCGCGATGTTCTGTGACTAGAGCTGGTTGTTGTCTCAGATTTATCTCCAGGGATGGCGGCTGAACTAATGCGGAGAAAATTACCGTGCTTTATTTATTTATGTCCCTTATAATTCGCATTATTTTTATTTATTTCGCTGTCATATTTTATGGGTATACTAGTTTCCTTAATCACATGTTGTTAGTGTTATACCTAAAAAGCATGTAATGAGCAAAGCAGCAATTTATTTTATGAAAATTTTTAGAATTTGTTTTTAATGGAATATAAGAAGACATATTTTGAAATAATTTTTTTTTCTTACATTATTCTATCTCAGCTACAACATTATTTCAATTTCATGGAAATCGGTTAAATAGCAACGAAGTTAATCCGGACTTGTACTAGCATAAATACATCCCCATAACGACTCCATCTTCCAAATTTTTCAAATGTTGATCCCTGGCTAGGCTAGGATGTACGTACAACTAAATGCATACAATTAGCTTGAGTAGATATTTTACTTAAATGTTTATTCAAAAGACAAATGCATAATTATGTTGAGTTTAATTTTCAGTTATGAGCAAACCGATTGAATAATAAATATTTACCGATTATTACAAAATTAAGGTAAAACAAATCAAGCGTTGAACTAATATCCTCTTCTGGTGTTCATTCAGATGCCATAATTTAGCAAATTTGTGTTTATGAATAAAATGCAAGATTGCTTGTGACATATCCTGCCCGATATGTAATTGCTTGTACTCGTACATGAAGGGTATTCATTGCAAGAGTAATATTAACATTAAGGTACGAAAATACATAAGTCAACCTCTATATTCTCGAATTCAAAATGTACGAGTGTGCATATTATTTCAAGTAAATTATGAAACAATTAAAAAATTAATTTAGTTTAGCTTAATCAATCTTTCACAGGGGATGTTTTGATTAACCTACACAAAAAATAATGTTTAAACTCAAAAACAAATTGAACTCAGGTACAAATTAATTTGTTATTCTTATTAATTGATTTTGCGATGTCATCATATTTTTAATTTTTGTTTCTTCAAGGAAACAATTTCACTTAAATCATTTGATTCGATTCCGAGAAATAGAGAGATAATCAAAGAAATAAGAAAATTGGGCGGGGTAGTGGGCGATTTTTACTCAATATAATTTTCGACTGTTTTTCCGGATCAAATAAAGAGAACTAAGAAATAATAAAAAAATGGGGGCGTGTTTGTGGATGGATTTTTCCAGACTATTTTTGAAGTGATAACTTCTAATGGGATTGTAAACCGCTTGGTTACGTAATGGGTTACGGAGCCAGTCTATCTGGCTTCCCTTTCTCTCACGTATACTGAGAACTTTGGAAATTAATCAAATTAACGAAGAACTTTTGAAGCTTTTCTCAAGTTAAGCAATTTCAATATTATATACAGTCGAAATTCGATAACTCGAACCATAAGATAATTCGAGTTATCGGGACTCCGAGTTATTAAGTAAAATACAAAATTGATATAAATCCATATACATACAAATGTATTTGCTTACGAAAATAATATAAAAACATTCATAAACATAATTTGTATATCACTGAAGAGTGGTTTTGAGAAAAAATATTCAATGGAATTTAAGCAATGCATTATAAAACGAACTTGTAACGGCACTCAGAATTTGGAAATTTCCCTGCAGAATTCGACTTATCAAAGCTAACGCCAAATATGCTCTTCCTTTTCAAATAAGTCAATTTCATTCGAGTTATTAAATATTCGAGTTATCGAAGTTCGACGTATCAAAGTTTGACTGTATAGTTCAACTTAGACTATTTTAAGTTATCACTTTTGTTGGGCGTCCCGAGACGCACATGTTTTTTTTAAATTTTCCCTTATACAGAAGAATAAATTGTAAAAATTTCATTCAAATCGATAGAAGAATAGAACTTTAGTACTGCTTATTCGACTGGAGAACTTTTCAAGCCTTGAGAGGTGTTTTAGCGAATTATATTTATTACGAATTTTGAAACAAAAATCAATTAACGAAGCAGATCCCCTTTTGTGTTTGCAGAATAAGAATATATAAGAATTCATACTAAATACTATGGCCATATTCATTATAGATTTACTAAAGTTGTGATTTCTAAGTGTCCATAGTTGTGATCACGATTGTTAATAAAACACAGCTTATCTTCTATTCATAGACGATTTCCTTGCAATGTTTTACTGAACTGGAGTTGATTGAAACAATCTACTACAATTATACTTCAAATAAAGATATTTGACGTGAGAAATGTCAAAAAGAATTTCAAATTATTTTCAGACCTACTGCTCGACTAGGTGGAAAAAAACAAAATTTAACCGACTTAAAAGTAATTTATTAAATAATTATTTAAACCATAAACTAAATAAAACACACATTTTGTAAATTTTAGATTTACAAGGGAAATAAAAAGCGAGAAAGAGAAAAAAACTGGTCGCATTGCGAAAAAGGATTCTTACGAAAGCTAGTACGGAAACAGGTTGCGAGAATGAGAACAAAAGAAATGATTTGAAAATGATAGAGGAGAAAAAGCGGCATGGAAGGACATCGAGCAAAATATGATAGCTTCTGGCTATAATAGAGCAGTTCAAAAAATTAAGGGAAAAGGGCACAGAATGAAAGTAAATGCCAGAAAGAGCAACACACTGATGAAAAATGCTAGAAAAGCCACTGGCAATGTCGTTGAAATCAAGGAACCACCTGAAAATGTATTGATACAGGGCATGATTAAGCAAGACTTTGCAGAGGACACAATTTTGATCGACCACGACACCGGTGCTTTTCAAGTAGAATACTTGGATAAATGTATGCAGTCTATTGAAAAACAACCAGGTGCAACTGAAGATCCCAACATAGTTCCAGAAATTTTGAATAACTATGAAAAGTTGACTCCAATTGAGAAGCTAAGACGTCTGTAAATAACAACTTAAACACAGCACTACCTATGTGTAAAGTTACCCCTTAGGTTAGCTCGTAAGGATTGGTTTATTTGTTTAAACTTCAGGTTTGCTTGGTCACAACTTAGCATCAGTTTAAAAATTGTCTATGAATATGTCCCTATAACCTTAAGCCTGGTTTATACATTAAAGCGAAGTGAAATGAAAATCAAAGGGAAACACGAATAGATCTTATGTGAAGACGTTAAAGGTATTTTTAGTTTAGATAAAATCCATTGGCTTGCATTGGTTTCGATACAAATTTGTTCTTCCTTATCGACAAAATAATTATATTTAATATTTCACACATATGAAAAAAAAAAGAGTATGAAAATTTTAATTCGCTTACGGCTTATTTCTTGAGAAAGTTCTAAAATCAATTTAAAACTCGATCTAGTAGCTCTTGCCTTATCTTTATAACTTGGTTTTAAAAATATTTAGAACTCGGTTATTTCTTCACTTCAAATAAAGTCGAACTAATGCGGTTATCGGTTGGTAACACAAATCAATTTATTTTTGATTTAGATCTGTCAAAAACTGATTTTTACAATTTTTGCCTTTGATTGGCCAAATAAATTGACTTATTTTTTGATTTTAAATCAATTTTCAGATCTGGATTTTTTTTTTTAATTAATGAATTAATGAATATTGAATGTGCAGTTTAGATCATGACACGCATGCCATACTCAAATAAGCCCGAGACGATACGGCAATTGTTGCAGAAAGTGTTCGAAAATTGTGCCTCTTGGCTGGAATTTATTCGACCAGGCCAAGGCGGCCCGAAATCATTTTTAAAACATAACATGGCAATTTTTTATCTTTATAATAAAGCTAAATTCTTCGCCATAACATTCAATTATATGCGTTTTATTTCTTCTTTAAACCACACGTCTAAAAAAAACACCCGGTGTATAATATTTACATACACTGAACCTTCGAACTCTCTCCCTGGCGATTGTATTTTTGCATGAATATTTACAATCAATACCAGCAATTGTTCGTGAAAACTGACCAATTTTGTTAAAAGCAACGGAAGTTTCTCTGAGTTCCTCTGCATTTGAAGACATTTTGTGGCGAAGTAAAGCTTTGCACACTTTTGGTATGATACAAAACAATATCCACGACAGTCAAATGCATATTTCCATATGCCATTAAGCGCAGCAATATAAGCAATAGTTTTTCTTCCAATACATAACGCGTTCTGTACTTTGGCAGAATGATTAAAGTTGAAAAAAAAACAATAATTGCAGCTGTGTTCTTATCTTGGCTGTGGATGCAGCAAATCATCTGTAACTAACTGAAGCGAATAGATAAGCGTTATTTTCGTCAAGTGATATTGTCAAAAAATCGATATCGTCCCAGTAATGATACCACGTGGGGACGTATGATAAATGCGCCTTTCTTTAACATAATTTTTATTTTCATGGTCAAGAAAAATCCAATCGGCGAAACACAAAATTATTTTTCATCAAATCAAAAAAAAAATAAGAACTGATCTTATTTAATATTAAAAGAATACATCACATACCTACATAACTGAAATAATTTGTTTTTTTTTTTGTTGAAGAAACAAAATTATAGTTAAACCGAGTTCTAACGCTCTAGACCCCCCAATTGTGAAGGTCCAGATAAATCGAAGTTCTAACTAAAACAAAGCTCTAAATCCGAGTTTTAAGGAATTAAAACTTGTCGAAGAAATGAGTTAGATCTCAATCAAGATAAATCTTGTTTTTAGGGGTTAGAACTTTCTCAAGAAATTATCCGTCAAATGTTAAATTAAGATTTATGTAAAAAAAATGCACGACTGGATCGCACGAACTTGCTCTTATAACGGGTGATTTTTTTGCTACTTGGTTTTTGACGTTTATATTTTTGACAGATCACACATGACAAATTCCACGAACATTTGACATTTCGATTCAGTATTGTTTGCCATTTCATCATGAATAGACTTACGCCTGAACAACGTTTGCAAATTATTGAAATTTATTATCAAAATTCGTGCTCTGTGAAAAATGTGTTTCGCAAGCTACGTCCGTTTTTTTTCCGCTCATTTTTGGCTAAATGGATACGTGAATAAGCAGAATTGCCGTATTTGGAGTGAAGAGCAGCCAGAGGGAATTCAGCAGCTACCAATGCATCCCGAAAAATGCTCTGTTTAGTGCGGTTTATGGGCAGGCGGCATCATTGGGCCGTACTTCTTCAAGGACGATGAAGGCCGCAGGGTTACGGTCAATGGAGAAAGGTACCGTTCGATGATAACAGATTTTTTTTTGCCGAAAATGCAAGAATTGAACTCGGTCGACATGTGGTTCTAACAGGACGGTGCCACATGCCACACTACACGCGAAACCATGCATCAATTGAGAGGCGAATTTGGTGAGCAGTTGATCTCACGTTTTGGCGCAGTCAATTGGCCACCAAGATCATGTGATTTGACCCCGTTAGACTATTTTTTGTGGGGCTATGTTAAGTCTATTGTCTATGGGGATAAGCCAAACATGATTGCTGCCTTGGAAGCCAACATTGAACGCGTCATTGGTGAGATTCCGGCCGAAATGTGTGAAAAAGTTTGCCAAAATTGGACCTTCAGAATGGACCACCTGAAGCGTAGCCGCGGGCAACATTTAAGTGAAATTATTTTTAAAAAGTAAATGGCAGAAATTGATTTATCGATCCAAATAAAAATTTCATTCACTTTTTACAAGTTTCTGTGTTTTTTTGAATTTTCAAAAACCAAGCTCTTAAAAAATCACCGTATTAAATATATTTTTAAAGTCGTTTTTTACTTAATTTTGTATATATACAAAATTTCTTTAATTTTTTTCTAAAAAAAATTGGTATATCAATTGTTAAGTCTTCAACTTATTGAATTATTTTCTATATATTAATAATTTGTATTTGTCAATTTTTTGAATCTTCAATCTGTAACCTTTAGTACTCATAATAATATTTTTGAATTAGCTTTTTTTATACTACTATACTTAGTAGTACTAAACATAAAGCTACTACTAACTCGTCAACACTGACATTTTTTCTAAGCCCCTTCTGGGCATTATCTCAAGTGTTAACTAAAATGAAATTAAAAGCATTCTTCGTAAAGACATCATTCGAAACAGCAGTTTCATTTATTGGGAAGCGAAACTAACAACAATCTTTAATAATATAAACTTAAAAACAGAAGATTAACGGCTTAATCAAAGAAGAAATACAGAAATAAATACTTAAACTAATTTGAGCTAAAAAAAAAGTACGTCATTTTATTTCTTGGATAAATTTGAATTTATGAGAAAAAAATTTTAAAAATCTGTGGAGCGGTTTTAAAAAAAAAGTTTTTTTTTAAACTTTTTGAAAAAAAAATTCAATAACGTTAATTCATAGGTATTCAGCAAATACATATAACTGTAATTGAAAAAAAAATTAATGATCAGTTTTCAAAATATAATTTTTTTTCTTATAAATACAAAAAAATTTTGGTACGCTATATAAATTTGGCAACTTAAACCTATATATGTTTGAAATTTCGAAAGAATCGGTTAAGCCATTTATGACATAGAAAGTACCCCTTTTAGACATTTAAAAAATTTTTTTCAACCATATGATAGGTCGTGTTTAAAAAGCTGAACTGATTTTTTTAAATCAAAATCGTGAGCGCCGTTTTCGAGAAAGATATGGTTCACAGTAATGGTTATATGGCAGGTACCATTATTTTTTGAAAAAAAAATCAACTTTCCCTGTGTACAATACCTAAAAAACTCTATATACCAAGTCTTAAGCAAGTCGGCCCACCCGTTTGGGCTGTAGGTATCTATACATACATACAGACAAAAAGACAGACATACAGATGGACAGAATTTTTAGACTATCTTTTTTCGACTTCCCTATCATTGTAATGTCATATTTGATTGTTATGGGAAAACTTTTTTTTTGACGAATGCATAACTTGCCTTTTAGTACCTATAATCGTAATCAAAAATTGAGCTTACTTTAAAGAGTATTCTGGAATCATTCGAATGAATTGCTTTCAACAAAAAAAAATTCTGTGAAAGAAAATCAAAAAAAGATTATTCTCGGCAACAATAAATTCCGCGAAAAATATATATCATTCATAAGTATTTAAATGAGGGGAGAGTTTTCATTCGCGTTCCCAATATTTCATGGCTGTTTATTATTCTGATCTATCATCATGAACAAAATATCCTTTTATAATATGTAAATAAATATATCCTGTTAAATGCAACAGATACTAATATTATCTGACATTATTTTGATTTTTTTTTTCGCTTCAAAAATTATACAGAAAAATTTCCATGCTCACAAAATGAATTACTCCAGAGAAGAAAGCAAAAAATATGGGTTTGTTTACCTGTGGGAGTGTGGGTTTGGGAGTGGAAAAAGAATTACACAGAAAATGCGGGATTTATGAGGCTTATCTTTATTTCATTCTACCTACTTAAGAAAATCGGGTAAAATAAAAACAGATCTTTGCAAAAAAATTTAATCCGAAGAGAGAAGGTCGATAATGGAATATAATTTAATGAAAGCACCCACTTGACCAATAGCATATGGCTGTAGGATATTACCCGTATGCACTTAAATTGGAAAGAGATCCGTTCGCAGCAGAATCAAATCGTGATTTATTAACGCCTAGTTAAGAACAAATAATGTTTTCATGCAAGGCTTGACAGCTCACACTTTCGTTCTCGAACAATGACAACGACGATGTTGACCGCGATAGCCAGGATACATACAGGCATTTTACTCTTGGTTATATCACGGTATTGTGTTGTGCATTTACGTATTTGGTAAAACAAGTTCCTTCACAGAAAAAGGACGAAAATAAATTGTCCTTTAAAATTACCTAAATTGGAATTAAACAAATGGCATGAGTAGAGTTTGCAATTATACAGCATGGTGCGGTCTGTTTCTGTGCTCGAAAAATAAGGATATATGTTCTAATGGAGAGTAACATTAGTGACAAAGAAATGAAGATTCTCATTATAGTAGGTGTCAAGGCGCCTGTTGTGTTTTTCAATGATTATAATTATAAAAACGAACATTCAAAGTGATGTGACATTTTTTAACCCCAGTTTACGGCACGCAATATAATGCAATAACCAAACTTGGGGATCGCGTGAACCCCAAAGATTTTATACACAGCTAATTGTTCATTATTAATAAATAATTGATGCATGAATCAGACTTTTTCAACAAATTAAATTACGTCTGAATTTCTTACTATCGTTGAGAAATTAAGAACTTGCCCGGTAGCTTTACGTTTCGGCAATATAATATGCCAAGCAAGTCTGCCAAATACGGGCTGTAGGCTCAATAAGAGTACAACAGTACTCGTGGCCGTGGCGCCTGTCACAGGTCACAGGTTCGATCCCTGCCGTAGTATATGTCCTCTTATTTTTCCATTAAAAACCAATTCTAAAATAAAATGTTATACGATTGAGTTGCTCGTTTACTCTTAACATTCTGTTTAGGCATAGAACTAACAACATGTGAAACTAGTATACCTATAAAATATAATAACGAATAAAAAATAATGCGAGTTATAAGGGCCACAGATAAATAATACACGGACATTTTTCCGCATTAGTTCAGCCGCCAGATAAGATCTGAGACAACAACCACCTCCAGTCGCAGAACATTGCGCCACACATCTTTCCTATCCTTCTTTCTCTTCTTTAACCTCACGACCGCGCTGTGTTGTAACATTTAAAGGGTAGTATAATCCCTTTAGCGCGTGTAGATTATAAAAAAAAAATTGGGATATCCATTGAAATGTTCAAAATACACCGGCAGTTGTGATGAATATCGGGCTTGGCCGTGGATACAACGTGGTTATGTCTTTGATGGCAATATATTTCCACACTGGAAGAAAATTTACTTATGTGAATTTTGCATTGACCGCATTGCAATGCGAAAGAATAAAGATATATATCCATCCGTTGTCAAAGAACTTCTAGATAAAAATAACGCATCTGTCAAAATAAATAACAAAAAGCTGTACTGTGCAGTAAATTCATCGATTTTTGGATTTTCGCAGAGAATGATATTAGTATATTATATTATTCCAAAACAAAAAAAAACAAGATTTTTACTTATCATCATAGAACGATCTTGAAAATGCTATTTCAGGGAGTCGTAACAATCCGGACATGATACTGGATTACAACCGGTCAAAAGGTGAAGTCGATGTATTCAACCAAATGGTTTCAATTTATTCCTATTCACGCCAAACTAATCGCTTGCCCATGGTTTTATTTCCAACTTTTTAGATGTTGCAGTCTTAGCCAGTCATTGTTTTTTGTCATTTCAATCCGCCAACAACGAACAAAAAATTATTTAGAAACGACAAGCTAATTGAGCTGACAGAGGATCTTATGGAACTAGATTTAGATGACCGTTCACATCCTTCGGTGCCAAATATAATTCCTATATCTAGTTCGAATGTCCTTCGAGTAGTTAACGAGAGATTTCCTCTTAAAAATTCTTTTATAATGCAGATCCAATATTTTTTTTGAACGATATTCTATTTTCATATCTGGTGCCACATTTTGCCAACAGCAGAGGACAGAAGGAGTAAGATCTCGTGCGATATTTGTGAAGGCAAACTGTTCTTTTCGCCACCAAAGCATCGTCTGCGAACAAATGCCTTCTATAACTTCCCCCGATTCGCGAACCCCAATCCGGAAACTAGGAAACTAGGGTTAATTATTTTTTTTTTTTTTTGAGAAAAAAAATCAAAAAAAAAGATTGACCATCTAAATATTGAGTATATTTTCATATTCAAATGGACTGAAAATTAAAACAAGAAGTGAGCTTTATGCGTCACTCATATTTTTTTTTTAATTATAAATTATACTTTTAGCTAAGGTGTGCACATTTTTTTCTGACAAGATTTTTTACAAGTAATTTTTTTCCTACGCCATAACTAAAAAAAATAACACTAACCTGCTGTTTTTTAATATCCACATCTTCCTGGTCCTTGTAATTTAGTTGATTTTCCGTAAAAAAAAAATAATTAAATAACCATTAATATACATAAAAGCATTTGATAGCTTTAAAGTATTTTTTTTTGTGTTTCCATTACAGCCAAGAAAAATCTTGTTTAAGGAAATCAAGCAGATGACGACGGGTCGGGCATACCTCGTCTTATGTGTAAAATTCACAAAAGGACTTTGAAAATTAATTTAAAATTATGTAGTACAAAAAAAAACCAACGGAAATTGAAAATCCAAAAAAAAATGTATAGTCCTGTGGATATGACTATGAGAGAAAGTTCCTAAGAGTTTAAAATAACCTTAGTAATGCTAAGAGCTCTTTATCCTCTGGTTCATTAAATATTGATCAACCGAAAGTGACCACTGGTATTTTAATGACTTCCTTAAGAGGGGATTTATTTTTATTTGCATATCCCTAAAAATAACGATACATCCTTATAAACGTGAAAAAAGAAACTTTACTTATGGTAATATTACATTCGATGTTGCCAGGTAAATTTCTGCAGAACTCTCTCTCAAGGAACTTTAAATATCCTCAACTTCAAACTGCCATTCGCACAGGATAGATGGTGGGCTAATAATTTAGAAAGCTGGTCTTACCCTTTTTAGATACAAATTACGGGCAATGTTTACTGAATCACACTATAATTACTTTATTTTGCGCAGTATAAATGGAACTGTAATAAACTAGAATGTCTCGAGTCTTTTCTTAATTATAAAAAAGTCGACATTTTTTGTTCCCGAAAGCAATACTTACCCTGTAGAATATTGAACAAAAAAAATTCAACACAGCGCACTCCGTGACTTTTTCCCATCATAAACCGTTTTAAAGCCATCAGCATCACATACCTTTACACAAAAAAAAAACCGTAAACTTTATGGTTATTTTAATTTTATCATTAAATCGAATTTTTACGGTTAACCCACTGCAGGTAGCATCCTGCTTGTGTCCAGCTCATAATATCTTGTAATGAATGCACCACCACCAAAACAACAACTACAACAAAATGACTGACAAAAAGGAAACAAGGACCAAAACGAGAGAACAACAGATTTTTTTCATCACATTTTCTCCCTCAGTGCGCGACGTTGCAGCAGCAGTAACATGTCGTACATACTTTATTCTATACCCCACCGATGAGACAACCCATTTAAAATAAATCACATTGGCTATCCTCGCAGTCCAGAGGAGCAGGACAATAGCATATAGATAGAGCATCCTTTTACGCTGTTTGTTATGGTATGCAATTCTGCAGCAACATTAACCACTTGATGGCATAGTGTAGAATCCTATTTCGTCCGATTTGTCTGCAAACCATAAGAACCAAAACAAAAAAAGCATAACGCTGCAATTCAAATTGACCACCCGCCATTATTTATTCTAATCGCCAAAGGATTCGCATTGCAGTCACGTATCAGACTTGAGCATAACGAACTTTAATCAAGTTTTCCTTTCCTTGTTAGACGAGCCCAATCAGTATAGTGGTAGCGTAGGCTTAAATTAAGTAAAATAGAAATCAACGAGAATTTTTAACATTTTTTCAACACTTAAGGATTATCCTTAAGCATCTTTGCAGCTCTGTTATCAGGTCATGGGGAGGCCTATTCATTAACTGTTCCTTATATTGCAACTTCTGATAGTATAGCTTTAAAAATAATAACACCAGCTATCGCTTTGAGGGACATGCGCCCTCTGAAACTTATCTAAATGAGAATTTTTATCTCTCGAAATTTAGAACTCAATTTTCAAATGTTGCCCATAATACAACAAATGCTAGAACCAAAATTATAACATTGAGATACTAACTCTCAGTTCAAAGAAAAAAACTCAAAATTTGTCCCGTCTAAGATACTTGTATCTGCATCAACAAGTGGCCAGTTTAAATTAAGATGATGCTAACATAGAAATGAATTGTTTATTTTTTTCAATTACCCTGGGCCCATGTTCTGTAACTCAGGCGATAACTTTTCCTTATTTAACGCCTCTAAAAAAATGCGTTTCTGCAAGGTGAGGCCTTAAATTATTAACTTGTTTGACTGGGATTTTCCAATAGAAGGCGATTAATTGAAAAAAGTCATTTTGCCATCTTAACAACAAAACAAACGTTTTTTTATTTCTCGACTATTTTTATCGATTTGAAAGTTACAGAACATGGGCCCTGCTCAAATAAATATACTTTTTAGATCGCAATGTGTTGAACCATCAACTCAATACTTGAAAGTTTGAGGTTAAAGAAGTTCTAAAATGGCCTTGCATGTTTTTTGAAGAAAAACTTCTTTTGCGGCGTTGCGTTGCGGGTAAAAATGTCCAATGGAACTATCAGTGACATGTCAAACAGACACGCTTTCTGTAAAAAACCGACAGAATTTTATCTAAGTCAATAAACAAACATTTTATTGTATAAATAAAATGTGTCATTTTTTTACTTTTCTTATATAAAAGAAAGTCGTGTTAGCTACACTTTTAATAAATCAAGAACGGCTGAGCTGATTTGGCTGAAAATTGATGGAGAGGTAGCTTAGAACCAGGAGATGGACATAAGTTAGTTTATATTCCATTCGACCGTGTTCCCGTGTGACGTGACATAAGACGCCAAAAAAAATACAAGTCACTATAAAACGTTGTAATTTTGTTTGTGGTTAAGTAAGGTTTAAAATTTCATAATTATAATTTTTTTCAGAAACCAATAATCAATAATAATGAGTTATTTCTTTGAATCACAAGAAAACGATACCCTTTGGGATACGACAATCGTTGAAGACATTATCTCTGCATCTCCAAGTCAGATACGCACATTATTTGGTATCATCATTTCGACAACATGTGGCATAAATACAAGGAGAAATCACGATCTTGAGATGAATGAGGAGATACATAATCGAGATTTACTCATGATCGAACACAAGTGTTACTTCATGTGCCGTAGTTTATTAGTCAGGTTAGGAATGCCAGCTCCAAATCGTGAAGGAATAAAGCATTTAATCGAGAATTGGAACGCGAACATGAATATGATCAACAAGAATGAGATTTAGTAGTTCAAACGAATCCCTGTGGAATCCCCAGCAAAAGGAAGTTTATCGTACATTAAAGCAATTGATGATGGAAATTGTGGTTTATATTTCCTGGATGCCCCTGGTAGAACTGGTAAGTCATTCCTCCTGTCAATAGTTTAAGCCACACTGTTCGTGCGAAATCCAACATTTTGGTTGAAGTTGCCTCTTCTGGAGTAGCAGCCACATTGTTAGAAGGATGCATACACGTACAGCAATAAAATTGGCGTTATGTGTTCAAACTATTGAAGAACCAACATGTAATATTTGCAAAAAACTCAAAAATGGCCAAAGATTTATCAGCATCGAAAATAAACAAACATGAGAGTTGCATTACTTAATGATGTGTCTGCTGAAGATTTCTCTGAGCAATTGCTGACTATCAGTATTGGTCGAGTACCTGTCGACGAATCGAGCCTATTGATTTCATTTCCTCATAATTTCTGTAGCTTTGTTTCATCGAAAAACGAACTAATCAGCAAAGTATTCCCAAACATCATTATGTATTAACTGTAAAAATAGTGAATGGTTGAGTGAGCGAGCAATTTTAGCGGCTAAGAATAAAGATGTACAATGTACATCTAAACTACATAATTCAGAATGAGATCATTGCAACAATGCATTCATTCAAATCTATTGACTGTGTAACAAAATTATGAAGATGAAGCCACCAACTATCCAATTGAATTTTTAAACTCCTTGGATGTGCCCGGCTTACCACCGCACAATTTAAGCCTAAAGATTGGCTCTGTAGTAATCATGCTTCGAAACATAAGCCAACCAAAACTGTGCAACGGTACGCGTTCGGTGTTAAGTAAATTGATGAACAATGTGATCTACGCGACGATACTCAAAGGAGAATTCAAAGGTGAGAAAGTGCTTATTCCGAGGATCCCAACCAATATGCTGTTTGAGTTTAAAAGACTTCAATTTCCGATCCGTCTTGCAATCGGGATGACCATTAACAAATCACAAGGCGAATCCTTGAAAGTTTGTGGTTTGAATCTGGATTGAAAGTTTGTGGTTTGAATCTGGAATATCCATGTGTTTCCCAAGGTCAATTATATGTGGTATTTTCAAGGGTTGGAAGATCATCTGAGTTGTTTGTTGTTCTAGCGCCTGATAATAAGACCAAAAATGTCGTGTAGCACAAGGTGTTTAACTGAAGAGGACAACCTATGCACCAAAATACATGAACAATAAAGAATCATCAAAATACTTAATTTTTTTTTATATGTATTTGCTAATAAAAAATTGAACTTAATAAAATCCAAAATCTGCTTATTTATTGAATCTAAGGCGGACAGAGTTCGCCGGGTCAGCTAGTAAACTAATAAAAATTAACACATAAATTTTCCTAAAATAAAAGTAAACACAAAATAAATGAAACTGTCATGTTGACAAACGTAGACCAGCATTGCCATTTACGAGGAATTCTAAGTCCGCTGATAAATCTAAAGTAGCATTGACATGCATTTGGAAGAATTCTTTATTCCTGAAAGCAATGGGCGCGATAAAAAAGAGACGTGAGTGTGACAATATCTCGTTGTTATTGTGAACCTATGACGAGGATACACATACTAGTAATAAGGCGCTTCATGTCGTAACGATACGTTAAATTAATAGATAAAATAATTGGAAATCAGTTAGCTTCAGTATTATTTTCTTAAATATCATCGTGAAGAGTTTTGTCCCATTGAGTTGAGGAGTGTTTTATAATTACAAAATGCTTACAATGCATGTCACGCGCTCGACTCCTTTTCTTGCGAATTCTGGCTATTTTTTCTTAAATCTCGGCCGAAAATTGAGATAAATAGGTGAGATTAATTCGTTGAGTTGAAATCGGTGAGTTGAAATCGCATTTGATTTCAACTGAACGATGAGCGGTGATGTTTATACTATTGGAAGATCGGTGGGGATGTATTTATGCAAGTATGGGCCAAATTAAAAATATGGCAACTTCTTAGTTCTTTGACCGATTTTTATGAAATTGAAATATGTTGTAGCTGACATAGAATTGTGAAAGATTCAAAATAGGGTGGTTCAAAAAAATTTAATTTTTCAGGAAAATAATTAAACGTGCTCTACATGCAAATTTTTAGATAATGTGTAAAACTCAAAAGCTTCAATTAATAAAATAATTGTAATATGCTTAAAATGTCAGTGTGTTTTATATAACGGGTACACAAATCTTTAAGTGCTCTAAGTAGAAGATGTGCATGTACATAAGTAGATACATTGGCGCAAAATATTAAACAGCCTGATGTTAAGGGCATGATACTACTTAAAAGTTTGCTAATACTAAAGCACTTTACTAATATTTTCCTAATTTGAAATGCTTTTTAACTAGTAATATACTATATCTATTTTCTTAATAAACTACACTAAAATAATGCAAAAAAGTAAGCGAACATAAGTTTTTGACGTTTGTAAATGTCAAAGTGGGATATGGATTTAGTACGATACTAAAAAAATAAAGCAGCCAATTTGTGATTTTAACTTTAGTAAAATGTCAAGAAAATAGTACGCTACTAAACTGGTTTAAAATTAGCAAAATCTTTTCTTTAGCCTAGTATTATAGTAAAAATAATTTAACATATTACTCGACTAAAATTTTGCGCCATTGCTTTTTCTTCACATCTCTTTAATTTAATAAAGTATCTATGTAGTATTTTCCATTATACTCCCCAAATATTGGTACTATGAATTTAATTGTCATTTTTTTTAAATAATAAAGTATAGATATACATACATATATGTATGTAATGGTGTTTACACATAAAATTACAAATAGAATCTAGAAAGACTGAAAGAGTGCGGATGTCAAAAAATAAAATGTATAAATGTGAAATCATTTGCATTGAAATATTTTGGCTTCTTCCACTTTGAACAATAATATCAGTTGAACATTATGTTGAATGAATTCAATAACTGAGTTTTATTCGGAAGCAAGGAAATTTTAGCAGAAACCCTCCTGGATATATAAAGTTACTTAGGGATAACAAAGGACCCATAGCAACACAGTTTAATTCTCAGAATTGAAAGAATGGATTTTTTTTCAAATTTAAACAAATTCTTCGTTCGATTTTCATATATGTTGGGTATTCAATAGATGTGTTGATTTCGCATCAATCTGTCATATGAGTTTAGAAAATACTATTGAAACCCCTAATTTAAATATTTATCGAAACATACATGTATTACATATTGTATGTAATTATGTACATATTTGCATTGAACATAGTACGATTAAAGCGTTTTCAATGAACAGCTGACAGCATAAAAAAATCAGAAGTGAATTTAAAAGAAAGTGGTAGAGCAAATAAAATATATTTTTGACAAAAAATATTATATATCTTATTACCTTTATTTTGGTACCAAAACGACATCAGTTTTATTTGTTTAAATGCCTCAGAGTTTTCAATGATGAGTTTTAATGAAAGCTATAACTGGGGCCTAAAAATATTTTGTCAGGTACTGATTTCATCTTAAGGTTATGTTGTAGAAGTTCTGAAAAAGTTGCAGTTTATCAATACTTATACTACTTTTACACCACTGCGATTTTTAATCCATGTTTCCCGTTTGGGACTTCTTTCGGTTGCAGAGACACTTTTAAACTCTGCGATATTTAATAGATATCAACTTTCCTTAAACATATATCCGCACTATTTACTCCACTTAATTTAGAAAATTTCAATCGTACCAAAACGAAAATTTACAAAGAGGAAAGGGCGATAACTCTGCAATTTTTCAACCTAAGCAATTTTGTCTACCCCGGACACCACATAAGTCCCTCACCAACCTGCTTAAAAATCGCATCCTCAAATTGCATGATGTAAAAGCTGAATTAAAGCAATAAACTTACTTGCTGTCCCGTTGCACGTCGCTGCGCCTAAAATTGATTAGATTAAATTATTAGCTTTTCGATATTCGAAGTTCTTTATCGAAAAAAATAAAGAAATTTAAGCTGCTTACCTTCTGATTTGTATCGAATCTGATAGATAATAGGTGTTATCGTAAATAAAAATTTAGGGTCAGTTGTACAATCGTGGTTCAGCCTTGGTTCAAGATTTGAATTCGGTTTAGCCCTAATGAGTCGATTTCGGCGGATTAACTTAGATTCAGCTAGGCTTCAACATTTTATTCATATACATATGTACATGATTTCTCACTTCAATCGAATTTTTTTGACAGTTCAACTAAATAGTCAATTATAAACGTAAACAAACCAACAATATGAACAACGTTTAAATAAATAAATAATTTAATTCGTTGCTTACAAACTTTTTCATATCAGTATGAAACGTACAATATGTAATAATCTATAGAGGCTACCACTTTCGGATTAATGTTCTTTGCACATGCGAAAACTATAGAAAAACTCATGATTATTATTCCACATACCCAGTCTAAAGCGTTTGAACACTTCGAGGAAATTATCGTAATCAAAGTTCCAATAAATAATTATCATCTTCATCGTAGTTTTCAATTTAAAAAAAAAAATTTCAAAATCTATACAATACTTTTTGAAATTATTCTCTCACTCACAGTGACAGAAGCCATATACTAGAATTTCGAGTAGATAGACCACTTTGAACCTGAGTTCAGACAACACTTCACTCGCAATTGTGAAACTCTCTCGAAGTTGAACCGGGCTTAGGGAATAAATCGAATTCAGCAGGCTTAGATTCAGGCTAAATTTATGCAACGGACCGTCATTGGGGACGTTCACTCAGTTATACTCAGCAATCTAGAATAACTTTCTATTGTTGTAATGCGTTCAAAAGTACATCTGATGAAAAAGCAGATGTTATCATGAAAGCTATCTTGAGTTATCCCAAAAATTTGGAATAACTAGCTATCCGAGAACAAATGTATAGAACAGCTGACATCAAAATTCATAATGTATGCGTTTTGTTCTGATTTTTTGACAGCTTTCAGCTAACCTACCTGTTTCGTCCACAGATATACTCCTATATAGCTTGGTATCCGAGATAACGTATCTAACAAGTGATTGAACGGCCGCGTTGTTAAAGCATTAAATTATGTTTTTTTGTCCAGATTGAAAATGATTTTTTCAACCCTGCGGCTCCACAAATAATTTTTGCAATTATTGCAGACATTTTTAAGTCTTTTATGTAAAATAATTGCTGAAATATAAAACGTGAAATTTGTAGTGTTTCAGAAATTTCCATTGGCTTGCCCCTATTTCTGAAAACATTTATTGTACAAGGTAATGATCAGACGACATTTATATCTATGCAGTTTTGAAAATTTACAAGTTCGGGCAGACATTAAGGTAGTTGTTAGATGATCTGACATTCCATCGCGCAAAAAACCCAACACTGCTTTAAGTAGTCATTTAAATGCCCAAGGAACTAAAAATTAACAAACTTATGATCTTCATTGTCATTCAATTGCAACCGCCGCAGGAGTTCGTTGGATAAGTCCTTGGATCTGAAAAGAGGAAGGGTACAATTAATCTACATTGAACATAACGACACTAAATTTAAGGTGGGATTGTAATTTTTATTGTTCGCCAAATATCGAAAATACTACTCATCTGTCAAACGCGAAGCTGAGGCAGCAACGCCATTTGTTGGCAATCCTATTTTCGTACGAGATAAAATTAGCTGATTTTCAATTCCGTAGTGCTTGTCATTCGTTAGAATCAATGGCGAAAAATTGTAGTCGATTTAGTAATATGTTAAATCATTTTTATTATGATACTAGGCTAAAAAGAGGATTTTTCGAATTTTAAACCAGTTTAGAATTGTACTTTTTTCTTAACATCTTACTAAAGTTAAAATCACAAAATAGCTACGTTATTTTTTTAGTGTCGTACTAAATCCATATGCCACTTTGACATTTACAAACGTCAAAAGTTATGTTCGCTTACTTTTTTGCACTATTTTAGGAGTGTTTAGTTGTAGTTTATTAAGAAAGTAGATATAGTATGGTACTAGTTAAAAAGTGTTTAAAATTAGGAAAATATTAGCAAAGTGCTTTAGTATTAGCAAACTGTTAAGTAGTATCATGCTAAGCCCTTAACATCAAGCTGTTTAAAATCTTGCGCCAATATCTTTTTCTTCCATACACAATGAATGTCATGTCCTCCACTCCTGATTTTTTATGATATTTCCGTTCGAAAATTTCCTATTTTCGGCTCCTGTTGAAACCCAGATTTACTATTGCTTCATAGTGTTACCTCGAGTTTTTACGGATAACCTATTATCTGTAAGCCTTTCCTCAAATTTTAAAACAACCTTCAGTTTACTATTAAGTGATTTGATTACATATTATAAAAGTATCTAAGAATGATTTTATAGTCTAATAAATATCAGTTATTTCCTTCTCCTTAATCAGTGCTATAACAACGCCTATATTTGCATCAATCAATAAAACGTTTCCATCTCACCTAGCGTACAAGGTAAATAACATTTATAATGCCTTTGAAAAGCACAGCATGCTTCTTGAAAACCAACAATACTTGTATACCTATATATACAAATATAGATAATGTGTTGTTATGGAAGGGTGCTCATGCAGAAGCTATTAGCTTATGTAATGCATAAATAAGCAATTTACATTCTATATAATAAAGGAAGACGTGTTGATAAATCGTATTCATTACACCGTAATAATCAAGACCTTATTGGATATTTAAATTTTGATGAGTCCTTAAAATATGAAATAAATTTACGTAGAAGTTGAATAGAGCTCTAAAAGGGTATAGCTACCTACTTTATTTAGAGCTTAATGATGGAAGAATATTTTGTATAAGCCTTGGTAAGGAAGAAAAATAAAAAAAATCGATATGTAGAAAAAAACTGAATATAGAAGATGAAAAACAAAATTTAATCACACTTCAGACCAACTTTATGTTGTGTCACTAATGTTCACTTTTATTTGTAATTTAATGTTTTAATATCATTTAACATGAGCGGAGTTACACATTTCAAAAATGAACTTAAAGTGATATCAAAATATTTAAAAAAACAAAATTTGTAATTCATATTGACCTTAAAGTTTAATTAAATGCGCAGTTCTTTAATACTCGTAGAACGCGCACCCAAATCAGTATATATTTCAGAACGTGCCCAGCTAATGCCAGGCTAACTTCAAATTAGTCCGGTCTAGATACACATGCCTTCATTTTATTTGTATGTTCCATTTGATCCTGCAACCAACTGGTCATCCATAGTCATATTTAAAATGTCTTTCTCTTAGATAAGAACCATAAAACAGATGCACGCAAGAAAGAAAACAAAATTCGAAAAGATGAGACAAAAAAAACTGTCCCGTGGGTAGTCTGCTTGTTTTTTTTTTTTTTTTTTGTAAATTCATTTTTATTTAATATTAACTTATACTATCTTAAAGCTAGACAAAAATGTTTAAAACTAGCCTAATTATCAATAACTTACAACTAATTTACAGGCCCTTTACGGGCGCTCTAAACTAAACAATAACTCTTAGAACGAATGTCTTTCGACCTAAAAACTATTTTAATTAAATCTAATTATTTTATTTTTATTTAACCAAGAAAACTTTATAAAAAACTCAGTATCAAATCATTTTTAAATTTTTACTTAAGAACTACCTAAAGATAAACTAAAAATAATTAAAACTAGATACAACTAACTTAAACTAACTAAAAATAACTTAAACTACTTAAAATACCTAATAATACCCAACACTACTTAAAAACTAGAACAGCCACAGCAGATTTTTTTTCCTTTTTAATTTTTTTTTTATTTATATTTTATATGCATGCAACCCACCCATACATGTACACACGCACATATATATACGTACGCACATACATGCACGGACACGCAGATGCATGCACATATGCCCCGCATATGCATACATATTTTTAATTTTTAGTCTGCTTATGTACGATGAAACTAGATGCACGCGACAATTTATTCAAGAGATTAAAAGTGATTTGAAAAGATGAGACAAAAAAAAAACAAATTCATGAAACCAATTTGACATTTCTTCTCATTTGCCCTTTTCGTTGCTTGTGTACGTCTGCATTCCTTAAAATAAAGAAGCAATAGAAAATTTGTTTCTGTTTGTATTTTGTTTTCATTGCTCTATTTTCGATTTATAATAAATAAAATGTTCTGTCTTTAAATAAAGAACAATAAAGTTCTTTGCATGGCAGTGTACTCCGAAAGGTCACAAGACGCAGAAGAGGAGAGAGAAATTTCAAATTGTTGCACCGAAAATTTTACCCTCGGATTTCTTAAAGAGGGAAGCCAGTTGCTGGAGATATTTTTAACGTTTTCCTTTAATTGCCTTGTAGCTTTCACACGAAAAAACCTTAACAAAGAAACTGAGGAGGAAACTGGGAAGCATAAACTGATAACATAAGTATAAACTAATAACATAAAGACCCGAAACCATAAACTAATAATGTATTATGGCTTATTTGTGCCCGAAACCTCTGCTGTCTTTTGACATTTGCCTACAAGCTGAAACACGCACCCAAGTAACTTTACCGTTCCTCTTCCAATAGACACATTGATAAAAACGCACACAAGTTTTCTGTTCCTCTTGATAACACAGCCCTAGTAATTTGTTTTTGTTTTGTTTTTCGGTTTCACATCTATTCATGGATAGAGTTTCAAAGGTACAAATACAACATTGTAAACAAATGTGTTTTGGGGGGAGAAATGTATGAAGGTTTCCAATTTTATTACGGTTTGTTTGTGCTGGGAAGATTATGTTCGGCTTATTGGAATGCAGAGCAAAACGTCAAAAAAATCTCTTCGCTGACCGGGGAGATTTTTTTCATTCCCCTTACTTCTTGCCCTTGTCGCGGGCAAACCCACAGTTGGCAGCAACTCAGTTTCCTTGTGTAAAGCAGTCTTTTTCTCTCTTGCACATTCGTTGTTCTTAAAGTTGCATGCATCTAGTTTCAACTTTTAATACCAGACATAACAGACGCACAATTTTCGGAGCAACAATTTAACATTTCTCTTTTCCTGTCCGATTTTTTTTACTATTCTACTTCATATTTTATCGTCCTCCGAGGAGTTGAGGGCCATGCAAATGAATAGAAATGTCAAATTGGTTTCATGAATTTGATTTATTTCTCTCTTATCTTTTCGAAGATTGTCTCTCTTGACAAATTGCTAATATTTCTGCCATTTTATTGACCTTAATGACAAAAGTGTGTAAAAGGTTTGAAAATATGTCTCTGCCACTTCTGAGTCAATGTTTACAGTGTCAATTCTTCAAACGTTAACGATCACTGGAATGACACAAGTCTGTCAATGATGTCCCAAAATGCGATGACGTGTCTTGCGTGTCAATGTTATTTGTATTCGGCACTACCAATGCACTGACACTCAAACTTTGACGACCATACGAGTTGACCAAATTCCAACGCGTTAGCCCTATGACAGAAGAAAGGGCCGGTCATTTTTCACGTTTTGTTTGAGGAGACATCAGTTTGAGTTTGTAAAAAAAATCTCTTCAAGTTAATTTTGAATATTAAAAAAAAAAATATACAAATGACAAAAGAAACTTGGATTTGTATATGGCTCACACAACAAAATAAACCAAATTAATTTAAGATGTGGTAACATGAAATTACACAATATAACAACAACAAAAAACAGCTATTAAATACGAGTATGTGTATATTATTTGTTTTTATTTTATAAACAAAACCGTTTGTGTCAATTAATAGATCAAAGCTACGTTGGCCGGGTATAAAATTAAGCCGTATCAATGTTGGGATACAGTCAAAGCGATGACAAATAGTTTTAAAAACTCTGTCAATGCGTCCCAATTACCTTGACACAGTAATTACAAGCTCATCAAAATGGGTCAATGCGCTGACCAACAAATTCGAGTCAACGTAGGTGTCGTTCCCGTCAACGCATTGACAACATTTTTCATTGACTATCGCACGACGTGACACAATGAGGACATATTTTGACGTCATTTTTACGTCAGAGCGTCAACGCAATGACCTATTACGTTGACCGTCTAATTGTAGCTTTATCATTAATGATTTGATATTGCCATTATCTTGTCACTTTTATAAATCAGGCATTAGTGATTTAAAATGCACTGTCTGTTTGTGTGTAAGATTGTGATTGTGATATTGGACATATATATAGCCAGTGGAACCGGTGTAAAATATATACGTTACAGAATAGTCCCCTTTCACACAAGGAAACTAAGCTGCCTGCAACTGCGAGTTTTTAAGCGAGAAGGGCAAGAAGTAAGGGGAATGAAAAAAATCTCCCCGGTCAACGATTTGAAGAGATTTTTTTGTCGTTTTGCTTTACATTCCAATTAGCCCAACAAAACCTTCCCAGTTTCCTCCTCAGTTTCTTGGTGCAAATTTCTTCGTGTGAAAACTACAAGGCAATTAAAGGAAAACGTCAAAAAATCCCCAGCAACTAGTTTCCCTGTATAAAAGGGGACATAGATAGGAATAGAGTTTTTCGTAATTTACGGAAACTGTCTTACAATATTGTTTTTCTCGTAGCAACTTCCTTTTATTTTATCCGATTCAATTAGATAATGCCAACATGCTCAATATAAAACATAAAAGTTTGTTGCAGCTAGGTGCATCTAATGTCAAGTAAACATTACCTATAAAAACAAATTTGAGTTAAGTGAATACAAATTAGTCTTGATTCTTTTGACAGTGCACTCTGTCGTACTTCAAGTTTTAAATTTAAACAAAAATGATTTTATTTTTATGAAGAGTCCTACCAGGAAAATTTTAGCCCAGTCAATCCAGCAATGATACACTTTTGTTCAAATACAAACACAAACATAAAAATAAACAAAAAATCTATGAAATAAACTGAATACAACCATCTTATGGTCCCGAGCCCGGTAATGGTTTATTTATGAACTAAAGACGAGCAGATTCTCCCTTATTTATTAGCGCCCCTTTATATTTTTCCATCCAGGTAAAGGACAATAGAAGGTAAAAGAAATAATAAAAAAGCCAACACAAAATGCGAAACTTTATCACTTGATAAAGGATGTTAGCACTACAATGAAAAAAAAAGAAATATCTTCCATATTGCAAGTAAAAAAAATATATATAATATTTACCGAGGAACAAAGAAGCTTTTTGTTATTATAATCGCTCGTCGTTAGAATGCTACTTTTATAATTTTTTTCTTTGTTTATACAAAAGTTGCATAAAGAAAAAAATAAATACAAGAAAAAAGAAATAAAATAATTTATTAATTCATTTTGTTTTTTTTATCAATTTGATGGAAGTACTTTGTTTGCTTTAAAAAAGGCGGCTTTTCATGGATACCGAAAGTTTTAAGCTAATTTACTTCATTGAAATCCTTTTTTTACATATCTGATTGAAAATTAATTTGCTGACTTTATGAAGGGTGTGGTTTTTTTAATAATATTATCCTTTTCTTATAATCACATTATGAAATTGAGCAAGCTAAAATTTAGTATTTCTGTCTATGTCTCCATAGCTATCACTAAAAATTCAGTAACATCAAATAAAAATGTCTACTTACTCATTCTGCTACAAATTCTTATATTAACTTAGTTGCCAACATTTTTTTTATTTTTATTCCAAAAATATCTTCAACCCAACAACATAGATTTATATTTAAAATAAAAATATTTCCTTAACAAAAAAAAAAATATCTCCGAAACCAAGCACCATAAAACTTTCTTTATGCAATTTCCTATAGCGAGATTTAGGATTTATATTAAGAAAACAGCATTGTTTAAATAAAAATTACTCACAAAAATATCTTAGCAACATATTTGTATCCCCCAAATATTTCCATTCAACCAACATCAAACATTAATTGGAATTCCCTCTCCCATATACTCCTCAATAAAAATAACAAAATAAATACCCAAGTATCCTTCTCAGTTCTCACAGTAAAATACCTTTTTTATTCCATTTACAGGAAGTACGGACATTCATATCCTCAACATCTCAATAAGGACAATATCAAAACGTTTCATCTGTGTGGTGCTGGTGCATACTTAAATTGTAAATTGTAATAAAAAAAACGGTCACCCATTGCAATTTCTTTTAATCTATTCCCGTTCTAGAGTGACAAAGTTCTACCATAAAATATTACTTTTTTCAAAGAGACCATAGCTGGGTGAAACTTTGACTGCTCATCTTCGTTTTCGTGAGCTCTTCCACCTTATCGTCGTCGGTCGTTCTTGTGGGTCGTTGAAGTCATGTCATCTTTGTTAAAGGAAGTTCACAAGAGAGTGGAGAAGAAATTTGCTCAACTGGATATCTACACAATTCCAGATGTCTACTTAAAAAATAAAGACAACAACCAGAAAACCAAAGGACGCAACATTTCACGACAAAGCCAAAGAGAACCCTCTTCACACTTGGTAGTTGGTATCTAACATCTTGATTTCAATTTTATTTTTTATTTTTTTTTTGCCAGCGGACTTGAAGAAATTTTCCATTTTTTATTGTTTAAGATAATAGGTAACATAATTTAATATGCCATGAAATACTTTTCACATGGCTTCCATTTGCAGCACTTTCCTGGACAATTTCCTGAACTAATTTAATATGTAGAATTAATGTTTTCTTGAAAAATTATATTTTTGTTAACCCACCCTATTTTCATACTATTTTTTTCGTCCACAATTCCTTGTCAGCATACAACATATTTCAATTTTATGGACATCGGTCAAAGAGCAACGAAGTTGACATAAAAAAACACCCCCATAGCTATCCGATTTTCCAATTGTACAAACGTCACCGTGGCGTCGTTCAAACCATGATTCGTGCTTCAGCAATTTTAGTTCGCCGATTTCGATAAGTTAAGTGAGGTTCAACGCTGGTTCAAAATTTGGTCCGTTTTTTAGTAATTTTAACTCACCAAATTTAATTGAACGAATTAATCTCACCAATTTACCTTAGTAAAATCTCCAAAATTGGGACGAGATTTAAGAAAAGAATGCCTTACAATGCGAAACAAAACGAGACGAGAGCATGACATGATTCACTATTAAACAATTCCCCAACTCAACAACTTCGTACGACGATATTTAAGAAAATATTATTAAGGCTAACTGATTTTCAATTATTTAATCTATTAATTTATTGTAACGTGACGACATCAAATACTTTATTACGAGTATGTGTATCCTCTTACATCTCATACACTCACCTTTTGTGTTCTTATCGCATCCATTCTGTTCAAGAATAAGGAATTCTTCCAAATGCATGGAAATGCTATTTTACATTTGTTAGCGGACTTAGGATTCTTCGTATATGGCAATGCTTGTCTACGTTTGTCAACAAGACAGATTTGTTTAATTTGTGTGTTTTTTTAGGGAAATTTATTTGTTAATTTAAGTAGTTAGATTTTAAGTAAATTTTTTAAAAGTGAAAAGTGTTATTTATAATAAAGTGTTTATTGATTTAAATAAAAATACAATTTTTTTAAGAAATACATTTTGTGGTGTTTCTTTGTAACTAAGAACTCATTTCATGTAGTTCTCTAATGAAAATAAGTATTGTGCTGGTTAATCATTGTTGTTCTTTTGCAAAATAAAACTTTCTTTTCGCTATAAAAATATGTCTTTTTAAATATTTATTGGTGCATGAACGCCTAATAGCCTGTTCACACCAAACCATAAACGAGATTTTACTCGCTTTCCTCAAAACGAATACTAAAAACTACTCGTTTTTCAAATACATTTTGCATAAACGACTTGTTTTGCTAAACGACTCGTTTCTGATAAAACGAGTTGCAATTCAAAGATGAAATAAGCCAACAGATCTTCCGTCAAGGGAAATTGATGTGATTGCGAAAGGCTCTCAGAAAAAAAGGAACAGCTGATGCTTGCTGTCAAAAAAATTAATTTCAAATCGTTCAAACAATTATGTCAGCGGCAAGGAAATTTTTTCAAATACTTATATTTGTAATAAATTCTTAATAAGGAAAAAACTAAACGAATTTGTGGAAGTGCGAGAAGTTCTTGATCGAACATTGGGCTGAATATTCTTAGTATAACCTCACCTTTGTCCACATGCTTCTATACATTGCTCAATTTTGAACAATTATTTTTCTTTGATTTATAAGTTCATTATTATTTTCCAATGAAGAAGACGATTCATCCTGCTTGTAGATTGTACTGGATCAAAAATAAAGTTAGTTAAATCCTCGTATTTAGTTCTGCTCTCATTTTGTCCAGCATTATAAGATTTGATTGCTTAGCATTCATGTTGTATCTACGTTTCAACAGCTTTTTCAAAAACAACTGAAATATCAAACGAAAAAAAATCAATATTCGGTGTAAACGCTCTACTCGTTTTGTTAAACGAAAAGGGTAAGCGAGTTTGGTGTTAATATGCTATAAGGCAGAATCTGTCCTGAACAAATATGTTTTTTTGACAGAAAATGTGTCGGCTTGACATGTCACTGACAGCTCCATAGAAAATGTTTACTTCCAACGCTACAAAAGAAGTTTTAAAAATTAAATAGTTAAAGGCCCACCCATAATAGGCATTATCTAATTTCAAAAAAAAAACCAAAATTTGTTTATGTTTGGGAAATTACTTCGTCAACCACAACAATAAATTGACTTAGGTATTGGCATAAGCAAAATCAAAAACTACCTTTTTTCGATGTTGTTGTCTTTGTTTGTTCCGCAGTTCTCTTGCTTGAGTAGAATCGCTCATTTACCTTTATCAAAGATGACAGCTTCACTTTTCGAATCTGTGGACAATTGGTGTTTCTTATGTATTTTTGTACGTATTTAATTCCAATTACTAAGTTTCACTTATGCGCAAAGCGACTGGAATTATACTTGCTAAATTGAACGAAATTCATTAAATCATTAAATCCTTGTATATAAAACCCATAGTACTATCTTCTTGAGGGATTTTGTAGTCCCGTCCATTTTATATTGCGAATAAAGTTTGAACGCCGAGTTTGACTGTAGATATCGCCACTCCCGTCATTCAAGATGATAGCACTATGGTCATAATATACAAAGATTATAGTTTATGAATGCTGATTTGATATAGTGAATTCGTTCGTTTGCTTGTGAGTGCTCAATTCGTTATTATGAACATGCTGGTGTGGCTTGGGAAACATATTTTCAATAATAAGACTGACCAAATAATATAAAATAACTTGGAGACGTGTAGTTACTTAGACTAATATGAAACAGTGGTTCTCACAAATAACAATTGCGTGATATTAATTTCAATACTTCCTTGCAGGACACCTGATATTGAAGAAATGACTTTGAAAATATGTACATGACCTGAAATTAACTCAATTTTGACAATCGCATGTACAGGATGTATGCCTTTAGCCTGAAAAAATATTTTTATAGGATTTTTATGGCTAGCTTTCTGATTATTTTTATTATGAGATTAGATTTGTTATTAGGTACGAAATCATATCTGTTGTCTGTTTCGTTTGCAAGAGATTTGGTCGATAACCCTATAGTTAGGTTTGGGGCATATTTTTTGTACGTTCCCGATACGTGATACTTTCAAAACTGTAATAAAATTACTTTAAACATACAAAACTTCAAAACCATTTTGAAAAAAAAATTAAAAAAGAACTAATTACAAACTATTAGAAAACTTCGCGCACACTAAAGCTCAACATGCTCTCGGACGATTCTGGTCTCGAGTGTAGTGCGACTATGAAGCAAACTGAATGAATTACGCCGGACTTACATGACTGCCAAGTTCGCAGTATTTATGCAGGACTTCGAGGACATCGTGTAAATTCAGTACTGACAACAATTTTCAAATAATGACAATTTGCAACAAAGAATGAACTTGATCATTCTTTACTTCCAGTTGGCAGTATTCTTATCTTTCATTATTTTAGCTTCATGTAATCGAATGTCGTTAATTAAATTAATGACAGCAGTATTTTGGCAGTAATTACTGCGAATTTGACATTCGTGTAAATCCAGCATTTCTGCCAAAATACTGCTGTCATTAATTAAATTAACGACATTCGCTTACACGAAGCTAAGATAATGACAGATAAAAATACTGCCACCTGGCAGTAAAGAATTCATTCTGTATTGCAAATTGTCATTATCTCAAAATTGTTGTGAGTAATGAATTTACACGATGTCAGTATAATGCCACAACTTAACGAAAATTCTGGCTGGCAGGTTTTTAATGACAAATATACTGCTACAAGATTTTGACAGTAATACTGCCAATTTGATGAACTATTTATTATACTGACTTTTTTTTAATTTTTTTGACGACGCATATAATGGGTGTATAGGTGAAATTGACTTCAACTTCCCTATAAATGGCGAAGGTTTCTTTTTCTACTGTTAAGCACTTTAAAACCTTGAACAATTTTTGGACCAACAATATGCTCTTAAGGCTTTTAAATTAAAAAAAATCCTAAGCTCAACTAAAATTTCATTTGACTTACTTAATTAAGTTGAACAAAAAAGAAATTGAAGATATTATTTTTGTCAAGCTCCTGCAAAGCAATAAGTACAACCTGGATCATTGTATTCTATAACGAACCTAAGTCCTCATGCTGAGTATGAGAAATAAAAAAATAAGCCTAAGTATTTTATTTTTAACAAGTTTTTGGTTCTATAATAATCTATGCTAATATATTTTACTTTATTTTTTTTTTTAGATATTTTTTAAATAGTATTAGCAACCCCAACCATTATTTTTCTTGACTTTTTTTCATTTTTACAATCGTATTAAAATTGTAGAGCGTGTTTTTTTTAAATCCAGATTCATTGCCAAATTGAAATTCCATAAAGATTTCTTTTCCATAGTCCTATAAAGAAGGTACTTTTGGGTTCATAATTCAAAAACGTTCCTATGCCGGGCGGCATGTACGAGAAGAAAAGAATTATCTTTGTACGAGTTTGGATAAAATTTAAAATATTCACTTGTGTTACAATTCTCTAAAATATTTGGCATTCACCCAAAAGTCCCTTTTGCTATGCTGTTAAATTATATCTGCACTCATATTTCCTTTTCACAGATTTGAACAGGGTGATTCATATGAGATGTCTAATGCTCATATCACAAACTTTTTTTAAGAAATTTGTGTTTGGCTAACTCAGAAAAACAAATTTTAAATGGAAATATAACACATAGAAGGATTCTTTATCTGTCCATTTTTTATCTAGGCAATGTGTTTATGGATAACACAAAGGAACGAAAAGTACCATAGCATATTTCGCTTTTATTACACTAATATTCATTCACAACATAAATGAGATTATTATCGTTTTTTTTTTGTACATCCTCCTGCCCAGGAAATCATCAATCAAAGTAACATCGAATTCACATTTTCTCAATCTCAATCAAGTTAGCAAAGTGTAGTCAATAAATCAATTTCATCCCGCCACCTAATAGAAAGCACAAATCAATGTCTTCTGGACCATATTTTATTCAAACAAATTTAGCTCAACATCAGTTTGGATTGGCCATCATTCATAAGTCGTAAAGAAAGCTTTCATACCAGGATCAACAAATTGTACAAAGTTTAGATACAAATCGTCATGTCAAGTTACAGTAACCATAGATAACTCACTGGAAATTGCTGACTATTGGTTCTTAAATAGTAACCGGCGGGCCCCAATTTCAGGCAGAGAAGCATTTTCAGTGCCAGCGACCAATACCATTCTAAGTGGGGTCAGTATTTGCTTTTGGTCTGTATTTAAGCCTGAGAACAACATCATCGTACTACTTCCAAAACAACAAAGGTACTTAATTTGCTTGATCCAAATGTACACGTCATAAATGTCAAAGTAGAATTGACATTTGCTGCCATTTGCAAAAATTATAGCATCTTTCTATTGGGTGACAACTTTTGCGCCACCTGGTATTACTCTGTTTTTATCTTACGCATCCATGTTCTCCTCCTTCTATCACATCACCCTGTAGACGTGTTTCTTATAAAATATATTTCATGTTCTAAAACAAAGAACAGAGTTAGCACATTTAGTTCGATATAAAATAGTAATGCATGTGTTGTTTGAGGAATAAAAAAAGACAACCCAAGCCCGAACATGTGTGGTAAATCTTAAAGAATTTATTAGATTTAGGAAATATGTTGGGTACTTTGGTATTGAAGTTTCGTGGTGACGGTTTAGAAAAAAACATGTAGGTACATTGTGCACATTTTTCATTTTTAATCATGGTCTGAATTATTGATTAGAAATGGCCTACACTTTATAAAACAAATGGTTGGAAGAAATGATTTTAAACCATAAGGAACATTAATCTTTTTATTGTTTTTGCAAAAGTAGATTTTTAATGCATACACATGTATGTACAATGCGGTGTATGTGGAACATTTTTTTCATTGAAGACAGTTGGTGGGCAAAATAAAAAAAAAACACATATACGCCACAGTGGCCAGGAAGTCCCCGAATTATGGACCAATGAAATTAGGTTGCAGTAGATAATTAGATTTCCAATGATGACATGTTTTTAACAAGTATCTATGTTTCCGCAGCCTTATTTCACTATTCACATAATTACTGAAAACAAAATCTTGGCAAAACGAAGGCTGTCAATTATTCTGATGGTGTTTGGTATTAGTAAAAAAAGGGTTAAGTCTGCCGAAAAATACAGATCTAAAAATTGATTTCCGATCAAAAAATGAATTGATTTGTTTGCCCATTGGAAGGCTTTAATTTGTAAAAATCTATGTTTTGACAGATCTGAAGGGGAAACAGATTAATTTTTGTTACCAAATGAAAACTCCATTAGATTCCACATGAGATCCACTACAACAGCTGATATATTGACAAATAAATTTCAATTGTAATCGAAATTAGAGAATGTTCGGTGTTTGTAAGCATAGTTTTTAAATTTATTTAGATTTGATCCAAAATTTAATGTAGATATAGAACAGATAAAACTAAAAGTTTAAAGTATTTTCCTAAGTAAAAAATTGCATCAATTTGCAATTAAATTAAGCACTGTTCGGCCGTTGTTTTGGTTCTATAAAATTTGTTCTTAACAATTTGTTCAAAAAATTTAGGTACGTGTGGCTAGCTATTTCTCATGAATCAGAAATAGTATTGTCATGCAATTAGTGTCAAACACTTCATATTTTCATGTTGCGTAACGTTAAATTGATAGATTAAATAATTGAAAATCAGTTAGCTTCGACGTTATCTTTTTAAATCTCGTCATGAAAAGTTTCGTTCCATTGAATTCTGGAATGGTTTTAAAATTACAAAATGCTTACAATAATTCTTGTCCCGATTTCGGAGAATTTGCTGGGTAAATTGTTGAATTGAAATCGATGATTTTAAATTGCCACGGATCAAAATTTGAAACAACGTTGAACCTTACTTAACTCGCCGAAATCGGTGAACTAAAATTAGTGAGATCAAAGTGGATCAAAGTTTGAACGACGACAGGACGTTTCTACAATTGGAAGAAGGGGTCGTAATGAGGTATATAATTATTTCAGTGATAATTATAATAATAATTTTAACTATATGCCTTTAGGACCTAAGGTCTTTTAAATGCAACCTGAATTGCACTAGTTAGAAGGAATAGAAAAGATAGGAAAGAATTTTTGTTATCTCATTTTAACGGGCGGCATCCAATTAAAATTGTAGGTATAGAAAAGAATGCTGCCTAGCATGAGTATCGAACCCACACGTCTAAATTAGCAGTCAAGCACGTTATCCACTGCACGCGGCATTGCTAACATTTCATGAAATATTAAAATATGTTGTAGCTGACATAGAACTATGAAAGGAAAAATAGGTTCAAAATAGAGTGGTTTAAATAAAGTTATTTTTTAAGAAATTTTACTTCCAGTACGCTTACGTATGCACAGGCACTCTCTTCTTTTTTCACATGATTGAAACAAGGACGCCATAATTCTAGCAGAAAAGTAAAGGCTTTTAAAAACTCTACATAATATCTAATTTATTTTAAAAAATCAAAACAAAAAATGTTCCCCAATTAACAAAAAATAACAAAAATTATATACACAAACGATTATGCCTAAGATATTGGCAAATTTTCGTGCAACCACACACGATCACCCCCCTCAGCGAAATCAGCAGCTGCATGATCATTACCCCTGAGAATCCATTTTGTGGTCAATAATCCCTCAACACCAACTGGACCACGTGCATGAATTCTTGCTGTTGAAATACCAACTTCAGCGCCCAATCCAAAACGGAATCCATCCGCAAACCGGGAACTAGCATTGTGGAAGACACAAGCACTATCCACAGATGATAGAAATTTATTAGCAGCACTCCCTATTCAAAATATTATAAAAATTGATAAATTATTTGAATTTTGTGAATTTACCATCTTCAGTCACAATAACGTCAGTATGACTGCTACCGAAAGTGTGAATATGATGAATAGCATCATCTAAGTCCTTGACAATTTCAATGCAACATTCCAAAGCGCCATATTCGTGTCTGAGACTCTTGGCTGCCGGTGGACCGAAGGTAAGTTGTTGGCTAAGTTTTGGTCCAGAGTAGATTTTCACTCCCTCCCGTTTGAGCATGTTGCAAACGTCATTGAAAATAGTTCCGTGCATTAAGTCCTCATGAATCAAAAGGGTTTCCATTGCATTGCAAGCTAAAAGTAAAAAAAAAAACAAGTGTAATTTAACATAATATATGAAATTACTGTGAAAAAAATGAGTACACAAGACTGAACTTCAACTTATGGCGAAAGCATTTTTATTATCACATTATGATAAATTTTTATATTCTGATTATGCTCCGGATGAATCTCCGTTTTTCATTCGAAAGTCATATTTATTTTACAAAAATATCATTTACCCTATTTAAAAGCCATCAACGAACAGTAACAAATTTCTTAGCAAATTCCTTGAATCAACAAAGCATATATTGCTCCTTAGTCCGATTTATTTCATTTATGAAAAGTACAATATGAACTTTTTTTGTGCAATAAAGCAGAACTAGGGAATCCTTGACAGATTACTTCCCTAATTTTTCAATGTACTTTGCTCGGCTCTTTACTACTCGAGTGTATACATTTCTCATAAGGGCTGCATGACTTATTTATTAACATTTATTACAAACTCTGCTCGTATAGCAGTAAACCAGTGCAAGGACTTAGTGAAAACTTTGAGATATCATCCAAACTACTACACTGAAAGTTGTAGTTTGTTTACAAACCAATTTAAGTCTGCAGCTGAAGTCTTAAGAGTAATTGCAATATGAGATTTCAAAACCCCCTACCACACATACATATACTCGACAGGAAAATAATTTCTGTTTTCTGATTGGGATTAGAGATTGCAACATATGCAATTAATTACTTTTAAGTTTTCTTACTTTCTTGTTATGAGGAATTTTTTACTGTTGAGGGAAAAGACCGGTAAAAGTATGAACTCATAAGGATTGGCATTTGTTTTTGTGTTCTTTCTACGAATCTAGGAATTGTTTGAGGGAAATAAGTACTTAATTGGTTTAAATTTGTTCGCTCAATTAAAATTGAGCTGAAATGATTTATATTAACATTTTTCCAATAAAAACGAACAGCAAAAAAACTATTTGCTCTACAACCATTTCCCAAACTACTAAAAACTATGAAGAAATGTTTAATAGATTTTGGATGCACTTTTAGTAAAATGCTCAATAAAAAAAACAATATCAAGGCTAGAAATTATCAAAGAAATGTCAAAATTATTAAATCAAAATATTGATTTTTGACTATAGAAAAGTTTACTACATTCTATCAAAAAAAAAAACAATATAATATGTAAATATTTACAATGCTTAAAATAACATAATCAGGTACGAAGCTAAATCATTTCTTTTCGATTTTCTTTCGATTAGTTTTAGTTATACGAGATAATTTTTGTGAAATTTTGGTAATAAATTTTCATAGAAATAAGGGTATCTAATTCTTTTCAAAATTACTAAAATCTGTAAAACCTTTTAACACATTCATATAGGTAACATAAGGTATATGAGAACAGCTCCTAAATGTATCTATTTCATCACAATCGACAAAGCTGTTTTTGATAAAATTTGACAAAAAAACCTTAGAAAATCATTTTTGAGCTTCTAGATGAGAAAAGAGTAAAATACATTTTTTTAAATAAAAAAGGTTGATATGGCAATTTTAAATTTTAATAATATAAATTTAAGAACTTAATTTAGAAAAAATATCGAATATTTTTTTTTTATATTTTTGGAAAATTTTGGTGTTATTTGAAATTTAAAGACCTCCTTTATCAAAATTTGGAAATCTGTTGAGCCCTTAATGAAAGAGTCGAAAATCAAAAAACATTTTATGTAAAATATTGTTTGAATCCAAATTTAGAGAATACCCAAAATATTTGCCGAATTTTGTTTAATCAAAATTGTTTGAGCCGTTTTAGAGATTATTATTCGAATTCGAAATTAATGGTACCCCATTAACATTTTAGAAAAAAGTTTTTTTTTTAAACTTTTCGAAAACATTTTGCAAAAAAAATTCAAAAACGCCAATACATAGGTATTCAATAAATACATATAATTATAATTTTTGAAAAAAATTTAATGAACAGTTTACGAAATATAAATTAAAATTTTTTTTTTAAATTATTTTAAAAATACAAAAAAGTACTAATTAAAAATATTGGCCGTTTATGATGAGATAGTCGAAAGCAAAAAAACGGTCCTATGGAAAGTACCGTTTTGAGACATTTTTCTAATTTCTTTTTCAACCATATAGATCGGTCGTAGCTAAACACCCGCACTGATTTTTTTTTATCAAAATCGTTAGAGCGGTTTCCGATAAATATAGGTTTGAACGTAACGGTTATATGGCAGGTAACGTTATATTTTTAGCTAAAAAAATGTCAATTTCCCCTCTGTATAATACCTAAAAAACTCTATATACATACATACAGACTGACAAACTGACAGCTGACAGACAGACAGAATTTTTAGACCATCTTTTTTCGTCTTCGCTATCATCGTAATGTCATGTTTGATTGTTATCTCAAAACTTTTTTTTTCGACGAATGCATAACTTGCCTAATAGTGCCTATAATCGCAAGTAAAAAATGTATCTTTTATAACTATTGGTGGCTAAACTTAAGTGTTCGATTATTGTTATGATTTTTAGTAGTCTATAAGAGATTTTTATATGCTCTGTTTGATGAATAAATAAATAAATAAATAAATAATTAAAATTTACATTTTTGTTGTTAAAAACATATATGGCGGGTATTTTTCGTGTGGGGAATTTAATTTAACTCCTCTGTATTTAATTTGCGATACACGAACTGGGTATCGAGTTGATGAAAAACCCTTCGATTGTCGATCTAATTTTTGGATGTGACTCGGGACATGCCAACAATGTGACACTATGACGGAAAAGTAGATTTTAAGGTCGAACAACTGTTATAACTTTTATTAATTGGAATTTCTAAAGTCTCATCCCTATATTTTCGTAACGCATTTTTTTAGTCATCAAGCTAGAGCCTTTACTGTTGGATCGCATTTTTATATAAATAATTCCTTGGGATAAATTTGAAGATCTTAAAAACTGATCTTATGATTTTGCTTAAATTTCTTCCATGATATGCCATTAAATTCAAATTAAATAAAACAAAGAGTTTAGAGTTTTGGATATTTTTTTTTTGAGAATGTGCATATTCTTGGATTATTGGTAACAGATATTGTTCTTTCACAAACTTTTAATTGAAAGTAGCAGGAGGTACAAAACATTCAAATCCGTATACCCCAAATCTTAAACTCTCCGAGCTTTGAAAATTTTACAAATATAAAATCTCTCTCCAAATTGTTTATTTTTTTAATCCTTAAAAACTAAAATCCCCTCATTTTGAACCTCTTGTTCCTTTGTTGTTAGGAACAAATGTTGAAAATAATTATATTTCCAATATTTACGACATATTTTTGTTAATATTTACACAAATTCAATTATTTTGTACTTTTTGTGAACGACACTATGCCATTCGTTCCAATTATTATTTTTTTGTTTTATTCAAAATAAATAAAAATTACCTGCTGGATAATCACACTTGGCATCCCTGGCAATTTTCAAAGCCTTATTCAAATCAGCTTCTTTGTCAATATAAACATGACATACACCTTCAGCATGTCCCAACACCGGAATGTGTACCGATTGCTCTTGAATATTACGCACCAATTCCGACGATCCTCTCGGTATAATCAGATCAATATGATCTTCCATTGAAAGCAAGTCACTGATTTCCTCACGAGTTGAAACCTTTTCGCAAAAAAAAAACAAACAAATATAATCATGTAAAACATAAGTTCGTTTTGAAATTTAAATAACAAACCCACCAATGAAACTGCGTTCTCTGCTCCAACTGTTGCCAATGATTCTTTTACCAATTCCATCAGTGCCTTATTACTGTACGCTGCCTCCTTACCGCCCTTGAGCAACAAACCATTAGCTGATGCCATTGCTAATGCCGCAACTTGAGGCAATGAATCTGGACGTGATTCAAAAATAACCAAAAGTACACCAATTGGCACAGTGACTTGTGTAAGATCCAAATTCTCAGCTAACTTTGTTCGTCTCAGGACACGACCCACATTCTGTAAAATAAAATTTAAATACATTTTCGTAAAGTAACGGAAGTTTAATAACTTATTTAAACAAGAACGAAAAAAAAATATATAAAAAGCTCCTTCTTCAAGGACTAAACACATTAATGAACTGAATAAAAAAAAATAAAAAAAACTGCGTTGTCCATGAAATAAGCGCAATATAGCTTGGAATCACTTTTTGATTAGAAAAGTTTCGATTAGTCACGCTGATAAGTTTCAAAAACAAATTCAATCAAAAAAAAATGAAAGAAAGGAAATCTCTGACAAAGGAAAGAAGTCCATCACTGTGATTATGTTCATTTTTAATTTTATTTATTTCATTGAAATGGATACGTGTTTAAATTAAGAGAACATGCAATTTGTCTTCACATTAATGCCATTTGGTTTTTCTTGTGCTTCTATATAATAATTTATGGCCAGAAGTTTGGCAAAGTTTTTTCTTAGTTTTTTTTTTTGTTTTTTGTTTAACTTTGGAATATCCAATAATAGTTGTTGAACACAAATAAAACTAGAGTATTTAATAGAATTGACTTTAAAGTCGGCTTAAGAATTTCACATTCGTGTAGTGTGATTAGAGAAAAAAATCTCCTTAATTATCAGTAAATCTTCAAAGATTTTTTCACTGCATTTTTCCCAAATTCACTTTCAAGTTAATTGTACGAAGAAGAAAATATTTCCTTGCAGAAAGTTTAAGGTTGCAATATGCAAATGGCGGCAAATGTCAATTCTACTATGACATTTGAATATTTCTACTATGATGTTGGAACAGCCTGAATTTCGACATATATTTCCCGCTCATGCGATACCAAATGCGGAAACATAGCGAAAGCTCTCATTTGAAAGAGTACGGGATCTGCTGTCAAATATGGCCGTTATGCTAAGAGTATGGCAGCTTTGGGTTACCAGCTTCAAAATTTTAGAGACAAAAAATAGATTAGAGAACAAAATATAAAAGCTTTTTTTCTTTTCACAATTATTAAAAATAAAATGCACAAGTGGGTGGCACGTATACTTCCTCTTATGTTCAATCACATCACATGCCTAGAATTCTTTTTAAAAACTTTTTTTATTCAATTTTTTAAATAATTTATTTAATTTTTTTCTACACAAAAATTTGGTATAGCAATTTTATGTATTTAATAATATAAGTTTAAGAATATATTTTCGAAAAAATATCGTCATCCGTTTTCGCAATACTGAATTTTCAGAAAAAACAGTGATTTTTTTTTCAAAAATCCCAAAAAATATTTTTCGAAAATTTTGGTATGCAGTGTCACTTACAATTCAAGGCACCACAAATATTTAATCGAATTCTATGTTGTTGTGAAAGTGAAAAATAAAAAAAATGGTTGTATGGCTGATACCAATAATAGCAAAATATTTTTTTAAAAAAGGTTTGCAATAAAATGTTGACTATAGCTATAATTGTGCACAGTTTTTTTTTTTATCAAAATCACTTAAGCGGTTTTCGGTAAAATTAGGAAGACAAAATTGTTTGGCAGGTTTCGTTATGTTGGGGCTAAAAAACGATTCAAAAATTTATTTGAGACAATCACCTAAAATGCTTAAGTACCAAGTTTGAAGAAAATAACTCCTGCCGTTTAGGCTATAGATCTGTGCACAGACCTGCAGACAGACATACGGAATTACGGGACCCACTTTTTGATATTCTGTATCATAGTAATATCAAGTTTAACTAAAATATCCAGTTCGATTTTTTTCCAAAGGCAAATCTTGCCTTATAGTACCTATATCCCAATAAGCCTAGTACGCTGCAGATGCCAAACGAAAAATCCCATACAAAAATGACAGAACGAAATCATAAGCGAAAATATTCGTTTTGCTTTTCGTTCTGCAGTACGCTGTTAAATGGCAAAATTTAAAAAATTCTGCAGGGGAGCAATATAAGAGAATAATCGACGCTGAATTCATAATTAAATTCGTGAAGTAATTCATGAATTTGTAGTATTTATGTTTTGGTTAGGGACTGGCAATGGGACGGAATAGAGGCGATGGGTTTTTAATAGCATGTCTATAAGGTGATTTCACTCACTTTTCGCATACAATTTATTACCCAGACCAATTATTAATTGTGTGCGTTAAACCACATTTCAGTTTTTAGTCGTGTTTTTTGTCTGATTGGGTTTGTTTTTTTTCTTGAAAATTTGTTCGCTCATGTTTTCGTTAGCATTTCGCCCTCCTGGTGAGGACCACCGAAAATGTTCGTTTCGCATCAGTAGCAAAAATAAGTACCTAATTATATAAAATATAAAAGTATGTATTATGTATATATCCAGGAGGTACCTTAAATACATTTATTTATACGTAGATTCTGAACTCATTCAATTTGACAAAGTGAAGTCAAGCCGCCATTTTTTTTTTCTTTTATAATTTACACGCGCTCAAGGGATTATGAATATCCTTTAAATGTTTCAACACTGCGCTGGCGTGAGGGTGAGATTAAGGAAGAGAAAGAATGATATGAAAGATGTGTGGCGCGATATTCAGAGACTGTAGGTGGTTGTTGTCTCAGATTTTATCTCCAGGGATGGCGGCTGAACTAATGCGGAGAAATTTCCGTGTCTTATTTATCGATGTCCCTTATAATTCGCATTAATTTTTTTATTCTTTGTTATATTTTATCGGTATAATAGTTTTACTCAATCACATGTTGTTAGTTCTATGCCTAAACAGCATGTAATAAGTAAGCCAGCAACTCATTGTATGACATTTATTTTTAGAATTGGTTTTTAATGGAAAAATAACAAGACATAGACTACGGCAGCGATCGAACCTGTGAGCATGAGGTTGACAAGCGAACACACAACTATCGCGCCACCGCCACCCCCATGTTTTTATAGTTTAAAAAGAAGATGTTTCCTATCTAAATTCCCTAATGCGAATTTGATTAGTTTTTTAATTTTCTTCCAATTTCTGGTCAATTTCTTGAGCTAAATAAAATAAGTGGGTATATTTTGTAATACAAAATTATAAACAAACAAACATTTAAATAAAAATACTGTGTATCTTCTACTTTAATATTTTTTTTAAATTATAATTTTGTATTGAAATATATATTTTTTTATTTTATTTGGACTTAGAAATATTTACCCTAGCATATTAAAAATCAAAAAATGGGCAAAATTGTTCAAAAAAATAAATAATTGTACAGAATTCCCCACACTTGTAAGGGAGGATTCTGCTTTTTTGCAACCTCAAAATGGCGGATTGGCTTTACTTTTGTTTGCGATGTTGGGCATTTAAGTAGTATATACAAATCTGTGATAAAATGAACTTATCATATTTTGTACAACTCTATGTCTCTTTCTAAAAATTGACAACGAAAAGAAGCATAAAATTAAGCGCTTCCGCTGTTTGAAAGCATTCCCATTTGAATGTATTCAGAGAAATTTTAGAAACGTTTATTTTTATTTTTTCGATTATACTTTATTCCCAACGAAACGAAATCTCGGATTTCGTAGATTTCTGTCAAATCTCTGCATTTCACCATATAGTTTTTAGATTTCGAAATGCGAGATTTCGTGAAGTAAAATCACATCAACGATGCTGCCCATTGTAAATTTTACGATATTTAGACATTTTAGATATTGCTTCGGCGGAATCCGCGAGAATCTACGACGTGACGTGCCACGCATAAATCGTCGGTAATTTTAATGAAAAATAAAATGTTTTGAGACTTGAAGATTTTCCCTTTCCCTGAATCTCGATCACGAAGGAGACAACTTTTCATCTAAAATCTTATTATGAGCGATGATCAGGGCTCATTTATATCTTTATGGAATTGTGAATAAGCAGACCAATTAAGAGCTATTGCATCCCCCTGTAGGATGTGCTGTTTACACAGGAGCCACCGACTATTGCTTGGAGCAAGCGCTATCCCTACTCCACAACTATTTTGATGGGGTGATCTGGGACTGGACTGGAGAACATGTTTTCCTAACAAGATGGATCAACGGGCGTCAAATAAATGTTCACTTCTTCAAAATGTATGCACATCTTCTTTGATATTAAGTTTTTATATTTCAAAATCCCAATTTTTCAATTGAAACTAATTATTTCCACACAATGTAAGCCCACCTGATAAGAGCAGCTTTTTCGGCTATATAATTGTCCATTGATCAAACAATTTAACAATTTTTTCCATGAAAAAGGATTCAAGATCTTCTGCAAAGGAGGATCGTTACAAACATTTCGAAACCATTTTTTTAAAGAAGCAAATATTCCACAAATCAAAGCAAAATCCATTTGAAGAAAAAAAACATAAATATATAAAATTACTTATATATCGTTAAAATCAAAATGTATACTAACCTTATGACTTGATTCAGCAATCTGCTTTAAACCAACCGACAAATTCTTCAATTTGCTAGAATTCAATGATAAACGTGACATCAATGGCTTTGCCAGTCCACTCTTCTCAGCTTCGGCCAAATCTAGTGCATTCGCGCTCAAAATATAATCCTGCTTCGCAACTAAAAGTTCGGCAAGTGTATTCACAGCATTAGCTCTTTCTTGTGGAGATAGAGCTTGCATTTGTCGACCCCCAGTTCGTGCTAAAATTAAAACAAACATTATTCTGTTAATGTAAGGACTTCCTTCACATCCAATCCCCCCTCCATCATTCATGAATTTCATTAATTAAAACTAATGCAAGAAGAAGCAAATTCAAGGAAAAAGAGGAAACTAAGACTAAGTTACCATTTTCAGCTAAGGTTTCCACGGGAGTGGTAAATTCTTCGGTGGACTCGGTAAAGAACGTTCCCACCTTCCTTCCTGCAATGATTGTTTTAATAGCCTTTTCTTGCATACCATTGCAAATGACAACACTAACGCCACGATCCAAAGCCCAGGTAGCTGCTTTAACTTTAGAATCCATGCCACCGGTTCCAACCTGCGGAAACGACACCACCACGATGAGATGATATTAGAAAAAGAACAACTATTTCGAGGATAATGCCACTACAGGGTAAAAGTTTTACCTTTGATTTTTTGCCAAACTCAATGCTTCGCATGTCGTTGGAAGTGTAGGTGTGCATTAACTTAGCACCATCCTCCCAAGGCGGCTTATTGTAAATCCCGTCGACGTCCGACATCAAAATTAGTAAATCAGCTTGCACTTCTGCGGCTAGTAAGGCTGCCAAGCTGTCATTGTCCTTTAAAGCAATACCCTGAAGTAATATAGAAAAAAAAAAATAAAAAGAAATAGCAATCTTGACTTAGATAACAAACGACCCATACTCACTTTCTTAGATCCGGCTGGCAGCTCATCGTCCTTAATATACATTGGAGGGGATACAGCATCGTTTGTATTAATAATTGGAACGATGTTCAAACTAATCAATTCCGAGAGCGTACAGAAGAGATTATTCCTAGTTTCCTCGTTATAGAAATCTGGTTTTGTAACAAGGACCTGCAATGAATAAACAAGAAAACGACATAAAATAAACACATTTTCTTTTGCGCCTGGTTTTGTGGTGTAAGAATTCATGAAGGATGTCCTGTGCAGGATGCACCATCATCCATCCCCGACACACACAGATAGTTGATGTGGTTTACTCGTATATTGGAATTTTCTTGATAAAAGGTAAAACTTTATGGGTTGTGCATTATAATGCATTGCGGAACCCGCAGTTCCATTTCTTATTCATGAATCCTTTTTGTCTAATGTAACCAATAGATTTCAAATAATTCAAAGGGGATCTTATATCAGTGTTCATCGCATTCGAATCGATTTGTAGGGTTGAAGAATTTTGTGTGTTGCGAAAAAGTTTAACATCTGTAGTTGTGAAAGAAATGAAGAGGAAAAATTACCACGAGAGAAAAGTTCCGCAGAACTCTAAGAACTGTACCTACTGCAAATTAAAGTATGTGGTATATCATTCAATATAATCTACAAAGATCTTCGAATAATTTGTAATTTCGTTAAAATTTTAATGAGTCTTCGTTTTAAAGTTTTCTTTAAAAACAGCGGAAAAATAAGCTTAGTAACTGGGAAAATGTATATAAAAAAGGCATTTAATTAGAAATGTAGGCTGTGATATTCTAAAGCCACTGAACCAATAGACAGAAACCCGTAAGAAAAACTGGGCACAGATGGTGCCAAATGAAATATTATATTAGAGTTTTGAAGACAAAAATAAAGGGCTGACATTTTCCAAAACAGTCGCAAACACATATGAGGGAACAAAGAAAGAAGAATAATAGAAGTAGATGTTTTAAAAATCAAAAAAAGTGGATAAAGGGTTAAAAAAATATTTAACACCGGGAAGCCTTTAAAGAACTTCAAAACCTGAGGAAGAAACTGTAACATTCTTAAGAAAAGATTGCAGGCAACTCTGATAATTAAAAAACTTTTTTTTTTATTTTATTTATGATGCCATTATATTCTACATACTATGTGAAAAAACATGAGCTATCCTAACATATATTCCTGTGGGTGGCAATCCTACAATTTACAAAAATAATACCTTGTCAGCTTAAATGCACATATGAGGTTAATTTTTTTTAGAACACAAACTTATTACTACGAGTTTTTGAATACAATCCGATCTATCTAAAATATATCGTACTCTCGCACATATGTATACGTGGCAACCCTGATCTAACACTCATACAGCTTTACACACTGCCGGCCAATATAAAGAGGAGGAGCTTTTTTTCTCTTAAAAAAAGCTTTTTGTGAATGTACTTTCAAACCGTCTTTTTTAACATGTTAATAAGAAAGAGTCAAAAATAAAACTATCGTAACGGTAAGCTAAGTTTTAATAATTTTCCTCCGATGTAACTAAGAAAAGGTAGTTCTTGATGGCCCAATAGAAGAATCACAGCTTCTAACAGAATTTTGGATAAAAATTCCATACGGGCGTGTTTTTTTTTTAAATTCAAAGTAACTTTTAAAGACATTTAATGCACTTTGTCCAGCCTATCTTACTTGGAATCATCACCTGGTTAGTAAGAACATTGCCAACATGAAATTTTTGTTAAGTTTAAGTTTTCGAGGTTTAAAAAAAAAAAACTTTTTGATATAAACAAAAAGGATGTTCCACTGTATTAGTTCCGATAAAAAACACAAATCGAGGTGGACCCCGAAAAAAATATTTAGCTGAGGGTACGGTATCGAAACAAATCAAAAGAAAGCATTCTGACCTTTCAAGTAGGCTTTTCAGCTGAATGGCACCACAACTCACACGGCTGGAGTTGTGTCAATCTGAAAAAAAGCGTACCAGTGTTAAAATTGTCTTGTTCATGCGGTACACAGATTAGGACGACAGAATTTATATACATAATCACTTAAAACAGCAATACAAGAAGCCTGAAAAAAAGTACAAAAGTACATATATTAGGTACTCATACAATGTGCCTATATGATTTATAACAGGGGCTCTACTCATTATTAATAGTAAAATACACTGTGAAATATTTTTTTTTAATTTAATTTCTTTCCAAAAACAGGGTGAACCTATTCTGTTGACCGGCAGTGTAACTAGAGTATAACAATTTTTTTCGAACTAAGTGGGTCAGTTTATTGAACATTTTTATCTAAACACTCCGTCTTTTAATTAAAAATTACCCGCCAATTAATAAAAGTAGCATTGGGTGACTTTAATGTGGTTTTCCATTGGTACAAGAATTTAATTCGTTTTTTATATAAATCTGCCAAATCACCGATTTCTACAATTAAATCCTTCCATTGGAATGCAGAAATTTTGTTTTGTTTTTTTATTCTGAAACAAATTCGTAGATCTGTATTTTTCGTTGAATCTAACCCTCTTTTTACTAACACCACTAAGCCCTAATAAGAATGGAAGCATTCAGTTTAACAACTATTAGTTTCACAGAATGTCACAGAAATGTAAAAATCAGGAGAAAACAGTTGTTTTAGTAGAATTTTAATTTTAACATGCGTATCATTAGGTTACTTATTTAAATTTATTGCCAAAGGCTACTATCTTCTTTAGGGAGATCCTTTTCTTCAAATATTTATGAATTTATTTTTATTAAATATTTCAAATTTTGTACCAAATAAATTTGTAAAAATCTCTGAAATCAAATTACAACATGACAGGTCATCAATATAAATGTTTTTGACAAAGGGCTACATACCATCCTATGGCAATAAAAATAACAGACATTAATCTCTTACATAATAAAAATTTTATATTGCTCATTTTAAGTGCCATCAAAATTAATATCAACCCCAAAAATCATATTACTCATCTTTATTAAAAAAAAAAAAACTAGGCGTATACTGGCTGAATCATTTCTTAATATGTAGAATTATTTGTATCCCTTTAATATTTGCGGAAAGTCATTGGCAAACCTTTCTATTCCACTAAACTTTTACCATTGTTTCCCTTGTAACACAAGCAAAAATATAAGAATAAAATCAACATCCACCGCTCAACAACTGCCAAAGGCAACATCAAAACCAACAAATAAACAAATATGTATAAAAGAACAACAACAAACCTGTGCTATCTTAACTCCATACTGTGCAAATATCGCTTCATATAAGGACATCAATCCCGATTGTCCGACGGCAGCAGCTGCTCTAGGTTCCAAGAGAAGTGGAGCTTCCTGTGGCGACACAAATGAAAATGAAATAAAATACCAGAAAATTAAAATCAAGTTTATGTTAGATGAATATTTTTTTTGTTGTCATCATTCTTTTATTATTAATAGTATCTTTTGCTTTTCTTCTTTTATAGTTACTTTTATTAAAAACCTTTACTTACATTATGATGATCCTTTGGTGATAGAGTCTCTCTCATTGACAGCGACATTAATAGTTCTTGTGCGAGTTTCTGGCTTCCAAATGCTACAGCTCCACTCGTAACCATCATTACTTCTCGTCCTTCCAAATGGCATTCAGCAACCTTTATAGAAGATACAACAAGGATAATGTATCAAAAAGAATCTAACAGTTTTGTATTTATTTACTTCTTTTATGTAAAAACTATTTCGTAGAATATTGAGTGTTCATACGATAAAAATAAGTTACTGAAAGCAGGGTTGTCCTTTTACAAAAACAAAATAAAAAATTACAAAAGCTAGTAACTTTTGAAAGCAAAAGGATTGAGATACAAATCCCAAGGAGATCAAGTTGATATGAATCTTTTAAATTTGAAGTTATGCTAACAATAAATAAAGGGTAAAATGAAAGAGTTCCCATTTTAAACTTTCGACAGAGCAAACAATTTAAAGCTTAGTTCAAATGCTTGAAACAGATTAAACGAGCAACAACGACCGCCGCGCTATTATGTCGGTAGGTTTAAGTCCTAAATTTGCTGTTGTTATGCATTACTTACAGCTTTTCCATTACGATATTCAGAGACACTACTTGGAACTTGAAATGACGGTGCTGGCGTTAATGTTTTTGAAAATGTTTTGCTGACTAGCGTGCTTTTGACAATACTGGTGCTGGGTTAATATGTTTTATTACTTTTATTTATGATGTCACTATTCTGTATTCTATTAGAAAACATTCTGAGCTGCCCTAACATAGATACATAAAGGCTACCAAAAACAATATACTTTTTAATAACTGAAATAGAGAAATGAAGTTACTTTTTCAGAAGTCAAAATTATACGAGTTTTTGTTTACAATCTGATCTACCTAAAAGATTTATCTATCAGAAGAACAGCGGGACATCGGAACACGCCGTCAGCCACAAGTTGCCGATGTATTATTATCAATCTGCCTGACGGGTCACAACTAAGAACCAATAAAGAAATATGTGGATATCAATTTCGCGGAGAGGTTTCGTTTCAACCCACACGTGACAGCTACCCTAAAAATGTGAATTTCACTTTTCATCGAATCCACCCCATAATGCGGAAAAGGAATGGATTCAGCCGGAAGATGAATCTGCTTATCTATAAGCAACTTCTCAGGCCCATTATCACATATTGTTTTCCTGCATGGTTTACTGTATCCAAAATCAGTTTGAGATGAAAATCCTCGGGACTCCACTTTGACCAGCGACGACAAAAGCAATTCAGCAACAAACCACTTTTCAAGGCGTCTGGAATAACACCCCTAGATAAGTACATGATCAGTGCTGCCAAAAGACTGACGAGCAACATAATCAACCACCCAAACACCCTATTGAAGAGAGAGCCAAGATATCTGGATGAGACAGCGCTAATGGACGAATGACTTATTTATATCAACGACGACGAAGCAATCCAATTCTGCGGGGACGCATCGTCAAACTACCACCGTGGCTTGATGCCATATTAACCCCACATCACCACAAAAACAGTCGGGTATGAACAACCCAAGATTATCCACACAGGGTTTAGTAAGTAGTACAAAAAATTCAAGGACATTTTTTGTAATTAATTTAACAAAAAATTAAAACAATGTATAATATAAGCCCCTTAAGTGCTAAAACAAATTAGAATATCAATGTAATGTAAGTAATGTAAAATAGAATTAAGAGCCAATTGTATATATATCAGTTCAATAATAATTATTATTATACATATACATATAGGTTAAAAAAAAAACACTACATTTTAATAACTGATATGCAGAAATAGCATACTAAAAGTTTTTGTTTACAATCTGTTCTATCTAAAAAAAAATATCGTTTTCTCTCTCTAAAAACGGTGCATATGTTTACGTGGCATCCCTTATATAATGTCAACAGATAAGGTTCACCCTTTTAAAGTAGAGCGTTTTGCTCTTAAAAAGCTTCAGAAAAGCTTTCTTGTAGATACACTTTCAAATCGTACTCTTTTTTCTACCTTTTAATTAGAAAAAGTCAAAAATTATAGTAACGGTAAGTTATGACAGTTCTTTTATAATGTCACTAATAAAAGGTATTTTTTGATGGGTCAATGCGTTGGTTGACTACTTCAAAGTGAGGCTTAGATCATAGATCGGGCGCTGGTTTAAAATGTTTTGCCATAACAAATCAATCGCTAAACGAAAGATACGAGGACAATCAAATAATATTATTCAGTACATACATAACACAGACAGATCTGTTCGTGTTGTTTATAATTTGAATTTTTTATCTAATCCGTATAACTAAGGTGAGATAGGAGAACTTTTCACGATAATCGATACTCTTGAAAGGCATTTTCCGAAGTTTCAATACGGAACTCTCGGTGACAGAAGTACTGCAAGTCTAAGATACACCGTGATATACACCAAGATAATAATACTGTCAAAATTAACTCGCCTGATACACTTAAAGCAGTTTTAGCCCGACTTGAAGAGTAAATTGTCCTTTAAACATTTTAAATAATACATTTCCCTAGTGGCAGCAAACAAGTACGTCTAGTAGTACATTTGACAGCCCTGGTAAAAAAAAACCTTAAAACCTTCGAGTGCATTATCATTTCTTTCCATTGCAGAATATGTGTTTGCTTTAGTAAACAAGTAATAATACTCGAGGTCTGGTAGATACGATAATATTGAATCACTCTCTTTCGTGTCCTTCTCCAGGGACACTATAATATTAAAGAACTCTTTAATGTTCTTTGGTTGAACAGTTGATTTTTAGAATAATATTATTTTTTTTTTCATCAAATCTAGAAGTTATTCATATTTAAGCTACAAAGGAAATTTGTACTATTGAAAATATCATCTATATTCGATTGTGGATTTTGAAAAGTTTTAGTAGCAATGCTCTTTAATAAAGTAAGCTGCTCTTGGAATCAACAATGAATATTTTTTTATATAGAAAAACATGACAAACTTACATAAACGTTATGAATGATGATTTAAAGTATGTTTTTTTCAATATTTCTAATATTAAGACGTACCTACATTTTAAATAAAATAATGCACGCCTGGTTCCATATTCGATTATCGTAAACACAATATTAGTAGAAGCTATATCTTCACATTTTTAAGGCCGGTTTTATAAATTAATTTGTTCTTTGAATTTTTTTTTTATTTTTTCTTTAAATGTTGGCTTGTCAATTTTAAGTATTTAATAATCTAAATTAAGAAATATAATTTCAAAAAAAAAATCGTTGCACTGTTTCCGAAGTATAATTTTTTTTCAAGTTTCCAAAAAGTATTTTTTTGTATAAAAAAATAATATATGCCGTATTATTACGAATATAAAGAAACTACTGTAGCTAGAAATCGTTAGAGCGAATAATGAGAATATTGGTTCTGTATGGCGGATACCATTAATAACATTTTATGTAATTTTTTTTTCGAGCGGTCTACACCTACAGAGAATTGTTTTTATCAACATTGTTAAAACCGTTTTAGAGATAATTAACCTTTTTATGAAGGTTAGTCCGCCATTTTTTAAGCTAAAAAATTCAATATAGAGAATCACCAAAAAGCTTAAGTTTAATTACAACGTTTGTAAGAAATCGGCTCAGTAGTTTAGGCCGTCAGTTGAGGTAATTTCCCTTCTAAAGTAACTACCTAGTATATACATATGTATATCACAAGTAAAAATTAGTTTGAAAACAAGAGTTAAGTGGTATTGGCGTTCCCCTATATAATACAGTGAACACCCAGTATATCGCCCGCGTTCGTTACATCGAGCGACTACTTAAAGAGAAAGAGAAACACAACTTGATACAGATGTAAGCCCTTTGGGCCAAACACACATACGAGAAAACTTCAATGTTGACATTAATCCCTTCGTTATATAGGATACCAAATTGTGACTATCGTTCGCTATTTAGAGATGTTAATGTAAATCTAAAAAGCCTTCGTTTAATCGCAAATTCACTTTATCGAGTATTCCTTCTACTGGACTTCCACTGTATATACTTCCTTAGATTTCACTAATTTTATTTTTGTTTTTTTTTCACTTTAGAAATAAGAAATCATTTAGCTTTTCTATTTCAAATCAAAGTCTCACATATTTGTGTTGTCATATCATTTGTGATTCTTCACTTTCATTTATAAGCAATCCATCGTCGTCAATTTTATATCAATCCAGAAGTAATTTTCTTCAAATTTTCTTCACGCGCCATTATTTTTCGATCTTTGCCTAAAAGGCTTCAAAGTCAAAAATTCCTTTACAATTTGCTAAGAAAAAGAAGAAATAATTTCAAAACAAATCTGTTGAGACATTCACCTTCAAAATGAATAATAAAAAAAACAATGACATCCGTTATCCGTAGGAGGAAAACCTATCATTCTCTCTTTTATAATTCACATGAAAAATTGCTGACAATCCAACAGATCCAGGGAATATAATAGAATACACATACATATATATGAACATACATACTATATGTGTTAGAATTATTGGTTCATAAATTATCCTTTCAGTTGCCTATATTATGGACGACCAATAAAAACAACACAGTATAAAAATTAAGATGACATCCACACATCCAGCAGAAATTTGATATTTTTGAAAGGGATAAAATTTCAATTTTACAAGGACTTCCATCCATAATGACATAATTTGTGAACTTCAGAAATTCTCCTTTTGGTTCTGTATATAAGCATACACAATAACTAAGAAAAACTTTTGAAGGATACAAATTAGAAGCCAATGTGGTACTTTGTCTTGCAAGGTATGGTATACATCTTTTATTTATCTTCTAACAGCGATGCCACTGCACTATAAGAAACCAACATAACTATAAGTACTCAAAACCCCCCTTTGACTGAGTTTTCCAGTGTTAAGGATCTTTTAGCGACTTTCAGGCTACCAGGAAGGTATATTAAGTTCATGTACCTTTCATTGAACTTGAGGAATTATTTCGCACATGACTTCCGTCAGCGTCGTGAAGTCGACATATTATCATTTTTCAAAAACAGAAGTTTTATCCTTTTAGTGCTTGCTCCATAAAGAACTATAAAACATATCCAGTTGTCACTTTATCAGTCAGTAAACAAAAAAAAATAAGCATTTTTATAAAGAAATTGCGGTCTCAGGTGAACTGAAGAAGAAAGTATAAAATAAACGAAAAACAGGTCATAGCGTGAGCAGATGTCAGTCTAAACACTTAACGATGAAGACGTGATGTGGTATCGAAAAAAAATGACTCATGTTAAGGATGATATCTCCATATATGTAAATAAAGGATATCAGATGCTATTGATTTTAGTTTGCTAGTCTTTTTAAATTTAGACATGCTTGCATGTCTCTCACTTGATCTTATCTTATAGTTAGAATATATTCCCAAAGGTTGACTTTATTTTAAAAAATCCAATAAAAAATATAAACTGACTTGGGTCGCATCCGGACATACAGACAACTTTAAAATTACACAGGAAAGGTTAATTTTTGTTTCAGTTATGTAGTTGATATTGGAGTAACCCTAAATATAAAAAAAAATAAGCAAAATAAATTTGGGTCGACATTAGGGTATATCTACATATCTATCCATCTATTTCCAATTATGATAATGTCCCTGAATTTATAACAATCTTTAATATCTTTGAAATTTTTAAGTAACAATTTAGTATGCTTTTTGATCCAATGACGTACTTTAATTCTTCGAATCATACATTTTCTAATTCTATTTTAATTCTTTAAAGGGCCTTTGTACAAATTTTGCTTGGCATAAATTCAAATGTAATCTCGGAATTAACGTCAGATTTTAGAGACATGAAGTCTAAGCTCTAACTGCAAAATTACAATAACTACAACTTATTCCAAATGTTTAAGGTATTGTTACTTATAGAAAAAATATCTTACCCTGGAGGCTTAAATATTTAAAACACAAATTCGTTCCCTTAAAGAATATCCAAACTTCAATCAAAATTAACTTGTTTCTCAATCATCAAAGTCAACAACAAATTCCAATCACTCCTTTTTTCAAGCATTGATTAATTCCGTATTCTTACTGTCCAGGAGTAACGGAGGAAATATCCAAAAAGCCAGTGAACATGTTTTGTATGTTTGACTTTCTCAATACGGGTTAAGTCGATTTAATTAAGTATTGTATACGGAATAAGGCAACACCAGTAATAAGAGATTCTACAAAGAATCCAAAATTCTAAAATTCGACATTATGTCATACGTACATACATATGTACGTATTTCTTATCCATTTAAACAGAATGTTCTCATACACCCGAACCGTTTGATAGGATCAGGGGTTTCATCACAATCAGTGACAATCGACAAACAGAACGTCTCCTCCTGCGTTAACCGAATACCGTTTGCGAGTACACTTCCATCCCACAAACCATCAAAACGACAAACGGAGCTGAGCAAACGAAGGCATAAAGCCGAGATTAGACTAAAAATAAATATAGGTGTTAACTAATAAATTTAATTATTTGTGTAAATGTAAAGGTGATGAATAAGCACTTCGTTATTAGGCACTTCCAGAAACTATCTTCGTTCTTTCTCTTTCATTCAGAAACTATATTTGTTCTTTCTCTTTCATTCATTGTATTTCGTGAAGAACGGTTTATTTTTCCACAACCCAGCATATATTCAATTCTAAAATGGAAAACAACATTTTCTACATCCCATATACTGATGTAAGGTGGAATTTCCTAATACTAGTTTTAAAAGTCACAATGACATTTCATTAATTTCACCAAATCCTTTTCCCCATCAAATTTGGTGATTTTAATGCAACTTGTGTAAATAACTTCCCAGAAAAATTTTATCAGTTAATTACCCAAATGGTAAACTTACAATTTTTTCTAAATTATCCAGCGATTTACATAATTGCATTAATAATAAATACCTCTCATATAATTATAACTATAAATTAAAAAATACAAAAAATAAAATGCCCGTTTTTTCCAAACCCGAAGAAAATTTGACGAAAAAAAGGTTGACTGAACAATTTACATGTTATTGTTAAATGCAACAAAATAGATCTCACAACGGGTCGATAATTATCGGTGATTACATTTTATTGCGGAGAAAACTGTGCTACCGACGCAAATTACATATTTTGTTATCGATAGTTTGCATGGAATTGTCATTTTTTTCTGTAACGGCGTTCCTTTGTAACTCCCTATTACGTTGCATGTGTAAAAATAAGATATTGTGTAGTATACCTTCTCCTTCACCGGCAAAATAAAAATGAATATATCTGTCAAAAGAAGAACGTTTTAGAATGAAATATTAGTTTTAAAGCAAAACTCATAACCGAAAATGAGGAAAATGATGTAACTTGGACTTTTTTCATATCCCTTTCTTTTAATCTAAAAATCATCCGTTCTCTTTCTTAAATTGACTACTTTTTACCCTTTTGTGAAACTAATGCCGGATTTACACAACTGCCAATTTCGCAATATTTTTTTAATTAACGACATTCGTTTACACGAAGCTAAAATAATGACAGATAAGAATACTGCCAACTGGCAGTAAAGAATGATCAAGTTCATTCTTTATTGCAAATTGTCATTATTTGAAAATTGTTGTCAGTACTGAATTTACACGATGTCAGTATAATGCCACAACTTAACGAAAATTCTGGCTGGTAGTTTTTTAATGACAAATATACTGCCACACTTTCCACCATTTACACGACAAACGAAATAATGCCAAGATTTTGACAGTAATACTGCCAATTTGGCACTCGTGTAAGTCCGGCATAAGGCACTAACCCAACGCCAGCTTTAACAGCACGATGGTCAGCAAAAATGTGCAAACATATTGCCACCTACATCGTAATTTGACATTTCACAACGATTTTTAAGGTATTCAAAAAACACAGCAACAAGTTGCATGCATTGTTTTTACTCGTATTTATTTTTTGATAATGTGGTAATTTTATAACTTTATTGACATTGCCGGTGCTGTTGTAGTTTCTACTATGTGCAAAACAATTAAAATGTGCTAGTTCTAAAATAATGGCGGTCGCTGTTGCTGGTAAAATCTGTTTCACGCCTTACATTTTATTTGTAACTTTTTTTAAGATATCTAAATCTTTATTTTAGTGTAAAATCGCATCCCAAATAAAATTCTCACTATCTAATTCATCAAAATATAGATCTCCAACAAATAAAAAGATCCACAACATTGTTAAAGCCTTGAAGTAAACGCCCATTGCGACAACACCCAAATCTCCCAAATGTCACATAAAAAAAAAGAAAACACCCCTTCATTCTTCAATTAAACAGCAGCTTATTCACACAGCAATAATAAATACCTGTTCCACAATTGAAGCTAATCGCCCAAGGGCAAGTCCATGGCTATCCTCTCGGGTGATGACAGCGCTACCAAGTTTAACGACCAATCGCTTTGCGTATTTTAATTGACTCCTTTCGGTGAATGTAACTGTTTTTTTCTCAGAGATTAAACCTCGTTTATCATGTTGGATATTTTTGCTCTGAAAATTAATCAACAAAGAAAAATAATTATTAGAATAAACTGTTCAAAGCATTCACAAACAAAATGATTATTATTATAGTGATGAGTGGGATGGGGAGGTGATTTTATCGATTTTTTCGCTAAGAAAATATTGTTTTTTCTTTGGTTAATTTTATCCCTAAGAAAATGGTCTGACGTTCATTATTTAAGACTGATGCTGAATGATATTTTTGGTTTGTGATTTTTTTTCTTTGTATGGAAGTACATAGATATGTAGATTAAAGGAAGACTTATCAGACAAAATTCATAGGAAGCTGTAGAAAATTTATAAATGACTTCGACTAGAATATAAATTACAAAAAAAAATTACTGATAAATTGGTTCTTCGAATGATTGATCGATGATTGAACTGAATGAAATCAATCATAGATTGACCTTTCGTATATTGAACTGAATTTATGTATTAGAGAATTATTTTAAGATTAATGAAAAAATGTTTGAAAAATTCCTTGATTATAACTTATTTAATGGAAGTTTTATTGCATAATATATATTACCTTTTGCGTATCTAAATATTAGACAAGAATGGAATATAATTACATATACATTTGAATATATATGAAATAACATGAATGTTTAAAGTAAAGTTTCAATACGAATACGAATAGTAAGCGTATACATTCACCTAGGATCAATAGAATAGGTTCACAAGCAGAAAATAAGAGCTTTTTTCTTCTAAAATGACTAAAACATATAGGCGTAAAATCTTAGTCGATTTAGTAATATGTTAAATCACTTAGTATGATACTAGGCTAAAAAGAGGACTTTGCTAATTTTAAACCAGTTTAGTATAGTATATTCTTAGCATTTTATTAAAGTTAAAATCTCTAAATGGCTATTTTATTTTTTAGTATCGTACTAAATCCATATGCCACTTTGACATTTACAAACGTCAAAAAGTTATGTTCGCTTACTTTTTTGCACTACTTTAGGAGTGTTTAGTTGTAGTTTATTAAGGAAATCGATTTAGTATGGTGCTAGTTAAAAAGTGTTTAAAATTAGGAAAATATTAGTGAAGTGCTTTAGTATTAGTAAACTGTTAAGTAGTATCATGCTAAGCCCTTAACATCAGGCTGTTTAAAATTTTGCGCCAGAGCTTTTAGTGCATGTATTTTCAAAATGTGCTTTTTTAACGACTTATTAATAAAAAAAAGACTGATATAAAACTATTGCAACAGCAAAGTTAGACAATTTTGTTTGCAATATCACATAAAATGGTGTTTTTTGAGGTGTTTTACTATAAGACAAATGAATAAATTGGAAAATTAATTAAAATAATTTAATTTTGTGTTTAGTGAGCATATGTTTTCTTTCTAATTGAATTAATGATGAATACAACCTTCTTTATTTACTATTATCTTTGCACTCGATTAGGTAAAGAATTGTACAACTTTTGTAAGTAATTTTAGCACACTTCTTTCAGATATTATTTTTCAAAAAGTTGTCTTGGCGAGTAAACCTCAAGAGAGAGCCATTTTTTTCAATTAATATTGTAGTCTCCTAACAGTTTTTAGCTGCATAACTTTCACTTGTAGCTTTTATTTTAAGTGCTGCCAATCTATAATTTAGATGGTAATCTTGAGGCGTTGTGGTTTTGTCGATCCTTTTATGTGTCTTTGTTTTTTTTTTTTTAATTTGTACAATACATTCTGTGGACGGGACTACTGATTTTTGCTCGGTATTACATTCGCACTCAAATTTTATTCAGCTCTATTGAATCTTTAAAAAAATCGCGCACTACCTTCTGATCCAAAACTTACTGTGAAGTGATTATTCTTCTCTCAAGACTACTATCAAGAAATGGGTTTTCTTAGTGGCATATTGGCATTGAAGAAAAACTTTTAAAACTTACAGTTCCGATACTTTAATTTTTAACTCTTTCTTATTATAATATATCGGAAAAAGAGATCCACTTGAAAGTGCATCCACATAGAAATTTTTATGAAGCTTTTTTTCGGAGAAAAGGCTCTTCTTTTCTGTGAACAGGTGGAACCTATTTAATTGATCGACAGTGTATGATTGTCGTTATTCTCTTCTCTGAGTCTAATTAAGCATTTGAAAAACCAGACGTCTATATTAAAAATTTATTAAAATTCCTGCTTTTTTATTTTAGATTTTTACTTCCCAAAAATGCCAATTTCTTCCAACTTCATCAGAAAGACTGGTGTAAAATTGTAAGAAACTGTATTGGGCAAGTACATGAATAGACAGTTTGCTAATACTTTGAAAATCAAATTAAAACAATTGTTAAAATTTTAATGAAATAAATAACAAGGGTACATTTTTGTATAGCACATAACTGCGACCACTGAAAATCAACAACAATATTTGGAAAACCAACACACATTTACCACAGTGGCAACCAATTTTTATCCGCAAATAATACAAAATGGCCAATCAATTTCATACCGACAATTACTGCTTTTTGACAAGAACAATAAAGAATCATGCGATACATTCACGAGGTAGAGTGATTTAACCTCTCATAAAATTTGGTGCACTTGAGATTGTGAGAAAAAGCCGACGACGATAATATTTCGGTCTATATTTTTGTATTTTATTATATTTCTGTACCTACCTAACCATATCACACTAATTGTTTAATTATTATGATTGACAAGATACTAAAATACAAACACTCTTAATAACTTACAAGAATATATTGAATTATATCACCTATCATAAATCACAAATAATTTTGTATATAAATATGTGTCGGTAACCTTGTTTGTTTTTTGTTGCTATTGCAATCATGTGGTTACATACTGTACTGACTTAATTATTTGTTGCTATTTATTTTATTCTTGTTATGTAGGTATTTATTTATTGCTAGTGATTATTATTTTATCAATAAAAAAAATTAAAACAACAACAAAAAAAAAACAGATATACATTTTGGAACAAAACACAAAACCAAAAAAAAAAACATAATTGTTCTTAAAGTTCTACAAAAAAAACATCGAACATTATCAGTACCTACTGCATTAATAGCTATGTGTTTTAATTATTTTATTTTGTTGTGATAACTAATTGTAAGTAGTAGGACAAATATAATATTTCACCATTATGCTTATAGCGTATTTGTTTTTAAAGTTAAGTTCAAAGTGCAATCTTACGTCATATTTGTTTTGCATGCAAATATAATCAAATGACGATGCCGTTTGCTTGTCAATCAAATCCACATTATTTTAAATAGGATATTCATAACTAGCTCTTATCAAATGAGTGTCTGAACTGTTATTAAATATATATAATATTCTATATACTAGCGTAATTGAATTTATTGAATCGCCGAGGGAGGCCTGAAGTAGAATTTTCGGAATGTAATATACTATAAAAAGTTTTTACCACTTAAGATTAACCAGGTTATAAAATCACAAGAGTAATCTCGGGCATTTTTATTTTTTCACAATAAATATTGTTTATATCATTATTTTTTTAAATGAAATAATATCTTGAAAAGTTATGTCAAAACGATTAATATCTCAACTATGTACTTGATAATAAGTTTTATTTATATTTTAGTTTCATACTATACAAATAATCATAACCGCACCTCTTATCTCTCATTAACTTGGTCTAAATAAATGTTGTAATGTTGTTGTTTTTTTTTCAAATAGGTAAGATTATTTTATTCACATGGATACAATATTGTTTTTAACTTGAAATTATTATTTGCAATTATGGGTTGTTTTTTTGCAACCACATAGCCGTTTCTCTTTATTATTATTTCAGGGCAAAGCCTGTGTTTTCAAGAAATTTGTTTGTTTCTTTTTCACTCAGAGCGTTCTGAGCTCCGAATGTGATTCATTTTTCATTTTGAAAATTGTAAGAGCGCGCGCTCAATGTAGTCAGACAAGATAACGCGCGCATTATGAGTTAAATGGCTGAACAGGACCAAATGTCATGTGTGTCATAAGAGAAATGTAAAGAAAAAAAGAAATACTCCACACAAGTTGACAGAATTATTTTTTTTAGTGAATAATACAATAAAATGAAAGTCAATTAACATAATGATTAATTGACAGCTCAGAGTTCAAGTGATTGCAAACTCTCAATATTATGTATTTGTAATTCGCACGAATTTACCTAAAACGTGTCTCATTAGTTTTTTTATGGCACACAAACGTTATGTATTTGTACATAACCTTTTCTTCTGTTTCCTGTTTGTCATTTTCCCTTCAGCAAGCATATACCCGAATATTTTTGAGCTAATGCACTTTCTCTCTTGCGCCAAAATCAGCTGTTCGAATAACTTGCAATTTAAATTGTGAAGTATAGAACTTACATAAAATTTTCATTGAAAACTTTAATACAAAAAAAACAGTGGCAGCAAATATAACAATAAATTTATTTCCTGATTCTTTTTGCAAAGCTCAAAATGGTTAAGAAGAAAACAACAACATAAAAAAGCTCGATGGTTTTTTCCAAAAATGTAAAGAAACAGATTTATTTTGGTGAATGCGCTCAAAATCAACAACAAAATAATCACATTTTGAACAAAGATAAACCACATGAAATTATCGAAACGCCAGTCGTTACGCGCAAAAGGCTAAGTTTGGTGAGAACCTGTTTTCCTTATAGAATCATGATTCATTTCCCATTTCACACATGGAAACCAATAAATTGCTGGAGATTTTTTTGACGTTTTCCTTTAATATACTGAATAGGAAACTGGGAAGATTATGTTGGGTTATTTGGAATGCAAAGCCAAACGTCAAAAAAATCTCTTCAAATCGTTGACCGGGGAGATTTTTCTCATTCCCCTTACTTCTTGCCCTTCTCGCCAACAAACTCCCAGTTGCCGGCAACTCAGTTTCCTTGTGTGAAAGCAGAAATTCATTGAATGTGATGAATGATGAAGAAGAGCAGGTGATTCGAGCGAGATGGCGCTACCGTAACTCAATTTTTAACTTATTGATAAATATACGGAGACGTATTGAACCTGGAAATTTGGCCTTCAACACCTCGTGATTAATCGCCTTTTGATTATATTTTTCGGGGTATTGACAAATCATAATCAACAACAAACGAAACATTAGCAGTCATTCATATTTTGATGAAAAAAAAAACTGTTAAAAATGCTTGAGAAATTGATTGAAAATATTAGTTGAAAACTATAAGATCTTATCTAGAATAAATGACTATTCAGGGATATTTAGTGAAAAAAACACTATTATTTATAAAATTGAAAAAATCGATTGTGTTCAATATTTTTTATGAAATTTAGAATTTGCTACTTTTTACATTTTTGATTTTTTTAGCCTAGAAACATTAAGCGAGTGAGCAATGACAAATTCAGAATTTAGTTAAAATCGTTAGTCATTTATGAGAAAAATTTAAAAATGTGTGTATGTATATAATTTAGTTAGAATTGCAAAAAAAATAACACCATTTTCAACATTTTTTTTTTTGTACTCGCATATTGTAGATTATTTTTTTTTTCATCAAAATTTCAAGGATGTTTTCTAAGTTGAATTTAAAGCATTTATCATCTCAACTTACAAATAATCCATTTTGAGAACTGAGGCATCTCCACAGATTTAATTTTGGAGCAACACTCTTTGTCACAAACACTGAAGTGGTAAATCCTTTGCGCAGCAAAATCATTTTTTTATCGATTTTTTTTTATTTTCTGTTATCACAAATTTGTTTTTTGTTTAGATATAAATTAAAGTATGGTATCACAGATATTTGTTTTGTTAAATTATCCTACGAAGGAGCAAAAATAAAAAAAAACTTAAATAATTTATTGAAAACTTAGTTGGATTCTGTATCCTAACCCAGACACTTTGCTTTTAATTGTTCAACCAACCCGCTGACCGATTTCCAACTGAAGCAAAATACTAGAATTCGAATCAAGCGCCTGAGATTAATTCGTATTTGCTCGATGGAATGAAAATACTTAAATTGTTATCAGCTAGTGCGCGTTGTTATCAATAGCGATTCAGGGTAAGAGAACTTTACCCTTCTGAGTTTATGTTGAACAAACTTGGAATATTAGGTGGTGTGGGAGGGTGTTGTTTTGATTTGTTTTATTTTATCTTTAACAATGACGGAAGATTGTTTTGTTGTTGTAGATATTTTATTTTATTTTGAAAATATATTTGTTACGTTATTATAAAACGTACAACAGACAAATATATGTATGTAAATACACAAGTATAAAGGGAGTTCATTGGAATTTTATCATCCATTTTATGTACTTTATTTTGTAAATTGATTTTGGTTGCATTTGTTTTATTTTCCTTGTTGTTAGTTGTTGTAACAGAATAATCTTCGAACTATATTTGTGTTTTCGCCAAGTAATTTAATGAAATACTTCCTTAAAGAAGTAAACTACATTTCTAACGATAATTTGCGTACTGTGAATAATTACATTCGATTAACTTGGCTAAACTATTAAAATTGATCTCGTAGAACCAGGATGAGTTACGAAAACAGAGAGTTACAACATTTCATGGATAAGTGGATGAAAAAAGGAAAAATACAGATACATTCGTATGTAGGTACCTTAAGCTAAAGTGGTTTTCTTAACAACTTACAAAGATTTGATATCGGGTTTCAACCTGAATACATAGATGAATGGTATCGATGTTTTACTGAGCTGAATAAATAAATTGCTTTTCTAAGAGAAATGAAGATACAAATCTAGATTTTCTTTTAGGTTTATGCAAAAGGGCAATTTGTGTGGGTGGGATTCACGACAGAGATAAAAAAAATACAATTTTCGTTCAGTATTCTAACATTTTGTCAAGTTAGAGAAATATTTACATATATTGGAAGCCGGTCAAAATTCTGGCTTAAAAATACTGCTTTTAAAATGAAAATTCTGCTTTTCAAAATTCTGTCTGTCAAAAAAAAAAGAATTCTGCTCATCCTTTTTAATTTTAAATTAACTTTTTTATGTGCAATAGCAAACATGAAACAAAAATAAAACAAAACATTAACAATCCATTAGGTAAGCTTAAGTATAAAAAAAATACAGAAAATTCATTTTCAACTATAGGTACCTACTAAAAACATTTTTGCGGAGGATTAACAATAGACACTAATGGCGTTTTTATTTGACAATCCGGAATTCTTCTCCGATCCGGGATCCCAACTGAACACTTTTGTTTGATTCTGACGATTCTGAATTTTAATAAGATTGCATGTGTGAAAATAATTGTGTACGTGAGAATATTCAAATTTAAAAAAAAATGTTTTACTACTTTTACACCACTGCCATTTTTAATCCATGTTTTGGACTTCTTTCGATTGCGGAGATACTTTTAAACACTGCGATATTTAATAGATGTTAACTTTCTTTACTTCACTTAATTTAGATAAGTTCAATCGTACCATAACGAAAATTTACGCAATTTTTCAACCTGAGCAATTTTGTCTACCACGGCCACCACACAAGTCCTTCACCCACGTGCTTAAAAATCGCAAGGTCGTATTGCATGATGTAAAAATGCATTTTCCAAGCTTTTGGTTTCTTTATTATTTGCAGAGTTTTGATGAGCAGAGTTTTGAAAAGTAGAATTTCGGCGAGCAGAATTTTAAAATGCAGAATATTGTTAGTAGAATTTTAAAAGCAGAATTTTGAAAGCAGAATTTTGTTAAAAGAATTTTGACTCCTGTAGAATTTTGACCCCAACCTATTTATATGCATATCTTAAGGAGAGTTTATATATTAATCTATGAGTTTGAATACTAAAAATTATTATTTATTCAGATTGATAGTAAATAAATTTAAAAAAAAAGAGATCTACGTGTATAAGTATGAAAAGAAGATTTTTAATTTAAAAAAAAGCTTTATCAAAAGCTTTTCTGAATACACTTTCAAAGCGTGCTCTTTTACCGACGAATTAATAAGAAAGAGACAAATATAAAACTAATCCAACTGTAAAGTTTTTCAAAATTCTAATAAAAAACGCATCATCCTGCTGAAAACCCTACTTGAGAGCTCCGAATATCTGAATGAACTTTGGGAAATCCTTGTCAACAAAACTTTTAAAGAATTTCTAGGCCAACGGAAAGGAGTAAAAATTTAATGTAAATTGTTTCAAAGTAAGCAATGCATTTAACAGATCATAATAAGAATAATTAACCCAATCGGTTAAATTACATGTGTTCGGAGAAAACAACAAGTCATGCTCCAGTCGAATTTCTTTTGTTTGAGATATTAACGGACAACTAAACTATTGAAACTTAGCGTTATACTACGTTTACACCGACTAGTGGTAATCTGAGATTAATTTAGGTTTAGCTAAGTCTCTTAATAATAGTCAAGAATTTTATCATACAAATTTAAATATCTTCAGATGAAGATTTAAAATATATTTCATTTAAATCTTCTATTTCCATATCGAAATAAAAACATTAATCGGGAAAGTGAATTATTCCCTTCGGTCACCGATGAAACTGCCTATCTCTCTTCTAACTACATCAAAGAGAAAATGATAAAACTTTGCATTTCAAATAATGATGTGAAAATTAATATATTATTTGGGCGGTGAAACTAATTTGATATTAAGTAAAATTATATTATCTCCCTTTTCTTCCTAATAGATTGGAAAAATAACACGCATCCACAAAACGCTTCTTTTTTTAAAAATTTGTAAGTAAACAAAAAAGCTCCCTTCCTTGATGTTATTAGACTGAACATCTTGTACTGGCCGGGATTGTATGTATTTTTCTCAATTTATTTTAATAAAAATAAATGTTAAAGTGTCATTTAATATTGGGAAATACCCTCCATTTCCCGGCTGGGTAAATCAAAGGAGGTCAGTCATTTTATTCTTCCTTTAAATAATTTTGTTTATAAATCAAATTTAATATCTCCAGTGCTTAACCATTGTTTATCCTTGAAGTTCGTGCAATCTTGTAATATGTATGTTCTATGTTTTTTTTTACATCTAAGGTTTCAAAGAAATCTTTTTCGCAAATTACTTAAAACTCATCAAAATCTCAGATATGATGTTCATCGTTCCCTGGAAACAGACCAACATCCACTTTCTTTTATTAGAAAAACAAACAAAGGTCCCATTTTCCCTTATGTCGTCTAAATGATATACAGAGATTTCGCTTAGTCTTTCTACAATTAATATGCACTCCATTAAATCACAATGTTCCCCTGTATAGGATGCTTTAGTATTAAGAATGATTTATCCTAAGAAAAATAAATGTAGAATAAAAAATAAGTACAAATCTTCATAATAGAAAATAAATTTCGCATTGTAGATCCGTATATTAAATTTGTTCTTATTAATAAAATTAATTTAGATACGAATGTTTTTTTTTCTTTATTTCATTATGCCACTTTTCCATTCATGTCATGGTATTAAATTAAGAATTACAAGAACAGCATCCGAAATTTTTAAGTTTAACGATAAAACATCCTTAGCCGTAATTTAATAAAGAGTTTTACAAAGTTGTATATTTCATATTACATTTTTTTCATATTTTTCTTAAATTTACCAATCAAATTTATATTTCATTTCCAACAACATTCAAGCAATGACTCCTTCAAACACGCTCCAGACTTATGGACATTTTTTTCCATCATTTGCGCTCTCCCGTTTTTGACATTGAAACGTAAATTTGATTTTTCTTCATTTCTTCCAGATATTTCTACAAGTTTTATTTTAAAAGAAACCGTTGTTGGAAGGAAGTACATAGAGAATTCATTGATAACAAGATAAACGACTGGGCCGGACTTATAACGGGCATAACTCTAAAGCTATTTTGTATTGAACGAAACTTTTAATCTTAGAATTCTTATAAATTTACTAAAAATTCAAACAAAATAGAATCAATTAATCCTAATCTTGATGTCCCCAACAATAACTGACAGATTGTACAATTTTTTTTTTTCAATTCAATGTTAGGTATTTTATCAAAAAAAAAAGAACAACACCTCTTCAGCAAAACATGGTCTTCTTATAATTTTCCACTTAATGAAAATATGTGTCATTTTAATGCACTCAACCGGCTTCTTAAGTGTCAATGTTTCAAAATGTAATTTTAACTTTTAAAAGAAGCCCGCTTTGATAAATAAAAATGTTATCATAAATTTATCGATCGATGTTTATCTTCTGAGCATACAATCAATAGCAAATCAATTCTCATCAGTTGATTGTAGACTTCCATTGGGTGACATCTTGAGAAAGCGGCAGCACCATTTTTTTTTTGAAATTAGCAATAACGGTTATCGAGAGAAAATAGGTCAGAAGAAAAAGTTAAATAAAATACAATTATAAAATCGATAATTTAACAATTCAAAATGGATACCTTCGATTATGACGAAGATGACATTTATCTAAGAAAACGGTAAAAACAAAATCACTGTCTGAATTCGAACGGTTTCAATTGAATTTCTCATATTAATAGAAAACAAAAGGAAAAACCTCCACTATGGGACTCGTTTCAGGACCCACCGCCGAAGAAAGCCACCGGATCAGCTGCCAGTTGGAATAAACTGACTTTATTGCTGCAGGTCTTCAAAATCCTCATTTATATAACGGTCTTTGCAATTGTTCTAGGCTCGGCTATGATATCTAAGCTAAGCTATCTGCTGATGGTGGCACAATTAAATTCAGGCTATAAAGTGAAATATTGTGATATCAGACGTGAGTATATGAAAGGAATAATATATGGTGGTGATGTGGTCTTAAATTGGTTTAAAGCGATAAGAACCAAACTGTCATTGTGATAATATTCTGTGTGCATGTCCGCCACAGGCTATGCGTAAAACAAACATGGTGGAATGCATCATGTTACCTTCACGTTATTCCGTTAGTTATCACACGTGCTCTAGGGTATTTTTTTGAATTTATTTGTTTCCTTATTCTCTCTTGTACGCAGATCCGAAAAGGGAACTTTATGCACGAATACCCGATGAGCAGCAAATCGCATGGATTTGGGCGTTGATATTTGCTTATTCTGCACCTGAAGTGTTTACGTTCTTCCGTTCATTGAGAATTTGCGTGTTTAAAGATGTGAAAGCACCAACATGGCTGGAAGTGTATTTGGTGAGCCACGAAAGTCTTCTTTTTTTGTCATTTTCTGTTGTCTTGTTGTTTTATTCTGATTGTGAATGCTTCTACGAGTAGCTATGTATGTATAATGTAGTTTTTGTGTTTAAATGGAATTTCAGGTTGTTGGAATGGAGGTGCTGCATGTTGTCGGTTTGGCGGTGTTTACATTCGTTGCACTTCCAGCAATGGATTCCTGTAAAGCTCTGATGGTAACTAATGCTGTTTGTTTAGTTCCTGCACTGTTGTGTAAGTAAATATCTAAAAGTGCAATTTATGGAAGAGTGCACGGTTGTTTGTTGTTTTTTTTTTTGTAATATTATTATCTCTGTGAAGTACGTCCTTGAAATAATGAACGGTTTTACTTCAATGTAAACTGCCCAGCTAATTTCGATGTAATAACAAGGAGTAAATCAAAAACTAAGAAGGTAAACTTAAAGTAGGTATCTTGTTTACGTTATTGGATTGTATAACCTTCAGGTTACACGAACCCCAGTTGGAAGGTTTTTCGGGAGATTCACACAGATTTTGAGGGCATATGGAGATTTTTAAAATTGGTTAATAATTGTTAACTTATTATGAAAACTTCTCTTCCTGATCAATATAATGAGTTTTCTAATTTAAAATAATTATAGATATGTATACATATATGTATATGTACATATAATATAAATGGACCGACAGAAATAAGGAGCCTGGTTGAAAATTTTGATCTGTGTATGATGTCCATACTAGACAAGGTAGTTCTACTAATCCGACCGAACATGACGCAGTACACACCACGCTGCGCATACTCTAAGGACGAAAATGTAAATCTGATCACCGGTCCTGAAAGCATACTATAGCGATGGAAAGTGCACTTAAACAAATTGCTAAATGATCATAGCTTAGTGAAGAATGTGAGGATGTACCACTTCAAGAAAACCCTGTAGATATGTACTGCTGCCACCAAACATAGAAGAGGTAAAAGAAGGCTATGTGTCAGCTTAAACTGAACTAAGCCCCGGGAGCCGATGCCATATCAGCCGAGCATTACACCGAGCAATTTATGGAATAATGGTAAACATATGGAAGCATAAAGAAATGCCAGAAGACAAAAAGATGACATAGCTCGTACATAGGAAGCGAGATGGCACAATGTACAGGTATTACATTGTTAAGTACCGCTAATAAGATACTCTCTCTTATCCTTTAAGAAAGGATAGCCCCATACGCTAAATCTATCAATTATCTGTATGGCTTCATCCCAGGCAAATCAACGTCTGATCAGATATTCACCCTTAGAAAGGTCTAAAATTTAACATTCCAACTTATCACCTATACAATTTAAGACCGCCTACGATATCATAGCCAGGGTAGAACTATGTATAGGTACCAAGCCATGTTCGAATTCGTCATTAAAAATAAATTAACACGACTATGTACATAGGTTGACCATGACCAATATAACAAGTCAAGTTAAAATAGCCAGTTTGATATCTAGACCAATCGACTTCTTTAATAAAATCGATCTGACCTAGTCGCGCAAGCAAGAGGAACCATTATCCCTAAGTCCGCATGAGTTTAGAGGAACCAAGTCGGAAAGTAGCTCCTTTCATGGTAGACCATAAGCTCACGCTGGAGAGATGGCGTAGAGCAGAACGCCCGAAGCATTGGGATGCACAGATAGATGACATCATAGTTGATTTTCAAGTTAAAAAAATTGAAATTTCTGAAGGTCATATCTTTTTATATAAGGTATTCACTAATATTTCAAGCCCATCACAGTCTAAAATCATTGACCTAAGTCATTCTTGAAATTCTCTTATTTATTATCCAAGTTAAGTACAACACCGCAAGGTTTTGCCTGCAAGCGAAAGTCTGTCTATTTATACATAATGACCAACAATCCGCACTTGCAATTTGAACAATTAAAATTGATCGTCCTGAGGGTTGTTTAACGAATTACATTGCGAGATCTGGTATTGCTTTATTTAAATGGACCTACTTGCACCTTGATTATTGCTAAGCAACCCCTCTCACAAAAACATTCGTATAAAATAATTTTCTATTTCTACCAACAGGCTTCCTCGGCGGACCAAAATGCTACTGGAAATCCATAATTAAATCATCCTTTAGCCTTCTAGCACTATTCTGTCAGGTAACGGCGCTCATAATCTGGCCAGCCATTGACAACAAATTAGCCATCCAAACCCTTTCACTGCCGCTCCTGCTTATCTCGTTTCGATGGTGGGAGAATTACATCGACCGTTTTTCGTTCATAGGTAAAAGCCTTTAACATAAAATTTGCATTTTCCATTAAGTAATTAAACTATCATATACATTCACTCGTATAAACACACTTATACAGCTTATCTGACAAAAGCCATTCGAAGGACCAAATCTCGTTACAATACCTACTTGTTTTTGTCCCCGCTTAAATGTATACTCTTCGCGCTGAGTGCGTTCGTGCTTGATGGACGTAAATTTACAACATATTTCACCAAGTTTCTCGCTTGTTGGAAACTGCATGATATATCCATCAATCAGGTAGTATAATGGGATATTTTTTTTTTTGATATATTTCGAATATCCCACATCCGCAGAGTTCGGCCATTTACTCAGATACCCATCATAGCCGTAGTACATCCATCTCAACGACAATAACGACGACATCATTGCCAATGACATCAACACAAATGACTCCATCGTTGGAAGATGAATTTGTTGTTCAATCAAATTCTTATGTAATCGCTTACACGCTCCTGATTCAGATAGTTTCGTCATATCTGTGTTATGTATTTGCCAAGTTTGCGTGCAAAGTCAAAATTCAAGAATTCAGCTTCTCGTTGTCGGTGAGTGTTGTCGGTCCGGTGTCCTTGGCAGTTCTTGTCATTATTGCTAGTGCAAGGGAGGCTGATGTGTGTGCATTCCATGACTATGTTCCTGATTACCTGGCATTTCGGAGTCTACCTATTTATCAATTTGGTGACTATCTACAAAAGGATTTCGTTTGGTTGGGCCTGCTCTGGTGGGCGTCGCAGCTATGGGTGACATATCACATTTGGTATCCCAGGAACGATAAGAATGCACCCACCGAGAAATTATTTGTCTGTCCGTGGTATTGCGGGTTTTTGGTGGACCAGTGTGTAACTATGAATCGACGAAGAGTCGATTGGAACGAGGAGGGCGTCATATTGAAGGTTTGACATTATTTTTAGTATATTATTTGTTTTTTTTTGGTATATAAGTACTTATATTTTAATTACGAGTTGAATTTTCGCATTAATGAATATTTTTACACATTTTATTTTGAATGAATTTTTTTTGTAAAGTGGCTCCATAAACGAAATTCAAAAACATTTTAAAAATGGTTTAAAAAACTAATCGAAGAGTGTAGATATTTTTAAAATAGAAAAACACAAACATTTTAAAATAAAATAAAATTATAGAAAATGCACTACTGCATTGCACGTACTTGCTCTCAAGTTCAATCAGATCGTAAGTACAAGATTCTCAGTAACAAAATATTTTAAAAATTGACATACATATTTTTATTCTTAATTGTATATATATGTACAAAATTTCTTTAATTTTTTTTCATTAAATTATTTGGTATGCCAATTTTAAGTATTTAAAAAATATCAGTTTAATTTCAAAAAAAAATTGATCAAACTTGACATTACGATGATAGCGAAGACGAAGAAAGAGAGTCTCACAATTCTGCCTATCTGTCCATCTATTCGAAAACCTGAAGCCTAAACGGATGGATATTGTTTTTTGGGTGTTATATCGTTTTTTTCATATTTTTAATTAACCATTCACCAATTTTTTTTAGCAAAGAATGTAAATCTTATTTTTCTCAACAATGACTCCAACGATTTTTATAAAAATAAAATGCACGACTGGATCGTACGTAGCTAACAACTTTAGCTAAAGTAGTAGCTAACCACTGAAGTTTTTAGTAGGTATAGGTAGTCTAGTTTAGTTATCCTGGGCAGGTTTAAAGCCGAAGTAGGTAAGATTACCTTGATTCTTAGTTAAATGAATTGTCAAATGCATACGATTAAAGGAATGGTGACATAGGTACCATCCTACAAATGTATATTTAAAAAGATTTTAATTATGTAAATTAGTAGGGTAATGTGTACCTACCTACATAGATGGCGCCTAGGTATGTAAATATATGTACATATTTATGTATATATTATACATATGTATAATAATGCAAGTGAATGGTGTATAGGTGGTTAAAAACCGTGTCTTAAACTGATAAAAGTGCTAAAACGATCACTTCTTCAATCAGTTTCTTGAAAAAACAAAGAACGCCATTAGATTTCGCGTATCAATGAAAATTTTATAAAAAAGTATCTCGCAAATTGTAGGACGGATTTTGATGAAATCCGGATTTTCATTTAGTTTTTTAAAAACAAACTTTTTTCGAAATTTTGTTATGCAGTTTTGTAGATTTTATTAATATACATACATATGGCTATAAAATTTAAAATTATTTTTTTTGATTAGTTTTTAAAATATTGATTTTTCAACAAAAAAAAATCAAAAATTAATTTTCATTATAAACGGTGATTTTTTAAGAGCTTGGTTTTTGAAAATTCAAAAAAACACAGAAACTTGTAAAAAGTGAATGAAATTTTTATTTGGATCGATAAATCAATTTCTGCCATTTACTTTTTAAAAATAATTTCACTTAAATGTTGCCCGCGGCTACGCTTCAGGTGGTCCATTCTGAAGGTCCAATTTTGGCAAACTTTTTTACACATTTCGGCCGGAATCTCACCAATGACGCGTTCAATGTTGGCTTCCAAGGCAGCAATCGTGTTTGGCTTGTCCCCATAGACAATAGACTTAACATAGCCCCACAAAAAATAGTCTAACGGGGTCAAATCACATGATCTTGTTGGCCAATTGACTGCGCCAAAACGTGAGATCAACTGCTCACCAAATTCGCCTCTCAATTGATGCATGGTTTCGCGTGCAGTGTGGCATGTGGCACCGTCCTATTGGAACCATATGTCGAACGAGTTCAATTCTTGCATTTTCGGCAAAAAAAAATCTGTTATCATCGAACGGTACCTTTCTCCATTGACCGTAACCCTGCGGCCTTCATCGTCCTTGAAGAAGTACGGCCCAATGATGCCGCCTGCCCATAAACCGCACCAAACATTGCATTTTTCGGGATGCATTGGTAGCTGCTGAATTGCCTCTGGCTGCTCTTCACTCCAAATACGGCAATTCTGCTTATTCACGTATCCATTTAGCCAAAAATGAGCCTCGTCGCTGAAGACGATTATGACGACCATAAAACTGACGTAGCTTGCGAAACACATTTTTCACAGAGCACGAATTTCGATAATAAATTTCAATAATTTGCAAACGTTGTTCAGGCGTAAGTCTATTCATGATGAAATGGCAAACAATACTGAATCGAAATGTCAAATGTTCGTGGAATTTGTCATGTGTGATCTGTCAAAAATATAAACGTCAAAAACCAAGTAGCAAAAAAATCACCCGTTATAAAAAATGTTATTTAAAATTTTAATATGCAGAATTAGTTTGGCTACCTAGATCTTCTGAGGTATAAAATTTGACAGAAATCCAATGAACATTTACCGATAAAGCTGAAAATTAAAAAAACCGTTATATGAAAAGTTCCGTTAATAGACTTTTCCCGTAAACTTAATTCCTATCAAATGATAGCTACCAACAAAAAAATCCTCAAAATTTTTTATCAAAATTTTCCTTCAAGGTCATATGGCAGGTACCCTCTTAGGAATGCCAAAATAATCACAAATACCAAATTTGAAGGTAATCGCTTAAGCCGTTTAGGCTCTAGCTCGTTATACATACAGACGGACAGACTGACGGACAGACAGACAGACATTTTTTGCCGATCACTTTTTTGGGCTTCTCTACTATCGTAATGTCATGTTTGATTGTTACAATTTTTTTTTACGAATGCATAACTTGTCTTATAGTACCTATAATCGCAAGTAAAAAATCAGTTAATAAATAAAAGGAAAAGTTATTTTTTTTCGTAATTTTTTTGTCCAAAAATGATTATTTTTCATACTGATACTAGAACCATTTGCTTGATTTCCAATGTTTTGGAAAACGGTTCATTTGATTTTTTAATTTTTTTTTTGTGGAGAAGATAAAGAGATAACAGCATTTTTTTTTATTAAAAATTTTTTTTTTTTTTTAAAATTCAATACTTCGAAAACGAAGTTTTTTGGCTTCTCGTAAGTACTAAGACAAAACACAACAAGCTACAAGAATTTTGATAAAAAACTAGTGTGTTCTTAAAGTAAAGCAGTCCACTTTTAAATTTTAAAAAAGGCGTTCTTATTAACGGTACTTCCCATCGAACAACTTTTTATATTGTCTACTTTTTCGATATTGGAAGAACCCATTAAAATATTTTTTTTATGCAGATGTTCCTTAAAAATATTAATTATATTGCAAAAGTGATTTTTCTATTAAAAAATCGATTTTTCAAAAACAGGTTGTTTAATTTTTTTGGAAATTTTATAATTAATTATTACATATACTATATTAAAAATATTTTTTTTTGAACCGCTCCAACATTTTTTGATTTTTTTTAAACATATTCATATTTGTATCTTTTTTTCATCAAACTATCAGCTGTTATAAAAAAGCTATCTATACAATTTAATTATGAGTGTCATCCATTTATTTCTACCTAATTAGGTTTCAGTTTTAAATGCATACCTACATCCTATAAATTTTATTAAATTACGTACATATTTAACTATAGGTTCCATCATTTAGGTAAAATTATCCATATATCCATAATCTTGGTTGGAATTTATTAAACTAAGAATCAAGATAAGCTAACCTACATCGGATAACTATGATACCTACCTACTAACAGCGTCAATGTTTAGCTACATTAAAGTTGTTAGCTACAAGAGAAAGTTCGTACGATCAAGTCGTGCACGGTATTCTTGGACCGATTTCGATAAGAAAAATGTATACAAGGGTTCCTTAGAATTCTAAATAATACTGCATACCAAAATTTTCAAGAGAAAAAATATTTTTTTTTTATTATTGAAAAAAATTAAATAAATTCTTCTGAAGATTCAATATTTCGAAAATTGACCAAAAATTTCTTTTTTAAATTATCTGAGATTTTTTTTAATGAAAAAAAGTCATTCTGTGATATGAGTTACATTATTATTATTATTTTTACAATTTATTAACATTAAATTAAAAATTTACATGTTAACATAATGTGAGCACTAGTTGCTTAGAGCTTCTGACTCTTAAGTTAAAAAAAAATATTTGGTTTATATTTTACGGAATAAATTTATATAAAGATAAAAGTTATTTATGTAAAAATTTTAGATTTGTGTATGGTGTAGTTTTGTAAAATTGAATATTTTTTTAATATTTGCTGGGTCTAAGTTACTTAAGATCTCTTCGATGGATGAGGGTGTTGGAGGTTATTGATTTGCATGTTCCTATCCCAAGGATGTGCTTTATGTCTATTGACGTTTGGCAGTGAGTGCAGGTTGGTGGATTACATATTTAAAATAGTCCATTTATTCAGGCAATTTTTTCTTAAGGATTTAAATTTTGGGGTTATTTTTTAATAATAAAATTTTGTAACAAAAAATAAAATGGAAAAAATGTCCTATTTCGAAAAATAAGCTTCAAATACGCTTTTTATTCTATGTCTGCAAGAGAATATCGATAAATTATTGAGACTTGTTTTGTGTTTCCGAAAAAATGACTATGGTTATTTTTTTTTTATTTTTTCCTTAAGTGCCACTTTAAATTTTATATAACATCCTTGTAAGCTATTTTCTGTTTTCTTCTTTAGAATGATACATTTACACCAATTGCACCTGTGAATATTGATTCGGATATTTTGCCGCAAGATACAATACCGCAACTTATTATTTGTGCAACAATGTGGCACGAGACACAGGAAGAAATGATGGAGTTCCTAAAATCGATTGTACGTTTGGATGAGGATCAATGTGCTCATAGAATGGCGAAAATTCACATTAACAAGGGCAAAGAGGATGAGGAATACTATGAATTGGAAAGTAAGTATACCAATATGTATATTGTGTGGGATAGACCCATACCCATTTCATGAAAGGGGTGTCTACATACATATCTATTTCGTTACATACTCGTATCTATAAGCATATAATAGAGTTTCCGTTTCAGAGATGTTGTTGTTCATTTAAATAATAGCTTTTTATCCGGAGTGTACGATTACGATGTGCTTGACGAAGCTTAAGAATTATTTTTTTGTTAATACAAAAAAAACTATATACTATAGAAATAGATAATGGATGTGCCTTCATTATATTTATTCGTTGTGCACGTGACGGATTCCCATACAGTTTATCTTTTATTATTTTACCCACCAAAGCCGAGGTTATTTTTTTTTTATAGAAAGTAACATAAAGGATTTTCACGCACCAAAGAAAGGGCACAATGTTTGTTCTCCTTTGTATAATTCCTGCAAAATAAAGATAGAGCACTTAGTATTCGAAAATGTAAGAGGAATACACTAAATATTAGCAAATAAAGGGAGAGTTTTTAGCGTGATAGGCTAGACTACCTACGCAATGAATTTGTCAAAGAAAGAATATATGTAAACTCTGTAATTCTATGAAAAGCTCGAATGAAAACTTAGCAATCATATTTAACAGTACATACGCCCGTGCGCCGTTCCGTACCATTTAAAATTAGTGTCGACACCAACCTTCGGCTATATTCTAAAGAGGCATACAGTTACATAGCTGTGTCCCTATAATAATTAAAGTCTAATTCAAACTTTCTTTAATAATATATTATTTAATATTTTATAGTTTGAATTGACCATTAAATTTTATTGTGCTTAAAACACACTTTGACTTCCTATAATTCTTTGATAAATAAAAATTAATTCAGCACAATTTTTAAATTGCAAAGTTATCTTAAGCTTCTTCAATCAAACGTATAATTTTTCCTCCGCGTATAACTGTATTTTAAGCCTGAGAGAAGAGACTATGATGATAAAGCACCAAAAGGTAAAAGCATCTTTAAACATCATTAACCATTCAGGCGGTGAACCGACCTTGCCATCAGGAAATTTAAACTTCAGGAATTTTTTTGTGAACTTCAATGTCCTCTTTCGGTTACTGGTGAATACTTATACAAAAAAAAACCTGAAATAAGCAAATTCATGCATATACTCGCTATCAGGTCTATAACGGTATCAAAATAAATCCTTCTTTCAACTGGCTTTTTCAAAAGTGCTTGTATCTTTCGTATATTTATACTTACTACTTACTCGTACCTACATATTTCAAAATTTCTCTTTATTTTCATTATATGAATGTATTTACATTTAATTTTTTACTTCACTACCTTCACACTCCTTTGATATCCATTAAATGCAGGTCCATAGTTAAAAAGGATGTTGCCTCAAAGGGGGAACAGAATATCAACTATGCCATGTACGTATTTTGTGATTCTTTTTCTCACATTGGGCGCCATATTTTTATAATTATTTTATTTAGGGCACCATTGAAAAAGGTGGCGCTTATCCATTATCTATAATATTCAAATATTGGCACATAATGTATATCAAAACAATTACAAGAAAAAGCTTATATTGATCGTCAGAAGAAATACTAGAATACTCTATTATTACCAATACCACATATGATTTTAGGAACCTTTCTTTCTAAGCTCGTTAAAGTATTTGAGTTTAATCGATTATTATACGAATCAGCTACATATATGCAAAAAATACCTCTTTATTTGTCTCACGTTGTGCGCCATTTTCTTAACATTTGATTATGTTACTTTGCCTCCTAGAACATGTGTTTCGTATATTTTTGTTTATCCTGTGGAAATCCTCAAAAACATTAACTTGGTGATAATTGGTTTCAAATAACTTGGGACTCTTAACGCCTCAAAACCACCGGTAGATCAGGACTAGTTTATGAATGATCTACAAATGATTTGTCTTTCTTAATTTACAATCAGAAGTGGGAAGTTTAAGGTTTTAATACTTTACCATCAGCTCGTGAGACTTGGTTCTTGGTTCTTCTTAATCTTAATTTATTATGGGTAGATAGGTCAGAGTTCTTTCCGGGTAACCAAACCAGTACATTTTTCTGTAGTTCAAGTTTAATTCTTCTCATTTCTTCTTGATGTGCTCTTTCCATTTGAGCTTTGTGTCTAAGGTATTTGAGATATTACAGCAACACTCCCGACATTACCATTTTCGGACTTAACACAAACGACGAAAGAAAACAGAAATAACCTCTGGGACAGGAAAGAGACCCTAGATTCACACGACGAACGACGAACACGTACCTCGATCTCGCTTAATGGTTTTTCTTTCTTTTAAATTTAATTCTTTACTTCTTTGTTTAATTTGTTTGCCAATTAAATGAATTTCACTCTTTAAGTATTTTAATTAAATAAAAATCCAATTCTACAATTGATCCCGGTTGAGCCCCCAATTATAGAATTTGATTTTTATCTTTGATTTAAGAAAAACATTTTGTTGACATTTGTTAGAAGCTCCTCTTTAATATTAAAACTGTCTGCAAATTTAAAGGTTATGATTACGTTTACGGTCTTGCTTTTCTAAATAAACTCGTACCTAATTTTTTTTAAAAAGGTCATGTTGGTTTTCTCTACTCAATTAACAATTTGCTTCTTTGAATTGAAATATGTATCGAAAAACATCAGTCTCTATATTTCATACCTAATTAATATATCGTCTACTTATGTCTCAAATTACCAACACAAACACAAGTTATACCTACTCGTAGCTAGTGGTGGTAAGTTTAGAGCAAAATTCTGAATTCATTCCGTTGTCAATCGATTAATTAAGCTCCATTACCATACTACCATTCCATCAGTGAAAACACGACATGTTGAAATGTTGTCCCAGACAGTATTCCCTTCAGCAATACCCTTTCATCTTCACCAGTAACTTCACAAAATTTCCAAGTACCGAATATGCACTACAGATACACACATATCTAGTTTAAACCATCCCTCCTACCAAAAAACCCAACACATACCAAACATTCAATATTGAAAAGCATTTCTCATTACAGCAAACATCTTCTTTGATGACGCCTTCGAGCTAGAATCGAAATTCTGCCAGGACCCAAAGAATCCGCCCCTTAATGAATTCGTTAAACTGCTCATCGAGTCCATCGAAAATGCCTGCTTCGAAGTGTATGGTGTTCCGATGAAACTCAAACCACCGATGAAAATTGAAACGCCTTACGGCGGTCGTTTGGTATGGACACTACCTGGACGTACCAAAATGATTGCCCATCTAAAGAACAAGGACAAAATAAGGCATAAGAAACGTTGGTCACAGGTCATGTACATGTATTATTTGTTAGGGTTTCGTATAATGGAACTGGAAAATGCCTCCCCTAGACGAAAGACCGTCATTGCTGAAAATACATTCATTTTAGCCTTAGACGGTGACATCGACTTCCAGCCGCAGGCTGTGCAACTACTTATCGATAGGATGAAGGCCATTGATGAATTGGGTGCTGCTTGTGGTCGCATCCACCCAGTTGGCCGTGGTCCAATGGTTTGGTATCAGAAATTCGAGTACGCCATCGGGCATTGGTTGCAAAAGTCAACGGAGCACGTTATCGGCTGCGTCCTGTGTAGCCCTGGTTGTTTTAGTCTATTTCGTGGTAGCGCCTTAATGGAGAATAGTGTGATGAAAAAATACACCACCGTATCGCAGAGCCCCATGCATTATGTTCAATATGATCAAGGAGAAGATCGCTGGCTATGCACCTTGATACTGAAGCAAGGAATGCGGGTCGAATATTCGGCCGCTTCTGATGCATATACCCATTCTCCGGAAAACTTCAATGAATTTTATAACCAACGTCGACGTTGGGTACCATCAACCATTGCCAATATTTACGACTTGCTGTCCGATGCGGATATGGTCGTGAAGAACAATAGCAGCATATCAATGCCATACATTGGCTATCAGTTTATGTTGCTGGTCGGAACGGTCCTTGGACCAGGGACGATTTTTTTAATGATGATTGGTGCGTTAGTTTCGGTGTTTAGCATCGACATTTGGACGGCATTTCTTTGGAATTTTTTTCCTCTGCTGACATTCGTATTAGCTTGTTTGTATTTGAAGCAGAAGTACCAGGTGAATTTCATCAGCGCAATAGTTTTTGAGTATTATATTTCCTCCGATTTAAATGCCAATTTATACAAAGCGAAATAAAAGCAAGATAATAGTTCGTTTCGTTGAGCTTTTGAAATTTATAAACACAGGTTTTGTGACAACGATTAAGAGTTGTCGAGCAAACTGGGTATTTCGGTGATTTGGGTGGTTTTGTCCGATGGACAATCCACAAATTTAATTGTATTATTCTTTTGAATTCAATTTCATAAATTACATACAAAAGCTCTAAACCACAACAAAACATGCTTGAGATGCATCCATATGTCACTTTGACAGTTTAGTCATTAGCCATTGAACTAGCCACAGCTAAAAACCCAGATCTACTTTAGGGCGAAATAAGGGCCTCCGCAGGTCACAAAAAACAGAATTTGCTCACCAGGACAAACTTAGATTTTTTGAAAAACGCTTTAAGGTAATCGTATGGGGACATCAGGGCCCAACGAACAAACCTAATGGGTTTTCTGGAATTGTTTCGCTCCTTCGAATGTAGCAATAACGTGGATGAAATTATCCCTTGAAATTTATTGGGCCCTACCCAAAATCTCCCAGGGAATTTCGTTTTTCAAAGAAAATTGTATTCACTCGAATTTTGTCCTTCGAATGCCCCCCGGAATAGTTTTCCCTCGAACAAAAAATCATATAAAATGGCAGCAAAACTTTCTGTGAAAGTTTATTGTCGATACCAATGAATTCCGAGGGAATGTTTTGAGCATCATTCACAGTCCCTACGTTCGAATGACACAAAAAGTTCCAAGGATATTTTTATTGACGACAAGGGGTAGGGTTCTAAAGCAAGGTTTTTCAACTGTTTACAAAGTCAAATATTTATTTTTTTCATTCTAAATTAAATTTCAGTTTCTAAAAAGGAGTTGCAATTAAATTGCAATTTATACCTGGCGCCCGGGAGATATTTTTTTTATTTTAACTCAAAAACTATTGTGTTTGGTGAAATTCATCATTGACTTTGATTTATCTTTCTGGACCTAGCTATATATAGCTACTATGAACATTCATTAATTATTTTCTGTTGTCCACAGTTACTGATAGCGTTCGTTGTTAGTACAGTTTATTGCCTGGTCATGATGGCAGTTCTGATAGGAATCATCATACAAATGCTAGAGGATGGTATCTTTTCTCCAGCTACATTGTTCTTTATAATTGTTGCTGGCCAGATAGTTATAGCTGGTATGTCAACTAACAAAAGAGCACAAACATGCATGAAGCGCATACAATGTCAAAGAGAATATATCATTCGAAATGAATTTCTGTTTTAAGGTTTGATGCATCCTCAAGAGGCTGGTGCTTTATGGTGTGGATTCATTTATTACATCACCATACCATCGATGTACATGTTGCTTCTTATTTATTCCATTTTCAATATGAACGATGTTTCCTGGGGAACACGAGAGAAAAAACCTGAAAACGATGGACAGGTGAGTCAGACCATTTCTCTGGTCTTAATGAAAATCGTTTGTCCTTGTCTATTGTTTCATTTTATCTTTACTTTGCCCCTATTACCATATATAGGCCAAGCCAGATGAAGTAAAAAAGTCAACGGATGATAAAATGAACAAATTTCAACAAGTGTTCGCATTCCTTAAACCATCCAACCAAGAGGAGGGATCCTTCGACTTTTCATGCGCTGGTTTGTTTAGGTGCATGTTTTGTACACATCCCAAATCGAATGCTGTGGAGAATCAACTAATGGTCGTTATATCCAATTTGGCCGAATTGAATAGTAAAATAGATATTTTGGAAGAGTGAGGGACATTCATAGATCAAAGCTTTTTTCAGCTAAACTATTTTTTATTTATTTTTTTTTTTTCACAGAAAAGTTGTAAAAGAATCCAATATTGAGAATGAAGTGGACAAAACTGAGCCCCCAGATGTTATCCCACTGGTAAGTTTTTTTATTTGGCAAAGACGTTACAAAGTCGTACAATGTTCACAATGCCGACTCCTTTGATGCCAATTGAAATTCCATGAATATTCATCGCATTACGTGGCATTTCTGGAAATATCTGTAGTGACAGCTTAATACTCGTATGTCTCTATTAGGAAAAACTCGTTTTCGATTGGATTTGGAGTACTTACTCTTTCTTAATTCCAATCGAATATAAAAATGTAGCAATCTCAAATTTACGCATACACACTTGAACGTGAATACACGTCTTAAACGTCACAATAAAATAGTATTTTTGAAAATATTTAATAAAGTTATTTCTTGAAATAATAAAATTGTTATTATAAATCTTAATTTATTGCACGAATAAGCCTGTCCATATGATAAATTGAATTATTTTCAATTTTGTGATGACACACCTGGCAACTGACAGTTTATGTATAGTTTTTTCCGAAAAGCCAACCGAAAACGACATAACTCTAATCATCCAATCGAAAACGACATACATATGTATGTTTCTTCATATTTTTTAATTATTCTTCTATTCATAGTTGAATAATGAATTTTATCATTTTTCCGGTTCGAAGGACCACAATAGCGACATCGAACTAGATATGGACTACATGCCTGGCTGGGTCAATGACCCTCTTCTAGTGGATTCACCGATTGGTGAAATACCTCTTCAGGAGAAACGTTTTTGGCGTGAACTTATCAAGAACTATTTGAAGCCGATGTTCCATACCAAAGAGAAGAAGGACCAAATTGCTGAAAGCTTACGTGAACTACGAAATATGTTTGCCTTTGCTTTTGTCATGATCAACTCCTTGTTTGTTTTAATTGTGACACTTTTGCAACTCAAAAAGGAGTACCTTCATGTCCAATGGCCAGTTAGTCCTAAGGACTTCATAACATACGATGAAACCCATTTGCAGGTTTATGTTTATAGACAGTATCAGGAATTAGATCCTATTGGTTTATGTTTTGTTGTCTTCTTCGGTTTTATATTGATAATTCAATTCATTGCGATGTTTTTTCATCGATTTGCAACGGTATCACAATTATTGGCAGCCACTAAATTGGATTGGTTCATAAAAAATTCGGTAGGTGCAGATAGTTTACTGAAAATTCAAAAATTGAATACTGTTCGTTTAGAAATCTGAAGATGATGCTCTACAAGAAATTCGGGGTAATGCCGTTAATATTGCTAGGCAACTACAGCGCCCCAAGCAGATGGACGATGAAGACGGTGAAAATGAGAATGCCGAAGATAATGATGGGGAAGAAGGTATAAGTCGACGGCAAACTATTTTCAAGTTGCATGAGAACCGAGAGAAACACCAGCAGGACTACAGTGATTTGGTGAGGAATTTCGAGAATAGATTCTATGGTGAAGGTAAATTAATTTTTGTTTTTTTGGAATTATATGTATTTTTAGGTTTTATGCTATATAATAATTGTATAATTGTTGTTTTCTTGTTATAGATGAGCTTAAAGTCAAAAATATCTCAATGAGTCGCAAATCAATAATGCTGCTCAATGAGACAAGAGACGAAGCCAAAAGACGTAAAACCGAGCAAATTAAACGGAGCCAAATTTTCAACATCAATGGAGGATATGACAATGAAAATTTTGACGCATCATTTTAGCTTATCATTGGGTTTGTTCGATGTTCTCTGCCCAAAACCACACCGGGATATTCTACTGGATTTCAGTCTACTGTCAAAAAAAAATCAATTGCTGATCGATTTTTAATTTCACATTTTTTGACATTTACATAATTTATATATCTACATATGTATGTATTTTGTTTTCGTATTACAATGGTGATAATAATTATAATTTAAAAAATACAAAGGCAATGGACAAAATAAGTTGATATCGACCACTTCAGAGCAAATCCAGAAAGTCTTGCCCTAATGGGACCCAGTACGAACATCGAACAAACCTCTTGTTGTTACCTATGTAAATAAGAAAACGACATATATACATATTCTTGTTTAAAATTAAATCAACTTTATACATACATACATGCATTATTTGTATACCGGGTGTCCCGTAAGTCAACGTCAAGCGGATTATTTTGTAAAAAAAAAAATGCATGGTTCTTATAATTGGTTCAATTATGTGTTCATTCAAAATTCCGGTCTACATATTTATTTTAAATTGATAATAGATCAGTATTCACGAATTAAATGCTAATTTTGTTGGTGCCACTCATGCAAATTGTGTAAATTAAAATAACCGTCGTTTTTAAATGTTGATTCGTCAGTCCATAAGATATTGTTGAGAAACTACGGGCCATCACTATAGGGGTATTCACGATCCGATGTATCTGGTCTTGTATCATTGTAAAAGTGTAACATTTTTTTGCACTACAACAACAAATCGCTCAAAAGGTTGTATTTACGGTTTTGCAAACAAAATAAAGATTTAGGGTGACCCTAGGGAAATTCAAGGCCAACGAACAAACCCATTTCTCAAAAATAAAAAGTTAAATTGCTGTTCTGTCATTGGCCACGTTTATAAGGACGTTGTCGAGTTGAAAGTTAGTCGAATTTTCTAAACAACAATTAGTTTTTTTGACAGCTGGCCAATCGGAAACCAGAAACTTTACTTGCTTTCAAGCCGAATACGTCTTTTAAACGTACCATTTATGTCAGATCGCGCAAAAATATCGGCGATTTTATATGTGGTAATTGGTTTAATTATAATATTTAGCAGTTTTCCAGAAACTAAACAAAAATACCTACCACATTTCATCCAAATCCGTTAAGTGGTTAAAACGTAATTGAGTAACAAACATCCAAACTTACTATTCACATTCATACAATTAGTAAGAAAGCTAACAAAAAAAACAGAAAATGAGAATTTAAAATTATTAGTAAATAAGAATAAGAAATATATATATATGTATTTATACAGTCAAAATCGGTTATAGCGACATAGGTTATAAAGAAATACCTATTATAGCAAACTAATTTCTTAGTCCCGACCAAGGTTCATGTTATAAAATTACAAACAAAAAAGGAAAATCGGTTATAACGAAACACCGGATATAAAGACTAAATTCTCCAGACCCGTCGAGTTCGTTATAACCGATGTTGACTGTATATGATTCGTATTATAAATAAAAAAAAAAAGAACAAAGAAATAATCCGCCCACTTTCTCAGAACTTGGAGAATGAGTAAGTGAGAAGCATGTCCGGAAGTCTCCTAAAATCATTTCATTGGCTAAAAACTCTTCTTCTAATGATTCTGAGAAATGGACAAATCCTCTTCTGGATTTAAAATCAGAATTCACTCGAGAAGCTCTAACTTATGTCGTTTTTATTTGGCAATCCAGAAGCCATCCGGACTCTTCTGCAAACGTTCACTTGGAAAAAAATGACAGTTCTAATTTTGAAAAGAAGAGAATTTTGCTTCTGGATTTGAAATCAGAATCAGAACCAGAAGCACTCACACATTCATATATTTGAACGTCAAACTCGACTGTTGCCATTTTTTGTATCATAATTGTGCAACTAACATTTTTTTCTGAATTTGAATATTCTCACGTACACAATTATTTTCACACATGCAAACTCATTAAAATTCAGAATCGTCAGAATCACACAAAAGTGTTCAGTTGGGATCCCGGATCGGAGAAGAATTCCGGATTGCCAAATAAAACCATTATTCATACTCATATTGCAAACGTAAACGACAAGACATAATTTTCTATTATCTAGTTATTTGTCTTCGACTTCATCAGAGTTCCATTGGATTTCAGAATGAGTAAAACCAATGGAAAGCCACATTAGTGTGTGAGTAGTGAGTGAATAAGTGAGTAAGTTGAAATTTAGTGAAGCATTGGTGCTTAGTAGATACTTAATACTGACTTTCTTCGTATTAGTTATAGCGGGGTAAGAAATCGCCCAGTTTACCCTGTAAAAAGCGTGTAGTGTCACAACTTGACTAGGAACTACCTTATGTCCTTTGATATTTGGTCCTTCTAACGATAACTGCCGTGTCGCTTATTTCAAATCAGATTATATATCTGCCTTCTATAAAGATTTTAAGTATTATGCATTTATTTTCAAGATGTTTTGATTCCCTAAACATTTGTTTATTTATCTAACAAAGCAAGCATGTATTAATATGGAACGTAAAATGATGAAATAGAGCTCTCTTAAATTCATAAAGGTCATATTGAAGTCCATTATGCTCATGGAGCTAGCATAGTGATATCAATCGTTTTGCTGGCGAATCTTGTCAATTGACCTAAAATAATAATTTAAAAAGTATCACAAAATTTTTAATTTCAAGGAAATAATTTTATTCATTTATTTGAATGTTTTGACTCATATATATTTTTTTTTATTACAGAAAACTATTTGCAGCATTCTTCTTTAAAATATTTTTATCTCTTTGTAAAATCTCTTCCTTTCGTTCTTTTTTAGCTTGAATAATAATCTTATCAATTTCCTCCAATGATATTCCGTCTTCTTTTACAAACTTATCATGCTCCCAACGACCTTCAATGCCCCTCGGAGTTTTCGGAGCAGTGGAATTCGTTGGAAGGGAAGTTGTTGTGGGGTCTTTTACGGGCGATGGAATGCCTCTGTTATCCCATCTCGTTGCCGGCGTTTGTCCAGTTTCACTGACCGGTCGTTGCCACACTCGATTGCCAAACTTTTTAGGTGGATGGGAACTGGGCTCCTTACGACGACTAGGTGAACCAGGACGACGACCAGGAGAACAGGGACGAGGGCGACGATGGGGATCGAATGGTGATGGGCTACGACGATGATTAGATCGAGATCGAGATCTAGATCGTCTTCTAAGTGGTGAACGTTCAGCTCTTCTTCCAATAGGTCTACGACCAGTGGAACGAGAACGGCGACGAGATCTTGAACGCCTTCCACGTGACCTTGAGCGCCGCCCGCGTGACCTTGAGCGAGGGGAATGGGACCGACGCGGCCTTGAACGTCGCGAATGCGAATTTGAACGTCGCGAACGCGAATGTGAACGGTGCCTGCCAGAGGCCTTTGATCCAAGTCTGGTAAGGGATTTTGATCGACGTCGAGTGAGTGACTTGGATCGTCGCCTATCACGACGACTCGACCGAGAACTTGAACGTGAACGTGAACGCGAACTTGAACGACAATGAATATTTGTACGGGAATAAATTTGCATTTTTTCTCGAGAGCGTGATTTTGCACGTTCGGACTCCCTTTCAATATTTTCACTACCTGGAGGCATCTTAAGACGAAAGCAGCCGAATTTATCTAACACCACTGGTGTCTTGATAGGAAAAGGTTTAAATGAATTAGTTTCTTCAGTAAATCGCGAAGATCTGTTCAGTTGAGCCGAGTTCACCGGCAACGCCTCATTTGAATGAGCGGTAGAAGAAGGTCCTGGATTCTGTAATCTAATAGATATTTTTGACGATTTCGGTGGAGGTGGTGGGGACTCCTGACGCGATTTCGCAGTCCTATTAAAAGATGGTGCCGGTGGTGGTTCTTCATAATCTAAGTCAACAATATCATCCGACTGAGTCAAGGACGGCTGTTGAAAATTATTAAGCTCCATAATACTTTGCTCGAACTTTTGAAGACTATTATTTAAATCAACAGTATTTAAGGGCCTAGAATAAAACATTATATAGAATACACATGTTCACACACATCTTCAAATTTTTACTTTTGATAAGCATTTTCCAAAGCTTGCGCGTCCTGTTTATTCTTCTTTTCCTTTTCCAGGCGTGCTGCTTCTTTTTTTGCCTTCTTCCTTTTTTTCTTTGATTTTTTCTTAGACGAAGACTTACCCTCGCGTAATTTTTTATGTTTTGAAGCATCCCTAATGAGTTTTTGCACTCGTGTCTCATAATCATCATCTGCTCCTGCTCTTAAAAAGTCATCCATCTTAAACACAAAAACATATTTAATTTCCACTACTTTCAAATTACCGCTAAACAAAATATTTAAATGTGCAAAACCAAACATAAAAACTTACTTCATCAAAACCAGGTTGTTGCTCATCTTTTTGTAGCATATGGAATGGTTGACCGAACCCAAAACTTGATGATCCAACATTACCTGCATTCATATCACCCATTCGCTTGCTAAGCGGCGATAGTGACTTTTGTTTGCGATTTTTTTTCTTTTGCTTTTCATGTTCCGAATCTAAAATGACAATAATAAAAGTTGAAGTTCCGAAAAAAGATTTTAATAAACTCGCCTTTATTTATGTATAATCAGTCATGTTAAGGGTATTAATAAATTAAAACAAAAATGTTCTATTTTTTTTTTTTTTTGTTACCCACCTGAACTATCATCGGAAGAATCGCTGTCTGATGAGGAATCAGACGAATCATGACTGCTCGAAGAGGAGCTTGAAGACTTATGCTTTGATTTTTTCTTTTTTTTCAAGTCTGATGAACCTGTGGAATATTGGACTGTAAATTGAAGAAAACTACATAAGATAAAACATGAAAATACTTAAAAAGAAAGCTTGAGAAAATAAAAACATTCTCCCCCGACTCTCATGTTATAGTTAATTACACCAAGCAAATTTTATACGAGGATTAGGTATATAATTCATGAGATACATTATATACGTAGCTTCTTAAAATTCAGACAAGTAGCTTAAAAATAATGTTCATGCAAAATACAACCACAATTCCGTTTGCCTTGCGACGATAAACATCTCCGCTTAAAAACTAAACAACTATTATAATTGTTATATATCAGATGGCGTTTCTTGCTACAATCGACTCTCTTTAATTCGAAACTCGATGAACTTCTAAAATATTACGAACTGTCAAGAGTTTGCAATATCAATTGGTTCGAAATTTTTGAGAAAAATAAATGCACGACTGGATCGCACGTACTTGCTTTTATGTTCGATCACATCGTAAGCACAAGATTTTTAGTAGAAACGGCAAAATATATTTTTAAGGTATTTTTGCAAAATTTATGAATTTTTTTATGAAACAAATATTGGTATGAGGATTTTAAGTACTAGGTTTTTTTTTTTAATAATACAAATTCTATATACCACAGAAATACATCAGCCAAGTAGAAGACTTACCACTATAATATTTGGACTTGTTGAATTATTGATTCAAAATAGCTTTTTACGGCCTTTAGTCCAACAAAAATTATGTTTACTATAAAAACACGATTTAAAAAAAATTGTCTACCCGTTTTTTAAATATTGAATTTAAAAAAAAAAATTTTTCAAAAGTCCAAAAAACTATTTTTCAAAAATTTGGAATGTATTATGAAGAATTCGAAGTACGTCCTATATGTATAAGTGTTATAACAAAATATGTATAAAAAAAAAAAATGTTTCGACCAAAATGTAGACTATATCTAAAGCAGAGCACATACTTTTTTATCAAAATCGTTAGAGACGTTTTCGAGATACATAATTAAGATGGTATACAAAATTGTATGGCTTCCCACACCGTTATTTTTGGGGATGAAAAAACGATTAAAAAATTTATTTGAGACAATCGCTTTGCCCGACCCACTTTTTTGTGTTCTCTGCGATAGAAATAAGTCCTATCACAAATTCGATCGTAATCGGAAACTTTTTACAAATCCAGAAAAAAACTATCACCGAATCCATTCGTAGTGGCAATTTATATGGAATTTTCCGCTACGATGGATTCTGTGTTTCCGATTACATTTGAACGGCTGACGGTTGAGTTTGATTTTTTTCAAATGCAAAGCTTGCCTATAGCACCTATATGGCAAGTAAAAATATGAAAATTCGAATTATTAGTTACTAGTAGTCCTTTTCCTTGTGCTTTATTTTGGTTGAGATATTACTCAGGAGAATTTTAAATTATTTTGTTGTTTCAATTTTCACCCTACCATCTCCAACTTTTTTGATTAACTCCTTCTTTTCAGAATGCGCCAAACATTTATACTTTTTGAACTCGTAGCTAACACAAACTTTTAATCTATAACAACCAAGCAAAGAGTAACTGATCCAACCAAACTAAACCATTCCAAAACGAATGCTCATGTAACGATGATACAAGTTTGTACGCGTGTTGTGTGAGACGAATACCACAAACAAAAGTATTAGATCTCACATAACCAGCACCATTAAAATAATTAAAATAACAATCTAACCACGACTTTCCCTAACAAACATTAAATAAAATATCAAATTAATATCAATGTCGACACCAACAACAGAATGGAGTGAATCAGCCAAACAATACGCGACCAGGTAGTGTATACAAACAATGCACTGAAACCATAAGCGATCGTTTGGTATGACAAAAAATGACTAATAATTGAATTACGAAAAGAACTGAGACAAGCAATGTTAACAATGAAATTAAATGACGAAGCTAAACGTATGTGTAGGAAATGTATGTTAAATGAATAATACTAATTTAGCAAGTGACACATATGGCAATTAATAAATATTGCATTTAAATTATATTAAGTAATAATTATTGGGGAATGCTTATTTAGCATTCCAATATTAGGGCAAGTAATTGCAATACATTTTAATGTTAATATAGCAAATTTGTAAGCTTAAAGAAAATGTAAATTGGTAGGGATGATAGGTTAAGAATATTGAATCAGTTGAATCAGTTAAATCAGTTAAATCAGTTAAATCAGTTAAATCAGTTAAATCAGTTAAATCAGTAAAATCAGTTGCATCAGTTGTATCTGTCATTTCGATTCACCACCAGAACCTGAACTATCGAAAGGTAAATCACTAACCCCTCTTTTCTTTCCAGGTAGTAATAAGTTGGCCTTCTAATGCCACATCCAAATAGCCGCCAGTGGCTATTCAAATATACTGGCAAACACATATAGGCCTTCTAAATAAACTGGACTCATCTTTATAGGTAGGTTCAAATTCTCTCCTCTATCATTTCGACTGTTTGTCCAGTTGGACGTTCATAAAAAATTATTCAACTAAGGCCCTTTTTCTGATACGAAACATAAATATCAACTTAAAACTCTTATGGGCTACCTTTAGCTTAAATTCTTAAGATGTGTATCAGCAAACGGGCCTAAATGAACATCAATGCAATCTGACGACTTTTAAAAATTATCTAGTGTTTGGACGCCAATGAGTTGGAATTAACGCGTCGCTTTGTTTCATAGCGATGAATTTTTGTTCAAATTATCAAGTGTATCGATTTTTTTTCCAAATATAAAGAGATTTTATGTTCGAATTATCGCAGATTTGAATTAACCACAGTCGACTGACTATACCATTATTTTTAAGCAACAAATAGCGAAAACAAAAACATGCGGATATTGTTTTAAAATAATTGCCTTGTGGAGTGATTCCGACTGAATTTTGAAATTTTAACTATTGCAGAAATGTCAAAATTGAATCTGACTAATTTTGAAATTCTACCATCGGATTTCGTAATTGGGGTAAAATTCAAAAATATAAATGATTCATAAAATTTATTATTTACCTGGAATTGAGAGCATATTAATATCAACTACAGGACCTATAATTCCCGGCCGCCGCATTAGAGCGTCCAGGGAAATCCTAGCCTGTTCATGATTTGGAATAATATTCAAACAATTCTGATAAGCCTTAATTGCTTCCTCTAATTGGTTTTCTTCCTCATAGCTTCTACCCAGTGCAACCAAAGTCTCTCCCATATATTTCCTGGCATTTGTATGATACGGATTTAATTTCAGTGCAGTTTCGAAATCCTCCACAGCTTTCACAAATGATCCCTTGTTTGCATACAATGCCCCTCGGGCCACTAATCCCTCTACATTTCTCGGATCAATACTCAAAGCTTTGTTCAAACACTGAAATGCCTCAACATGCCGACCAATTTTAAAATGCTCAATCCCATCAGCCACAGACCTGCAAATACATTGAACATAAACCATTTTGTAGACGCAAAACATTCTTACCTAAACGCCCATTTGCTGGCTTGAGTTTGTCTCAATTCAATGGCGTAGTCCTGCGTTGGAAAGCGATGTTTCAGACTTCGCATATGACTGAATGTGTCATTGATATCCAAGCCAACTTCCTGATAAAGTGTTTCGTAACAATTTGTATTGTGGAATATCTTCGAATTACACAAGTAGTCCATGTAGTTGTCAGTCGAGTCGGCTACAATTCTTCTACAAATTATTGTTAAAATAAATGTTTTAAAGACCATGTGGGATATGTCGGATTAAAGAGTTCACCTGTAATAATCGGGAATTTGTTCGGGAGAGATGAGTCCCAGCGGTGCTGAGGTATCCTTGGTGATAACTCCCTTCATTCCCAGAGTCATACGATCGGTATCCACCGATATATCAAGAACTTCACAACAAACAAAAGCGTTCGATATATAGTTTTTGGGATTGCCTTTTTTATCATATCCCGGAACCGTGTAGTTGTTGGGAAGCTGAGCCTAAAAATTCACGCATCGAAAAAGGGATTACGGTATAAGGAGTGAGAGAAAACAAAACCACGGAGACATTCAAATTTAAAACTTTACTCAGGGTAAGTATTTTCGACTGATTTTTCCAATTCTATGACTACAGAACCAAGCCAAGAAAGACGAGGCAAGGACAACCAACGTAGCATACATACTTAAAAAGGACAAACTTACCCTTATATATATATCGGCCAGGTATCTCACAACTGGTTCGCGTGTGCACAACACCTTAACCAGAAATCCGTTTTGATATGGCTTCGTGATAATGCCATACACAATATTTCCTGGTTTCACCGCATCCAAGGTGCTATGAAAAACTTTAGTTTTCTCCTGGCCCACGGTGTTCAAGAAGTACTCATAGGGTGGTAACGGTACAACTTTGTCCGTGACATCTGAATTTATACAAAAATCTACTTAAAAAACTCAGGTCAAATTTGTTGAAACAAGAAAACGATTACCGATCGTTGCGTCCGACCCAGTGTTCACACTGGCGCTTTGCAATTCCCGACTATAGAGTTTTTCGGCATTTCGTGCCAGAAACTGGTGGAGCTTCAGGCGCTTCGCGCGGTCCTGAAAAGTTAAATTTTTCTGCCTCTCAAAGTAGACAGAAAAATCCGGATTGGTAATTCCGAGCTGGTACAAATCGTGGTCACCGCGCTCGCCAGCCCATATTTTTTGCAATGGCTGACCGTGAAAACGTAACGATTGGGATATGAATTCAGTGTTCATTTTCTATTTTTTTTTTATTTTTTTTTTAATCACTATTCACTGGTGAAAATAATAAAATTGCATATTAAAAGAATTTTAAGACTATAATTAGTCGCGAATATCGAGAAATATATGTACATATGTTCATAGAAAAAAAATGTAAAAAAATCGATGAATCCTCGAAAAGAACTTTGATTCTGGAAAAAAACGAAATTGGGTGAAAAATGGGTTCTAATTTAATCCTACCTGCAATGATTTCATGCTATTATAATATTAAGCTTTTTATATAAAACATTTTCATTTAATTTCGAATATGAAAATTATTTCTTAAATCAGCTCGGTATAATAGTTTTTTTTTTTGACAATTGTGAAAAAGTATTCCGGTACGGGTGAGGTTGATGTCAAATCACTTGCCAAGCTAGCTTGTGTAAACTGTACATCTTATAGTACAGTATAAACAGACATTTTTTTAACCATTAACCCTCCTACACATCGGGTATGAAAATGACTTCACACCTTTCAATTACTAGGAGATATATTAAAATATTATGTTAACATTTGGGCTTTGTATATTAAACCTATAGTACTACTATGAGACTGAATTTTTAGCTAGTAGTTCCGTCGATGAGGGCGCTAGTTTCTCTTTTCTTGATATTGAATTGTTGATGTGGAAAAAGTAAATGTAGAGGCAAATACGAAAAAAAGCAAGGGAGACGGTCGAAACTTACTAGTTCTGACAACAATATAGATGGTAAGGGAGAAAACCGAATAAGCTGTTTTTGCCATGGCAACCTTCGAAATATGGTGGGTATAAATAAATTATATCAAGGCTACTGGCGTATACATGAATTTGAAGTAAGAATGTATATGGATATACATGCATGTATAGGTTATTACAGAATTTATTTTAAATTTTTCTTTCAAATTTTAGGTATTTGGTGGATTTTAGTATTTTGAATTATAGCAAAGTTGCTACTTTTCACTTTTTCTATGCGAAAATAGCAAAGCAATGTTGTTTAGGTAGGTACATGTGTACCCAGATACCCATCTACATACAATATGTATGTACATAGGTAATTTTTGTTCTTTTTCAAATATAATATCTATTGAGAATAATTTAATTTTTTCTCCACAGACAGTTTTATTAGGAAATAAAGTAGGTATATATAGGTAGTATTTTTTTTTACTAGCGATATTATATATTTTTTTCATAAGCATGTCCCCAGTTTTTTTTTTCAGCTTTTTTAAGACGAAAGATGAGAGTACCTACCTAGGTACCCGCCAAACTTTCTTTTCGGCCAATAAGGTAAATATTATTTTTCTCAAAATTTTTTTTTCTAACAATTAAACATGACATTACGATCATAGAGAACACCAAAAAAAAGGGTCCCCTAATTCCGTCTATCTGTCATTCTGGCTGTCTGTTCTCGAGTCCACAGCCTAAACGCTTTGATAGATTGTCTTCAAAATTGGTACATATTGTTTTTTTTCTGAGTAACATGCCCACACGGTTTTTAATTTTTTTTTTAAGACGACAAATAACAGTAGCTCCCATACATTTTGTTGGCCAAAAACAAAAACCTTATTTTTCTCAAAAACGGCTTCAACGATTTTTATAAAAAAAATAATTTTAATATTTTTTTTTTGGAAAAAAATTGATTTTTTTTGGTACCTCTAGTAGAACCATTTTTTTTGGTTTTCGATTTTCTCGCAAACGGTTAATCTGATTTTTTTTAATTTTTTTACACAGAAGCTCCTAGAAAGTTTAAACACTATATATATATACCAACATTTTTGGAAATTAATTTTTTTTGAAAATTCAAAATTTTTTTCGAAACTTCGTATTTAGTAGTTTTTTGACATTATCTTGAATAGTTAAAAAAACTATTTTTCTAAAATAAAAAAACAACGGTATCTCCCATACAAATGTTAAGAACCGTTAAGAAATAAATTTATTTCTCAAAAACGGCTCCAAGAATTTTCAATAAAAAAATTGTTATTAAATTTTATTTTATTGTTTGGATTTTGAAAAAAAAACAATATTTAATTAAAAAAATTAAATATTTGAAGAATTTTTTAAAAAATATTTTCAAATGTTTATATATATTGTTGAATACTCATTTAAAAAAAAATAAGTAAAAAAAGACTTGAAAAAATATATAATAACTATTAATAAACAGTTTTTATTTGAAAATTCGTCAAATCGATTTTTTAAGAAATTACTTATCAAATCTGAATTTTCAAAAAAAATTTTTTTTTTGCACAACGATTAACAGAAATCTCAAATTTTAACTGTTAAAATTTTATCATGTTTGTGCATTTGGTAAAAAAGTTTATTTTATTGCACACAAGTGTATACCTGAATATTTAAATATTCCCTACAGCCATCAAACAATATTCATTCTATCTGCCCGTAGAATAAAAAACACACACACACAACCAGCTCCTACTCAACAAAAAAAATCCTCATAAAAAAAAAACAAAAAAATTATGAAATAAATTGTTTTCTTTTTCTCCTCTAACTTATAATAAATTTTGTCTATATTTCTCTCATCAATTTATTATCACACTATTTCCCTTCATACGCATTTTCATAACACACCAACACTACCTTACCCCCGATTTGGTAGTGGAACCCATGGTGAGTAGTAGAACTTATTGCAGGCTGGATGAATTTCATCGTCATGATAGTACTATTAATATCTATACATAATGATTTGGGTATATTCGGCGAGACCTTTTATTCAGTTATCTGCTATTCTGTTATGAATTTTTATACAAAAGCTTAAGCTGTCAAAAAATCTGTTATGAATTATAATTTTTGTATTTTGCATTCTAAATCTGCTATGAAATCTGTTATGAAATCTGCTATTGAGCTGTCAAAACTTCGAAATTCTCAACAAGTCTTTTACGAACTGCATTTTATTCTATTTATTCAGCATGCCACAATCTGTTATGGAAGAATAAAAGACACATTTTGGTTACTTTTATCATAAAAGATTTCATGTTTCTTTTTCGAATTTCCGTAACAGACTTTAATAAAAGATCGAACTCCTGAATACCAATTATAAAATATCTTTTATGGTGGAGATCTGTTATGCATCATAACAGAAAATTCATAGCAGAATAACAGATGTGGCAGAATAAGCCTAATTATATATGTGGTAACATATATTTATGTTATTACATGTAACCATAAACTAATAACATAAAGACCCGAAACCTCTGCTTTCATTTGACATTTGCCTACAAGCTGAAACACGCACACAAGTAACATTTCTGTTCCTCTTCCAATAGACACATTGATAAAAACGCACACAAGAATCTTTTCTGTTCCTCTTCCTATAGACACATAGACAACACAGCCCTAGTAATTAGATTTTGTTTTGTTTTTCGATTTGGATAGAGTTTTAAAGGTACAAATACAACAATGTAAGCAAATGGGTTTTGGGGGGTGAAACTTACGAAGGTTTCCAATTTTATTATGGCTTATTTGTGCCTGTAACCAACACATTGCATTGAAATCATTTGAAACGAATTGAAAAGGTTATTTGTATGAATTTTTTTATAACAGGCCTTATTACTACGAGTATTAATTAAAACTTTTCTAGTCTCTGATTGGCAATCTGATAAGAAATTGTGCATTCCAATTATATTATTCGATGAATGAATTGTGGATGGCATTCAGACAGATTTTTAAAATCTATAAAAGTATAAATGTCAACATTAAATCCGATTCCCTTCGCAGTGCACTCATCGGATTCTACAATTGGGAGTATTGTCTTCCAATAAAGGAAATTTTATTTTACATTGACTCATTTGGAATTAAAATCTAGAGCATTTAGGACAACTTTGTAATTAAATTTTTTTTGTACAAGTTCAACTTTACACTATTTTCCCACAAAAGCGAAATCTGAGATTTCAGCAGGAAGATTTCGAGATTTTAAATTGGTGTTCACATCCCCAAATCCACGATTTCGTCTCTCAGAAGCACAAACAAAAACAATTTTTGTTTATCTAATTCATCATAGTCCCCTTTTACACAGGGAATCCAGTTGCTGGAGTTTTTTTTGACGTTTTCCTTTAATTGCTTTGTAGCTTTCACACGAAAAAACTGAAGAGGAAACTGAGTTCAAGGTTTTTTTAATTGCTTTTGATTTCACATTCGCTTTTTGTAAGCAAACAATTTGCTTCGCGGTTTGAAAATATCTACAAAAAGTGTATTCATGTAACGGCACAAAACCCAGATAAACCTCAGAAACAAGATAATTTTATCTCCACAGAAAAGAACTGTCAAAGTTTGTATGTTAAAAATATTCTGCAAATCAGATAAAATAATCTCACGAATTTGATGTAGAAAGAGAATAAATAAACCTCTTAAATTTATTTCAAAGAACATCTGATTATTTCCCACATTTACGCAAGTATTTTTAACGGGGTGTTCATGCAAACGTCTGGCGGAAAATTATGTCTTTCTGCAAATCGGAAAATTATCTGGTTACATGAATACCCTTAAAATAAAGAAACCTATGGTGCGATAGGTAAATGTTGTGTTTTTTATTGTGGTTGTTAATAATGGTTTACTAAATTAATATACTTAAAGGTCACGGAAAAACAAACCCAGGAGAGAATTGACGAACCTACGAAAATGTCAAAGCAAAACGTTCAAATCGATCACCGGTTAGATTTTATGTCGGAAACTCAGTTTTCTGGTGTGAAAGCAGTAATACACTCTCTTTTTATCTCCTATCGTTATACTATTTTCCCCACCGAAGTGAAATTTCGGATTTCGTAGATTTCAGTCCAAATCTTCCTATTTCACCATATGGTTTTGCGATTTCGAATTCCGAGATTTCGTTGAAATCACAACGAAATCCTCCTACCGTTGTGGACCCGTATAGTCACGCGACTTTTATTGAAGTACATATTTGCAATTCACATATAGTGTAAAAAGTGTGTTTTTTATTTTTGTATCCATTTGCATGTCATCCATTTTGTTATCGTTTTCGCCACAAGAATCGCGTACGTTTGCTCCTGAGCTTAGTGTGTCCCTAAGCATTTTATAGAAAACGGACTTGCCAAAACTGTCGTTTAAGATCGATTTATACCACCCGTTAGCCGATGAAAAAATTTTACGTGCAATCGGAGTGTAATGATAGCTTTACATTTCTTGACAAATTTAGGTGACACTTCTGATTCGACAACGTCTTCAGGAATTTAAATAAAACAAAACATAAACCAACAATCAAATATTACACAAAATTTATAACATGAAATGCGTTCTAAATGGTTCAAATTCTCGAAGTAAATAACAATAATAACATATGGATATGGTATATCATAAGCTATTTATTTTTCTTATAGTTTTCGCCAAAGCCATACAATCCCTCTCCAAATTGGGAGCGGACCTTTACATCGTAGCAGACGAAAATGGTTTTCAATTGCGTTCCTTGAACGCAAATAAGTCAGCTGTTGGAACATTCACGTTTTTTACAAGATTCTTTGAAACCTACGACGTTGCTGGTGGATCCAGCGTTGATGAAAACTATTGTCGTCTCTCAATGAAGGCAACTTTGGGGGCTTTTAAGTGTATGAAGCAGGTAAGGACGTCTAAACTCTCTCTATAAACTAGCGCAATATATTCCCCATTTAGGTGGATACTTGCTTAATACAAATTCAACCATCAAGTTCGAAATTCCTTGTACAAATGAACTGCAAACACGAAACAGTGAAGCATTTTATCATCTCAATTATTGATGATGACAGCGTCACCGCAGATGTTCCAATGGACAACTTTCCAAATTTGTAAGTTTGCAGGATTACCTATATTACTTGAGAATAAACCACTAGACATATTGATTATATTATAGAATTGGTGGTTCGTACAAAATATTTCAAGAAATCGTTGCAAACTTCCAAACCGCCGAAGAGGAAATCACATTCGAAGTTAGAACTGATAAAGTAAATGTCAAGAACTACGTCGAGGGATCTCTAGTCAATGACAAATTCATGAGATCCCAGTTAAAACTTACGTAAGTTGCAGTAAAATCAAAAAAACAAAAAAACATTAACCATTTTTACAATCTTCCGCAGCTCTGACGAGTTTGAGGATTACAATATTTCCGAAGAAACATCAGTCACATTCTGCCTGAAGGAGTTCAGGGCATTCCTTCTTTTTTCAGAGGCTCTGTTTGAAAATCTCAATATCAAATTCAGAGATGCTGGAAGGTGAGAAAAATTGATATCCATGAAAAAAAGTTTGCTTGATTCTCTCTTCTCTTCTACAGTCCAATTGTATTCGTAGTTGAGAAGACGAACTTCTTTGAAGGAACACTCATAATGTCAACTCTGTCGCCCGATGAAGTCACTATGTGCGAGGAAATACAGTCAAGAGACACAACGCAGAGTGTCCTATCAAGATCGAGGACGCAGAAAACTGCGACGAAACGAAGAGCACCTTCCAAGAAGGTTCCTCCAGAGAGTAAGAGGCTAAATAGTTCAAGTATGGTTCGTGCTGTTCCTAATACTGTCCAGGAAGAATCCATTACTCCCGAGGACTCGTCTATCTTCCGATTCGATAGGGAGTCGGTAGATCCTCCCAGAAATCATGCGTCCACAGCCACCAGTACTGAACTACCGCGTATTCCAAGTCTGAATGTTGATTCAGAGATGATAGACAAGAACGTCCAACATTCCGAAGCTATGGAAACCGATCTCCGACAATCGGAGAGTGAAGTCATTGTGACGTTCGTCGAATCCGAGGAAAACAAAGCCCAAAACGAAGAAATTGCGCAGTCCCCCGAACACAGTGATGCTAATCGTAAAGGACTGCGTTATATTTTCTCCAGATGCTTCGAGGCGACGTACGTGCCGCGGGAACCATCACCCACTGATCCTATGTATGTTCCTGACTCGGACGAGGAAAACTGATTCAAAAAATTAACTATTTTTATTTAATATTTATTTCGGGAATAAAGTTTGCCGTTAGAATGTCTTCGGTCTTATCCTTTAGTTGTTTTACATTGGTTTGAACGACCTTAACTGAACTAAGAGCTGATTGCATTGAAACCTTAAGACAGAAATTGGTTAGTAAAGTTTTCTTTTTTTTCTTTAATAACAGTCGTAAGTGAACCTGAGATTTAATGAGGAGCTGATCAGCACTCAATAACTGCTTGGAAGCAGAGAGAATGACGTTGCGTATGAGAGCATTAAGACTTTTCCACAAAGCTATATTCGACTCAACTGAAATAGATGATTAAACATTAAAAGAGTAACTTTTAAATGACTACCTAGCTTCTTGTGGAAGAACTCATTATTGTTAATCGCCCGGAGGTTGCCCTCTGTAGATGGACAGTTATCGTTCTTGTCGTAGACATCTAAAAATGAAAACAAAGATAATTGTTCTTTTTATCTCTTAATCGGTTTTAAGGTACCTTCATCAGATTCAGCTGCTTCCCCTAAAACAGATCTGGCATATACAATTGGCTACAAGAGGTTATTTGTTGTTTAGGAAATATAATGCTTAATTTACTTATATACATACCCTGTCGACGATTGTTTCTTCCTCAGATTCAGAAGCTTCCCCAAGAACAAGAAGAGACATAGCAATTTGTGAAATTAAACAAATAAATGAAAAAATATTCCTAATAGGTACCCCCTATTTGATTTTGTTTATTGATAATTTTTTGACAATACTAGTGACAGTTAATCCAAATTCGATCTGTCAAAAAAATGGCTCTGTCCAGGAGAAAATGGGCCGAAAAAAAGCGTATTCAAGATTCGTTTCATTTAAAAAAATATATATATGTATATAACGGGTGTTTTTATAGACGTATGATTTTTCAAGAGAAATAAAACGTATATAATTTAATGTTATGCGCAAGAATTTAGCTTTATTATAAAGATAAGGGTTTGTCATTATGTTTTAAAAATGAATTCGGGCAAGTGGATGCCGCGGCTGGCTTGAATAAATTCCAGCCGAGAGGCCCAATTTTCGACCACTTTTTGCAACAATTAGGCGTTTTTCTTTTTTCGTTCATAGCAGAGCACTGAGCAGAGTTCCGCATAAGGCTTTTTTCTTTTTGCGTTCAGAGCAGATCACTGATCAGAGTTCGAACACATAAATTATGCGCTGAACTTGTTTCAAACAGAGCGAGCTCTGAACACTGATATGTTTTTTAAACACACTTGAACCACACAAATCTGAATACATTTTCATTTTTAACCATAAAAAGCAATACCTACCCTTTTTTGTACACTGATATTTACAAACAATCAACTTCTTTCGCCAACTTATGTACGAGTATCTAATTATTTTTTTCTTCACATTATCCTTGTTGGCACACATGGCATTTGGTGCTTTCAGCAATTTACTCACATATGCTCAGTCAATTATGTTCGAGCACGTCGAGTGCGATCTACACATGTTCAGAATAAAAAAGGAAACAAACATTTGGAGCTCTGCATGCTGTGAGTTAAAAAGAAACACAAATTAATTTTTTGACAACTCAGACTCCGCTCTGAACTGAAAAAAAAAACACCTATTGGGGCCGTATTTCACCAATAACGCTCGGAATATTCTCTTCCAAGGCATCAATCGTCTCGGGCTTATCTGCGTAGACAAGCGACTTCACATAACATCACAAAAAATAGTCCAGCTGTGTTAAATCGCACGATCTTGGATAATGCGCTCATCAAAAGATTCCTTCAATAAATTGATTGTTTCGTTGGCTGTAGGGCATGTAGCGCTGTCTTGTTGGAACCAAAGGTCGTCCACAACAACGATTTGCAGGGACGAAAAATGCATTAACCATGGCTCTATATAACTTTCCACAAGGAATCCGCGATGGTTGATGTATTCATTCGGGTCTTCTTCGATACTCTGCTCCACAGCATCAATAGCGTCTTCCGTGCGCACTGTACGGTGTCTCTGAGGATGCACATTATCCACTAGATTAAACGTGGTGAGAAACCGATCCATGGTTGCTCAAATTACAGACTCTGCTGGGCGATTATGTCGGACGAAAATTGGAGGCATCGCGCGATGAGTATTGGTAATAAATTTGAACGATTTGCAAACTTTGTAGTTTAAGTCTATTCATTATGAAATGGCAAACCAAACTGAGCATGAATCAAAGTATTGCCAGATTGAAAGATACTCGTCTAAAAAAATACCCGTTAAACAGAATAATCAATCTATCAATTTTTCTGAAAATCTGATTTGTTTTGTTGAAAAATTTGTCTGTTTCGAATCTCTTTATCTCGACAATTCCAATTCTCACACATTACAATATTTGAAGTTTCGCAAATGTCAATGAAGTTTTTATTTTTCGGCTACTTAGCTACATAAGGCGTTTTCTTTTTTAGTTCAGAGCAGATTCTAAGGCTAGGCGCACACATGCAACTTTGAGTTTGGCAACAGTTTGGTTGCTAAAGTGAATACCATGGAATTATATGAGAGTGCGCGCACATCCAAAAACTATTCAATCTGAGATTCGAGCAACTTAAAAGTTTGTGTTTTGGCACAAATCGAACGATCGCCCCAAATAAGTTCTTCAGTTTGTATTACACCGAACGATATGTAACTGCGCGCAAATTAAATCAAATTATTGTCTATGTGTTGGTTTATCTCATTGATTGATTTTTAAGTTGCTTATGTGCGCGATCATCGTTCAACTAGTGATTAAACTATTTCGTTTGGAAAAATTTCATGCCAGCCTAAAGTTTGTTACAAAATTAGTTTATGTTTCTTTTTCACTCAGAGCATAGCTCCGAATGTGTTTTTCTTTTTTTCGTTTGAACATGTGCTGAGCGTACTCGATGTGCTTGAACATAATCGTCTGAGCATTGCTGAGCACACGAAATGCCATGTGTGTCGAGCACAAAAAATGTTAAGAAAAAATAATCAGATAAGATTAAAATGGCGAAATATGTTGGTCGCTTGTTGAGTTTTCTGTGCCTGGTGTGTATTTGTGTACAAAATGAGGGTAGTTTTGTATTATATTGCTTTTTATGGTTAAAATGAAAATTTATTTCGTTTGTATCTTAAAAATAAAATTAGTGTTCAGAGCTTGCTCTGTTAAGAACAAGTTCACAGCATACTCTATATCTTTATGTACTCAAACTCTGCTCAAGCTCTGCTCTGAACGAAAAAAGAAAAACGCCACAGAAATAAAATTATTGAAAAAAAAACATTTAAAAAATCATTTTTATGTTTGCGAATGTATTTACATGTTTCTATAATGTATTTGACAGCTGTCAAAAATGATAGCATTTATAGAAAGTAAAAAAAGCTCTTTTGTACATTCTTATTGCCACATAATGTATCTGATTCCTATACTTTCCTTACTACATCTGCAGATAATGATATTTGTAAATCCAATGAATTTGATAAGAGAAAAAGTAAAGTGTATCAAATATACGTCATAATACGAACATGTAAAATAATAAACAGATGGTAGCTCTATTTTTTTTATAATTGGCAAATAATGTTTAATAGCTATTACAAACTTTTTTTGGTTTTTATATTTGTTAAATTTTTAGCGCGAAAAGAAACATAAGATCTCATTGATAAACTGTTCGTCTTTACAATATTCTTTATTCCCATTTATCATTTTGCTATAACCTACATTTTTAGACATGCACCGAGATTCAGCTATTTGGCGAGTGAAGTGAGATAACTCGCCACTCACTGCTAAAATCTCAGGCGAGTAATCTGACATTTCATTTCATTCATCGATTTGTAATCAAAAGTGACTCATCTCACTCACTCACTGCGGTTTCAAATTAGCTGAATCTCGGTGATGGAGTTCAAAAAATCCATGCAGCGACATGTCGAAAAAAATTATTTTTTGAGCAAGACATGAACACTGCTCAAAGCTTGGTCTTAAGCTGTCGATTTATGCATGTGTTTATTTTGAGTGGTGGATTTTAATTTATATCAGATGCAAATACCCTCACTTACTCTGTACAATTTGTCTCAATAAAAATTCAATGGTTCAAACTGCTCAGTGAGTAAAAATACACTGTTTGTGGACTGCATTGTGGTTGTGATGTTAGTCAGCTGTATGGCCGGGGGAGTCGTATGTGGGTGGTATTAGGAAAATGAGAATTTATTTAATTTTTATCACAAGAGATATTCGGGGTGCCTAGTATTTTAAGTCTGTTAAATGTGATTAAGAAATGTTTTAATTTTTCAGTTTTAGGGTTTTTTGTTCAACACGTTGGTTCAATTTATCTTTAAGAAAGCACAATGTGAATACCCGGAAACTTATATTCGGTAGATTTACAAATTGTTGAAAGAAATAAATAAACCAATTTTAATGTGAAAATAATAGATGAAAAATAAAAAAATATTTTTGAAATTTTCAGTATTTATACAAGATATAAAAACATCGTGGATGTTGCGACCGTTTACTTAATACTATACTTACCAATATGGTTAATTTTATAATATTCGTTTTTTAGGGTTAATTTTAATATAAACATTTTTTTTTATTCCAAGGAGAAGCAAGTGTTAATTTTTTTAAATGATAAATACGTACATAATAACAAAAACAATTCTACATCCGAAGCTTTCGCCTGATGATGGAATTTATTCCGAAACGCGTTGCTAAATAATTAAAATTAAAGTTGTGTAAATTTTGTATTTAAAAAAAAAATTAATTAAAACATATTTTAGTAATTAGAATTTTTTATTGATTTCTTTTTCCTTTAATTAAAATAATATTGGATAAAAACATAAATAAAATGTAATGTTTTGTCGTGCAAAAATCTAGGCGAGTAAATGGCTATGATGTTCTTTCTTTGTCCAATAAAGAAATTTGGGTAGGATTGAGTATATGTGTATATGGACGTTTTGTTATTAATTTTTAAAAAGTCTCAAAAAATCCCCAAAAAACTACAAACCGCAAAAGGAAAAGTTCAGGCAAGAATTTCAAAAACAAGAACGGACAAGACAAGCAGGCAATAAGAAAATATTTGTAGTTAATTAGGGTAGAGGGGGGGGGGGTTCGACACCATAACAGTTATTGATTTTTAATTTTTTAACAAAATAAGATATTCATATCTTCTAACTTGTATCTTAACCTTATACTTATACGTTACATATCTGCATAAAATTCATTAAGCAACTATGCTTTTCTAAAAACTTATAAAAAAAACAAAAAAAGAGAAATTGCCGAAACCTGCCCCCATTTGGGGAGCCTTCGTGGACCCTTAGGGAGCATCCGACATTGGTTGGGAGGCTAAGTTAAATTAAGAAATCTTAATGTATAAATAGCAAAAGAGATGAATAAATCCAGAAATATATTTTTATCGAATGAAATTAACGTTGTTTTCTATAATACATAATATTTAGCGAGCATCATAGTTTGCAAAATTCACAGAAAACATAAATTTGGCCTTGGCACGAGAAGTGCCTGCTGGATGTGCCGGAACTGGTAAGATAGATACTATATCCTGCCTCAAAACTAATGACTTGTCCTCAATTAAAGGTTCAACAAAGCAGGTATAGCCTTATTTTATTGGTAACCTATAGGTAGTGCAGTAATGAGAGTTTGAATAAAACTATTATGCACTTTTTATATGCACTACTATTTTACATCTCCCTCTGCCTGCCAACAATGGTGCACAAGCTTTTTGTATGCAACTCGAGAGAGTCGCTCCATTCCAAATATTCTAAAGCTTTATCTACACTATTAACTTCTCAATGTATTCGCACTTTTCCTTAGTTGTTGAATATTACTGTGCTGCCTATATATTTACCAATAAAAAAGGGCTTTATATTATAGGAAAAAAGCTGGATATAATATCAAAGCAATCTATTACAATATATCGATTTTACTGATGGAAACGCACACTGCAAAACAAAAATAAAAACCAATTTTCTCATTTATGATTTCGTTGCACATACTATACATTTCGTTTCGTAAAGGCTTAACGACCACAATATTTTGACGTTTTGTTTTGTTTATTAAGTTATATGCTTTAACCATGACTTTGACTAGACTTATTATGAACTGGGATTTCTTTCTGTCCTTCCTTGCTAGAAAATTCTTCCTAATTAAATTCAACGTTTTAGCTGAGCGATATGAAGCCCCAAGGTCAAATATAATTTCTTGATTTCAACTGCACAGAACCTCTAACTTGTCAAAATTATTCCGCAAATAATTCTTTAGCTTAATTTCGACAGATTCTTTAGTCTTAAGGATAGCGTAAATTTTAATTTAATATTTGAGTTCATATTATGACAGCCGCCTCTTCAATCGAGTATTTTAAAAAAATATATTTTCAAAAGTTGTTTAATTTTTTTTAAATCTTAAATATTACTTTGGGCTAAATAACTTAAGATCTTATGGTTACAAGAAATAGATACATAGAAATAAATGACCTTCTTTAACGTCCATATTTATTGTGATAAATATCATTTTCAGTCTTTAATTTTGTCTGTACATGCATGTCAACAATGTTTGAAGGGTTAACGGTGAGATGTGTTAAAGTTAATCACCCTTGATTGTTTTTTTTTTATTTTTAGAAATATACGACAACAGACTTATGACACCAATTTAAAAACGTCTAAATAAACGAATTCAACTTGTCTGTGTGTATCTGAAATATAATTTATAATATTGCACTGAATTTTTGAACAAAAGTAAGTGGCTCGACACAATGGGATGGCAGCTAAGATGTCGAAGTTGGATCAGCTTCTAATAACCCATTTGCTAAAGATAGGCTATAAACAGCATTCTAGAATTCAAGAAAGTTATCTCAATAGCTTAATGCTCCTATATGTCATATACACATAGGTAATAACTCTATGTTTAAATATAATAAACAAAAGACTGAAATGATATTTGCTTAACTATACAGCATTATAAAAAAATTAATTTTTGTGTTTTATTAATGTTATCAATTTTTAAATCATCTGGCGAATATGTGTGATTCAACAAACATTCACAACCAATACAATGTTATTGTCTTTAGCTATATTTGAGTTAAGGCTTTTGACAGTTCGATAAACAAGTTGAAGGCTTTTAAAAAAAGCAACGTAATAGAGGATCCTTTCTCAAATCGTTTCTTTAAATATTATTCTTCAACATGACATTTTTGACTATATTATCAATTAGCAAAAAGAATACCATTTGTACTGAATTTAATACAAAATTATAGTTTCATTTTTATACTGAAGACATCACTCGCTAGATAATATACCATCTGTTTTTTTTTCGATGAAAAACCTGTTTGTAATTATTTTAATTATTTGGATACCTCAACCATTCCTGGTAGACTATGTTTGCTCTTTTATAAAATCATACTATTCTGTAGTGTAAATATGTGCTTTTGATTGTGAGTTTTATACTCCAGATGGCATCTTTCATAATTTAAATTAACTATATAGCAAACTCAAACAAGCAAACTCACATAATTAAAACCCTATTTAGAGCAGCAAATATATTTCTTGTACAAACATAAATGAAAGTCTAATTAGATTTTCTTCCGGAACAATAAGATATATACGTATGCATTTAAGAAAGTGTCGTAATTAAATAGCAATTTTTCTATTTTTTTTTCTATTAAAAGAGAATTAATTCACTATAAGTAATTAAGTTTCACAAACAATATAAATTTGTTTGAACATATTTTTGTCTATCATAGAGAGGTCCCGTCATGGGGCCGAAACTCTTAGTAGCCTACTTTGAAGTAGTTTAAGGAAATCGAAATAGAAAAACGAAATCAAGCTGTATTTGATTTGATTTGGGTCGAATCTGCATATGAAGAAAATACATGTTTTCTGAAAATATATATATATATATAATTATACAAGCATTTTCTTGTATTTTTTGAAAACTATTTTTAACAACACCATGCAAAAATAGTTTCGCTTTGACAGCTTGATGGCATTCCTATTTTGCAAATCATGTCAGTAGTGTAAAATCAATCTTCACATGACATATATACATAATAAACATTTCAAAAAATAATATGTTTATTATGTATATATATCACCTAATTTCTTACAGAATCTGTTAAATATAAGCTCAACAAAAATGTACCTAATTAATGTATGAGCTAAATTTTGACGGTTAGTAAATTCATATATAGAAACATATAGGTGTAATATTGCAAAATTTAATTTTTGTTTGTCGTGAACGGACCTTTATTATTCTATATTGCAACACTGGAGTAAAAATGTCAGTTTGACTTTGACCTGACTCATTGGCCTCGTTCGGTGCGCGGCCGATAGGCTATCCAAGATACCTTTGTAGCGGATTTATTTTCGAACGATTCAGGTAGCTTTCTTGTTATGTCAGTTCTATTGCATACACATCTGAAGTTTTGAATCAGCTGTTCCTCACATTTCCAAACGAATCTCAACGAATCCAATAATTTTTGGGTAGCTTGAGATTTGTGTTTGACAACATATGTTTAGTTCATCAGCCGTTTTTTCCTTAGGCGTTACAACAACACCAAGCTATCCAGATCGGTTAGGTTGCGCCACCGAACGAGGCCATTAATTTTGATTAAATCCACACACATTTCTGACAGAAAATAACATCAGCTACCAATCTGTCAACCACGTTAGGCAAATTTTACACCATTGTTTACTTTTCAGTTGCAGTAGGCTAAGGGTAAAGAAAAAGTGCAAAAGTGTTGAAAGATCTTATTCAGTGTAAGTTGCTGTTTTCGTGCAGAAAAAAGTTTCATTTATGCACTTTTGCACTTTTACGATAATACTAGAGCAGTTTCACCGGGTAGTAATAAGACCCCTATAATTCAGAAACAAAAGCTTGATTTTTTAGTTGGAGATACTGCGTAACTCTAGGCGAACATGCTTGGAAGCTTAGTTTCGCTAAATTTTGCAGAGAGAGTGACAGGCAATAACGCAGCCTACTATACATGCTCTCGAAAACAAAACTCTAAATAATTTAATCGATATAAAAGTGCAAATATATTGGGGAACTGAACTTAACAAAAATTGCGTATTGGTAAGGCGTTCACTTACCAACTGATGAGTCCAAGTGAGATTTCCGGGACGAAACGCAAATTTTGTGGACTAAAGGCCGTTAAAAGCTATGTTGTATTTTTCTGTTACAATAGGGTGCGGGTACAGTAAAAGTGTAAGACTTTGACAATCAGTATAGGCGTATTCACGATCTTGAGTACCAAGTTTTGTAAAATTGTAAAATTTTATTGTCTTACAACAGACTGTGACCACACCATTTACTAATCTGTAGCAACATTGAAGCATAAATGTCAAAACTTGTTTCACATTTGTTCTCAAGAATGCTAAGTTTGTGTTAAAAAAATCTTACGCTCTTGTATTTTTCTGTTACAATAGGGGTATTCACGATCCGATGTATCTGATCTTGTATCATTGTAAAAGTGTAGCATTTTTTTGCACTACAACAACAAAATATACTGAATGTCAAAGTCTTACACTATTACACTCTTACAATACCCGAACCCTATTGTAACAGAAAATACAAGAGTGTAAAATTTTGTTTAACACGAACTAGATATTTCAGAACAAATGTGAAACAGATTTTGACATTTATTGCTTCAGTGTTGCTACAGATTAGTAAAGGTGTGTTCACAGTCTGTTGTAAAAACCTCTAATAGGGTTCGGGTATTGTAAATATGTAAGAATTTGACATTCAGTATATTTTGTTGTTGTAGTGCAAAAAAATGCTACACTTTTGTAGTTTTACAATATTATTTTTGTGTTTGTGGACTGTGTGGATTAAAATTTAATTTTATAATGATAGACAAAGTTGCACCGGATTATGAATAATAATAATGTCTTGCAAAATAATGTTTCCAAGATTAGCTGTTGGAAATTATTAGTGGATATACGAGTATGTGTGTATCACAAAATAATTTCACGCTTTAAGACATTGTGATAAAATGATTGTCATTGATTTTCATTAATGTGTTCAATTGTTCTCAGAAAAATGTGTGTGAGGAATATTTTTTCTCGAACTACGTTCTATATGCTTAAATTAAGATTTTCATACTCGAGGTGGAATACCTTTATGCATTTGCAAAATCGGCATAGCAACAATCTTTTGCAAAGAAGCAGATTTATTGTACAAATATCCTTAATTATTTGACCAATATTTCAAAGAATGCATTCACGTATTTTGTTCTATCAATTGGGAATTAAATTGGTTATACAATTTTTTTTTTAATTGCTGTCGTTATTTAGAAGCTCTAATACTGACGTATTGCCGTAGCGAAAATATTGAATTGCCAAAAGATTATAAGACATAGAAGTAGGATTTACTAAAAAACTATATCAAATTAACTTCACTGCTGAAATGCAATTATCATTTATAAACCGCACTCTAATATAAAAGAAAATTGCTTAACTGATTAATTGATTTTATTCAATATATTTTGGCAGCTGGCGCAGCTGGCGCAGCTTGCTGGCTATCGATTTTGTTGACGTTTTCTTTTAATGGATTTAAAAATATCCTGTACCTTGAACACCAAGAAATAAAATTGCCGAAGTTTGTTTTCGTTTCCTTTTAATGGCGCAAAATTGTATACAGCCTGGTGTTAAGGTTTTAGCATGTTAGTATCATGTAGTTGAATAGTTTACTAATGTGAAGGAAATTTACTAATTTTTTTCTAATTTTAAGAACTTTTTAACTAGCACCATACTAAACCTATTTTCTTGGCAAAAACAAGGGGAACGCCTACAAATCAGTGCTAATGATAAATTCAGGACTAGCTCGCAACGTACTTGCACTTTTGTTCGATCACATCGTATGCACAATATTATTAATAGAAGCATCTAAATATATTTTTAAAGTCGGTATTTACTTTATTTTTTATATACGAAATGTACTTAACTTTCTTTCTAAAAAAAATTAATATGACAATTTTAACTATTAAGTATTAATTTAAAAAAAATCTTCCATACTTTTTCGAAACATTGAATTTTCAAGAAAATCCATACAAAAATTTGATTCGCCTTTATAAAAATCGTCAATTCGTTAATGTGATAGTAAAAAATTGAAAAAAAACGATTATGGCAGGTACGTTAATAACTTTTTAATAAATTTTTTTAATTGACCAAAATGGAGGCTACCTATAATATTGGACTGAAGTTTTTTTTATCAAAATCCTTAGAGCTGTTGTCGAGATAATTAAGTTTTACCACAAGATTACCAATTGTATATTACAGGTATTGTCATTTTTGGGGCTAAAAAAGAGATTAGAAAAAAGAATCGAGCCAATCACCTTATGATTATGTACCAAGTTCGAAAAAAAATAGCTTCAGCGGCTGAGGCTGTAGGTGACCTATAGACAGGTGGAATTGTGTTCTCTATCATCGTAATGTCAAAAGTTTGATTAAAATCATAATTCGATTTTTTTCCAAATGCAAAACTTTTCCTATAAAAGCTAAATATATCGCAAGTAAAAGTAAACGAACATAATTTTTGGGCGTTTGTAAATGTTAAACTGAAATATTTAATATCACGATACAAACATAAAATAGCCTTCTTAAACTTAAGCAAATTTTAAAGAATACTTCTATGATTAGCTAACTATCATAATAGGGGTATTCACGATCTGGTGTACCAAGTCTTGTAAAAGTGTAAAATTTTATTTTTTTACAACTGACTGTGAACACACCCTTACTAATCTGTAGCAACACTGAAGCAAATTTCAAAGTCTGTTTCACATTTGATCTGAAGAAGGCTTAAGTTTGTGTTAAAAAAATCTTACACTCTTGTATTTTTCTGTTACAATAGGCTTCGGGTATTGTAAAAGTGTAAGATTTTGACATTCAGTATATTTTGTTGTTGTAGTGCAAAAAATGCTACACTTTTACAATGATAAAAGACCAGATACACCGGATCGTGAATACCCCTAATAAAACTGCTGTAACATCGTTCTAACCCAGGGGCCCCACATGCAATATTTAAATCAATAAATTGCCTCCCATATTGCCATTGACTTGAATATGAACAATGGCGGTGCTTTGACAATGGCAATGGCTATATTTCCCGATCGATAAAAGACAATAATTGCTTTCCACCTCCGAGGCAATATATTGAGACATTTAAAAATGGCTTCCCGTCAATTTGACTGCCTTCTCGTTATTTTAAAAGCGTGCCGTGGGTAAAACAATTTACTGACTGAACAAAAAAGAAAACAAATATATAATATGTGCCTAAATTATTCAAAATACAAGTATTAATTAAAAATGAGTATGCTTAAATTTACAAAAACAGAAACAAAAGTTTATTGAAATCCAAGTTGCCAGCAATGAAATGCTCATATAATGTATTTGTTGTCATTGCTATTGCCATTGTATTAAATACTGCAAGTGGAGCCGCAGTGTAAATCGTTTAGAATTATGGGCCAAGGTTTTTTGATTAAAACTCACAACTACACTACGAAAAAGTCTTTTGAAATCGTTGACCGGGGAGATTTTGTTCACTTCACTTACATCTTGGTTTTTGCCCTTCTCTCCCACAAACTTAAAGATGCAGGCCTTCCATTGTCTTATGTAAGAGCGAACTTACAGAAATGTAAAAACATTTTTATTAGACGTGTGAATCTAGCAAAAAATTTTGAATTTTTCAATCATGAGTGTACTATAACACATTTATTTAGGAGTGGCATCACTTATATGAACGTAATAAACGTAATAAGCTTTTAAGCTTTCCATCAACATCCAAAAAAGCTATGCGAAAGTTATACGAGCAACGTGATTCTTTTTCCTTTTGTATTGTTTTCTTTTAAAAGCATGCGAATTGAATAATTATTTATCAGTTTTTTTACCGGTTCCATCGAAGTAGCATTCTTTTGTTGCAAGCTAGCGTTTTTTTGCTCTGAACTTGTTCTGTGTTCTTCAACAAATTATTATCTAATTTTCTTTGTTTATCAAATAATTTTCCAATTATAAGTAAGATGAGTTCTAAAGTACCAAATGTTGTGCTAAATAATGGCAACAAAATTCCAATTCTAGGTCTAGGAACATGGGGAGTAAGTACATATATAAATACATACGTATGTAATTAATTGTTGAATTATAGTTTTATAAATAAACTAAAAAAAGTGATTATTATTCTTGTTGGTCTTTTGTGGCTTACAGTGCATGTCAGTTATGCATACATTAAAAATTCTATAAACGACCTTGTTCACTGTCAATTTCGAGAAGTTCTGGCATCTAGTTTATTTGATGTGTAATTCTTATGAATTATTTGTTAATACATATTACTCTCTTACCTATTTATTGATATAAAGGACAATCTACGTAATGTACTTTGTGGTTTTTTGTGACGTAACTAGTGCGTTGTAAGTCGTGAATTAGTAATAGGTATGTAGCCCTTGAAGCGTTCTCTAATAGCAATAGAGAATATTTAAGTTGCTTTTCATAGTTTACTACATTACATACATACTACTTAAATGTATTTATGAATAGTTTAACTATTAGATTTTTTTTATACGATCTTAAACATGAACAATCACTGATAAGACACTTAAATTGATAAGATTATGACTGGCGAGTTCATAGATGAAGAGTTTTCAATTTCGATGCAATCATGGAAACATTTATGATTGAGTTGCCATAGGAAATGATCTTGAACTGCGGGAAATATCAAAATATTACCGATGCATTTTAGGTACATAAATAATTCATAATATTGTCAGTTAATTAACTATTTTAAATTCTGTTCTTAAAAATAACTACTAATATGGATTGTACGTTTTCACAAACATTTCAAGAATGTGGGTTGTTTAGTTACCTTCTAACTGAGTATGATGATAATCTAGTGTGTTATTCTATTCTATTTGGAGAAAATCCCGAAACAACATTGATGGTTCTAAGTGAAACTTCAATAATTGAAACAAAAAGTAGAAAATTACCTACGGAGAGTTTTTTTTTTTTTTGGTGATGTATTGCAATCTTTCCTCTTGCTTTCCTGTAATCTGTGAGTAAGATTTCGGAAGAGAACATACAAAAGTAGGCCCCGCTTTGTGTCCTCTTCCTTAATACCTGAATTGATTTTCTTCAATCTTCAGCGTCTTAAGTGATTACATGGATTCTCTTCTTAAATTTTTTTTAGCTTAAAAAATAACGGTCCTACCTAACAACAGTGTTAAATATTAATTATCTCGAAAACAGATCTAACTATTTTTATAAAAAAAATAGGTGTATAGATTGCGTTTTGACCTAGAAAAAAATGTTACATAAAATGGTATTAACGTTACGTGCCATAGAACGGTTTTTTTAATTGTTTTGTTGGATATCAAAAAATATTCGTGAAACGTTTAGGGTACACACTTATCACTTATGTTGTCCGTTAGGCATCAGTTCAAACGTAATTAGGATATACTAGTTAAAATCAAAATTTATACCAAAATAAAATGAACGGGAAACAAATTGATTGCGCTTTGATAGTGCTAATTAGGCACACAAGAAAATAAATCAAAGCTAATGGGTTAAGGAGTGCATATTGACAAGGCAGAAGAACCATAAAACTATTGTCATCAACCTCAGAAAAAAATCCGTTAGTGCAATTAAAGAACTGCTCTCCATAGGTTTCTCCAAATCCTTTTAACACTTCAACTTTTGAAAATGCCATTAATTTGGTATATAAACTGAATCTAATCCAGATCCACTGGCCTAAGATTGTTTTATTTTCTTTGTCCTCTCCTATAACAGCTACGAATTGTATATATTTTTGCATTATATGCACTAAATTAGCATAGGCATTTTATTCTTTTTTATCGCGGTCAATGTACTCCTTGGGCGTTAAATCCCACAAGGTTTTATAAGTCTTGTAGGATTCGATAAATTCATCAAGATATTCTTTTTGCCAAATATGTACATGATTGTAAGAAAGAAACCAAACTTTGTAAACCTAAAACTGTTTTCAGGTAGAGTTTTGATAAATAAGTTGGGTAAATACAGGGTGTCCCACGAATCGTCCTACAATAAGAAATTTAAATAACTTTTATTTTCATTAATTTTTTTTTTATTGGATTAAAAATTAAATTTTATTTTAAATAACGAATGGTTTTTAAAGATGATAGACGGCAAATGACCTCCACGCTCATCCACCTATATGCGGCACCTGATCAGAAAATTGTTCATTGCGGCCTGAAGGGTTGAAATTGGGATCGCCTCAATTATTGCCATAATGGTAGGTATCGTTTTGTACACTTCCTGTTTGACATAACCCCATAAAAAAAAGTCTGGTGCAGTCAGATCAGGTTACCTTGGGGGCCAGAGGAAAGTGCAGTTTCTGGATATCAATTTGTTTGGGAATTTTCGTTGGAGCTCCGCCATAACTTGTGTGGCTACGTGTGCACTTGCTCCATCTTGAAGAAACCAAATCCTGCTGAAAGGGATACGTCTTCGGCGAAGTTCCGGAAAAAAAAAACTCCTTCAATATCTTTAAATAACGGTCCACATTGACAGTTTGTGTTACACCGTTTTCTTCAAAGAAGTATGGCCCGACAATACACCTTGATGAAACTGCGCACCACACAGTGACTCGTTCTGGGTGCACTTCCGTCTCGTGGAGCATTTTTGGTTTAGATTCACTCCATATACCGCAATTTTGCTAGTTAATATTGCCGTTTAAGTCAAAATAGGCCTCATCAGATATGAACAAACAATTTATCAATGTGTTGTCTTCTTCGGCCATTGCAATCATTTTTCGGCAAAATTCCAGGCGAACAGGCAAATACTGAGGGTTTAACTTGCTTGTAATTTGGACTTTGTACGGAAACAAAGTCATCATGAAGTATCTGTTGTAATGACCGTCTGCTAACTCCAATTGGCCCGATAAGTCTCGAGTCGAAACACTTGGATTTGCATGTATTGCCGATGCAACATCCACGATTGTATCCTCAACCGAAACATTAGGATCTCGATGATACCAGATTCGGCATACATGTTCACCAGCCTCATAATGGTCCATCTACTCCGGGGTGTACCGCCAACCTCCAGCCTAAATTCCCTTTGGACGGAAATGACGGACTACAAAGAATGGTATCGCTGCACTATCCAAATCCTTTTTTCAGTATCCCAAGCATTCATTTTGATAAATCTAAATAGTAGCCTATAAAATAACACGGAAAAAAAGTTATTACGTTTTATTTTTGTAGCACGATTCGTGGGCTACCCGGTATCATCGATCAATTACGCCAACAGTCCGCTGCATGACGGGCAATATCAAAACATTATGTAAGCAGCCATTCATGAGTGTCAAACCATAATGCAAGGTACACATTATCGAACGTGAGCAGAACTCTCACGCAGGTTCGATAATGTATACCCTGCTTTTCTCATTAACGGCTGAACTGATTTCAATACAAAATTTTTTACAAGGATGCTTCGAATCCTATATAATACTTTATACTAAAATTTTCGAACTTTTTTTTTTGAAAATCAATATTTGGCAAACAGTTGGGCGATTTTCATAATGCTAGAAAATCGTACTAAGCATTAAATGAAGCATTGTGCTTTTTAGAAATATTTTCATTCGTAACTTTGTCATTTTTCGAGATAATGAATTTTTATGGTCTTGCGATTTAAAAGACAAAAAGAAAAAATGTGTTCTAATGTTCAGGAAACTTCTCCATTGATATTTTTTAATTTTGCTAAAAAAAAAACAGGTGAGATGTCAGATGTTACACATCATCATATACGACTACTGTACTGTAAGGCTCCCTTGTTTTTTTAGTTCTTAACTACATACATACCTAATAGATATTCATCTAAATTGGCTGTATTGTAAACGTTTCTTCTGTAAGGACTTGACCGAGATGTTTTTCAGTGACTTGGTCTTATGATTTTTTGATTGTACTACACATTTGGTTATAGTGATAACCTTAAAAAGTGTTTCAAACACGTTAGGTGTGTGTGGAAAGTCGAAAGCTGAGTATAAAACGTCGGAGGCCCACATTTATTATATGAATTGCCCCAAAAATCATAATATTAATAAGCCAAGAAATTACCCTTCCAGCCAGAATTCAATATCACAAAGCGTATCAGTTAACAATGCGGTCGATATCCATTTGTTCCGAGTTTTTTACTATTATTGCTTAATATAAGTTTTGTATGTTAGTGAGCAGCATTATATTTATGTACGAACATGCTGTACTTGTCTGTCTAATGGCCCTATATTTTTTGGGGAAGAAAAACCTATTTTGTGGTATAGTCCACAGTTGTAGTAATACAAAATAAAATAAATTAGTAAAATTAAATCCCGACAGAATTCAGATAAGATGCCTGATACACGAAGCACCAAGGGATCCGAGGAAGGAAACTTTTTCAATGTAATATTAAATAATACACATATTACACTCCTGTTCTGAATTTCGTTTCAAATCAAGTATTCAAATAATTACGCATGCAAAGACATATTAGGTCTGATATACACTCTGCCAATTCCTGTTCCAGACTTATGGCAAAAATAACAGTCTTCACATTTTTGTGCACAAAGTACGGGAACACACTTATGGCCTTTTCAATTGGCGGCCCGGAACACGTTCCCCCAATAAAACACTCGGAAACAATTTGATTGATTGTGAATTGTATGTATCACTGTATTTGTGAAAATTACATTTTAAAAAAATCATATCGGCTAAAAAGATTTTCCAAAACACTTGAATTCGATTTAGATACTCATTTTCTTGTATTAATAATAATTATAAGTTTCTTCTTTTATGTTATTTTACCAAAAAAGTTGTATAAATTTAATAAACACATCGAAATTACACAACAAATCAACCCGATGTTTTTGACATTTTAATTATATGAGTGTATTAGTTATTCTGTTTTCGATTCTGAAATGAAATTCAGAATCGTTTTTTGTTCTGTTTAGAGTAACAACTGTCATTTTGTGGGGGTCAGAACAGTTCTGGACGGCCAATCGAAAAGGCCATTACAAATTCGGCAGTTTTGTGCAGAAGAGTTTTTCACAAAAGAGCGCTCATGAGAAAGTATAATATTTCCCCAGGCTGTGAACTTTAGTCCAAGAAATTTCTTTGGACAAAATTATGAAGACTGTCAAATGAAGGAAAAAGAAAAAAACAAAACATAAGCTGTCAGTTGCCAAGTGTATCGTTACAAAAGTTGAAAATGATGGAATTTGTAGTCTGGTCGGGCTTATCCGTGCAATAAATTGAAATTTGTGATATCAAATTGGTTATTTTAAGAAATAATTTCACGTAAATCTTTAATACACATTTTCAAAAATACACTTTTACGTTGACGTTTAAAAAATGGCAAAAATTGTTGTTCAAAGCGTTCCCGTACTTTTGTGAAACTTTGTTGCTCTCTGGCAGATTTTTACCCCCACTGACACGTCTTCAAATTTGTGTGCACAAAGTACACACGGCAACACACTTAATAATTAGTTTGAAGCGAAAATATGTGAACTTTTTTTTATCCACACTCTTTAAAATTTTATAAGCTGCCAATTTCCGCCCAAAAAAAGTCTGGATCAGACCTATTATGTATGTATATATAAAATGATTAAAAAAAGAGATGCTTATTTTAAATTTATTACGAACCCATTTTCATAGGGCCTTTTTTTTATTAACATTGAAAAGACGAAACAAATTTACAATTGACATCTGAAAATCCGAACAGAAGTGAAAAACTTATTTGATTAATACGAAGAAAGGAGAAGTAAGAAAAAAGAGTCGAGCCAATTACCTAAAACGGTGAAGTTTGAAGAAAATTGTTTCAGGCTATAGATCACCCGACATACATTCGGAATTGCGGGGCCCACTTTGTCATAGTAACATCAAGTAAATATCGAGTTCTATTTTTTCCAAATGCAAAACTTGCCTTATAGTACCTAGTATGTATATCGCAAGTAAAAAGTGATATTATATGATGGTATAATAGTTTAACGTACTATTAGTCACCAGTTATATTTTTCATCAATCAAAATTATCCTCGCAAAATTTAATTATCAATTTTAAGATTATTAAAAAGCAATATCATCTATTTTTTTGTATACCAAAGTCCAAAACCACTAGTTACCTGATTTTTTCAAATGCGATTGCGGGGATGAAATGCTAATTTTGTTAATTAAAGGCCGTTAAAAGCTATTTTCAATCTATATTTAAATATATTTTGGGTATTCATTTCCAAAAGAAATACCCGACAAAACATTCATTGGGGTAGATTCCATGAGAATTACTTAAAACTAACATTCAACCTGCTTTTCAGCGGCACAATTATACCCTCACTGGTATAAAGCAACCTCATTTTAGCTATGTGAAATTATTAACTATACATCTTTTGTAATTAAATTATCTCGCACATTCTCCTGGCAATTGAATACATCAACAAGAAACTCGAGTGTGCCTAAGTGTCTAAGGCCATGCCTTTAACTATCAATAGTAGTTGCATAAAGAAAGACATTCCCATGCAATCAATCTTACTGTCTTCTATCTTTATTCATATCAATTCACATCAATCTACATATATAGGGACTAGGTAGTAAACTCATAAAACTTCCATATTTGAATAGAAAAACAAAAACGGGTGCTAGAAGGCACAAATAAAACTTCCTTTCACTAACGCTGCTCTTTCAAGAAGTGTTGATTTATTGTTTTTATTATATTTTCTGCCCCTTAAATTATTATTATTTTATTATGTGTATGTATATTATTAATATTAATTCTATAAAAACGAAAGTTAATAAATAAATAAAATAACGGTTTATTTATAACCTGATATGTCAAAAATAAATGATTATAAATATAAATAAAAGTAATTAGTCACACAATTACTGGTTTTAAGCACTTATTTAAATTGGACGAACTTTTTTTTTATCATTTAATTGTTATTCAAACACGTTACTCACTTCAAACTTCAAACAACTAATTTTCTTAATGATAACACTGTTCTCTGCTCTAATTAAAATATACACAGTCACGAATTTAGCGAGAAGCTAAATGTTTGTTTAAAAAAAACACGCTAATTTGCTAAAGCCAATTATATAGATCTTTCCATTGACTGAACAACTTGCAAACCCAATAATTTAGTTTTATTTTATTTAACATAATAATTTTAATGTCGTGATTTCTTTTTAATTTACTAGAGTCCTCCAGGAGAGGTCGCCCAAGCTGTTAAGGATGCCATTGATATTGGATATCGGCATATTGATGGTGCTCATGTGTATCAAAACGAGCACGAAGTTGGCGAGGGAGTCAATGCGAAAATCGCCGAAGGTGTTGTCAAACGGGAAGATCTGTTTGTTACCAGCAAATTATGGAATACCTTCCACCGCCCCGATTTGGTTCGAGGTGCCTGCGAAGAAACTCTTAAAAATCTTGGCCTAAAATATGTTGATATGTATTTGATCCATTGGCCAATGGCTTATGCCGAAGGAGAATCTCTATTTCCAGCCGGTCCTGATGGAAAAACTCTATATTCCGATGTAGATTATGTAGATACTTGGAAGGAAATGGAAAAACTAGTCGATGATGGTTTGGCCAAATCAATTGGCCTTTCAAATTTCAACAAGAAACAAATCGAAAGAGTGTTGGCTGTGGCTCGTATCCAACCAGCTACAAACCAAATCGAATGCCATCCCTATTTGAACCAACGCAAACTAATGGCATTCTGTAAATCAAAGAACATTGCCATTACTGCTTACAGCCCATTGGGATCACCAAACAGGCCATGGGCAAAGCCTGGCGATCCAGTTCTTATGGAGGATCCAAAGGTTGTAATTTTGCACTTAGTATTTTACAGATTTGTCTAACTTTTCTCCTTTTTTTTTAGATTGTTGCCATTGCCAAGAAGTATAACAAAACTCCAGCACAAATTCTGATTCGTTATCAATTGAGACGTGGGAACATTGTTATTCCCAAATCGGTTACAAAGACACGTATAGCATCAAACTTTGATGTTTTCGGATTTGATTTGACCTCTGAAGATGAGAAAGTAATTGATAGCTTCGACTGCAATGGTCGCCTTGTGGCAATCGAAAAGTAAGTGTCGATGTTTTATTTAAATTTTGATTTCAATTTTTAATATTTTATTTTTACGCAAAAAAAAAATAGCGAGGCTGGAGCACATCCACACTTTCCCTTTAAAGAAGAATATTAAAATTAAAGGTTTGGCAAAATTAGTGTTCTGCTTGAAATACCCCTAATTTATAACTTTATGTTTCTCTGTGTTCTACATGCTTAAATTATTGTGTTCCTATTTAACGGCTTGTTTGATAAGAACATTATCATAAAGTGAGCATAATGTTGATAAGGAATCAAACGCTCTCTGAACTTGAAGGTGTTATTTGTATGTAGGGCATTCTAGTTAGAGATGTAATAACAGTATTGATTAATTTTCATATCAAATTTTTCATTTGGACAACTTCTGATTTGCGAGTTATATGCCCACATCCTTTGTGGCAAACATGAAACAAGATTTTAAAGAATTTGTCCCGCTCTTGGATGAGTAAATCTATCTTAAACTCGAGATTGAATTCCATGAAAAATACCAAATCGAACAACATAAAATTGATTTTTTTTTAATTGTGTGATTGAAAAGTTTTATTTATTAGGTTCAATGGTTAAAGACAGTGAAAGATGAAAAACGACAGAAAAACGACATCTTTTATAAAAAAAAAAAATCGAATTCATTTGGAACTGGTGCTAATGGCTGTTTAATCAAACAGAAGCAACCACATGTCTTTCCTTGATGGGATTCAAAATGAAATTGCTGATTTTTTCACTCTTATTCTATTACTGGATTAAATATAAGAGTTATCTAGGATCAAAGCCTATTTATATACCACATATACTACATAATGTGCACCTCTCACTTTTCTATTGCACCCATTTTCCAATATTTTTGCACCTATTTGTTTTTGTTTTTATGTATTTTTGTCGCGTATTTGTCAATTTAGACATTTTTATAATTACCTCTTTTTTTCTTCTTTTTCAACAGTGCTAAAGGAGTTCATCCTCATTATCCTTTTGCTGATGAGTTCTGAACAAACAACAACAATTAAAATAATGCACCAGTCTAAAAGACTATTGAAATAAAATTCCACGCTAAAAAAATACATTAAAATTGTATTGTGCTATTTGTATATTCTTACATGTGTTAATTTTTAAACATTATATTTAAAATAATAAAAATTATATAAACAAATATTTTCATAATTTTTTTTGTTTGAAAATTTAATTTAAGTTAAATTATTTAACACTTATTACTGTGTGTCCTATCATAGTATCCGATTGGAACGGAATTTACTCCGAATTTTAAAAAATATTAGAAATATAAGAAATATCATTTTAATTTTACCGTTTTCAACCGCACGTTGAAATAACTTTCCGGGTGTGTAAATGATTTATGAGAAATTTATATCATTAAAATAAAAAATAAAGAAACATTTTGTATGAGTCGGAGAAATTTCCGTTCTGATCGGATATAATGTTATTATAAGTTAATTTGATACTGATGTATTCAATGGGCCCTATCGGGAATCTCCCAGGGAATTTTGTTTTCCACGGAATATTTTATTCCCTCGATATTTTTCCTGCGAACGTGAATCTCCCATGGAATAAATTTCACTCGGACAAAAAATCGTATGAAATGGCAGCAAAATTCCCTGGGAAAGCTTATTCCAGATACCAATAAATTCCGAGGTAAACTTTTCAGCCTCATTCACGTTCCCAAGATTCGAATTGGAGAAAAATTTCCAGGGAATTTTTTTATTCCCGATAACCCTCACAATATTACGGAATACCACTGGTTTTTTGAGTTATTTATTTGCAGGTCTTGAAAATTGAATTGAATAAAGAATAATAATGTTAAAATAGTTAGAAAGCTTTTACGTAACAATGCATTTCATAGATGCATGGTTGATTTTTTTACATGCGATCATGTTAACGTCAGAAAAACTATTTGCGCACGCATTTTAATATGCATTTATGAATGCTTTGTCTGATTTGCTTCATTTTTCTGTAGATCAAAAACAATTCTGATGTATATTTTTAATTTTAAGTTCAACTTTGAATTTTCTAGCGGAAATTTTCACAGATCGTTGTATATGAAACCTATAGTACTACTATTGGCGTTTTTCTTTTTTATCTCCGAGCAGATCTCTGAGCAGAGCCTGAGTAAACCGAGTTGGGTCTGAGTAGAGCATGGTCAGATATCTTCGATTTAATTTTGAAATAAACTTAAGCGCAGAACTGTCATATATTTGGCGTTTTTCTTTTTTATCTCCGAGCAGATCTCTGAGCAGAGCCTGAGTAAACCGAGTTAGATCTGGGTAGAGCATGGTCAGATATCTCCGATTTAATTTTGAAATAAACTTAAACGCAGAACTGTCATATATTATTATAATTGTTTTTTATTAAAACAAAATTATTTACTAGCAAATCCAAAGCTTTCGTTTTCCGAATTCATTTTTGTATTTAATTGGTTTTACTTTAGTGATTATTGCTAAAATTATGAGTAAAGTTAGCCGCGCGTAGTACTTGCTCCGTTTGATCGATCATTTTATTCTGAGCTAATGGTTCATGCCCCGATTTAGCTCTGATTTAAAAAAGAAACACGACTTGAGAGATTAAATGTGTCTGAGCTAAAAAAGAAACACAGATCTTTTCTTGACAGCTGAGTTCTTTACTCGGAGCTAAAAAAGAAAAACGCCAATTATTATAATTGTTTTTATTAAAACTTATTTACCAGCAAATCCAAAGCTTTCGTTTTCCGAATTCATTTTTGTTTTTAATTGGTTTTACTTTAGTGATTATTGTTAAAATTATGAGTAAAGTTAGACGCGCCCAGCACTTTGCTCCGTTTGATCGGTCATTTTATTCTGAGCTAATGGTTCATTCCCCGACTTAGCTCTGATTTAAGAAACAAACACAAGTTGAGAGATTAAATGTGTCTGAGATAAAAAAGAAACACTTTTCTCGACAGCTGAGTTCTTTACTCGGAGCTAAAAAGAAAAACGCCATATGAGACAGAATTTTTTAACTAGTAGTTCCGTCGATGGGGGCGCTAGTTTTGATATCTACATATATATAATGGACAGATGTGATCAGTAAGGGAAGGTGTACCACCGCTTACATCATACTGTCTCTTTCTTTAAGAAAAAAATCTGAATGCATGTGAAATTTTATATGTGCGCTGCAAATATTTGCGTATTACAATTATGAAACTCTGACATTCATCATTTGCATTTATAAATGCTATGCATTCGTCGGACTTTCGCAACCGTGCATTTATGAAAACACCCTATATTTTATTTTTGTATTTAAGCCTAGTACGCTGCTGATGCGAAACGAAAAATCCCATACAAAAATGACACGACGAAATCATGAACGAAAAATTTCGATCTACTTTTCGTTTTCCAGTACGCTGCTGAACGACGAAATGTGTAATTTTAGTGGATAGCTGTAATAGATTTCTTAGTACAATTCTCCAATCTTTTCGTTGTCAATTTAATTGACCTGCACATTAATTGCTTGCGAAATTTTGACATTTCATTTTTTTTATGAAAAAAAAATTCAAGCTCTTGTATTGTTTATTTGATTTTTCTTTGGGTTTTCTCTAGTGTCTGGTTTTTCTGTGCATTTTCTGTATTAAATTATTCGAAATAAGTTCAATTCTAATTTTTGTATCAAAACCAATTTCAAAATCGACTAAACTAAATCTGCAAAATGGAAATGGGAAGTTGGAAAGAAGCACACTTTTCACTAATCTTATCGGCGAACAAGATATAGCAGATCGTTATTTGGAGTGCTGATTATAACCAACTATCGACTTTTCTCATACCTAGTGCTAGTGCTTTGATTAAAAATAACCAATATCCTTTTAAAATTAATTTATTTTAAGTGACTACTAAATAAAAATATTATAAACAAGATTCAGTATTGTTCTGCAATTAACTGTCAATGTCACGATTTTTAAAATACATTTGTTACTCCGACTTTTAACTTCTATGCGACCTTTGCCACCATATAAATATAAAAAAACACTTACCATTTCTAACGACATACTTTCAACACATAAATTAAGTCAATTGCTACAAATAAAAAATCAAATCGACCGCCCGCTACTGGCAGTACGAATATGAATTTCCGACCTGGTCGGGACAAAATGTATCCAGGCCGGAAGCCAAAGGTAAGCGGCCTTCCGCTGCACCGACGACAATTAAGGAAATGATCGTTACCACAATAATGTTTGGTTGCAAAAAGGCCATCTTAAACGATACCCACATCTATTTAGAAAGCCTGTTTCCGATCTCATTGATTGGCGATTTTATACCATACCCCAGAATTTATTTCTCAAGTTTAGATAATCTGTTTAATGTTTACTTCGTGAAAATCGGCACGGGATGGACATTGTTATTTAGTCTACAATTTCAGGTGATGACCTCGCTAGTCCTTTGTTGTGTTGATAGAAAGAAGATGATGACAAATCACTTACCTCGCATTGCCATCGCTACCTTCTTTTTCTTTTCTGGACGAAGTTTTTTAATGTAATTGAACCATCGTATGGCAGATGCCCTGCTCGTGGATTTGATAGCAAATCAAGCTGCTTGCAAGCTGGTCACTTGTCAATTGGATTTGACATATAAGGCCATGCATTTTTACTATTCACTCGATTTTGGTATTAATTGAGGAAGCAAGACCTATAGTTAAAATGGGAATCGATCAAAGAGCATTCGCAGCGTAGCAGAGCGGTCAAGTACAAACCCACTAAGAAAACTCACTGATGAACAAGTGAAAATGCAACCCGTTCCAAAAATATATTCTAAAAGCTATTCACAGTTCTCTTGGAATATATAATCTGAAAATACTTTGAAGTGTATCTTTGGAACGGGTTATCCTAAAAACTTGGTTGATGCCTTTTTGTAATCTACTCTTGATACTCTCAAAATCAGCATCAAAAGTTTATAGGTAGAAGGATTATTGCAAAAAATCACTTTTGAAATACGCATATTTAGAATGATGTATGCGTATTCCTGGAGCTATTTTTTTTAATACAACTTCTTTGCAAAAAATGTTGATGCTTCCTTCGAAAGTACGAAGTGCTGATTCTAAAAAGATATCGCTCGCCTTTATTGGACAACCCGTTCCAAAGATATACTCCAAAAATAATTCACTGTTCACTTTGAAATATATAATCTGAAAAATATAATCAGACTATAAATATAATGGAATATATCTTCGGAACGGGTTGTCCAATAAAGGCGAGCGATATCTTTTTAGAATCAGCACTTCATACTTTCAAAGGAAGCATCAACATTTTTTGCAAAGAAGTTGTATTAAAAAAAAATAGCTCCAGGAATACGCATACATCATTCTAAATAGCGTATTTCAAGAGTGATTTTTTGCAATAAGGCCTCTACATAAAAACTTTTGATGCTGATTTTGAGAGTATCAAGAGTAGATTACAAATCCGTTCCAAAGATACACTCCAGGTATTTTCAGATCATGTTTTTCAAGGTGAACAGTGAATAGCTTTTGAACTATATCTTTGGAACGGGTTATCCAATAAAGGCGAGCGATATCTTTTTAGAATCAAAACTTCATACTTTCAAAGGAAGCATTAACAAAACCAAAAGTAGTTTTGTCACCAAATTTCCTTTACATATATTTTTTTTTAAATAAATCTTGGACTTGAAAATGGTATCCGGAATTAGTAAGAAACCATAAATTAGAACCGTTTACACCATCCCAATGAAGCACGTAGTTTTAGAATTTTAGAGTGGTTTGTCTCCCAACTTCATTGATTTTCTTAAAATTGATAGAAATTTTATCAAATCGGCAGATAAACCAGTTTATAAATTCAAAAGTAATTGCTTAATTTGGATCATTTAAACGGTTCTGAGTTTTATTTTAAATCCTCTTTGTGTAACTAGAACCCTTTTTATATCAAAGAATTATTTTTTAAGAATTACATCTAAAAGTAATTTGGTGACAAAAAAATTCCATTTAAAAGTAATTTGGTGACAAAACTCCTTTTTTTACAACTTGTCAATTTTTTTTGACAGCTTACACCACAACTCTCCGCAAATATTTTCCCGCTGTGATTTTCGTTAGCATTTCGCTCTCCTATTGGAGACCACCGAAAATTTTCGTTTCGCATCAGCAGCTTACTAGGCTTTAATGTTGAGTAATGGTAATAAAACGAAAATTTGTTTAAATGTACAAGTAAATGCTCTAATCAAGATATAACATCTAACATCTGGATCTTGGACAAATATTGACATAGGACCTATCGGGAATCTCCCAGGGAATTTTGTTTCCCACGGAATATTTTGTTCCCTCGAAATGTTTCCTATGAACATGAATCTCCCACGGAATAAATTTCCTCGAACAAGAACTGGTATAAAATGACAGCAAAATTCCCTGGGAATGTTTATATTTATAATATTTCCAAGGAAATTTTATTCACAACAACCCCCATGGTCTGAAAAACTACTATAAATTTTACTAATAAATTTCATATGAACCGGTTAAAAAAAAATAAAATGCACGTACTTGCTGTTCTATCACATCGTATGCAAAAGATGCTTAATAGAAACTGCTAAATATAATTTTAAAGTCGTTGATTTACTTATTTTATATACAAAATATCTTTAATTTTTCTAAAAAAAATTGTTATGGCAATTTTAAATACTTAATAAGATAAACTTACAAGAAAAATCATACGATTGTTTTGGAAATGTTCAATTTTCAAAAAAAACGCAAAACTTGTAAAAAATCTTAGTGTAGGTATTAGTGGTTGTTCCTAATTTTTTTTAAAAATAAGCTAAGAACATCTCAAACTTAATAAATAATTTCAAAAAATGAGTAGGTCGGCGCCGTTAGATTTTTACCATATAATAATTGCTTACGTACTTTTACTTGTGATTATAGGTATGTATGTACAAGAAGGCAAGTTATGGATTCGTGCAAAAAAATTCTAACAATCAAACATGAAACACGATCATAGAGAGGTACCCCTAATTTATGGGGGTACCTCTAGTACCATTTTTTTGGTTTTCGATTTTCTAAAAAGCAGTTGACTTGATTTTTTTCACATTTTTTATGCAGAGACGCCCATAAGAAGTGTAAGCACTAATGATTTGATTGATTGATTGGTTTTATTTTCTTTTCTTTTGAACTTCATCTTATAATTATTATTTATACAAAAATCTTTATAGCATGGCATAATTCCGTCTGCCAGATTGACAATATAAAATAATAAATTATTTGCAATAAGCTATCCTTAAATTTTTAAATTGCCGTTTGTTAATTTACGTTTGACAATAATATGTATAATGTTTAATTAATTATTCAATAATGTGGAACTTGTTTTTTTTTTAATTTTCATTTTGAATTCTTTCTCTATATTTTAAAGCCTTTTTGCAGTAATCATAGAGTCGTGGGGCATCCATCTCGTTCAGCCGCTTAATAACCTGATCCTCCGATAAGAAATCACTTCCAAATACGCTTCTCCTTGTTTCTTTAAGAGTTGGGCATCTTCCAACGAAGTGGATAACATCTTCCCGTTTCGCTAGGTTGCATATACTGCATTCCAATGGTAAATCTACTCTATGGGGAATAAGGTTTAGGTTGAGAAAATTCACTTCGAAGCCTAACCATTGTAGCAATCTTTTGAACGCTGTTTGTAAACCAAAAATTTTCAAAAAAAAAAATGTTTGCAGTTAAAAAAAAAAAACTTTTTTGAAAACCCAAAATTTCGAAAACGATTTTCGAAACTTTGTGGTACTTAGGAATTTTTTAACATTATCATGAACAGTAAAAACAACTATTCCTAAAATAAAAAACGGCATACAAATGTTAAAAAAAATCCGTTAAAAAAATGTATTTCTCGAAAATGTGTGTTCCTGAATTAGTACAGTCCACTTTCAAGCATACAAATATTTTATTTTGCGTACTTATTAACGGTATTTCCCATAGAACCACTTTTCATATATTCGCGTTTTTTTTAAATTTGAATTTTATATGTATGTATATTAATAATAGCTTCAAAATAGCGTTCCAATTTTTTTTTCTAAAAATGTTTTAGAAATTTTATACATAAAATATTTAAAAAAAAACGCTCAAAAGATTTTTGATTTTTTTTTTGATATATTTTTATTTAACCAGGAATTCAAATGGCATCTTTTTTTCCCACAACATATAACAAACGAATCAATATAAAAACATTTAATTATGTGTATTATCCATTTCTACCTTATTATATTTCCTTTTTACGAATTTTTGCGTTCGTCACTGAATACTACATACAATCTAGGCCCTCATACATTTTTGAATCTTATGTATGCATATTGCACCTAAATTATAAAGTTATATGCATATAGCTACCCACCCACCCACCTACATCACTTTATTTTCATTATTTTTTGTACATATTTACATAACTAGGTTCCATCTATGTATGTATGTAGGTACATATTTTTCTCCTAACTTACATAATCAAAATCCGTAACTCTAGGTAATCTTACATCGGATTTAAAACTGCATATGATAATTAGATTACCTACTTACTAAACAGCTTCAATGTATAGTTACATTAAAGTTGTCAGCTACAAGAGAAAGTTCAAACGATCCAGTCGTTTGCCTTTTTAGTCCAGTCGGGTTAAACATTTGTAATGGAAAAAATTAATTCGTATAAATTTCTTTTACAGTTCGATCATAGTTCCAGAAGGCGGCACACCATCCCAAAACAGTTTTTCATTAATATCTCTCGAACGTTAACATTGAAAAAAAAAATATTAAGACTAAATTAGTAGAAAATTAAATTTCCTTAATTATTTTTGTGAGAAATCAAAAATGGCGAAGTTCATTAAATTCAAAATGGCGGCTGAAGCTCCAGCGCGATTTTCCAGAAAACCGAAATTTAAACTTCTAATGACCCCCTTCAATGAAATGTAAAAGAAAATTGTACGAATTAATTTTATCCTTTTCAGTCTTTTTTTGACAGCCCGACTGGACTATTTATTTTTCTTGTAACGGAAGTAGTTATACGTGGAAAGTAAGACTTCCGTTATGTATTTTTTGTTAATCATAAAATTATTGTATATAAGGCAAATTTCACAAAATTAGAAAAGCATAACTTATGGTAAACAAATGCACGAAGCCGGTTTAAATAAAAAAACAAATGAAGTGCGCAACGTATATTGGCGCTATTTTGCATTTTGATTAATTTCACATTATACAATCACACCAAACTTTATAATCGTCAAAATAAATGCGATCTCGGCCGAGAAAGAGAAGTTTAAAATGTAAAAACTTATATCGATCTCCATATGCGGCATTATGGAAATTAAAATTTTTCTAAAGAAATACAGATGGCGTCACTATCGGAATAACCGATTCCGATGTTTGTACCTATAACCCACGTTCTTATACTTTGGATAAATAACATATCGACATCAAAATCAAACGAAACTAAATATAGAATGATGAATGAATTCGATAATATTTTTTTTAAATTTTCTATTCAATAAATAGTAATTCGAATTCACCAAATTATCTTACGATAAGATTGCATACTAAAAGCAATTCAATCTCGAATAACCATTAGCTGGTTATCTACATATACGAAAAATTAAATTGACACTTTTTAGCAATCAAATTAATTGAATCTCTTTAAATGACGAATGCGAAGTCCCTTAATTATTTGAAAGATAGGTTTCAAAAATAAAAAATACTTGCCTTACCAAATTCATCCTGTTTTTATCAATCATTTTGTCGTATCGCTGCTGATTACCAAACCAAAAAAGCAAAACTTATTTAAGAGTCTTACCAAAGTATCTAATCAGTAATTGTTGTTTGCAAGTCGGTTTGTTATAACTTAACGTATTATTGTATTAGCAAAATGCGCTCCGCAGCATTTTTGGTCTTGTTTTTTCTGACCTTCGGTTGGTTTGGAATTCAAACTGAAGCAAGATTTTTTAATATAAGTCGGATTTCAGACTTATTTAAGTCTAATGGTGTTCGTGTTAAAGGTGACTGCTTGTATCGCATCAATGGAGATTTGGCAGATCCTCAACCGTTATTTCTAAAACATAACACAACACAGTTTTTACAACCAAATTCAACAGGAGTTGTAGAAATTTCAAATGGCCAACTGTTTGACATGTATTGTACTGAAGGCTTTGTTCAACCATTGCTGAATAAGACTAAAATAACAGCCCAATGTCTTCAAGGTTCATTCCACTTAGTCGACGGATTTATTCGTAATTTTAAGGAATTTTTGTGTCATGATTGGCCCATTTACATAGCTCGTCCCACAAATCGGACATGTAATGGTGGAACTGTGGTAATAGAAGTAGGATTCGAGATTGATGGTGGTAATTTCATTCAAATTATGGACGTGTGTCATGACGAAGTCAATGAAGTTAACCGTTATGTTTATTACCATATGAATCCTTCTGCACAGGGATATCAGCGATATGTTGCGAGAACCTTATTTGTGACTGGAGACTTTTATAAGGGAAAGGATGTCAACGAACTCTATACAAAGGTCAAGCAAAAATTGACATTCGATGAAATTCTGGGCGAAAATTCGACAAAATACTTTAATGCTACCGATTTTTATTTGGCACGAGGTCATTTATCTGCCAAAGTTGACCATGTCTATGGAACAGCACAAAGAGCAACGTTTTTCTTTGTAAATGCTGCTCCACAATGGCAGTCTTTCAATGCTGGAAATTGGGAAAATATGGAAAATTCACTGAGGAAGTTTGTAACGAATCAGAGGATGTATGTCGATTGCTATACTGGGACATGGGGTGTATCCACTTTACCTGACATCAATGGTATTGAGAAAGAATTGTATTTGGATTTTGATGAAAACAATAATGGTTTGATTCCTGTGCCAAAAATTTACTTCCGCATGATTTTAGAACAAGCAACAAGGAGAGGTATTGTTCTAATTGGTGTTAATAATCCGCATGTATCGTTGGAGAAAATACTTCAGGATTATGTCATTTGCGATGATGTTAGTGATAATTTAAGTTGGATTAAATTGAATAAGGATAATTTACGCGAAGGCTACATGTATGCTTGTGAAGTTCAACAGTTTAGAGAAGTTGTTAAAGATTTACCAGAATTTGATGTTGAAGAATTATTGTACTGATCATTTTGTGATACCTATTATAATAAATTACTAATAAAAAGCATAGTTCTCCGATTTTGTTTTATTGTGTGTTTTTTTTATTCTTTTGCGATGTGTAGCCATGTTTGGAAAACTGACATGTTTTGAAACTTTGACAGCAAAACGGGGAAGTTTTGCTGAGGAATTATGGTTAATGAAAAGATTGCTGGGATAGCTGATAGATCATATTTTATTTGGGCCCTATTACTTGAAACAATATTATCGTTAAAAACTTTATCGTTATCGTAATGCTCATGAAGACGTAGTTGACTTGAAAGCTAGTGCTGTTTCTGGTTTCTGATTGGTCAGCTGCCAAACAACAAGGAATTTGTTTCAAGTAGACTACATAATTTTGAACGTAGCCATTGCTTACTACCATAAATATGAGTGAAGTTGGTTGCGCTTAGACAACAAATGTTTTTTTCCTTTTCGCTTGGCAACATCTTCCGCCTTTTTCGCCTTATATCGCTGTTTTTTGTGATTGTGACCATCGTTTACAGCTGTAACGTTTGTTTGCCGTTTGTTTCTCAATACGTAATGGAACCCTGAACTTGGCTACTAAGCGCCAGCAAAATTAATTACCCTTGATTCATTTGAATGATCTGCGGCGGGAATCAGACTCAGCTTTTACAGTGTTAGTATATCAAGAACATCAAAATTGAGTCATATTCCCACTCATTGTATTCTGTGATTGGTGTTATTAATTGATTGTCCTTCTGAATTTGACAGATTTGCAAAGTTCGCTTAATCTTCACATTTTAAAAACAACATAATGGGTACATTCAAGTGTCCTATAATATAAGTGTATTCAGATAGGTTAGTATCCACTTAAGTTCCTGAACAACCAACATTGGATAGGTTAAATTTGTATGGGCTTGTGAATATGTTTCTGACATTTGTTATGGGATACAAGAGTTTACCAAAGTTTTTTGGATAGCTTGAAATTTTTTTTTTTGGCAGAAACTGTTTTGTCATCAGCTGTGTTCTTACATGGGTTTACAACAACACCTGTCCGGATAGCTATATGATTCGATTTTTGAATGAGTCCAATAGCATCTGTTAAGCGTGTTTGTTATAAGGTGTATTTGGTAACGTGCAAATTCGTACGAATTTCCACATTTCGTTGTCAAAACCCATAGGAGAAAAAGACCAAGTTTCGTAAACTTGACGAAAATTCCTAGTTACCAAATAGGCATATATTTTTTTTAACTGTGAAATTGAATAGTGGGGAAAATTGTGTGAATCTTACAACAAAGTAAACAAACGCAAATTAACCACATTGTGCATAAAACGTCAAGTCTGACACTCCGGATACCTTGATAGGTTTGTGTTTTGACAGAAGATACAACACAATACACAACACAGGAAATTGCAGTACATTTTATGTAGTAAGAACTTTCAACGTTTTAAATTTAGAAGACATTTTTTCTTATGAACAGCCTGTAGTTTTTTTTTCGGTTAACAAACAATATTTTATAAAACTTTGTACAAATTGTTACGAATTAGTACGAATTTACAAGATAATACAAAAACCTATTGTCTGTTGTGAAAAGAGGATCATTTTTCTACATCCCAGCATTTATGGCGTCCTAAAATTTCCTACATCCCATCACATTGAAGTGGAATATCCGAATTTTACTTTTTACTTCTATTTTCCATATAATTCGCGAATGACTTGAATGCTGAATGATCAAACCTAAGTTTTTGAATATCATAATACTGAATGACAAAAAAATTGATTTGAAATAGTTGCTAGGAATTCGATATAATTGATAGCTGTAATTTTAGGAAACAAAAATTATTATTAATGCCGCGTAAGCATGAAAAATAATCTATTTGACGTATGAGAAATGTCAGCTCTTTCTGGTTTGATGAAGTCTTGATATGAAATCTGGCTAAAATGCAAAATTTGTTTTTGGCAACATAAAATCGATTTTGTTTAAAAATAAAAAAAATGTTGAATTTTGTTCAGAAAAAATCGAATGTTTGGTTAAAAGTAATTCGACATTAGAAATGTTGTTAATTTGTATCAGAATTCCTCAGCAAAATGCTGTCAAAAACTGAGGAAATAAATGTTGCGTTCACTACCTCCTCCTTTTTTTGACGGACCAAATTTGAGGTATTTAATTTTTTTTCACTACGTAATTAATTGGAACATAATAATAAATTGAATTATTCAATCAAAACAAATGTGAAGAAATTAGAGAATTACATATCATTAATGATGAAAAATAAAAAAAAAAAAAAAATTTAACGACCACCCCAATTCAATGTATATATGTAGGTACATTGAATTTATACATTTAACTTTCAGCGATTATATCTTTAAATTGTTTTGCGTTGTTAGCAAAAAGTATCAGACTAATTTGAAGTGTGCCACGTCACGCCCTCCGTTCACTTGTCAAAAAGTTAAGATAAGTAAACCAGTTTAATTCTAATGCAAAAAACTATTTTTAACCTTAGATTTATATAATAATTTAATTTTAATATCCCTAACTTTAATATTCATTTTCCTTACAAATTAAAATTTAATATAACAGAGAAGTAACATCAAACTTGGGCAAGTTCGGATTTTTCTTGGCAAATTCTTCCACTTCACATGCATACGAATAGCCTGCATTAATATTGTTCTTCTGCCATTTTATCCAATTGATCTTGTTGCTCACATCATTGCACAAAATGTAATCTTTTTGTATTTGAGCTAAGGTCAAGTGTGGATTGTTAACTCCAATTAAGACAACTCCCCTTTTAGTCGAAGGTTCAATAACCACTCGAAAGTATAACATCGGAACAGGAATAAGACCGTTATGATTATTATCATAGCTCAGATACATTTCGGTTTGGACTCCTTTTTCATTTGGCAAAGTTGTCACACCATAGACTCCGGTCCAACAGTTTACGTTAAGCTTATTTTTTGATACCCATGCCCTGACACTGTCCTCAACTCTCTGCCAGTTGCCAGCATTGAATACCTGCCACTGTGGTGCTGCATTCAAAAATAGAAAAGTTCCTCTTTGTTCGGTGCCATAGACGAAATCGGCCTTAGCAGCCATATGACCACGAGATAGATATTTATTTGTCTTTGTATCAATATAATTCCCAGCTATTCCACCAAGTTCATTATTGAGTGTTTGGGTCTGAATTGACTGCTTATATAAATTGTCAACATTCTTGCCACCAAAGAATCCTGCAGTTACAAAATTTGGTCTAGCAACACTGTTCTGGAAGTAGTTACTTCCGGGTTGTAATGTATGGAACACATATCGAGTAACTTCTAATTCTTCATTGAAGCATATTTCCAACTGCTTGACGAATCGTGATCCAACAGAGAAGCCAGTTTCGACAACAATACCGCCATTGCATTTGGCACCAGTTTTACGGGCTTTTGCACTTATCCACGATGAACAAAGAACCTTGCCAAATTCGTAATTCAATCCACCGATTTTGAAAGTTGAACCCGAAACACAAGTTGCAGTTAGACTGCCAGACTTCCCTAATGGATATGAGAACGTTGATGGACAGAACACTTCCACATTCTGTCCAGTTGTGAATTCCATAACTCCCACATCGTTGAATGGGTAAATTTTAGAAGTGCCAGGATTAAGGAACAAAGGCTGGGGACTGCCTGCATTCGTCAAGCTAAAGCTGCAGCCTGTTAATAAAAAAATGACTTTACATTAAAAAAAAAATTTATAATTTACATACCTGATCGTTGTTGGATTTCAGGCTGCCCAAATATTATTTCATCAGGTCTTTCAATAATTTCTTCCAAATCAGGAACCTCATTTTCAGCATGGTTTTCTGCGTCGAAATTCACTTCTGGAACAACAACGTCCTCGTGATCTGCACTTGATTTTAATAACTTTTCCCACAATTTCGAAGAAGGATATTGAGAATGTCCATTACTCGTACAGTTGAGCGCAAAGTTTCCAATGAGCAACAGTAAAACTGTGGTGAACTTCATTGCGTATTTTAATGAAGCTTAGTCGATTAACGACCTTTAAATACTGTGATTTTTCATACTTTGATATGTGACGCGTGTGTCCGTCTCCGATAAGGCTCAAGACTTGTTTATCATAAAGATAATCTCGAGTATAGTAGTTTCATTCAAAATGTACTTATGTATTTATAAAGTGGTATATAAAGTGGTTTTTAAAGTATAAACTATTCAATGTCCATAAGCTTAGATCTTAGAAACTATTCGAAACTTAGCACTTTAAGGGCAAGTTATTCCGTCGGAAAAAATAGAAATGTTTATTAAGGACTAAGTCATCGATCATTATTTTAATAGATACATATTATATCTATCTATACTAACGGTTGACTGAACTCAAAAATTATTTTGGAGATTTAAGCAAGGAACGAAAAACAGTCTCTAAGGTCTAAAATAATGTAATACTTAAACGAAACTTATATATTCTGAATATCTCCTAGAAATATAACCTTTCTGCAGATGTAGGTTTCATTTTGATCTGTTGAGTTTAAGTAAGGTTAAAACGTACGGCAAAATTTGATCACCATGTTCTATATGTATTTTTAAATATCTTGTACTTTATAAATTTAGTTTTCATTATAAGTTCATTTTATCAAACTCAAACGGATATTTCCGTTTCAAAAATCAACTTCAACAACTAATTTGAGGTAGAAGAAGTGGTTATGACTGTTTTAACGGTCAAAGATATCAAAACATATACTGTCATAAAAAAGGACACATTCACCCTACACTCGTCTAATAATTTAAGGCAGTAAGGAAATTTGTGTGTCAAGCCTCCATCAGATTATAAGTAAGTTAACTTATAAAATAAAAAAAATATTGTCATATTATTACTCAATAAAGAAATATAATTTTTATTTTATATAACATTTACTGGCCAAATTTACACAACCTGGCGGTAATTATACAGAAAATAAAGTTATTTTATTTTAATTTTTAGTATATAATAGATAATATTATGTATATTATGTTAGATATATGTACATTTATTTTTATATTTAAAAAAAAAATATTTTTAAATTTTATGCGTACATGCTTTTGTTTTTAAGAGCAAGTATATGCAACAAATCGTTTGATTCAGTTCTATAATTTTTACTTGCAATATAGCTACTATGGGGTAAGTTTTGCGTTTGGAAAAAAAATCGAACTCGAGATTTTAAGCAAACTTGACATTACGATTATAGAGAACACCAACAAGTGAGTCCCGCAATTCCGTCTGTCTGTCTGTACGGCTCTTTTAGCCCAAAACTAACGGTACCTGCCATACATTTTTTATGTGTATAATCTACATTTTGGTCGACAATTTTTTTTTTAGAAATTTTGTTATTAACGGTACATTCCATACAACCATTTTTTTTTATTTTGTCCTTTCTCATAAACGACTTAACGGATTTCGATCAAAATGTTTATGTTGGAGGTTCTTTGAATTCTAAATAATACTGCATACCAAAGTTTTCTGAAAATATTATTTTTTGGATTTTTGAAAAAAAAAAATTTTTTTTTAAATTCAATATTTCGTAAATCGCTGAACGATTTTTTTGAGAATTCAGTTTTTAAATTTATATAATTAACTACATAAATTGTAATACTACAACATTTTTTAAGAGCAAGTACGTGGGATCTAGTTGTGCATTTTATTTCATATTGTGCTTGTATAAATGTAAAATAAAATGTGTAGTATGTTTGCAGAAGACATTGCTTTAACTGGGTGCCAATATTATCGATAAATATTTCAAAAATTAACAAACCTCTGACTAGCATGATTGTTATAAAAATAATCACGTATAAAACACGTTATAAAAGTACAATCTTAAATTAAATCAGCTTAATACCAGTTGTAATTATTGTATGTTTAATTTTTTTTAAGCATTTAGATGTTAATGATAATACAGTTTTTCTGATTTATAATACATTTATCAATCTGAGAAATTATTTTTTTTTAAATTTTTATATTGAGTAAATTTATATTAAGGTCACAAATCCATAAATATAAGGCGCACATTGTTCTACAAGCTTTATAAAATATAGATTATCGTATGTTGCAGCAATCGAAGCAAGCGAAATGAAATTAAATAGTTCGTTTTGTGGTGGGGCAGGTTATAGTGCTGTATAACTTTTGGAAGTTTGCCTTATCATTTCTAAAAGTGGGACTTTATTTTCTTACATAATACTAGGTCTATTTGCTATCTTGTGAATTCTTAACAATTTGTACAAATTTTCACAAGATATACTGTCAAAGTAGAGGAGAAAAACTCCCCCTACATTGAAAAAGTTGCGAGTTCTAACCACCCAAATTTCTACGCGTAATTGGTGTAAAAACTGTTCCTTGTGTTAGTTATTTAAGCAATTAATTATTTATATAGATACTAGAATGAAATCTAAAGACAAATAGGAATTCAGTAAGAAACGCAGAAAGGATAACACAAATAATCGAAAAGTATAAAATTTTAATTTTTGTTTAATGGGATTCTCGAGCCTTTTCTCATTTTTTTTTCTATAGTATTTTTGTTTTGTGCACTATCCTTTGTTTTGCGTCCCACTGACGTTTTACATAAAAATGTGGTCAATTTGCGATTGTATTCACCCACTCTTGAAGTTTGACTGTTGTTTCCCTTCTTAATAAAAAAAGATAGGAAAAGGGAACTTTTACGTTCCCAATAGACAAAATTGTGAATTTTTGGGATATTTTCTTAAATTATCTTCAAAATTGTACAATTTTCCATCCATTACATCCACTTCCCTTGACGAAATTTTGAAATAACTTCACACAAAATTAATTTTTATATACATGTATAATACATAATGTGACTGGCAATTGAATTTGAATCATTCTTAAAACCTCCTGTTCCAGACTTAAAAATTTGGTAATTTTTGGTAGATTAGAGAGTTAAATATTTCCCCCAATTCAGCCCAATACATTTTTCTAAGCAGCAGAATATGGGCAGTAAATTTACTGCTGTCAGGTTAACGTCTGTCATAAAAGAAAACAAAATTTTGTATGTCGTGTGCTTTTTTAAAAATTAAAAACACAATTTGAATTACAACTAAACAAATTTATAAATGGATGAAACAAACTTGTAAACCTTTTAGTTTTAACATATGTATTTGACGTTTAAGAAAAATGCAACAAATTATACTCGAACAGTTCTAGACGGTTTTTCTATTTTATTTCTCCATGGCGAAATTTCATCCCCACTCTTGAAAATTTAATAATCTGCCAATATCTGCCCCAAGAAAAGTATGAGTCAGACCTATAGTTATCATCGAAAATAAGTTTTTTATCAGTACCAGTTATAAAGCCGATAAAGCTAACAAACAGAACTAACGAAATTAACGGCAACTTTTTACTAATTTCTTCTATCAAAAGTTATATCTGGGTTTAATTCCAAATAAATTTAAAAAAATCATTTCCAAAAGAAAGTATAAAAAAAAATATGAACGTCAACAGAAGGAGATCTTCTTGAGCTCTGGGAGGAATCGGCCATATTTTCCAAGATATGTATCGCTGTTTTATTAACGAAAGTAAATAAATAGTTAAACAAATCATATCTGTAATGTGGTTTTCTCTTTGCCAATACAAATTTTGATCCAGGATTGCAGATTTTTATTGTAAAAAAAAGCAAGTTTATGCGCATATATTTTTTTTTTATTCTGTAAAGTAAATGGATATGTAAAGCAAATGGATATGTAGTTGTACTTTGGTGTGTGTTCAATTGCGTGTTACGTGTAAGTCCATCTAAAAATCTAGGCCTGTGATTTCGATCCGGGATAAAATTGAAATCTATAATTTTTTTTGGTGAAAACAACGGGAAAACTGGTTTGGTATCAAAACCAATTCCTTGAGGGATCGTTTTATGGTTGAAAAGAAAATTACATAAGTTTGGGCTTATATTTTATATTTTCTTTTGACACTAAAACGTTGGATTTAACATTTAATTAATTGGCTATGGGTTCTAAAAAGACACAGAATTATTTTCCCGGCAGCAAGAGACCTCAACGTTTATTGCCCTTACCGCTCTTTACTTAGCTGTCAAACTAAATTGTGTTTTTTGCTGTGTGGGCACTTTGCGTGATTTTAAAATTAATCTGACGGAATTGAGAAATTTGAAACCAGTGGAAACATAGTATAAATCTAAATAAATGCAGTACTTATATTAAATGGAAAAATGAATACGTTCCAAAATTATTGTAGGAGTCTGAAATAGTCTTTTCAATTCTTTCAAATGTTCGGTTTGTGATAAAAGAAAGCTTAAAAATTGTAAAATCGCCTAATTGCTTATTCTTGGCAGCAATGCGTTATCTGTAACCTTTCTCAAACAGGAAGACAACAAACTACTCGTACAGATCAATATAGCTCTTCTGTGCGAGCATAGGTGAATGTTAACGAAAAACTGTACTGTAAAACTAACTGGTGATCGACCTTGGCAAGTCGTGAAATAGCTATAATTCCACCTAAAAATAAAAAAACTTGTTGGTAGCACACTCAATTTGTTCTTGGTCATTCAAAATCATTAAAATTGAAAACTGTATGTTGCTGAAATCGATTTAAAGAGTTTGAACCAAAAAGATTTTCCAGCTGCATAATATTTATTTAAAAAAATAAATCTTTCGCCCCTTTTACACCATCACCCTGTAGTTTGACTAATCTGCATGTATAGGTTTTGTGCACGAACAAATTTGAATCCTTTAACTCCTAGATCCAAATACAGATGGGCGGATATGCATATCCCTCAAGCATGAGGCATTGAAGACTTAACCGATTTTTGCAAACATTTATTCCGTGGAACTTATTTTTTTAAATTTAAAAGCGTGAAGGTACACGTGGAAGAAAAGTAAAGATAAACTCTTGAACCGTTCGAGTATATCAAACAAAAAATTACTCAAATTTTCAATAACTTAGTTTTATACTATTACCCACAGCTTTTGATAAGAATTTTTACCCATGGCCTGGTACTTAAGCAAATTTAAATATGTACATAAATGTGTATTTGCAACATTAGTACTAATTAATATGTTTGAACATCTGTTTTCTATTTCAACAAAACAACCTAGACTAAACATCATGATTTCAAAGCTATAGTGGTACCTAAAGTCTACTGAGTAGCTTCAGTGCGCAAGAAAACTCCAGACGAAATTGAACTTAAAATGAAGTTTGCCACTGCTTTATTAGTGTTTGCTATCAGTTTTGCAGTAAGCAATGCAAGAGTCAATAAGATTCCATCAAACATTGAAGAGGAATTTATTAAAGATCCGTTTGAAAAGACGAATATTATTGAACAATATGAATCTGAGGTCATAGTACCGAAGAGCCGTGCCATTCGAAAATCAGGTAGAGTTCGACTTCCTTTTTGAAAGTTATTTAATACATAATGTAATCTAATCCATATTTAAATCCTTCAGGCTGCAGTATTCGAATTGCTAACTTAGGACTTGTAGCTCAACCACTCTTTCTTAAGCCCGGAACTAGCAGGCAATGGCCAGTTAGTTTATCTGGTGACATGGACCTAGTTCCTGGAGATATATTAGAACTTTTTTGTTCGTCGACGTATGCCAATCCATCTGGAATATCTGGAAGCCAAACTGCTACCTGTATCTCAGGAGTTGATTTCAAAATTGGCAAAACCAGCTACAACATCTCCGATGTAACTTGTTCGTCTTGGCCAGATTTTACAACACGCAAGACTGGTGAGAAATGTAATGGCGGTGAAATGTTTGAGACTGGTTTCCCAGTTGGTAGTCGATTTGTGAAGCAATTTGACATATGTTTCAATGAAGCCGAAGAGGTGGCTCGGTACGTATATCACACTTTGGCACCGGAGAATAATGAATTCCAGAGCAACGTAGTTCGTCCAACTTTCGCCAAAGGTGGTCTTTTCGGCAAAAAGAATGTTGAAAAGTTATACACACAAAACAGTCAGACTAAGTCGCTGGCAAAAGCAATTGGAATTAAAAAAGCGCAAGAATTAATTATTCCGAAAGAAAATTTGTACTTAGCTCGAGGACATATGGCAGCAAAGGCTGATTTTATCACTGCCAACGAGCAAAGGGGAACTTTTCTATTTCCGAATGTTGCTCCACAGTGGCAAGCTTTCAATGCTGGAAACTGGCAACGGGTTGAGGATAATACAAGGACCTGGGTGGCTAAGCGAAAGTTGAATGTACAATGCTGGACAGGAATTTATGGAATTACAACTCTTCCCAATGAACGTGGAATCGAAACGCCATTATACTTGGATTATGATAAAAATAATAACGGTTTAATTCCGGTACCAATGTTGTTCTTTCGTATTGTAGTGGAACCTTCGACAAAGCGGGGAGTTGTTCTTTTGGGAGTTAATAATCCTTATTTGACGATGGAACAAATAAAGAAGGATTATATTGTGTGCAAGGATGTTAGTGACAAACTTGACTTTTTAACTTGGAAAAAGGAAGATTTGAAAGCGGGATATTCGTATGCCTGCGAAGTGAAAGATTTCGCCAAAAAGAATCCATATCTGCCCAAGTTTGATGTAAAGTCACTTCTGCATTAAAATCAAAATAAATAATAAATTATTTTTTTGACACTGGTCGTTTAATTTATATAATATTTGTATATATTTTGCCATGCCAAAATTTACAACAGTTAAAACAGTATATGAGGGATCTGACATAACAGTATCTTTACCAAAAAAAAAAATGCTCGACTTAATAATACGAATTAGGTCTTGTAACTAACAACTTGTTTTGAGTCTTAAGAAAAAAAAATTCGTATGTACAATTTTGAAAACCAATTTAAAGTAAATTATTAATATGCGTATAAAATTTTAATTTAAAAAAACTTTACTAACCGAAAAATCGATTTTTTAAAACTAAAAATTGATTTTTCTGAAATCTAAAAAATAGTTTTTGGAAAATTTGAATATGCAATATTATTTATACTTTTAAGGGGCATCTGCATGAAAAACATAATTCTAATCGGTTCATTAAATGATGGAAGTAGGTACCGTTAATAAGAACACAAAATAAAATATTTTATAGGGCAAGTCTTGCATTTGGAAAAAAATCGAATTCGAGATTTTAATCAAACTTGACATTACGATGATGGAGAATACCAAAAAAAGTCGTTCCCCAATTCCATCTGTTCGAATTTCTATAAATATTTTTTATACAGGAGGTCCTTCAAATTATTAATGATACTGCAAACCAACATTTTCGAAAAATATTTTTTTGTGATTTTAAAAAAAAAGACATTTTTTTGCAAATTTCAATATATTTCGAAAACGAATGGAAGACTTTTTTTAAACTATGTTTTTAAGGTTATATTATTAAATATTTAAATTCTTAAAAAAAAAAATTAAAGGAATTTTGTATATAAGAAAATAATAAAAAAAAAAACGAATTGAAAAATATATTTAGCCGTTTCTACTAAGAATCTTCTAATAGCAAGAACGTGTGATTCAGTCGTGCATTTTATTTATTAAAATTCTTGGTGCCGTTTTAGATAACAAGTATTTTCTTAACGGTTTTTTTTTAACATTTGAATGGTAGGTACCGTTAATTTTTAATTTAAGAAAATGTGTTTTTCGAGTATTTAATTGAATGTTAATAAACTATTAAATATAAACATCCAAAGAAATTGATTTAGTCGTTTTCGAAATAATTGGTTTAAAAATTTTTTTTAATTTAAAAAAAAATGTTTTATGAAAAATTTGGTTCACTACTATTGACATTTGTTGGGAGCTATTTTCCAGAAAATCTAATAATAAAAAAATGGTTCTATTATAGGTCATTTTTTTTTATATAAAACTGATTGGAGCCGTTTTTGAGAAAAATAAGATTTACCTTTGGGTCAAAAAAAATGTATGGTAGGTACCGTTATGTTTGGTCTTACAAAAATTAAAAAAATCGTGTGGGCATAAAATCTGAAAAACAACTGTACCAAGTTTGAAGAAAATCCTTCCATCCGTTTAGGCAGTAGGTTGGCTGACACTGAATTCCATTAATAAAAATCTACACAAACGAAAATAGTGACAAAACCTTCAATAGTACTTCTTTTTATTTAAAATCATCAGAATTCATTTTGGGTAAAAACAATAGAGAAAGAAATAATTAACTAACAATAGAGTCATGGAAAATATTTACATAAATACTTAAGCACTTTGGAAACATAATTTTTCTTTACAAACTAATTTTTCACACATTCGGTATTTACAAACATACATTTGGTACAAATCACAATTTTTTTAAGTAATCGATTTACACCAAAAGTTCATGTACATTTTTCAAACTCTTAGGTAATTCATCCACAACTCGTATAAAATCATCGATCCTACAAGCAAAGAAGTATCCCTTGGCGATATTGTCCCGTTTCCATCGAATCCAAGGTACCCACTCACTAATATCATTACATATAAGATAGTCCTCTTTAAGCTCATCCATCGTCACATATGGATTATTCACACCGATCAAAACAACACCTCTCTGTGGTCTTGACTTGGTGTCGACAATCAATTTATAGAACAATTTCGGAACCGGGATTTCACCATTGTTATTCGCATCGAAGCCGAGGTAAATTTCCCTGGGTTCCCCTTTAGTGTTGGGCAGTGAAATAACTCCCCAAGTTCCGCTATAACAGTCTACCGCTAGATTTTTACTAGCCACCATTCGTCGAATACCATTTTCTACAGCATTCCAAGTGCCGCCATTGAAAATCTGCCATTGTGGAGCAGTATTGAAAAAATTAAATGTCGCCCTCTGTTGAGAGCCATAGATATGATCGGTTTTCGAAGAGAGGTGCCCGCGCGATAAAAACTGTGTTCGATTGTTGAAAAATTTCACATAATTGCTACCGAGAAGATTTTCAAAGACTTGTTTTTGATTCTCTTTCGAATATAAATGGTTCATGTTGCGTTTTTCAAAGAAACCCGCCTTGCTGAAGTTAAGGCGTTGTACGGATTTCTGGAAATGAACATTGGCCGGTTCTAGTTTATTGAATGTCCAAAGAGTATTAACTCTTGATTTGTCATGACACACATTGAAAGTCTTGATAAATCGATTGATGCTGATATTGAATCCGATTTCGTAGAGTTCTGCATTGTCTGCGCATGTGGAATTGGACTGGCGTACTTTGTACTTTACCGGAGATGTACAGTTAAGTAATTGGAAAGGTACTTTTTCATTGTTTACTAGGAAAGTTTTGTCTTCTGAACAAGTCGCGTTAATAGACTTTTCTGAGGGTCTTACTCGAAAACCTTTAGTACATTGTAATTCTACACTCTCTCCACGGGGGATTTCTAGATGACCCTTATCTCCAACTGGCCAGAAGTCCATAGATCCAGGTTGAAGATGCAGAGGCTGGGGATCAGCAAGGTCTTTGTTTATGTCCAACACACATGGAGAGCCTGAAATAAGAGACATTTATATTTTCGCGTGTTGTAATTCATTTTAAAATAACCCTACCATTAGGAATACGTTCCACTTTAATTTCCTCTGGTGGTTTTAATTGAATTCGTGAATTAACCAGACAAGCATTTAACGACACAACAGCGAAAATGAAAACAATCTTTAAAATACACGTCATAGTGATGATGAATGTGATGAACTACAGATACAAAAGTTGCTTTTTTATGTAATATGTTATAATAACATTATTTGTACTAAGAATAGAATGCAACAAGTTCTACTGACCGCTCCACCCGTTCTGTTGTTCGTGTCTGTTTCGATTGAAGTCCGAAATATATCTGAAGCCTCAATATATGAGGTGAGAGTAAAATGGTAGTGTATAGATACATTCACCTGTTACTATATAGAAAGCTTGAAAGTTGTACAGAACAGGGTCAATGCATATATCTGGCATGTTTATTGTTATTTCTTTCTCTACATATTTATTACAATTTCTTTTCTCACTTAGGTTTTGTGTGATTTAATCATAAAAGAGGCACCAGATACATAGATAAACTAGTAGTGACTCATAAATGGAAATGTTGTTTTTTTCTATCTTTACTACTCGTTCATATTTGTTTGTAATTTATGATTGTTTGTTTTGGTAATTTTAATTTGTTTTGGTTTCTTATCGCCTTGCTGCCTTTACGCGAAGTAATTACTGTATTTTGGTTTATCATTTGAGTGTACCACTGATGAGCAGGAGTTTGATATCGACTGATAGTGTCACTGACCTTTATGTCACTTTGTGTATTTTAATTTTATGCTAATTATTCGTTTTTAATTAAAGAAATTGGTTTTGCCCAAACTCTTTTTCACTGTCAGAGATAGTTAATAATTCTGTGAATAAATTCTAATAGAATCAAAATGTGTCAGAAGCAGAACCTTATAGGTACACTTTTAAGTCTTAAAATACGTTTTTCATATATTCAAAAATTTAAATAATGGATTTTTTAAGAAAATTTCCTTATTTTGTTTGCTAATCTTGACTGATTGATTGAATTTTTTTTTTCAAAATCCGAAAACTTATTTTTAGAAAATTTTGGAATGCCGTATTATTTAGAATTAAAAGAAACTCCCGTATAAAAAATTTTTGATCGAAATCCATTTAGCCGTTAAAGAGAAGTCAAACATCGAAAAAAATGTGAAATGCAATGAGGAACTGTTAATTAAAAATGTTTTTTCTTTCCTTGAATATTATTATACTTAATAAAATAAAATAAAATAAAATAAAATAAAATAAAATAAAATAAAATAAAATAAAATAAAATAAAATAAAATAAAATAAAATAAAATAAAATAAAATAAAATAAAATAAAATAAAATAAAATAAAATAAAATAAAATAAAATAAAATAAAATAAAATAAAATAAAATAAAATAAAATAAAATAAAATAAAATAAAATAAAATAAAACAAAAGAAAGAAAAAGAAAAGGAAACAAAATAAAATATTATCTTTTCATTTCTTTAAATCGAAGTTTCTATACTAGAATTTATTTTCTTTCATTTTTAAGTTCGGTTTATGGAAGTTTCACTGTAATAACACTTTATGTAAACATTTTGTAAGCTCAAATATAGTCTATATCTATAAAAGTTCACTAAGAGAACTAAGATTTGCCATTTTTGGTACAAACAATTACATGACAAGTACAGTTATTTTTGGAATTAAGGCAATCGCCCAAGACGATAAAGTGCAAAGTTTGAAGAAAATGGTTTCAGCGGGTAGGCAGTGGATCAACCTACAGACAGACAGACACACTGGCAGACAGAATTGAAGGCCCATCTTTTTTTCATATTTTCTGTCATCGTAATGTCGAGTTTGGTAAAGGTTTTCTTCATTAACGATTCTATGGATTTAGATCAATTTTTTCATAAAAATAATAAGGAGAGTATATTAAATTAAAAAATAATAATTAAATAATTTGTTCGGATTTTGAAAATTCAATATCGAAAAAGGAAGGAATATTTTTTTGTTCAGTTTATTGCATGCTACATTTAAGAAAATAAATACTACTTTCTAATGATTTTTTCTAACAATTTAGAAGTAAGTCACGTTAGTTTTTTTCTATTTTAATATGTAATTTTAATAAAATTCTGTTTCGGTCTTTTGATCATGAAAAATAAATTCACAAATTGACAAAAAACCTATGTATCTATATTACCAAATATACCCCATTAAGAATATTGGTGTTTATGGTAAGATTCTTTCAAAAGATACTCTTAAATTATATCACAAAGTATAAGCTCATGTCATGTCAAAATAATGTGGAATAGATTTTAATTTCAAAATATGTATGTATGTTACTTTATTTTACACCTGTTCTTCGGCTTGGCGCATAAGAATCTTAATATTAAAAATCTATTTTTCCCAAATGTTTTTATAGTTAGTGAAAACTATATCTATTCAATAATTTCAAGGAGAAAAAACCCAAGGTAAATGTATTGTGTATATTTAAAATAATATGTATGTGTTTTAAAATCACAAACGTTTTATGTGAACAATTAATGGTCGACAGACAGAAGACTTTCTCTATATTGTGGCATTAAAAACTCATTAACACAAACAAAAATAAAAAAAACATAATTGAAACAATATATGTATGTATGTAATATTATGTAGATTACAATCAAATTTATAAAACTGTATATTAAAATCAAAAAATTCTATTAATTGAAAAAAAAAATCAATGTGTGTATGTATATTAATACGATGTGACAGATACAAATAAACATTTAATCCAAATACATGATATTGCCAAAAATTTTATTGTAAATTAAGCCAAAAGATCTGCTAATTGCACAAAGTGTGTTGCACTCTCTCTGCTGGCTTTTTACTTCATCGTCTTCTGGCATCGAGCTCGGTAGATCTCCTGTAAGCCTTTAAAGATAGCTTCAAATCGGTGTGCATATAAACGATCAATGTCTCCATACTCAATCGCACAGTGTCATCTATAATTGGAACGATATACGAGTATTTGAGATTTGCTCCTGTTGTCATAATTTTGCACAAACATTTGTTTTCCAAAGAGAGAAAAAGCTAATTATATCGCATTAATTTACAACTTTTTTTTTGCGAGATCTCTAGCTACTACCTGTGACGTCTTATATCGTGTGTAGAACATTAACAAAAAAAAATTATTTCTGCGTCGTTTTTTTTTTCAACGAGTGTGAAAAATAATTTTCTAAATTTGAAAATAAAAATATAAACGAGCATTGCCTTTGAACAAACGGATCTAAAAAATACACGCAAAAAGAAGCTGCGAAGCAAACGAATTTTTATATAAAAATAAAATTATTCGCCGAGATTAGAAATTGGCAGGACGACTGCTAGTAGTGAAATAGCACAGCACTGAGTTACGAACTTACTGAATAAATCAGCTCGCGCTGAGATCGTGTACGAATTAATTGTAAAATAATTTTTATGCGATTTACGAAAGGCTTGTGGATAAGTCGGGATATACATAGAATTTAAGATTCGCTAAAATTTTCCCCCAGATTGTGAATATATATGTAATTTCGGAAATTTTCCATAGTTCGATTCGTATATAAATATAGTATTTTTTTTTGTGATTTAAATTTACTCGTATTTCGAAGTGTACATGCCATTGTATTCAAATAGTATGGACTACTTTTTAAATGTTAATCCTAGGCATGTACATCAGGTATCGGGAAGAAGTGGACGCCGTAATCACTGGAATGATAGGAAACTTTATCCAGTCGACGAAGAAGCCACTGATACTGAAGATGATAGTGGAATTGCTGAGGAATCAGCTGAAGAAATGGGCTCAAGGGAAAGAGAGCTTTCCAGTTTCCCAGATGTGAAAGTACCTGAGCCTGTCGAAGTGAACAAGGATGGTAATACACTGGACAACTTTTTTGGTTATTGGTGAGTTATACGTAATTAAAGATAGAAACATATTTTTTGTTTGAATCGATTTGCAATTAGTCACTGTGGCGTATACGTAATATTATTTTCACTTTTATTTTACTTTTTGATAAAATCGATTTTGCTTGAAAAATAAAATAAAATTGTTGAATGTGGAGAATATTAAATCAAAATGGCACTGATACAGACTAGATATAAGGGCGTGAATTTAGTACTGAGTTAAAAAACACCAGGTACATGTGAATTAACTTAATAAACAGAAACCCTAAATATTTATAATTATTGATTCCATCTTGCGGCCTGTGATATGTCCCTTGTGTTATAAAAGCCTCTCTATATTTTAGAATTTTATTTTATCAGATTCTTATAATTATATTTTTTTGTACAACATTCGAATAATAAAGAAAATTTCCAAAAAAAAGTAAATAACCAATATTGTCGATCATCGAAAGTCATTGTCATTATATCATCTGTCATTTTGTGTGTTTTCATAGAGATTACAGCAATACATATACAATACTGAATGCGCCCACGAGTTTGGGTTACTCTTATTAAACGTCAAACGATACTCCCAATAAGGGAAAATAGTTAAAACAAAATACTTTAAATTATTACCACTAGAGACAACTGACTTCTTACATATTTCATGAAAAAAAAATGCCTGAAAATAACTATAAAATATATAAGGTTATTTTCCAGACTAAGAGATAGATATACATCATGGATACATTCCAATAAAATATATATATATTTCACTTTAACAAAAACACAGAATGACTTGCATCATTCCTCCTACATAAAATTATTCTCGATCTCTATAAATTCGAGAAATATTTGTTCTGCAGCAAGAAACGTAGCAAATTTTATTTATGAACATACACATGAATTCTCTAAGGAATTTTTCTATAAGAATAAGTTTAATTATAAACTTGTCACTCATAATTACGAGTATTTAATTAGAAAACTAATACTGTTTGGTGTAAACTATGTCATATCAAAAATCTGATGCTAGTGTATTTTTGTGTTTTATTTATTAACTTTTTGTGGATGTGTAATATTATTCATCTAAAAATAAAGAAAACCAAAAAGTCTGCACTTTTCTGGGAATTCCCATTTTGTCCATTTAAAATTTGTTTAATACTAGTTTTCATAATTTCTTTTCTACAATTAAATAGCTGACGAATTGTTTATTTTAATAATAATAAATTTATGCAACACTTGACTAAATTACATGATATATGCGGTATTTGCTTTTCTATACCTAAGTTCTTAAAATTATAGGAAAGTCACCAAAATACTAAAAAAAAAACAATAAAGTCTCGAAAAATACAAGGCCATTTTTACTATGGGGACAGTAGAAGCAATGGCTTAGGGCGAAACATTTTTCAAGCCGATAGGTCTTTCAAATATTTCTATATAGTTAAAAGCATGAGGAAGCTGTATATTTGAAATTTTGAAAGAAGTTTTAGTCACAATTATCTTAATCACAGACTTTATTTTCTCCATTCCATATAGCATCTGTCATGTAGGTCCACTCTATATCGTATTTAGCAGTTATACAGACTTATACTACACCGAACACTTAATCGAGATTTAAGTTTAACCTAATCTCCTATGAACTTGATTTACTCTACACATTTATACTACGTTTCCACCAACACTAAACCGAGATTTAAGTAGATTTAGCTAAATCTCCTACAAATCTTCAAGATTTACCATACAAATCTTAATCTTCGCAGATGAAGATTTAAAATAAATCTCACTTAAATTTTCAATCGAACTACCCTACTTCCATATCGAAATGAACACATTCATCGGGAAAGCGAATTTTTCTCTTCGGTTGACACAGATGAAGCTGCCTGTCTCACTTTTACATCTTTAGAGAAAATGAAAAGATATATGCATTTTGAATAGTGCTGTCAAAACTAATCTCCGTTTGGAGCGGTGGAAACACTTTTTGAGATTAGTAAATCTACAAGAGATTAATGTTCGGTAGAAAAGTAGTATTAAATTTTCTCAAATGAAGATTTAAAGTAAATCCCTTTTAAATCTTCATCAAATCAAACTAACCTATTCGCATATCAAAATGAACATATTCGTCGTAAAACTGAATAAACTACATGTCCTACTTCTACATCGTAGAGCGAAAATGAAACACTATTTGCATTTTGAACAGGGCTGTCAAAATCAATCTACTCTTAGAGCGGTGATAACACTATTTGAGATTGGTAAATCTATCCAATACTCATATTAACCAAACCGATTTAGTGACGGTTTATGTTTAAAACCTAGACTAAGTACAAAATGTCATTAATAAAATGAAATGTCTGCTATTTGATATTTCTTATTTCTTAACTAATACATCGAAGGATGTGGTTGAGTGAAGGAATAAGAATTAGCATTAAAAAAAATGAACAGGACAAAAATGACAGAAATTGATACTTATTGTACTAGATTTTGTTCATGAATTTTCGACTTTTTATTAATTAAAAATTTTAATCCTCAGATTATCTTCTATTCTATGGTTAAGTAAAGTTATGCATTAGAGATGGAATTAGCATTTTTTATTAATAGGGCTGTAGGAGATTAACGTGCAGTGAAAACGTAGTATTAGGGCGGTTTCATAAACATCTGCTTAACACAAAACTGCAGTATTCGCATTCAATAAGTCATATTTTCAGTCGAACTAATGTAGTTGAACTGCAATACCTACTATTCATAAACGTCAAAATAACATCGCCGTTGAGCATTTTGCGTAACCACTAGTTTTTACCATAAATGCGAATGCAAAAAAAAATTACTAAGACAGTGTGAATGCGTTCAACAATGTATTAGAAAAGAAATGACATTGAACTAGCTCCGATTTTCTGCGTTTATAAAAATAATCTAACTTTCATAATGTTTTAAGCATATCTAGAAAGGGTTGCTCTCTATACAACGATTTCAATTTTTTTCCAATACGATTATAATAAAATTTATTAACAACTTAATGACATGCGTATAGCCGCAAAGAGAGGTTTGTTTGATTTTGTCATGGTCGTCTTCTTTTGGAAAACGCTACTAAATGCTTAAAGAAAAAAATGTTCAGGGCGACAATTACGATAACAACCGCTCTGAGTTATACAACACAATTATTTCTATTTTTGCAGCTGTGCAATTTTATTGTGTATCGTATTTGTACAGTTTGTGTCTTGTGTGGTATATGTTTTATTACGTACACATAAAATATGTACCTTAGGAAATATTTTCAGAAATATTTTCAAGCAAAAACTAACAATAAATTAGATAAATAATAAGCGTTTAAATTAAGTTGGTAATTAATACGAGTATCATTCTTTTGTCCATCATGAAGAACATTTGAAGTAATATGTACCTTAATTTAAATAGCTGGTTTTGTTTTCTTGTTACAGAAAAAGAGCAGGTAGGTAGATAAAAAGAATGTGTTTAAGAATAAAATCAATCTACTGTGTGTGTATGTTTATTTGTCAACATTTACATCAATTTTAGAGTGAAAACTTAGCACCTTCACTTTTTTGCGCATTCAATTATGTTTAGTTAGGCAATAAAGCTTAATTTTATTATTTTTTTTTTCAAGAAAAAACTTCAATTATTTATTCTTAATGTTTACTTTATACATACATCAACACTTATTAAAATAATAATCACCATTAGATATTCGGATCTTTTAATAAACGTATGCCTAACAAAGAACTGCACTATCCACGTCCATTACAGGCCAACCCCACTTAATTTCAATATCGCTAACGAAATCTCTGATATATAAATCATCTGAATTCAATAAAATAGAAATTGAATTTCTATCTTCTTCAATGGGCAGTAATTGTCTTGACATTTCATTTATGCAAGAGGTTGACATGTAGGAAAGGATGTTTTAAAAAGATTTGTCAAAAATGCATTTCATGAAAAAAAATGTTGATGTACATTAACTACTATAAAATTCCTCTGGTGTAAAATCAGTCTTACATCCTAACACTACATAAGCACCGCAACTCCATTACTCCCAATACACATAGAACTGGCTTAAGGTGTTGGTGTGGTTCTGGCTTGGTGCATTCATTTGCAACTTTGTGTAGTTTCAATGTTCTCTTATGGGACAATACACACACATATGAAGAGGCGAGGATATGGTGCGCACTGTCATTGCCACGCCATATTGAAAACACTAGTGGCCTAGGTAAACGTCAAGCTGCAATGAAATCACTCATTCAAATGTCAAATCGAGATAAAATGAAAATCCAATGCAAATGGTATTTTTTGAATTCATTTATTTTTATTTAGCAAAGTGTTTCTGTGAATGATAGTAATCTAGTTTTTTATTGTTTTTTCTCAGTTGTCTTGCTTTTTGTATTGAAATTGAAATTCTCTGTCATTTCTGTGTGAATTGAGTTCATCACACCCACTCCAGGCTCGTAACAGACCTTAACCACACCAGCACCATAAGCCAGTTCTGTGTGAATCACGCCTTAGATATTTCATGCCAGTGGCCAGTTAAGTCAGTTTTTCGGTCGAACTAACTTAGTTGAACTGCAGTACCTTCTGTTCACAAATGTCAAAACATCACTGGCATCGAGCAAATTGCGCAGCTATTATTTTTTGGCTGCAGAAAGCCTGCGAATGAAGGAAAAGGTTTTACTTATTAAAAATGCAAGTATCTATTGTAAATAGCTTAAATCAAATCAAAAATTAAAGTCCACACAATTTGTTTCACATCCATTTTTTTGCGAGGCATTCGTGTTGACTGAACATATTTTACAGCGTGAATGCGTTCAACAATCCATGAGAAGAAAAGCATTCATTTTCCGCCTTTATGAAAACGTTCATTGTGCTAAGAACTTAAAGGCTTACAACTAAATAAGAACCAGTAAGGATCGACCCTGTTGTGTATATTAATTCAAAAGAAAATATTCATTTTAGGTGTATGATTTTGAATAAGCTAATTTTATGTTTAAACTAAAAAAATCACAGAAATTATAAAATATTTAGATTCAAGAATTTTGAATACAAAATAAGTAGCTCACTATTACGAGTAAATGATTGCAATTAATTGCACATAAAAGTATATGACATATTTTTTTTAAACCTAGGATTGTGGTTTTCTGAAACTCGTCATACAGCCGCTAAACCTTGATCCGCTCTTGCGTCATACCTCATATGAATTTATTGTAATTTTATATTTTACATTTATTCTTATTGATATATTTTGTTTTATAAAGTTTTTTTTAATAACAAAAAATGGGTTCATTAATTTTGAATATTCGATTAGAAAAAGGAGCCTTTTTTTGTGCACATTTACGCATGTTAACATTAATTAGATGATATGGATGTATCGAATTATTTACAAAAAAAAAGACACTAAATCAAGCCAAACATGTTCTGACATAAAGGTATTTAAATTTAAAAAAAAATATTAAAAATCTTCCACTTTGTTTTAAATTATGTAAAATGTAATTTCAAGAAAAATTACTTTTTAAATACATTTTAGCTCAAATGTCACACATTTATCTAAATAAAAAAAATTATATAGTTTTTCGTTGTAAAATATTGTTTTCTAATGCGTTTTAGTTGTCGTTTACATTTTCCAAACGTATCCCATATATAATTTTGTTATTTAAATGATCACACTCCATTAGATTGCCAGAGGTCTGACACCTTGCAGATGTTACACATCTTCCTGCTCTAAATATCTCATCAATCATGTTCATGATCAAACACAAAATATATGAGAGAATTGGAGAATTTTTCTTATTCTTGATTGTTAATGAGATATAGATATTGAGATACATTTGGCAGGGAAAAAGTTGTTAGTGTGCGTGACTTGTGTTTGTGTTTTGATTGTATCATAGATATTTGGATGCAATAAATAACATTTTCATAATGTTGATAAATTAGAATATTTTTTTCTTGTTTTTAATTTTGAAATAGAACATTAAGTCTGAGGAAAATAAATAATTAAGTGTTTATATACTTTTAATTATACATATTATGTGTTTCAAATTGGTGGTTTATTATTCAAAAACATGAGAAAACACAACAAAAATTGTCATCATTATAATAATGTGTTGAGAATATTTAACGCCCTTGTAACGCAATAATTATTATCTCGAATAACGCACTAAACTAAAAAAATCTATGGCATATATCATCGTGTGAAAGGCTAGTTCACTTACAAAAAAAAATGTCGTTTTTAGGAAAGATCATAGACTGAAAAGAGAGATTAAACCCTAATTAAAAATAAAATAAAATCATATAAGTACCGTTTAAATTTCTGATAAAAATATGAAATTTACGACGATTGTATGAAACCTTAGAAGTTTTCCTGGTTGAACTGAGATTTAAAATGTAACAGATACAAATTCAGAATACAGTGTGTATTTCAAAGTTATAATCCATACATATGGGGTGGACCAATTAGTACCTGAAAATTAATACAAATTGTGTCGTCACCTTAAATTTATCATTTGTTTCCATCAAAAATCATCTTTCAAAAAAAACTCACCCCCATTTTCAGACATCTGTCAAATAGTTTTGTTGTGGAAGCCATTTTACATAGGCATCTACAAGCATTTTCGGTAAAATGGAAACCGTGAATTTAAAGTGCTTTCTTGTATGTTTTTTACGAGAATACAACTATAACACAATGCAAACAGAAGCTTTGAAGATATTATGAGATGTTATGAGGATTCTTCACCAATTGTTTACTCAATTTTGATGAGTTGGTTGTTCAGGCACTAGTGACGCCGAACCTTCTGGGGTCTATTTCAGGGCTACTACATCAAGTACAATGTAGCATTTTGATTGTTGTACATCAGTTCTGTTTCACAGGTGCGTTCGGTTTTTAGTTGTAGTCCACTAGAATTATTGGAAAAATGTATGATTCTGTTCCACAGCTTTTTATTCTACATTGTTGTAGTACAACTAAGAGTCAATTGAGTCAAATGTTGATGTAGCAATGAAAAAATATAGGAATGTTAGTAATTTTTGTATGTTAATATAACAAGTCATAATATTATAAAGTTTAATTTTCATATTTTTTAGTCAAGGAAGAGCTGATGCTTTTCTAATGGAATTTTATTCTTTGAAGAACGTTTGGCTAATATATCCTTAAGGAAATACGATACAAATTTTTAATTGTGTCTAGCTTTGAAGAAATAAGGAAACAAGTCCTGGAATAACATGTACCTTCAATTTATATTAATTAATATTTTCCAGCTTGTATACATTTAATATTTATATCGTCCGTCTTTGGAGAAACCAAATCATGGTAGATGTAAACCCACCATAAGACAATTCAAGTTAACTACATTAACTGCATCATCCAGCCACATCATACAGCACTTCTAGTTATAGTTGTGAGACAGAAAATGTAGCTGATGAAGATGTAGAATGTAGTTGTATGATGTAGTTGATGTAGCTGATGTAGTAGCGCTGAAATAGGCCCCAGGTTGCCCAATTGAGTTCACCACACTAGAAATGGTCGACAAAATCCATGGTTTGATAATGGACGATCGGCGAGGATTTTAAATAAATATTTGGGTATCAAAAAGCTTTCCACAAGATAGGTAACGCGATCTTTCGCATTCGACAACAAACTCATTTGTTCGACAACTTCAAAGGTGTGTTTGTCGATGTTCCAGAAAAATTCACGAGGTTTTGCCCCGTTTAGTAATTGTAGATGAAACTGGATTCATCACAACACAGAAAAAATCAAGAAACTGTCAACAAATGGACTTCTCCTAGTGAATCGATGTAAATGAAGGCTAAGTGGGTCTGTCAACAAACTGGGTCATGGCGAAAGTTTCTTGGAGAGCTTCTGGATCGATTCTAAGCCGACTTGAAGCTAAAACGGTTTCATTTGTCGATGAAAAAAACTTTTTTTCAAAAGGACAACGCACCGGTCCACAATGCACCAGTCACAATTGCAAAATTGCAAGAGTTAGGCTACGAACTCCTCCCTCAGACAGCATATTCGCCAGATTTTGCTCCCTGCGATTTCTTCTTATTCGAAACATGACAAAATTGCTCAGGAGATGAGAGATGTTGGTCGAATGAAGAGGTCATCGCTGAAAAAAACCCTTATTTTGAGAGGTTCTAGAAATCGTATTATTTGGAGGGCATCAACAAATTGAAGAAACAAAGGATGAAGTTGACAAATAAAATGTTCGTATTCCGAAAACAAAGCTCTAAGTTCTAGATTATTAGATATTCTCTTAAAATTCAATCATCAGATCACGATTACGTCACTGAAACTCTAAAGAATGCCTACTCAATAATGATGTCTGCACATAAGATCCCATCACCTCTTTGTAAACATTTCATTTTGACCCGCACAGTGCTACAAAATGAGTAATAGATTCAAACTAAAAACAACTAAGCCAATATAATTTACTATTTTGAGTATTTTAACATACCTACTTTTCATTTAAACTTATCTTTCCAACATTGTATACAGTCTCGAAATTCTCTAATTTTTTTAGTAAGAAAAAATATATTTTATTCAAAAATGATCACACATTCCCTTTAATCTCTTAAATAATTTATTGCTACACCTTTACAATTTATTATCTCCAAATGACCTATAATTCAGTTGACATGAATTTTATTTGTCAGCACAATCATTGATAGTCCCATCTTCCCACAGATAGACCTTCATACTATTAGTCTTAAGTAATGGTCACTATTTACGAATTAACTAACCTAAAAAATGCGCCCCGAAGTAAAAAAAATTAAAAAAAAAACTATTTCGTAAATTAAGACAAAACGTATCCCCCACTCTTCTCCACCCACCTATCGAAACATCAACGCATCAACTTGACTTTCAAAGAATACCTCAATCAAGTTGAAACCCCATAGCTCGCAAACATATATAGATACTCGAGCGAGCGCCATTCCTTTTGTTTATCTTTTAAATAT